>JACCHW010000058.1:0-1200000 GCA_018907185.1 Platyscapa corneri | reverse complement strand
AAGACAATACTTTCAGCCGTTTGTGAAATGCATATTATTTGTTTACAAATATGAATTATCACAGGTAAGAAATGTACAGCATTATTTATATAAAAATAGAGCGAAAACGATGCTAGAAAATTTTGGTTGTTTTTAGAGGAAATTTTCATTTGAATGGTTTATTTTTCTGATTCTTTACTAACGAATAGTTTGAATGTACAGAAGACCAATACGTAAACACGATTATATAGGTGCTATCAATACCTTCATCTAAAGAATATTACGGGGATAATTTTCTGAAAACTTTGTTACAGAGAGCAGATGTGTTCTTACATAAAAGAGCAAATAAATGGTTGTAAAGAAAATTGAAATTTAAAAATTTTTAATGTAACAGAAATACTGCCTTTTATACAGTTTCGATTATACATAAGCCATGAATGAACCATTTTATTAAGTAAAAAATAATGTCTTTTACTTGTATAAAATCAATTAATTATTAGTAATTAAGCATTAGTTATTAGTTGAATCTATTTAAAATTTATATGAAATCATTTTCATTATGAAATTACTTACTAAAACATTGTTTAATTTTAATTTAATTATTCATGCTTATTTTTTTTCTTAGATTAACATTGATATTGGTAAATTAATGAAATTGAATAACGCATGATGATAACTTATAAATTTTAACTTGTAAATTTATTTCTTCAAACCCCCTTTTTTTTTTTTTAATTCAAAAATTGTAATTCTAACATTTACTCATTTAGTACTGAAAATATAGATAAGTTATATTTTTCAAGAATTCAAAAAAGTCTGTTAATAAATTAAATATAAATCTTTCTTTCTTTTTTACGATAATTAAGTCATATAAGATAAAATAATAAATATCCAGTTTGGAGTTTTTAATGTTATAAACTATGACAGTAATGAAAAAATAATGATGTTGATGATGATGATGACGACGTTGGATGATAATAATCTTACTATATACTATTCAGAAAAATATTTTTGAGAAATTTAAAATAAAAATAATAAACTATAATTTAATGGATACAAATATTTTTTTAAATTATAATGTATATGACTTCTTATTTAATTAAATTATTCAAAATTATATAAAAATTAATACAAACTGATTCATGGGTTTATATTTTGGTCATTAACATATATATTACTTTTATGTTTTTTTTATATAACATTTTACCGTGTATAGCTAATCTTTATTTAATGTTTTTTTTTTACTTAATTTTACTTAATTACAATGATTCGATAAAATTTTATATATTTATTTTCTAAATTTTTTTATGTAATTTTATATAAAATAAAATTTTTTTGAATTATTAGTCAAAGTTATTTCGAAAATCGGAATAAATTAATTCACTCGAACTATAAATGCATGATTGCAAAATAGAATAAAAGAACAATATTTTCAATCACAATTACAAATTATCTGAAAGTAACCAATAGTTAGCAAAATCGACTTTGCTTGTATAAAACTTTTGTAATATAATTTAGAATGAAATCGAATATATTTTGTCGTAACTTCTGAAAAGTAATACTGTTAAATACTCTGCAATAATATAGCATGAAATTAAAATAAATAAATAAATATATATATATATATATGTATACATATACATAATAAATATTGTATTTTTTTAATTTATTGAAAATACAAAAAAATTTAATTAATATGAAATTACTTTCATTCTAAGCTGTACAATTTCGTAGCCAAAAAATTATACCAAAAATAATTGTTTTTAAAAATTGACGAGACGTGAAGTAAATGAAAGGAAGATGCGCGATGCAAAAAAAGTATAAGGATGCAGATAAGAATATGTATCTAACGATTGGCGTTGAGTTGAAGGTTACACTGGCGCCAGTGACTGTTTTGGTTATTGGTCTTTGAATTGTTTGTCATGTTACACAAGCGATTATGCTGACACTTTTCGTTTCCTTGCTGTTTATTTTAACTTAAATTAAAGTGTAGTCAAAATAGATATTGACATAAGTGGAATAAGTAAAATTTAATTCAGCGATTACAACGATACATAATAGTATATAAAATATCATGTCAAACAGAAATTACAATGAAATTATATTTCTTTGTATCTGCTCAACTTAACTTTTTTTGTAAACTTTGGAACAGTCCAGATCATTATGTCAGATTTAAGGAAATTACACTGACTTAAGCGGTAAAATAGAAAAAAAACTATAATTATTTCTTGCATAATATATACTAATTAAAGTAAAAATTGCTGATATCCGTTAGACACACAATTTCAGAATATAAACTTGTATTTTTATGGGTGCTTATTTAAAAAAAATGTGTATTTTTTGTTACGTTATTTAATGGTCAAGAGCAATGAAGATATTTAATTTCTAAATATTTACGCTATTTTTTTATTAAAGCATTTTTATGATAAAGAAATGATTGTCGAATAATTTAAATATGATTTTTTTATAAGAATGAATTTTATTGTTAATTAATAGTTCATCATCATCATCATTATTATTGATTAATAGAAATACATCATTACATTAAAAATAATCTATAAATACGATGGAATATAATAAATAATAATAAAAAACTTTTTTTTTATATTTAAATTAATATGAAAGTACGAGCGGCTCATATTATATGTATGGCGTATATTATAATTTTTAATATAATTTTTCAAATGCTTATAAAAAACGTATTAATTAATTTCTATTGTCAGTACATACTTATACAAAAACATTCATTAATACAAAAATATATTTTTTTATATTTTAAATTTGATATGATATTCAAGATGATAAATTATAGCTTATTCTTGTAACTAAATATTAAAGTGTTACTGCATATTATTGTGGTGATGCTTCTCATATATATATAACGCTTTATCTCGCTGTTACATTTTGTTCTCTTGAAAATTTCTTGTACCGAATTGCGTCTCTTTATGGAAGCTCATCAAATAAATTGGTCTATAGCTTGTAATTGCTAACAAATGTCGGTTGTAGTTTAGAATTATCCAATAATAATTTTATTACTAAAAAAATAAACGTATATAGATATTTTACGAAACTTAAAGTCGCTAGTAAAGTAGTGAGCATTCTAATATACAGTAATAATTCCTTTAAGTGCTTTGAATAATTCTTTGAGCGCAATTATTTTCAGTACTCTTTTCATCGTTTGAATAGTGAAGACTGAATGAGATAAATAAGCTAAAATTAAAATTATAAAAAGCATTTTTTCTTCTAATTATCATTATTATTATTGATATTATTATATACTTTTTAAATATACTTTTTAAATTTAAAGCAAATTTGATAAGTATTATTATATCTAAGAGATACATCCTATTACTATTCAATTTAAGTTACAATTTTATACAACTCGTTTTTATTATATGTAAATATTATAAAAATCTTTAACAAGCTACAAAAAAAAAAAATAATAAATTCTCTTAAGAATTATAATTCTCTGAAAACTATATTACAATTATAGAGTATTCAGCATTAATAAATAATTACATGTTCTATGAGCACCGATAAAATAAGAGTTTAAGATTCAATATTATTAACGAAAAGTAATAGTTATATTCGAGTATATAAAATTCAACTTCTTTATATTTCTTCAAAGAATTAAGTTTTGTAATTAAAATAACGAAAATTTATAAGTTATTATTGTCTTATTTATGTGTCAAAATACAAAAAATATAACTGAACAAAAATGTAAAATATAAAATTTGATTAAAAACTTATGTTAATATCCCAAGAAATACTAGACTCAATTTTATAATATTTTTTACTATAAAGTAATTAAAGTTAAAAAAATACATTTTCGAGAATATCAATAATTAACGAAATCAATGAGAACTCGCTGTTTTTATTAATTAAGAGGAATAATGTTCAAATCACTGTGACATGACAATAATACCATTTAATAAAAAAAAAAAAAAGAAAGAAAAAGTGAAACTCGAAATAAACAAACAAAAGACCAAAGGTAACGTACAAGCGCATCTACGTGAGAATCTTATGGCGTGCCCCTCTGGTTCTATCTCCTCCAAGGAATGAAAGTGAAAAGTTAGTACCGAGTACTTGCTCGCGAGTGACCTAGTGCCTCGCATCAGGAATCTAGGCTGCGTTCCATGAGCCCCGACTTCTCTTTCTCTCTCTTTCTCTCTCTTTCTCTTTTTGTCTTTCTCTTTCTCTCTTTTAATCTCTCTCTTCTTCTGTATTTATCCCCATTTCTATATACACTCTTCAGCACTCGACTGCATCGCGGATTTCTACGTCGTGTCACGAGATATAGCATACGGTTGTGTGTGTTATTCGATCTATGTAAGGATATCAAGAGCTTAATAACAATACGTTAAAACAGAGAGAGGAAATTCTTTTGACCTGGTCGGAATAATTACCTTTTTTGCAATTTATGGAGTGCGAGACAAAGTCTTTTTTCTATATTTAATTTTTTTGTAAATATGCGTAGGTAATAAGAGATTGTTAAGCAGGTGAATTTTCTTCTTTTTCCAAAGCTTTTAGATAAGCTTACTCTACTCTATAAGCAAATCAAGATCCTTGTATTATTTGTTTTTTCCTCAATTCAAGTCCATTATCATTTTATTAGAATTGTGAATAATTTACGGGTCTATTAAGGTTGTAAAATAATTGTACTTTAGTACATTCTTTCTTGAATAAATTAGGTTTCACATGTATCGAATTACATGCAACAACTACTAATTTTGTTATTACCAAATCCTATGAAAGTTATAAGTAATTTATAAAGCTATTTATTACTATTCCATATGTAAACATTTTTAAATGGACAATTATTCTCAAATACCAGTTACTATTCTTAACAGTAGAAACGTATATACTTTAATTTGAAACAAATAAAAAATCATTTAAGATTCAAGAAAAATGTAAAACATCAATTAAAAAAGTATTAAATGACTAATTATCATGAAATTTGTATAACAGACTTATGATTTACTTAGTTGATGTTGAAAAAATATGAATATATTCTAAAATGATTTTAACGTCATATTACTACACAATACGACGAAGTATGCACAAATGAAATATGTATAAAAGATAAATAATTATAGATTTGTTATAATTATAATTAATTTAGTAATCAAATTCGTTACACATAAAAAATTAATATAAACGTAATTATAAAAAGTGAAAACATTACATAAAAATTAAAATATTGCAAGAAACAGTCGATCATTATTACAATTTTTTTATAGAGACAGTGAAATTGGTAGCACTTATTCTTAAAATATTATATTATTACGTATATATAATGTATTATTGTAAACTATTAATTAAGTTTCTAATTTACATATCAATTTTTATTTATAATGTAATAATATCTTTGATTTGAAAATAAAAAAAGATAATGTAAAAGATAATCTAATTTATCATATATTTATTACTGTAGAAACAACGAAAAATATCAAAAATCTGCTGTTAAACAACGACTGTTTTTTATTGTTCTTATATAATAGATATCAAGATATATACAGTATATAACATATAATCTTAAATGTGGAAAATATGAATAAATATTGTTATAATATAATATTATATCAGATAATTATAATATTATTAAAAACTTAAAACAAAAATTTAAATACAAAAATAAAAACAAAAAAGAAATATGAAATTATAAAAAAATTTTTTAATAAAATGACAAAAAATACCAATAAATGGATAAATATTTGATAGATATAGACAGATAATTAAGGAAAATTAAATTATTATAGTATTCTAAGTACTTAGAAACAGAAAGATATGAGTGATGTAGATAATTCTAAATATAATAGAGTAACAGAAAAGCAGAAAACAAGTGACTTACAATTGATAGTGAAATCGTATTAACAGAACGAAGGACTAGTATATAATTCTGGAAAAATTTATATATTTCGAATAGAAATTAATTGTTACGAGGCAGACCTTAAAATTGAAAAGCATTAATAAAACCGTAAATAAATATTGAAAATTGGAAGAAAATCTATGAAGAAAATATCAATATCAAAGTAAGACAAATAAATAAATTAACTGTTTAAATTTATATTTATTAATTTTTAAATAAAAATATATTAATAATAGAAACTTATATTTAACTATGATTACAAAATCAAACCAATATATTTAAAATATAAATATATTTAAAAATATTTTGTATTTTAATATTTATTTTAATTAATTAAAAATAATATAAATATATTTGAAAACAATATATTTAAAAAATAAATGAAAATAAGAAGATTTTGATATAAAAAATTGAAAACACTTGAACAAAGTGAAGAATCAAATTTTAGTTCCTATATTTCATCAAAATATCATTAAACTTTAAAATAAATAAAATTAAAAAATCACTGAAATAATTTTAAAAAATTTATATAAGTAAAGCTAAAATAAGAAAGAAAGTATCAGTCATTATATTGTGTATTTACGCTTATTACTAAAAGACGGTTTTAGCAAAAGAATGAGTTCTTCAGATATTTTCTTATTGCTTTTTTATGCAAAGACCTTATAATAGATTATGTAATTAAATTAAACTAAATACATTGAAGAAACAACCGTGAATGTGTACCTGTGTTATGAGTATGTACCAGAGTTAGTGAATTCAAATAAAAATAACAATGAGATAGATGAAAAGATAACTAGTACAAACATAAATTGAACACAAGTGCGAGGTCATCATCGAGGTAAGTAGTAATATACATGAACATGTTGAAGACAGTCAGCAAGACCAATAACACACTAACCTAAAAAATTAATGTGGCAAGTTCAATTATGTAAAACAGTACTTCCAACATAAAAATCTTTCAATTGTATATTAATTCTAAGATTCTAGGATTTAAAAATCGTATTTATATTAAATCCATTAAACTTTTCAAACTAAATAAATTATTAAAGATATTTCAATTTATTTATTTTTAAAAATAATCTTTATTAAATCGTAGTTTAGCAAAGTACTATATGAAGTAAGAATTTCTAAATATAGATATATTAATACTTCTATAATTCATGTATAAAATTTATACATAAGAAAGATATAATATTTAACGAGATGACTCAAGTTTAAAATAATAGTAATTATTTACATTTAACTAAATTTTATTTCTAAACAATTTTTGCTTATTAATTAAATTAAAAACTAAAATAATATTAAAAAGCACAGTAAAAAACATAGTTAAAAATAACAAATTTTTTTAAATCCTGTCCTTATTGCTGTTTGGAAAAATGTCTGTGTATACAATATTTATGACCTTCATTTTAATTAACAATCTTATGATTTTATGATTTGATAAATGATTATAAAAATTATTTTTCTGATTTACTCAATAAATGTAATTTTATATAACATGCAATATGAATTTTGAATATTGTTGCATAAAAAACGAGAAAAAGGGTATTTATATCTCAACATACATAAAAAGTCAAAGATCCCTGTTATATATATTTGATGAATGATGTTTCTGCTAATTCTGTGTATATAAAATTCTATTTAAATTCAATAATCGTATAGCATTGACTATTTTTAACATTTATAAATTTATAAGTATATTATAAACGCAGAGTTTTCAATTTGAATTGGTTAGTCGTAAAATTTAAGTTGTTGATTCAAACGTGTATTTAATTTAAGTCTTTTAAGTGCTCACAAGCTTTTTAGTTTTAATAGTATAAGTAAATTTATGTAAAAACACATAAACTTATTATGAAATTTCCATAAAATTTTATAATAGCTCTTGTACGTTCTATATATTTCATGAAAAATAATGAAATGGAATTATGATATTTTAATAATTGATAATTGAACAGTTATTTTTATTATTATATCTTATCAATATTATATATCTGTAATAATTAATGTTATCCTTTATTATGTTTAAATTTATGAAATTAATAAAAAATTTTATCTTATAATCTTTATATATTGAAAATATTACATTAATATAAAAGTTTCTCTTTATTTAAAAAATTTTAATTACTGTACTTGAATTAAAACAGTTTTCCAATTTATTAAATAAAAATAATTTGTTAAATCTCTTAATATTTCTGATTCAAAATGTACAGGAATTATATATTTTTTAATAAAGCCTTATATTTGCATAAATAAATAAATCTTTCATATACTATCTGATTATTAGCAAACTAACAAATAAATGAAACCAAGAAGTCTGTCTTAATATTTTTCTGTTATTATTGAAAAAAATTCTTATGATATTATGATTCAATTTTTAGTAAAGTATAAATATTTATATCAATTTATAAATAAAAAGTACGTTTAGTCGGTGAAATTCTTGTTATTCCACAAGTTTCCAGGATAATTAGGGACGTTCATATAGAATTAATTCATTGCTACTTTTTCTTGAAGTATTTATTTTTATACCGTTCTTATAACACCTTCCATCCTAACGACAAGTATCCGGTCGAGTTTTCCCGTCCTAATGATTTTAACAATATATTGTGTTCGTCTATTTATGAAATGTGTATTATTTATTTATTTAAACACATTTGTAATGGTTTAGTCGTAATAAATTTTTTTAGTCCGTGACTTGAATTGTCGAAGTTAGTCATTATTTAAATTTATCAGTATTGTTTAATTTATGTTTATTGATACTTAATATGTTATAGAAAATAAAATAATTTTATTATTTTTGAAATTATGAAATAATTGTTGTTGGGAATACATTTTGGAGGAATCATTGAAGGAAGTGAAAATCCAATTATGATATATATTCACCTACATAATGTGTTAACCTTTCGTAATCATAATATTTAAGTTTTCTTTCATATATTAAAGAATAAATTTATCTAAAAAATAATTTTAATTGGATACCTTTTAAGAAAAAAGTTGATAGGAAAATTTTTTACTATGATTAAAAAATGAAATCGTGGATAACACAAAATGTCGAATTATTATCCGACATCTATTTAAAGACAATATTTTATCAAATGTGTTTACGACACTTTATGACTTTAATTATGCTTTAATTTTAATTACCTTCAGCCTGCAAGTACATAAAGTCTACTAAGAATATATTACGACAATTTTGTTATCCATTCTCAACTACTTATAATTTTTTTACCTCTAATAAATTGAGGACAATCGTATTCCATGCCAACTTCTTATTATAAAGAAAAGTCCATCGCTCAGATGAATTTTTCTAATACTTGAAGCGTCCGGAGCTGTAGCGATAGCAGCAAAAATGCCCACACCGCTAGAGATAAATATTACTCTCAGCAATGGCGGAAAGAAACAGCGACAGAATAAAAAAAGGAAGATACCTCCCGCGAATTGTACGCAGAACAATGGCGTCTTCCTACTCGAGGCGACTTCTTGCGCAAGTTGCGAGCGAAGGACAACGCCGTAAAAATGCGGCGCGAATATCGAATCGCCTGCAACGCTACACGAGACCGTTATAAATGGCAGAAGGGGAAACGAGGGTCCGTGATATCGGACCCTTCTCATCGCTCGTTAAGAAATCATCATCAAAGACCGCATTCATCATCGAACAAAAGACGCAGTGCCGAGCATAGCGAAATATCCGGTAAAATTAGAACTTATCTCATCTCTCGGTACTATACTATTCCCTTGCGACGAACACATACTTATTCGTGCGTGTGCGTACGCGTGTGTCTGGTAGCGCAGTTTTGCGTAATTAAGATACATGACTCGCGGAGACTCGACGGAGCGCGTCTGCTTACCCCGTGCACACCTGTACTATGCAACATCGAGATACATTTATCGTTCCGCCTTTTTTAAGCCCTCGTTGGCTCACTTTTCTTTCGCTCCTTGTGCGATCGAAATTTATAGCTCAGTGGGGGACTTCCTAAGGAATTAATATATTTCTCAAAAAATTGGCGTTACTCCACAATTCCGTGTGTGCATATAATTCATATTTAATATGTTCAGCGTAATTAAGCACATTTATGCATGTAAAATGTAGTGTCGGCGTAATTGATTTTTTTCGATTCTACTTTTATGCTTATTAGTATATTATTGTACGCTATCAATTTATGGATAACGTTTGTAGACGTCATTTCTAACAGTAAACTGTTATGATGTTAAATTTCTTTACTTACGTAAATGTATCAACTTACGTCGATACAATGCAATACATGGATTTTATTAATTAATTCTTATACAATGTCGAATCCTATTTCGTAAGAAGTACAAAAGAAAGAAATCAGAAATCGATACACTCTTTATCTCAATTTAAATTGAAAAAATTATATAATATAGTAGAGCTAGCAAGATTCGTTAATAATATTACTCACATTAAATAAAAAAGTTAATTTTAGTCATAATAACACCCTTCTTTCTGGTGTTGAAATATAAATTTAAAATCAGTTTAAAATAACATGAATTAATAAAGTATATAAGTAATATCACAAAAAATCAATTAAATATTTACTGCAAATTCGATTTATAAGAATTATTGCTTGCTCTTGCAACTAATACGTATAATTTATATATATAGTCTATTTTACTAATTTTATTCAAATAAATTACTTAAAATAATTTATATTTTTAAGTAAATACTACCAATTTTAGAAATAGTCAGTAGAAAATTGATTTTAAATTCATCATTTAATTAAAAAATATTTATCTTTCATTTATATATTATATTTAAATAATTTTTCAATAATTGTATGAATTATTTTAAATATTTACTACTTCATTAACAATGTTTACATTGATATAATAACTTTAAATGCTTATTTATATTCCTGAATAGTGTATATATTTAGTAATTTTATTTTCAGTTACGAATAGATTACTACAATTTATTTCTTATTTATATATTGAAATTAGAGTATTCATAACCTTTTATATAATATTTCTTATAACTTATTTAATATATAAATTATTAAATAATATTATACATCTGCTTGTGAGATAATTTATTTTTATTTTAAATTAATGATTCTATTCTCGTATTTCATCTTTTAAATAATATCATACTTTATATTTTAATATTTTATTTACACTGATTCTTTTTAGAGTAAAATTTTCATAAACTGAGAAACATAAAGTTTCAATGGATAGTGTTTTGCCTTTATTTGTATAAAGTATCATGAATCACATCGTGTTATATCTTGCCCATTTATATCTTAGAGGAACATACTTTATATAATTAATTTAAGCGAAAAATTTTTTGCAACTAACATTCAAATTATAACATACAAGTTTGAGAATAATTCTTGGTAAGATCATTTATTTCTTATGAATACGTCACTTATAATTTAACTTTGTTGAAATTTTTATTGTATATGAGAAAATAATGTTTTTACACTATTAAAAATATAATTGCTAATTAACATAATTACTACTGCATTTTTTCTATGTATAAATTACTCATTAGCATGTTTTGTAAGAAAAATGATTTTTTTCGACTATTGACTGTAAAAGGATTAGGAGTATATTTTAATTGATAAGCAGAACCATGATTAAAAACTTTTAATACAGTTAATTTCTATTATATTATTAAATTAAAGTTCTGTTAATAATTGGTATTATATAATTTATAAATATGTTTTAATAGTATTTCTAATTTTAATTGATTTTTAAATAATTAAATCATATATATTTAAAAAATCAATAATTATTCGTATAAATAAATTATTAAGATGAACAAATTTATTTGTTCACACTATATTGTATAAAATTATGATCAATGATAATTTTGTATATTAATTATTTTTTCAGCTACCTTACTAATGTATACTTCGATTATTATTAACTACTATTATTTTTTATTTTTAAGTTATTTCTTTTACACAAAGTAGATTATCAATTTAAAAAAATGTAGTAAAATAGTATTAATAAAATCTCTAAAATATTCATTAAAATTGAATTACAGAATGAGCAATTGGTTGGTAAATTCTTAATAAATTGTTTTTCGCGTAAGTTTTGATAATAAACTACACTTAATAACGTCTAAATATATACGTAATTTTCTGAATTTATAACTATTAATATTATATATTTTTATTATGAATATTTATAAATAATAGCTAGAAAGTTGTCACTAAATGAACTATAACATTTTATACTTATAGGTAAACTAAACATCGCATAATTCAATTAATTTATTCTAATTCAATCTTCACAATATGAACATATCGGGTTTAACATAAATGTGAAGACACTCATTCACGTATGCAGAGAAAATGAGACAACAATGAGCGATGTGCTACCAAAATAATGCATTCGCTCCCTCTTTTCTTCCTTTTCTTTTTCTCGTATTAGTTACATAACATTGCGGGAAAGATATATATGCGCCCAAACGTGTCTCTAAAATGACTATCGTTCTGTAAGTGGAAGTACATCAAAGATGAGCAACTACTACGATGACGTTGAACTTGTTAAATCGAAAAAGTGTTAGATTATTTACACGACGTGAAACGGTTAAATGTTGATACATATTTTTTGTTTCAGCGCGTTAACATGCTTTGAAAATTTTTATAATTTTGATAACAAGACACATAATATAAGATTTAACTTATAAAATATATCTGTATTTCTTTAATCGTAATATTAATTAATTTCGCTAATTGGTCAAGTTTTGCATAGAATATTTGCAAAATACAATACAATTAAAACATTTCAGATTCTAAATATATGGATTAGTATATACATTATAAATAAAAGCAATAAATAGAAAAAAAATATCATTAATATTAAGTTATTAATAACATGAATTTGAAATTGAAAATTGAATATATTTTATAATTTAAATGTAACGATAAATAAATTGTATGTTTTTATTATATTTTCATTCTGATTTTATTGATATTTATTATAATTTAAATATAAATTATAAAAATTATCTTACAACTTTTATTTTGAATAGAATTTTTCTATATTTAAAATAAGCCTTCATTTTAGAATATGAAGAAAGTGAAATATTTATGTATATTTGATTACTATAAAATGTATATACATTTAGGTAGTACATATAGGTTTCAAATTAAATTTAAATTTCAGTTAAAATAAAAATGTTAAAGCAAATTGATAAATACCGAAATATAATTTATTAAAAATACGATACCACCACAGACTTCAACAGCTAATTTACATTGTGTTTTTCATTTTCGCATTTATAAATAGATTACGCTTAATCTATTGCAAAATTATTAATTTGATTTTTCTGAATTTTTTTTCATTTTTACCTAAATTTTTTGGTTTTGTTGCAACAATATATTTTTATAGTGATAAATATATGTAAAATTAGTTTCTAATTCTAGTTTTCTAACTACTAGAAAATTTTGAATTTTGCATTATTGTCCTAGTTAATTTTCTCGATCTAAGAATACCAATTTGTATATCAACTAATTAAGTGAAAAAAGGTTGATGAAATTAGTTTTTCACTACCATATTCTATTTATACAATCTTCACCTCTTTCCTCTTAAAGGAGTTGAAATGTTGAAATCTTTAAGTCATTTGCTGCGTAATGATTATGCCACCGGTAAACAAGAGTGGGACACAGGGAATGGGGTGAGGTGAGCTCTAGTGAGAAAGTAAATTCTGACACTATTATGATTTACAGCGCAATATGCAGCCGCGACTCACGTTGGTAATCGGCATGTGTGCAATTGTGCAGCTGATGCATCGTGATACGAGAGCTCGTTGACAAGTTGACGAATCATTTTGCGCTGCCGTTAAAAAATTGTATAAATATGGTTGTTTTGCTTAAATATAGTAGCGCTCGGTGTAAATGAAAGGAGAGAAAAGAATAAAAAAAAAATAGGGATTAATAGAAAAAAGAGAAATCGTGAAAGAAAAAATAAGAAAGAGGTGTAGAGGGAGTCTGTTTATGATTTTAATTCTGATTTATGCTAACTACGCTTTTATTATACAGTTATACATTTGATATCGGATTTGAGTAGTAATGATGAGAACAAAACTAAACTTTTCTTTTAATTTTCGCAATATTTCTCTACTTTTTTTACTTGTATTTACTTTATTTAGTAGTTTATCTGAATAGTGAGGATTGCCGATGTTTTTTTCAAGATGAAGAGTTATACTTAATTTTATGTAGTATTCAAATTTTTAATAGTAATACTGTTGTTTAATGGGCTCTTTCTTGGTTTATTTGTCTTATCGTTGATATAAATATGAAAATTTGAATTGTTTTTTTGAATACTAATAGTACAAATATGTTTTAAACAAGGAGAAATTTTTAGAATATGCTTTGTTATAGTATAATTGTCGTGTATAAAAAGTTTAGAGAAAATCGCGTAAAGAATAATATATTTTACTCAAATTACATCTAATATAATTTTAAATAGTACCATAAAAATGATTTTTTAGCTACTAATAATTAAACTTTGCATTTTTTATACAATTTTTACACCCAAATATATATATATATATAATATTATGAGTCTTTACGGACAAGTTATATATTCATGATTACTAAATATCTGTATTAAAATTCTGTTTACGATTCAACTTACTCAAGATGCTAAAGCTATTAATCTTAAGCTACTATAAAAGAGAATATTATTGTGTCTAAATATATTATTATAAATAAAATAATAAAAGTAAGCCCATAAAATATAGTGTGTCAATCATATGATTATTTATTCTTTTAAATAAATTGAAAAACATTCGAGTTTATATACTTTCTGGAATTGTCACAGCAAATGCTTAATTTGAAAGAACAAATTTATACTAATGATGAATAATAATCATGTGCGTATTGTATCTAATTTGATGAATTTGTACCAAGAAAATGTTATTTTATGGATTAATATTATACAGATAAAGTTAAAAGTTAATGAAAATTGAATGTTAGGAGAAATATTAAATTAAAAATCTATTTATTTTTATATATTTATATTAAATATGCTAAAAAAAAAAAATAAAAAGAAAAACTTTAAAAATTTTTCCAATATTTCTTTTATATTAATGAATATATAAATATTAAAATATATTGTAATATAATATATTTAAATTGTTAAAAATTTTATGGAATTTTAATTTTATAATTATGTTTAATAAAAACTTTTAATTAAAGTACATTCGATATGTACTACGATAAAAAAGTATATTAAATATATGTATATATAGTAACTAATTAGTGATACAGAAAAGCTCTTTTGAAAATTAATCAACTTCGAAATGATTTTTAAAATAATGCGTGTGAAAACGAAAGTAAAATAATGCAAGAAAGATATTTATTGTAATATAGCATTGCATGAATGTAAATGATGTTGCAAGAGTTCGTGCTGTGGCCTAGCGTAGTCTCTTCGATAACCATTCATGGTACGAATCTTTGAATACAAGAAAAACGCTTTTAAATATCTTTAGGGTGTGTAGTATCTTCGTCTTTAGGTGTGTATCTATACGCTATAACTGGAATGCGGGTGCACAAAGAACCGATGAGATGAAGTAAAAAAAATCTATGAACGTTTTCTATGGCTCATTTTGTAGTTTGTAGTATTTTGATATGAATTAGCTTAAAATTGAATTAAAATGAAAATTTAAATTGAATTAGTTCAAAATTTTTCTTAAACAATCAACAGTTTTTTCTTAGCATAATATTTGATCTATGCAAATAAATATTTATCTATTTTAGCTTCCAGTGAATAAACTGGTGATTTTTAAATATAAACGAAGAAAGTTAGTAAAACAATT
Organism: Platyscapa corneri; assembly: GCA_018907185.1. Classification (NCBI taxonomy): domain Eukaryota; kingdom Metazoa; phylum Arthropoda; class Insecta; order Hymenoptera; family Agaonidae; genus Platyscapa; species Platyscapa corneri. Next base: position 1,184,368 of record JACCHW010000058.1, on the reverse strand, counting down.
TCTAATTAACATCTACCATTATTTGATTTGATTATGAATTTTTCTAATTTATTATAATTGTAATTATCGATGAATTTAATACAGATTTTATATACAAAATACATTTCTGATTTTCTTTCAATAGATTAATATTTCATAATTTTATACAAATTGTTAAATTTAATATTATCTGACTCCATATTTTCAAATATGTAAGTTAATTATGCACACAAATTAAGAGTACGTAATTGTTAATATATAATATATTCATAATAGTTATATCGTTTAAAAATTTTTGATTATTTAAATTATTCATTTATATGAACGGATTGTAAAAGGATAAACAGAGGTTGAGGCTAAATGCATAATTAGAAAAAACGAATACAAATTTCTTGATGAAATGATAGAGTTAAATAATGTAATTTAAAGATTTCTCTTATTATAATTTATTTTATATATATTTCATTTTAAAAGAAGAAAAAAAGTTAATAATTTTTTTTAAACACTGTGAAAATCAATTTAGAAATTTAAGAATTTTAATGCAACTCAGAATGCTCTACAATGTTTTCTTATTATTTACAAATTTAATTTTCATTAAAAATATTTTATAACATTCATGTCATAGTCGAAATTTATTTTGTTTGAGGAGATTGGTCTGCAATTAAGATGTATAAAATATGATATGTTTATCAATGTTTATATGATTTATAGGTACATTTGACGTATCGAATTATATTTGACAAGTGTAAAGCGCAAAATTAATGAATCTCAACCGTAAACTAAACAAGATAACTGCATATTTGACAATGAATTCAGCTGAAAGGTCGATTTTATAGAAAAGTCCTTTATATATATATTTCTATCTTTATAATAAAGAGTCTTAGCAGTTCAAAGCAATTAGCGTTTTACCTATTTTCAAACTTCTTCCTAGCCCCTTTGTGACTATACCCGACTATACGTCAGTCTTTTTAATTTACTGTATTTAACGAAAATGACTTTAACTAATACATTTTCTCGAAAAAAAATTATTTTATTTAATGCTCCATTTTTGTCATACTTCCTTTTTTCAAAATAAAATTTTTGGAATCTTTAAGCGCAAATTTAACTATATCGTTCTTTATGTAAAACGATACGTTTATTTGTTCGTTTTATACAATCGTTTAATCTAGTTAAAAAAAATTTATAATTAAATTATCTAAACTAAAGCAAATAAAATAAATATTTATAAAGTTGTATTTTATGATTTCTATAAAACTGACGGTATATTTAACGAAGATTGTACATTATATTTAAGCAATTCAAGATCAATAAACTGTAGATAATTCGTTGACAACATTTATAAATATATATCTTATTATAATTTTTGTAAAATTTTTATTGCATACTAACAGTAATTTACAAGATGTAATTTATTTTTAGTCAGCTTTATGAAATAGAGTAAACGTACTTAGAAAAAACACATGTTACTATAAATAGATATTTATGAATCAATGTACTTTTGTCGCTTAACCATTTTTACGAAAAAAGTTATTTGAAGAAAATTATATTATTTCATTAAAACGAACTGCCATCGCATACCTCTTTTGGATCGCTATTGCTTTTTTTATACTAATTGGAATTTCACACGGAACAGATTTTATAGGAGAAAAGAGCTTAACTCATCTCAAAAGTCCTGTTATAAAAAGATGTGATAATGATTCTTGCTATCAATGAAATAGCCACTTTACTAATTTTCTATCCACTCGAAATGAAATTATTGAGTAAATATTTATTGACTCTTACTATTTACTTAAAAAATAGTTACAAAATGCACTAGCAAAAGTAGTGATTGGGAGTTTTGAATCTAAAAATAAGTATTTTATTAAATATAATTAATCACTAAATTAATTTATATGATAAATTTCGAAAAATCATATACAAACTATACAAAGATATAATAGAAATATTTTACAAAAAAAATTTTATTTTGGAGTTTACAATTTTTTAAAGATATTAAAATTAATGATTTATTCAAAAATTAATAAATATATATATATATATATCTATATATATATATAAATATTAAATATAATTTTTTTAGTAAATAAACTTTGTTATATAATATATTCATAAATATATAGATCAAATATTAGAGAACTTGTATATTTATAAAACCTGATTTTTTACAAATATATGATACTTTTTTGTAACCGAGAATTTTAATAATAGAATGTATAAATATTTTTGAAAAATTATTTTTATAAATTGGCAATATAAGTTTGCATTCTTATCGTTAATAATGTTACAAAATAAAATATATTCTTCTAAAAACAGAAGAGATGCATAAAATAACTGTAAATTAAATTAATAATGAAAATTCTATCCTGATAGATAACGTGAGATGATAAAGTCACTTATTAGTTGGTCAATTATATAAATCCAGTATTTAATGGCTGTACATAATTTATAAATCAATGTGTATAAAAACAATATTTAAAAAGGACAGAATCAGTAAAATAAAGAATTATTCGATACTTTTTTATATCTATAATCTTCTCTACTTGTCAAGTTAATTACACTCTTAAAGCGTTCATCAGTGCGCATGCCTTATAATGTAATCTGACAGAATGCACTGAACATTTTACTACTCTCTATATGTTTACAATTAAAGTTGTAGGATAATAAACAAATCCGCGGTAAATTTATCTCTCGTCGCGGTCGCCATATATACTTGCAAACTCGGATATTTACCGCGCTTCGAAGGACGCGTGTACATATGCATGTCTACATGGAATATAAATGTATATATGGAGTCATAACCGTATCTCTGGTATATACTAATGTTTGTGTGTTAGCTTGCGGGTGTCCATTTAATCGAATAATTTATGAATGATTTTCTCTTTTAATATGACTTGAAAGCAATTCCATATTAGATATTTCAAAATGAATACATAAAACTTTTAGAACGTTTATTAATAAGAAAGAATTTGATATATTAATAAGTATAATATAATTATTATTGAAATGATCAAAAGTTCAGATACAAATATTTTCTTTTTTAATATTATATGAAGATGTGACTGTTTAAATAATAATTGATTTCATTTTTTTTATGATTTCATCATTAATATTATTGAGTTTTGTAAAACATTTATTACGATTCATAACATAAATTTTCTATTATAATTAAAACCTAGTATTTGATATTTTATTCAATAATATTTATTTATAAATATATAATAAGATAAAGAAGATAATTTAAGAAAGCAGTTTCAGCATAAATAGTATTTACTATTTCTTTTTAATTTTTCTTTTTAAAGTTAAGTAATATATATATATAAAGCAATTAAATTGAAAGATTTACTATTTTTCTAACGATAGGTTTATGAATTACATGGACACAAGTGTTTTTGAAATGTAAAAAATAAAATAAAATTTTTTAAGGTTATTGTTCCAATAGTAATAAATGATAATGAAAACAACATATATAATATAATTATATTAAAAAATTCGACTATACTTTATTCTTAAAAAGCATATGTTTGTTTTTCCAAAAAAACATTCACCGACTCCTTCGTTCCCACAACAAAATAATGCACAAGTTAAGGCACAATAGAAAAAATTCGAAAAATTCGATAGCTACTAATAAAATAAGCTTGAAATTAAATACTTACATATTTGTATACTGAATACTATTTTTTAACGCTTGATTCTAAAGTACAATAATTATAAAAGTCTTAAAATGTGAGAAAAAGGTAAGTACAAAAATTTACAACAAAGAATGAATTAAATTTTATATTTTTATATAAGCATTTGAAAAGCTTATCTAAATTTTTGATTAATATTTTCACAAAATAATTTTTTTTAAATATAAATATTAAAAATGGATTAATTATTATTAAAATCTTTTAAATAATTTAAATAATCATATTTTTTATCTTATTTCAAGATATATATAAGTTTTAATTAAATATTAGGATTAAATTAAATATTGGGAAAATTTGACATAATCACTGTTCATGTTTTCATTAATATTGCTTTAATAAAGATATTGTTTAGAAAATTTTTATAAATATAGATATACTTACATACAAATATTATTGAAGAATATTAATAATTACTTTTCATTTTACGATGAAAAATAATATTTCTTAATAACTTGTCAAATTAGAAAATTAAGGCACTATTATTTCTTACAAATTAATAAATGAGAAACTATGAGAATAAGACTAAAAATTCGTAAATGCAATATTTATAATTGATATTTGATATTGTAATATTTTTAGTTGCTTTTAAAAATCATGGCTTAAATTAATCTCGAAGAATTAATTTTGCGTAAGCATGATAATTAATAAAAATTAATTAATTTTAGTCTTAACAGTTCATTTCTTATAATATTGAGTTATCTTCTCTAGATTTAAAACATATATGTTCATATTTTTAAATATGTTACGAAACGAATTTTTTATTATATTAATTATACTAAGATCGTTTATTGATAGAAAAAATTTTTTAAATTTATTTTTATATTATTTTTATATTTTGTCAGATATTTATTTATTTATGTTAGGAAAAACGTAATTTAGTTTTTAATTGTAGAGGTTTATATTTCACTTAAAAACAGCAAAATATTATAACGTTTTCTGGGTTTATAATAGTATTTATTATATATTCGAGATTTTACTATATTTATCGCTTATTAAAAATTTTAGCATTAAAAATTTATTATTAAAATTATTATAAATAATTTTATTATACTTAAGTAATTATTATTAATTTCCTGGAAAAATTGAGAAAAATAATTATGAAATTACATAAGTTCAATTTCTAGTACATATATCATTTAAAAAATAATTTATATTCTTTATACACCATTAATATTTGATGGGTGATATATAACCTTATATAGTAGAATTAAATTATCTTAAAATACCACTATAAAAATATATACATCTGATGTTATGAAAAATCATTGTACTAATAAAGATAACGTAAGATTTATTTTAACACATTTTTTCAAATTTTATTTTGTATTTTAAAGAATCAACTCAATTTTTCTTATAATACCATAATTTTGAATAAAAATTATATATAAATATTCATTTAAAATAAATTATTTTATATATGATTAAAAAAATATCAATATTTTCATATTCGTTCATTGTTCTACTTTGTACAACAGTGGAAGTAAGATACAACTTTAAATAAATTATCTTACAAATATGACTTGTAATCTATCAAATGAAAATACATACATCTGCCTTTAATTCATTTTTGTTAAATAACACCGCTCAATTTTCCTTTACGCCATTTAGTTACGGGGGAAAAGTGAAAGTGATGATTAACAACAAGATAAATTAAAAGACTTTCGAAATCGCTCTACATGAAATTTGTAAGTTCATGCTCAGAAATTGAATTTAAGTGACCTACAGAAGATCAATATTTTGATAAATAATATATTGCATTAGTTTCTCTGGTATATATATGAGTCAAATGTAGTTTTAAACAAAATATTTGTAATATTTCTGTATATGCAAAAGATACGTTCTATAAATTTTCTGGTTTTTCTGAATTTTCTTAAAATTATTAAAACAAACTTAACGAATAATTAAGGAACTTCATTATAAGATAAAATAATTAAATTATTCGAACGTCAGTAACACTTCTTTCAGAGACTAGATAATCGAGAGTATATATATGTATATTTTCTTCCGTGTGAAACTTCAATTTATCAGTTTATTTACTTTTGACGTTATTACGATTAATTATCATTGCATATAAGTACAATAATTTGTCATATGAGATTTATAGATACCTTATAATGTTAAATGCAAGAAATTGCAAGATTAGATTTTAAGTGTTGATTATATATCATATTTACCGCATGAAATTAGATATTAATTAAAAGGAATTTTAGTGATTCTATTGAATATTACATAATTTGTATTTATTTTAGTAACTATGGTCTAATAAGTGGATATATAGATAGGTATTATGTATAATATAATCTTGAACTAAAAAATGTATTACTTGCATTCTATACTCTTATTTAACTGCATTTTACTAAATTCAAATGCATGATTTATTAATTAACTTTAATTAATTTATTAATTAACAATAAAAAAATTTAAATATTTTGAATTAAATTCATTTTTTGATATTCTGTGTATAGAACATTTAAATTATTTAAATCTTTTAAACAAACATTTTACTATAATTATTTTTTCCGAGCACCTATATGTCTCTAATTTACTAGTGATAATTGATTTAAAAAATACATATCAATCTTTTTAATTATAACGTTTAATACTAAATTACTAATGAAATTTAAATTCCATCATTATTTAAAGGCCCTGCTGTATCTAAAAAAATATATATATACATATATCGTATTATTTTCAAACTAAAATAATAATTAACAGTTTTAAAAGGTGTTAAAAAAATAATAGTATGTATGAAGATTTTAATTGAAAGGACTATAAATTAATCCAAAAGTGAATATCGTGAATTCAATCGATTGTATAAAATTGGATCACAGGCATTGTAGATTGAATAGAATTTATATCAATTCATATAAGTAACATTTATAAAATCTATTTTACAAAAAAAAAAAAATAATAAAAAAATAATTTCTTATTTTCGATAATCTAGAAATAAGAGTATAATAGAATAAGAATAAATAATTAAAGAAAGAAGAAGATTCAAATTAGAAAATAATTTTGTTCATTATCTATACCTTATGCCTTAAATTACAGTAATATTTTATAATAAATTTCATTTCATATAAACACTGGAATTATGTTTATTTACAATCAAATATTGAATCAATTAATTTTTCAATTAGAAGAATATAATATAAGAAATGAAATCGTTATTTTTAATTTGGAACTGATAAGTTATTTAAAATTTTTATATTATAAAACATTTTAAACTAATAAATTTGAATATCTATTTAGTTATAATCTAATTAAAACAAATATATTTTGAAATAATAGGCTTGTAAATAAAATGATTTATACATAAGTAGTTTAAGTTATTTGAACAAATTATATCTAGTAAATTAAATTTATAAGTATATACGTTCATTTTTTAATATATAGTAACATAGCAGTTAACAAAATATTTATTGATTTTAAATAAATTTAATTTTGGGAAGAAAACGATTTCATATCATATAAAATAAAAAAGTTTAATTAAATTATTTAATTACCTTTAAATAAAAATAGTTGTCTGGGAATATACAAGTTAATATCTACTAAACTTGTTCCAATTATTTATATATTATTTACTTACTTTTATTTACTTATACAATTTGTGGGAAAATAATTTACAACTTTTAATTAGTAATTATTAAGATAAAAATACAATTTTTTAGTTGAAATAAAATTATATTACAATTTTAACAAAACCTTTAAGTATAATATAATAAAAATAGTTTGATAAACATTTGATATTGTTTGTATGAAAAACTTAATTTTGAAGTATTATTTTTTTAAAGTTTCGTGTTAGGAATAATAAAAATTCGTGAATAAAAATTCATTCATTTAAAATAAATAATTCATTTCATTAAAAAATAGAATGTTTTATTATAGGAAATATCAGTTTTAGTTTGCCATATCTAATTGAGAGGTGATGAACAATAAAATTTGGTTTCATATTTTATGAATACTGTTGAACATATTTTTGTTACGCATTGTTACTTGTTAGATACGAACGATAGCTATGGACTGTATATCATCAAGAAAATTAACATTTAAAATTTTTTTTTAGAATTTTCTAATAATATAAGCATACATAATAAAAAAATTAATAAAAGATAGATAATTTTATAAAGTGAAGATAATGAAAAGTTTAATTATAAAGATAAAGTATAAATTGATCATAGACTATAAAAGAAATACTTAAAGAGATTTTAAATTAAAGCCGAAATATAAAAAAATATAGTACTTACGTAATAATAATGCAACTAATTGTCTGAAGATAAAATTACTTCCCTATCAATAAATTATTATTAGTAACTCATATCGTATTTAATAGTCTTATAATTAACCATCAAAATCATTAAAAATAATTTAGATTTTATTTTCGTGTACGGTACATATAATATGGAAATGTATACGCAGAAAACCTTTTTGTTGTTGAAACATTGGATACTTAAAAGTGAATTTCTTTAAAATTAAATGGATTGCATCATAACCGATAAATATCTATCATAAATCATCGAATAAAATACTAAAAAATTACAATGCATCTTCATATCGAAAACTATTAATAAATAATTAAATTACTATCTAATACAATTTTTTAATAAGAATTCTAATGCATATGGTATATTCTTTTATACTACTAGAATATTACAAATTATACAACTTGGTTTGAATTTTATACTTTAAACACAGTATAAAATTTCAAAATTTTAAAATTATATATAGTTCATAAATCGAATTTTACATATGCATAAAAAAAAATTAACTAACTTGTTTTTAGTATTTCTCTAATTCCATTTTTTTATTACAAGTCACTCATTTGCCTTGATCCTCAAATTAAATATGCAAATATCACGGTACAACTAAAATAATGAGTACAAGCATGCAAGTACCAAAAATTTATAATGTTACCGTATATGAAGGTTACATTACATACAATCAAACTCATCATTGCAATCATCTCGGTTAGAATGTACGTGTCATGAAGGAATTCGTTGTCTGTTTTTGAATTACACTTTCGCATAAAATCCAATAACTCTGCTTGCGTAAAACTCTTAAATATAAATTCTGTTTTTTGTTGAATTTAGTTAAATGATGTACATGCTTAATGCAGTCGATTATTATTTTGTTAATGTTTTTTAGATACATAATGAAATGTATGCAGGAATATTTCTTACTCAAGGAGATATGTGCCTACTTAAGTATGCATCATTTTTATTTGTTATTCGTTAACTATGACAATCATTGATGTCTAAATTGAAAAAAAAAATTATTTTCTTATATTTCAAAAATTTTTTCTATATACATTATTAAGGAGTTCCATAAGTAAATTTATTTAAGTGTTGAATAATATTTACTTTTATCAAGGTTCAATTATCGAAGTTTTTTGTTTATAGTAAAGAACTTAATTAATAATAAACTAACATTTAACAAAAATCTCTATATAGAATGAAAAATTTACGGACTCATTAAAATAATTAAAATATAAAATATTTTATTATTATTAGAAATAGTTGTACTTTTATCATTTTATTTCTATAAACAAGAAGTGGAAGTTTGCATTTCAAATATATGTCAAAATTTTACTTTAAAACATGCTTATTATAATTTTAAGTTATTATTAAAATTTCTAGTTAATGTCTTCAATACTAGATTATAAATCAAGATATATATTATTATTTTAAATAAGAAAGCCTCTTTTATAAAAGTATTTAAAAAAGTATCTCTGATAACGTACATTTAAGAAATTTAAAAATTTTTCAATCATTCTTACAAAATCAACAATATTCACGGGAGTTTAAATAAATAAAGATAAAAATAGCAGCATGTAATTTCTTGTACCTAATAGTTACTATATTACTTATATCCAATAATTCATTTGTGAGTGTGTGGGTATACCTGTCTACAGTGCTGAAGCAGTTCAACTGTAAGCTACCATATATACTCTGATCGCAAAAGCAATACTCCGATTATCTCGATGATCACAGATTCATCGTGTACCTGTACATATTGTTAAATTCAAGTCTTCTATGCCTTGAATTTCGTGAGCATTCAAAAATAAAAATAATAAAATAATGAAAGAAAAGGGAAGATAAAAGAGATAGATAGAGAGAGAGAGAGAGAGAGAGAGAGAGAGAGAGAGTGAGATGAAATATATTACAGAATATAAAAAAAATAATCGTTACTTTGTCTTGTCAAATAATTACCAAGTATGTCACAATTTCATGAGGAGGTAGAAAAACTTAAAATCTTAAACTTTAAACTTAAAATAATTACTGTTAGAAATTAATATCTATTAAAAATTGTAATCATCTCCAAAAAATTGAGAAAAATCAATTAAAATGAAAACATTATAATGATATATTTGATATTTAATCCCCATTAAATTATAATAAGTTTTCAGAAAAAATTCTATTATTAGATAATATATGAGTAAGGATTTAAAAAGAAAACTTAAAAAACAATTTAAAAAAATAGCAACTTCTATGTGCACATTTATGCCGCAACAACATTAAATAACTGAAACGTTTTCTAAATTAAGAAATAAATATTCAAATATTTATAAACTGCGATTGAATTTACATATTAAAATTTAAACAGATAAAATAATATTTAATTCAGCATAAATAGATATAGATGAAGTAAAATGTTCTTCAGTTTTTGTTTTTACGTTTTAGTTAATATGGAAACATTATAAAATTGATTTGATAAAATGTAGATAAATAAAGATCCATACAATTATAAAACTATATAAATCATCTATGCGTAATTGTTAAATAAAAAATTTCACATGAAGTTAAGAGTCACAACAAAGATCCATATAATTATAAAACTATATAAATCATGTGTGCGTAATTATTAAATAAAAAATTTCACATGAAGTTAAGAGTCACAAACTATACAAATGTTTAAGCACTTTTATGTTATGAATAAACGATTCTTTTATATATATATATATATATATATTATATGTATATATAAAATTAAAATTTAAAAAAAATACGAATTCTAACAAATTATATTATTTGCAAATTTCAACGTGTAATATTTAATTTTCAAATTTTGCATCATATTCGAGTAATGTAACGTGATTTCTTGAAATAATAATATCATTATAACAACAGCGTTAATACAGGAGTATAAGACTTAATTTAATAACCTGTATAGCTACTTCATTTCATATTAAACTCACTTTGAGTTTTGTAACAGATTAAATTTTATAATAGAATAAAATTATTCGAATCATATAAATTTCTTCAATAAGATATAAAGTATAAGAAATATTTACATAAATTTCGACCAATAAAATATTTTATAAAACTCACCAAATTTATTATATATTATGAAATCGATAAAACGAGTTTAAGTTTTGAAGTTATATGCTTAATTGAAAACATTGAATGAGAAAGCTCAAATTTTTGACGTATAAAAAACAAACCCATTTCAAAAAGTGAAACGTGAGAAATGTATTAAGTGTTATGAATGAATTTAAATACGCTTATTGGGATGTAAATACAAAAAAGATATTTTTGAGCGATTTTGCCTTGGCATCGATCGTGCTGCTCGTGGTTCTCAGCTCGGTCGGTCATAACGTGTAATCTTGTGGCACGTACAAATAAATAGTTGGTGAGCATCAGAAAAAGATGTAATCTCTGTATAATTTCGAAGGGTCGAACGATTACCGAAAGGGAATTGAAAGGCTCTCATGCGCTAATTTATCAGTGGTAAACAACGAGAAAGACGAAAAATCGTGCGGTGTGTTAGGGCAGATTCAGGAGACAGAGAAAGAAATAGAGAAAGATCCTGAATTCCAACTTGGTTTAGCGTAGGCGTTATGCACTGCTCTTCTTTATTCTTCTCGCGCCTATCTAAATACACAAACACAAGGCAGTAAAGCATTAGTGTACGCGAGATATTCATAACGCTACAGCTATTGAGACATACACGCATTGCTGCATTCAATACTAGTAGATCCACATATTAAGGTATAGGTGAATGTCATAGCAATATTGTACATATATACACCTGAATATATGGACCTGCATTTATGGGAGTGAATAATCGTAGTAGAATACGTCGCACTCTTCTCCATCTCATTAAAAGTTTTCACTTTTTAATATTTCTCTTTTTTATTACTCTTTCATTATTCATACTTTCCTATATTTCTGAGTTTTTTAAAATAAATTCATTAGATTGAATTTATTATTATAATATGGAAAAACGCGTATAGATGTACTCAATAATATTTTAAACGTATAACTGATACAAGGCTAGATATAGTATATATACATTATTTTGATAATAGAGATAAAAAGATAATAAGATAGATAGGAAAATAGATAGGTAAACGGTTATATCGGAAAAGAAAGAGTGAATATGTATTAAAGTAGTAAATAAAAATAAAATCCGTAAAAGAAAATAAAAACATAATTTAATTTAGAAAAATATCTTTCAAAGTTATTTATGAAAAGTATAACAAAAAAATTTAGAAATATTTTTTTCACTATTCAATTAAACTTAAAAAGATAATTTTTTTATGTTTTTATACTTTAAAATAATACACATTTTTTTCTCCTTTATTCACCAAGTTTCTTATTGCTACAAATAATTATTTGTTTTTAATGAGTTGATATTGATACCCAGAGCGAAACGTACATCCAATAATCAAAATACGATTTGATTAATATACAAACGTATTATTAAATTAAAAGCATTATATAAAAATATAAAATGCATTATATATAAAGACAATTTTATTATAACGTCAAAGTATATTTGGAAAAATTATGAATATTAAATTAGAATTTATTTAATGAAGAATAATTTTTTGCAATAATACAATGAATTTTGTAAAATTTAATAAAACATTAAAAAAAATTTCTCATGTGAATAATTATGTTTAGGACGTTTAAAAAAATATTATTATATCGTACTAGGATTCAAAAATTTCTAATCATGATTTGCTCTAGATGTATGATAATTTTTATATTTTTTGGTAAGAAATACACGTTAAGTTTTTTAATTATATAATTAACTACTAGAAAGAAATTTTACTTTAAAGTTATAATAATAATTTTTTAGTTATAAATTTTTCAAAATATAGTAAAATTACAAGTAACATAATACTTTAAATAAATACTTTTAAATTAAGTAAGCAATTGACTATTAATTTGTTATTTAACTATCTAACGCGTACTTCAATTTAATAAGATTCAAATAGTAATTGAATCTAATAATTCTATTTTATAAGAGAGAACCATAGTTTTAATATTATCTTTTAATTATAAATAGGAAAAAAGAAATGAAATATACTTATTTGGAGCGTATTTTACTTTAAAATTAGAGTTTTCATAATACATATTGTTACGTTTTCTAAAGATTTTTTAAAGAAGAGACATTATCTTAAGCTGATATTAAGGTAATGTTATAAGTAATATACGATTTAATTTAAAAAAAAGTGGTTCGGGTAACGTTTAAAAACATTGATATAATTCAGAAAGAATTAAATTAAATAACAAAGAAGAATAACATCAAAATATGAATCGTCCTTTCTTTAAAAGTTATTTCAAATATTATCCATGCATAAGGGTTCCTATACTCTATTTGATATCTGCACAGTATCAAAGCTACATTCTGAATATAAAATAAAATCAACTTAAAGTAATATAATTATGAAGATTCAGAAAATTAAGTAATCGATTCATTGCGTTCTATAGCTCATTTGCGTATTTTATATGCAAATACTCATACATTCTCACTTGGCACGATTGGAATAAGAAATTGGAGCGAGAATTGGTTATGTAAAACGGTGCAACTAATCTACAATCAATGGTTAATAATGTAACAGTGGATTGATAATTATCCTAATGCATGATTTGGTTAAACCATAACAAACTTATAATAAGGCCTTCTGTTTTACATTAATAGCGAAACAAAAACGTTTGATTTATTCATGAAATATTAAGAATATTCGTCTAGTTTAAATCATGTAAAACAATATTAGTTTTAAAATTTTAATTTAATTTTAAATGCAGACAATAATACATAAATATTATTTTGAAATAAATATTTTTCACATCGAAAAAATCTGAAAGTTATTCTAAATATTCTTCGACTATTTTTTCATAAATAATAATGTATGTATATAAAATAAGAAAAATTGTTATTTGAAATTCTGCAATGTATATTCCGCAGTAACAAAATTTTTCAAAAATCTGAAATTGAAGTATAAAATTTTTAAAGCGTAAAAGATATTTTTCCCTTTTTTGAGATTCTAATTTAAGTCTGTTCTGTAATTGAAAAATAGTGAAACTTCGTGTCAAAGTTTACAGAAAAGTAATTCTTTTTTAAAAAATAATTATGTTAGTAGTAAAAAATATTTCACATTAAAATAAATTATTCAGATGAATATATAATTTCATTTAGAAAATTCATTAACAGGACTATATCAGAATCTAAAATTATTTTTGTGTTTATAAAAATTTAGTAAAATGTTAAGATTAAAAGTCATATTCGTTATATGAAAAATTAAAAAATATCAGTAATTATTTTATAGTTTACCAGTATAAATATATTTGATGTGATACCACAATAACCGTTTAAAACTATATCATACAACAGAGTCTAAGTTCTATCTAAGATCATGTATACACATTACTATACTGATATTTTCATATTTGATAGTTATAATACATTGTTTAAGAAGTAGATGAGTAGATGCTTATATCAAGTGAAAAATTTTGCTCATAAGAGAAAGAAAATGAGAAAATTAAAAAAATTGTCGGCGCGTGAAGTTAGTATATGTATATGAATGCGACTGAAAAGAAACAACGGGTTAGAGGACGACGATGCACGCGGAGGCCATAGGAGAGGTCGATGCAGCTGCTGTTGCTCGCTCGTTACTGAATGATATGAGGACAAGCCGCGCCTCAAAACTCGACGTAGCAAGAATGTCCTTTGTAGGTGGCTCGTGTACCTATTGTCATCTATCTTCTTTACTCCTTTTACTCGCCATCTTTTCCTTTCTCTTTCTCTCTTTCTTTTTTTCTTTTCTTCAATTTTTTCGCTTACTAATGTGCGTGTAAATTTTAAACGAGCATTTTATATGCAAATCGCTCACGCATTTTGCTAGGATTTCTGTTTTGATAGATAGCAAAGTAGAAAATAGTATTCTTTCAATTTAATAAAGTTTAAAGTTAAATTCCAAAATAGCCTGTGTAATAAATTCGAGTAGATATTTTAGTTTTTTAAGAGATACAAATAGTTTTTAATAGTGTGCTTTAGAATGTATTTTTTATAATAAATATAGCAGTATAAGTTTTTTCATATTTTTATCTTCACTTTTGATTTGTCTTTTATATTATATTATATTATACACAAGAAATATGAATATTAAATTTTTTTATTCTGAATTTAGAAAAGTTAATTTTTAAATTAAATTTTTTTTAATTTAAACTGATTGTTTTTTATACTTAATAAGATTCTTAAATTCATAATTTTTGTAAACAGATTATACTCGAAAAATTCTATATTAATCAAACTTATTTTAAATGATTTAAAAATTATTTATATTATTTCAGTCACAACATTTCTAAATGTTTAAAATTTACTATTGAATTTCCTATTTTTATTGAATTATTTTATTAAAATTTTATATAGTAAGTTAGCTCACTAGAATATATTACCTTTTACTTATTCTATGTAAGATTAAGAAGATCACTTTATATAGAGCCGTGAATTAATCAGCTTTCACTGAATTTCGTTCGAAAAAGTTAAAACATAAAAAAACGAATATAAAAGATAATAACGAATTTTTATACTTACAGGTTTGTCACAGCTAGATTAATTTAATATCATTGTAAAGATCATAAATACTAATGTAAAATTTACCGATCGTATTACATTTTTTGCGGTAAGGGGAGATTTTTGAAAGTGCATGCGAGGTACTCTATTGAAGTGTATTATATCATGTTCAAATAAGTGTTATACGATAGTTTAATTTCTTTTGTAAAAGAAAAAATTATGAAATGTAATAAAAATTATTTATTAGGTATAAATTAACTATAAGTAAGATATTTAATGCCATGAAAATAATTCGTGTACATCGTCATTATCAGTAGCTGCACAAGAGAGTGGAATTCATCTTTTTTGCACTGTATCATAGCTATTTTTTCTCTCTCTTAATAAATGTTCGAAGTCATGATCATCAAACCAATTTATAGGGTATTATTGGACAAATTCAGTTTTAATCCGTTCGAATGTTTGTCGTAGTAAATCGATAATGGTTTGCCTATTTGAATGCATTCGGTTTGTCGTTCTTGCTGGCATAGCAATCTACTACCTTTGTTGCTCTCCTACTTGTGCTGCTGCTTCAATTCAGTTATGAAAGCGAGCATCCGCAATGGCTATGTTTGCATTTATTGCAATAAAAAATATATATTCTAGCAAATAAGAAACGAAATTTTCAAATTGAATTATATCATTTCAAATTGAAATGTAAATAAAATTATTCTCATTGAATAAACGTAATGGTATTTTTCAATAAATTAAAATCATTACAATATATTATATTTATTTAATTGCATATAATACAATTTCTGTGTTTGTAAATACATTTGTTAATTTTTTATATTAAATTAACGTTTTTTAAATAATTCACATGTATAATATTAATACTGAAATTCATTCCGACTTTTTTTTTAATACTATATACTAACGATATGGACAATATATATTTTGTTAGTGATTTACATCTAAGTATGCTATCAAGTGTATCTAATAATATTTTTGCATATCTAATAATTTTTTTATTTTATAATTATTATTTTTTCTGATATAAACCTCAGATTTAGATTAAACTTTATCATTAAAACTCAACGTTGTAGTTTATATTAAAGCAATGCCTATAATTTTTAAAAATGTTTAAAAATTCTAATATATAGTTTTTAACATATAAATTTTAATTTCAAGAGTTTCAATAATTCAATTATACTTTTAATATAAATTGAATAAATACGTAATTTTAATCTCAAACTCAAATGATAATTTATAAAAATTTATAAAAATTATTTTAAATGATAAAAGTTAGGGAAAGTTTATCAGTATTAAAAATTTTATCACCAGAAATAAACTAATTTGAGCATAAATTTTATATAAGAATAATAAGAAAAAATAAAAAAAATTGCGATAAACTTAATTCAATATACATTTTCCATTTTTAAAGATTACAAAAAATTCTTTATATTTAAAAAATAAAAATTACTTTATAAAATTTACAAATTATTATTATTATTTTTATAAAAATAAAAAGTTTTAGAAACTGCAAGACTTTTAATGATTTTTTAAGTAATATATACTTAAATACATAATTAACATCTACTTAAACGATTTTTAAATTATTAATTAACATCTTAATAAATTCAAAATGTTTAATTAGAATTATATAACATCGAGTATTTATATATAATTTGCATATCAGCTATTTTCTCTTATAGTAATTTTCGAGTATATGTATACAAATTTTCGGTTAATATGTATAGAGCAACATATAATCTTTGCGAGTGTGGACAAGGAAATATATTAAAAATCTTCAACGAGTAGTATAATTAAGTTTAAGTATATTTAAGTATAATTAAGTATAATTAATTAAAACACGTGGAAGACAATATCTCATTTTCTTTATAATACTAAATTTTATTCATTGAATTTTTATTGGCCTACAAAGAATAACAAACAAAATAAAAACTTGAGTACATAATCTGTAAACATAGGGTATAAAAGTCATTCATACAGAAAAATATAGGATATGTACTTTAAAATGGAAAATAAGTAGCTTGTTACAAATAGTGAGTTCTGAAATTTT
Source organism: Platyscapa corneri (assembly GCA_018907185.1). Classification (NCBI taxonomy): domain Eukaryota; kingdom Metazoa; phylum Arthropoda; class Insecta; order Hymenoptera; family Agaonidae; genus Platyscapa; species Platyscapa corneri. The sequence continues at coordinate 1,166,842 of JACCHW010000058.1, read as the reverse complement.
TTATTTATGTATTACAATTTTTAAACAATTCTTTTCAATTAAATTTATATGAAACAATTTAAATATTTTATAAAAATAAAAACAATATCGTAAAAAAATATAAGTGATTTAAAAAAAAATTTGTATAGCAATAATTTTCATCGTAGGAAATATTATCACAAGAACAAATAAATTCTATATTTTATGATAATACATCTAACTATGTAACTATAATAGAACTAAAAACTATACTTGAGATTTATATATATTTTTATAATATAATTTTATTTATTTAATCTAAATTGTTGATTTCATACTGAAAAAACTAAACTAATCATACTTTGAATAAATATTTTAATAAAAACATTAATATAAAGGTACAGTAAATCAATGACTTAGTTGCTTAAAAAATTGTTTAATTATAGCGACATACATACAAACATATATTTGCCAATTTGTCTTTCACGGAAAGACTTTACGTACTGTGAAGTTCCGGTTGAATTTTTCTTCTTATTTTTATCCAACATCGGCCTGTAATGAATGGCTTGTGTTTGATGACAACCGGAAAATTACTACCGACTCGTTAAAATAGAATAGTGAAGATTTAAATATAATCGATATTTAAGTCGATATTAAAATAAGAATTTTAGAATTAAGTTATTAATGTACAAAAATTTGAGAAAATGCAATTGAATTACAAATTATTTCTAATTTCTAAATATAATAATAGAATTATGTAATATTTTTAACTAAATGTATTTAAAATTTTCTAAAAATATTTCGATTTATATTCGAATAAAACATTAGTATAAAAAAAAAACAAGAAGTTTAAGAGAAAAATTAAATTAAAAAAAAAATTGAACTTTAAGTGAGTTTCTTAATTTTTTAACTTTTAAATAAATTTAAAATTTTTTAATTTTAAGAAAAAAATATATCAAGTTCAAAATTAACAAATGTATATATAAAATAGTGTATATATAAAAATCAAACTTTTTAAAGTGTGCCTTAAAAGCACTTCTCATATAACAATAATGTGATGAAAACAAATAATTTGTTAGAATCATTAATAATTTATGACGTATTAAAATAAGTAACTTAGCTACCATCTGTATTATTTAATATTTTTTTTTATTCTTTGCCATAAATTTCTAAGAATAAAGTAATCAAATATGTAGAAAATGCATTCTATATTTTTTGATAAATGAATATTAAACAAACAAAATATATACCATTAAATATAGGAGGTTTTTAACGTAAAAAATAATTCAACTTAGAATTTATCTCATATTGTTAATGCATAAATTATGCAAACCTAAATATGTAAATTAAATAGTAAATGAAAGTATAGCAATAGCATTACAACACATATGATAAAAATTAACAGATCATATAACAGTATATATGAAAGAAGTTGAATATATTGTAATAATTGGAATATATTAATTAAAAATATAATAATTTGATAAATCAATTGATTAGTTGTATTATATTTTAATATTAGTTATCGGACCTGTTCCATATAAATACCTTATTAGAAAATTAGTGTTTTTATATTAAATTCTATTCACTGTACAGTCATAATAATTAGAATTAATATAAATTTTATTATTATGTACTATCCACCAACACATCGAATTAAAATATTCGTTGATGCAATTATATATTGTATGCGCCGGATATGACCATTTTTAGTTCCTACCTACATAAAATGGCAAAGTTGACGGAACTTTATTCTGTCTACTGCAATGTTTTCTTATACATTTTCTTTACAGTTTGAAAAATACAGAATAAAACACAGTGCATTAGAAAAATTTTCTCAATGTATCTATATGCCAATGTAAGAACATTTGTTAAATGTTGAAGGGCAGGATGAAATGAGAATTCTAGCATTTATCAAAAAGTTGGTTCTGTATTGTGAGATAGTATGCAAAGTTTTAGGAGATTAAATAAGTGAGTTCAAAATTTCATACGAAAATACTTTCTGTATAGATAGTGTATTTCTTTACTATAAGAGGGAATTATTATTATAAAAGGTACTTTATTATATATTACTTTGTAAATTAATACTTTTTAATGAAATCAATAAAGTTTTGTTTTTATTTAAATTATCAACCAACATAAGCTTGACAAATATACACTAATAAATTTTGTATTTTTGTACCTTCTTTAATTTATTTGTTACTTAAATTAATTAATTTTTTAATTCGACGACAATTATATCAACTATTATGATTATGTACCCAGCAAAAATTGATATCCTACAAATTTTAAATAATTTATTTAACTATTAATAGTTTATTTATAAAACATGAAAAACAAAATATATGAACAAAGGAATGAATAACACAGTATTACTTTTTCATATATATCACATATAATTATTATTCTATATGTGTTTAAATTTTCATTTCATCATATTCGGTGTAATGATCACTTACATAGTATAAATGATTTGAATCATTGAAATAATAAAGATTTTGTAATTTCAAGTATTTCCTTTCTAGAAATTTGTTATCAGATGCCTCTAGCAAAAATTATAATCTTATATAATAATAAAAACCTTGAAAGATGAATATATATATATATATATACACAAAGATAATTTAATTTTACAAAATATAACTAGGAATGCAATTAATCTTGATCTTGCTGGTATATACAAAACAAATATAAAAAACATATATAAACAACAAACGTTATACTTCCATCGAAGTAAAATTGGAAAAGGTAATTATGAATAGTAGCTAAGAAAGATAAATTTAATGTTATATTCTTTGTTCATGCCACGTCTATATTAAATGAAATGGTGTGAGAAAAAGGTGAAGGGTTGCAAGATCAGACTACTCTATTTCTTGAAAGTCCTGTACTTGTAGTATAAAATTACTTTTCCATCTATTTAAATCTTTTAATCTTTCTCTCTCTCTCTCTCTCTCTCTCTTATCACCTTCGGTTTTTCCGTCTCTAGTACTTGCCATGTCCCTTCCTAACATTTTATTCCAGCAATTTGGGTACGAGAGAACTTACTCGAGCAAGATTTCAAGAGTAGTGCAGCGCATGATATGTACGCAGTCAAATGGATATAAACAGGACTCACAGCCTTGCATAAATTCTCAAAGTAAATTTTGTTTGGGTCACGCAGGTAAACTTACCAAGTAAAAATACCACCTAGCCTCTAATCTTATCGGAGGTATGTTATCAAAAGGTAAAGCACCCCCTCCTTTTATCTCTTCCTCCTCTCGCTATCTCTGTCTTTCTCTGTTGTTTACTTCTTTTCTTCATATTCACTCTTTCTCTCTATTTCTTGGAGTGTTGATCGGTCTAGTTTCATGATGTTCGATCGTAGTGTAAATTACTACTTGACTAACGTATTTTAAAAATGTGCATACGTGTAACAAGATGCACCTAGTATATCAATGTCATCGTGGTTGTTGGTTTTGTCATGGATGTCTCCTTCAGTATGACTATACAATAGAACGTATGAGTGCAAATTTATAGTAAATATAGTTTCACAGAATAATTATACAAATATATTTCTTAAAAAATAATTCATTTACATATAAATCAATAAATAATAAATAATGTTTTAGTAAATTTAGTACTAATATTTATAATATTTTATTATAATTTCTTTCAAAAATATTTTCAAACTAATACATAGTACCATCACATTATACCTCAGTGGTGATATAAGTTAGTAATGTAATTCTACAGGTATATTTTAAAACACTTTTTATATATTTTTGTTACTTTGCAAAAGTAAAAGATCTCTGGAATATAACTTGAGATAATAGAATTTTAAACGTATATTATACGTTTGTAGGTGCATTTATGATTATTTACATTTAGCCGAGTGTTCATGCATACATTTGTTGATTTACATATATTATTATATATTATTATGTTATATGATAATGATCTTTATTTCCTTTTTTTAAGTCACATTAGAACGTAAAGCTAATTTTTCATACTGAACTTCTAAATTTCTAATATAATTAATACATATATTATTTAATATCAAAATATTTCATCTTAGCATTTATTCACCATTTTTTTATATTTATTTCTTTTTTAAAAATAAATGTAATATATAAATCATATTAAATAAATAAAAATAATATTATATCCTTATTATAAAATGGGTTGTTCAAAAGTATTGCATGGTAGCAAATGTTATTAACTAATTATGAGACTTGAAATATAAATGTGTAATTGTAAACAAAAAATAGATATAATTATCGATGATAGCACTTAAAATGATACCATAAACACTATGGGGCATAATATTTATAAACTCTAAGAATATACATATTTTAAAGCTTATTGTAGATCCACAGTAATTATTGAAAAAGAAAAAATTAATTATGGAACTGATAATTCAGTTAAAATTTCTTTGGTGTTAGAAATTTTCTCAATAGTGTTTTATTGAGTTTAAAATATAATATATCTTTCGGTACGTAAATAATTACATCGATAAATAGTTTAAATTTTCCATCAATACGAACAGATGATATCACTTAGTTCTCAAGCATTACGCTAGGGCACACTACATACATGAAGATATTATATGCCTTTACCTTATGTGTACGTGTGCAAGAGCATTACGATTGCGATTTGGGATACGTAAGTATGCTTAAGTGAATGTAGTCTTCGACGATTAATCCACGAAGAGGTTTAATTATTTCCAGACGTTGATTAAACACTACGCAACAGTGAAAATGAATCGAATATCGGGCGAGCATAATGCATTCTTGGTGATCGTATTATAAGCTTTTGCAAACAGGATAAATAGCAAAGTTTTCAAATAGTCCAAACTTTTTCAAACATTAAAAATATTTCTTGATTCAAGATTTTTTTATCTAAAATTGAATTTTAAATCAATTAAATTATTCAAAATATAAATTAATTTATATTAGGACTATTGTTTTTAATTTTTTTTTTCTTCAAATCTTATAGGCTACTTTTAGATTCTATTTATAAGGAATTACTAAAGAAATTTTCTCCTAATCTACTTAATATTAATAAATTAGGGTTGACATAATTATAATTAACGATTATATAATATTGTAATAAAAACACGTTGATTTAATTTTATGTTTTTAATTGTAGTGTTGGTATGAATATTGTTTATTCAATTGAATTTCGTATAAAATTTATTATAACCATTTAAAAATATATCTACACTACTTAAATAATTTCATTTATTAAAATTTTTCTTAAGAAAACAATATTTAAGAAAATTTCTTCGAGAAAAAGTTGCACAAATATTATCAGTAAGTAATTCGTCTTTTAAATATTTTTCGTAGTTAATAAAACGTAAAACTCGTGCAAGATAATTATTTTTAAAAATGTACGTTGATTTGAATTTAAATTTTTAAAATAATTTAAATTTCAAAAATAAAAAAACTTTTTTAAACACTTTATAAATTTTGTAATATATTAAACCTCTTTATGAAAAATTTGCACTTACAGTTTATTATACATCAAAGATCCTTTTGTAAGACTTGTACTTATTAAATTTAAGTAAAAACGTTTGAAATAATAACTTAACATTGAATTTAAATGTGTCCTTGATATAGTTTATAATTTTGTAAAATTAATATCTAGTTTATACAGAGTTGCAAAGTAATGCTTCGGAGGGGATTATATATTATATTACATATAAAAGGCTTAACAAAATATTGAAAATAATAGATAAATAAATAAAGAATAAGAAAAATGAAAACGAAAGAATAAAAAGGAATTTTGGAAGGACCGTTATAAAAAAGCAGAAAAAGTAAATTAAAACAAGTGAGTGAAACGTCATAGCAATAGAAAATTTACAAAGTGTAGTAAAGTGCTAGAACAAGAAAAGGAATTTTCGGCGCAAAAATAGATGCGATGTATGTACTGAAGGTAGAAAACATAAAAGTGGCATTCTACCAGATACAAAAAGAGAAGATATTGAAAAGCATGGAAAACAGTAATAAAAAATATACTTCATAGACTACATGAAGAAAATTTATAAGGAATCTAACATAACAATAAAAATAGAAGGTGATATGAGGGTAGAAATGGAAATAGAGGGAGGAGTGAGGCAAGGTTTGTAACGATGAGACCAATATTATTTAATACAGCATTAGTAGATTTAGAAGAGGTATTACAGAAATTAAGAAGCTAAAACATAATAATAGAGAAAAATATAATAAAAATATGTAACTATATAGAGTCAAAATTTAGGGATACTAAATTTTGAAAAAAATTGAACATGTACAGAAAAATACACAAAATGGATCGTAAATTTAGAAAAAATATGCTGGATCAGATTTTGATATAAAAAATAAAAAGAAACAGAATAAAGACAAAAGTATAAATAAAAACAATTAAGGTTGAAAACACAGTGAAACGGGAAGAAAAATTATTAAGTAGAAAGGATAAATTTCTGGTATAGCATTGGAAGATCTAGTCAATTCTTGAGAGAAAAAATAGAAATGGGTGAAATAAAGTGGGAAGAAATAAAAAAAAGCAAGTTTAGATAAATAAATTGGAAATATCAAAGTATGTAGGAGTTATACACATTATACAATGTCATATGATATAGTTTACTATCATCGTTATTACGTAGTTAAAGAGATCTATAATGAGCAATGAAATAAGAAACAATAAACACTTTTTAATAGAGTAGGAAAAGACATGTAGATTTGACAAGAATCTGGAAGAAATAACGTAACATTTTATTGAAAAATACAATGTTACAGAGTCCAATGCAAGAGGGATATTATTGATAAAGAAGACAAGAAAGATATAAATATAAAAAAAGATAATGTCAGAGTGAAAGAGAATATAATAAAAGGGAGACGTAATGAAAATTAAATAAAAAAGAAATAAATAATAAATAATCATGGGTAAAAGTATTTACAGTTTCATATCAAATATAATTTACATTTAAGAAATATACAGAAATGTAAATAACAATATACGAATTATTAAATAATCACGATAACAAACATTAAATTGATGTTTTCAATTGGTTATTAAATACATCAAATTTTCGATTTGTAATAGAAAATTAACTAAGCACTTTTAATATAGTATAAAGTTAGAGTCAAATGCTCAAAATAAAACAAAAAATGAATCAAATCCAGGGAAGCTTAAAATTATTACAGTAACTTTTTAGTGTACAATGGAAAAAAATGCGAATTTATAAATTTTTTTCTATAGATGCTCATGTTTTTCTAATTTAAAAAGTAAATATTAGGGTTTCCAAAGTAGTCACCTGTTATATTTCTTTTTCAGCCTCACAGATATAATTATCTACCGGCGAATCTTGACCACTCTTCAACTATAAACTGTATGTAAATTAACTCATTTTACTTATTTGATAGTTACATTAACTAAACCAGCCATACAAATATCAACATGCCCGAAAGTTCTTACATTCCAATCTAGGGAAGTCCCGATTATTTCCTTTAAGACATGTCGAATAAGATACTCGTTAGCATCAGCAGAAGACTTAACCGAATGGCTTGTTTAATTATAAAGTTTGAGTGTACGATACAGACCTTTTTTCTATTTTTTCTTTTGTTTTTATCTTTTCCTGTAACTAATGATAGACTTAAAAACTTTAAATGTATCAGAGATTCTATCTATAACATGTCTCAAATTAAAGTTGATATTATCTACTGATTACTTGAATACTGAGAGAACACAAAAATTTATAAAATTTAAAAAATATATGATACGATGCATAAAAATGCGATTATAAAAGAGTACCATCAACGCAAGTTCTAATAAACTAAGATTTTTTTCCAATTTATTTTGTCTAAATATTCAGATAATATTTATAAATTACTGTGGTATCAACATTAAAGCTAGACTTTGTCTCAGAGGTTACCTTGATCTGAAGACCGACCGCTGACTATGGAATTCACCACTTACGATTAGAGCCATGTAGGGGGACACTGATGTGTTGAATGAAAGCCCATTAGCGGTATATAAGAGAAGACAGCAACGACAAGATGACCCCGATTACCGCAAAACTGCTAGAAGGGAGTGAGAGAGAGAGAGAGAGAGAGAGCGCCACGTTTACCCTTTGACTGCAGGCGGCATCGATCAATCACTAGCGCGTGCGCCGAACACTGCTTCCCTTTGCCTCCACCAGTAAATACCCAGTTGCATCTGTAAGCTTGGAGGTCAAGATATCTACATACCCAGTAGTTTGCGAAAGTTAATTTTTAAATTCAATGATGACACCGGAAAATTGAATGAATTGTGGAATGTGGCGTAAAACGCTCGTCCGATATCTTTTAACGATTCGCTGATTTTTAAATACATTTAAATTATTCAAAAATTATAGTTGTATGTATTGATCAAACTTAATTAAAACAAAAATATATATTATCAATAAAGAAGGTATTAATTTTTCATATATATTATCATTATTACAATAAAAAATGAAGTCTTCGTAAAAGAAAAAAATTAAAGAATCAGTTGTTTTATTATGTAAACAATATAAAGTTGTTTTTCAGATTACTCTGATTAAAAAGAAAATAATAAATTGCTTAATTTCGACTTTTTATTATAATATAAAATATAATAACTTATTTAATCTATATTTCATACAAATATTATTAAAATTTAACTTAATTTCTATTATAATTGATGAAATATTCTTACGTAAATTAGAATTTTTTTTATCTTTTAAAAATAAAATTAAGTATTACAAAACTACTTACTAAAGTTAGTACCAACTTTGCAATAAAAATTGTAAATATAAAAAATCATATTTTCATTCAATTCCGAATCTTTATTTTTAATGCAGATCATAATTAAAAAATAATGTCACAGTTTATTAATATAAATCCTTTCAAATATGCTTTTTTATCTTTTTAAAAAATAGTAAAATATTAATTTTTATTTTTTAAATAATGTTTATTTTAGATAAATTTATTAATATTACCGATAATATCAATTGAAATTATTTTCACAAAAAACTCAATTACAAAAATAATGTGTGTATTATTATATATATAAAAATTCTTCGCATATATTATACCGTATAATTTATATATTTCTGTGCAGAAATGACTGTTTGTACAAAATAAATTAATTTAAATACGAAAATAGATTTGATTCATTCAATGATTCAATAAATAGAAATTTGTTATGTAGCTGCTATTTCTTACATTTTGTCAAAATAGAACTGATAAAAGAAGTCATCTCGTGGGTGTTTTTGCTTTCAAAGATAAGAAAATACAAAAATTACTGGTCAAGCAGCCTTAACTACTACAAGGAGGATTAAATATTTATTTTGGTTTTTCAAATTTACCGTTTTTTTAAATCTACAGGAAGTTACTCTAACTTTATTTTACTTCATGTGAAATTCAAAAATGGATTTATTGCCATCGCTTATCAGTTATTTCTCTACTATTCTACGTAGAGGCCATGACCTGATTTTATTAAAGGGAAGAGCTCACTTTGTTATATTGTCTTTAAAATTTAATGAAGAAATTCAAAATTTTTCAATAACATTTTGAGAAATATCTTATATTAAAAAAATGGCTATAGGTTTAAAATTCTTTAAAAATAACGTTATAATTATATACATGTTAATTATCTAAAAAATTGATGTAAATTTCTTGTTTTGAATTCTTTAAAACTTAAGTTTAATGCCTTTCAAGCAATAAAAAGAAAAAAACTTATTATATTATATCTTTATTATTGTATCATCGACAGATGTAATTTTAGTAGTAATAAAGTAATACATCGATAAAATTATAAATATTCATTTTTCTGGTCCTCGTGGTACTATCTCGTAATTTCTGCTTTTGCAACCAAAAAAAATTAGAAAACCCAACTAGATATTTAAAAATATTTACAATAATGTAGAAAGTGAATTGGTCAAAATTAAACTTTTATATATTCTTTTCATAAATATTTACTATAAATAAAATAATCTTTCTATTGATTTTTCCGAAGAAACTATAACGCTGTAAAAAAGTTTGGCATTTATACATATATAATTTGTAAACTAAACACCTGCAGACAAGAACTAACGTATATTTGAATAAAATATAAAATAAAATATATTTCATATCGAGAAAACAGAAGTTTAATCGATAGTAGTACTATCTGTTAATGAACACTATATATGAGTTCATGTACAAATAATCTAACCATTTTTTATGTATTCGCATATCTATATTTTTAACGAGCCTTCGCTAAAATAATTTAAATAAAAATATAGTTGAACAATTATTAGTTGGTTTTCGAATTATTCTTAATTATATTGAAATTAACCGGCTACTGAAGCACGAGTGTGTCTCTACTTTAATCAATGAATTTTATAAAAATCCTAACTTAGCTTAGTGCGTATTCAGTAGCTTATACGTCTGTCAATTTACGTCATTTAAAATTTCAGATTTAAAATTTTTTATCCAAAGATTTATTTTTATTTATTTCTAATCTACTACAAGTTAACTACATAAATACGTAATATTTAATGAAATTAAATAAGTCAAGAGCACGAGAATTGCACGAATGGGTGCCAAAGTCCTTTTCAAGATGTTGCTAGAGTCGGAATTTGGACTCGTCGTTATGCATTTTTTCTTCTTGTGTCGTTGCCGCTTTTGATGCACGGAGTCAGGTCTGCCGGTAGCCTCGAAGTTTCCAATTGAATTGGCAGCAATTGCCCAACCATACTGTGAAATCACGCTAGCTTGCAACAGCATATACGGGAGTTTCTTTAGCAACGTGAGCGAGATTGCAGGGCGGTAAGAGCCGAAGCATTGGCTTCTTTGGACTGAAAAGGCTCTAAATTCGTCTTAATGCGCAAGAGTATGCCACTGCCGAGACACTTCACCCTCGCATATTATGCATTTATAGGTTCCATTCACCTTCGTCCTGCTACCCTTACTTTACCGATCCTTCTTCGCTATCCTTTGCTTCTCTTGCTTCCGCCATCGGTCTTCCGCTGAGGGCGGTTACGAAAGATGGAGTAAGAAGGAGACAGGTTTAATGGTACTTTGGGACATCGTCTGCATTGTGAATTATGTTGAACTCAATGTGGACTCGTACGTGCCCCATTCTGCTATACACAGTTGAAATCTGATTAAATTTGGAAGCATGAAATGTAATAACATCGTTTAGTTTTATTTATTCAGGCTTATGATGCTCGTATTAATATTACTTGAAATAATATTGTATAAATCATGTGTTTTTCTAAATATACTGTAACATAGATATAACAAATATTTAATAACGCTGTTAAAATTTTTATTTTTTTTTGTTTATAGATATAACAAGATTGATGCATGTATGTTTTTAATACCTCGACTATTGTTCTACATAACAAAAATTTATAAATAGTAATAAAACTATTCAATTGTTTATACCAAAAATATCGATGCATTTTGAAAATTATGTATTAATCTTTCTTTTCTTGATAATAATGCTTAATTTATGTCTTAATTTACGCTCTTAATAAAAAATATACGAATAATTACGCTCATATATATATTACCATGTTTTCATGAAGAAAGTAAATGGAGAGCTCACAATTTTTCATCCAATTTTTTTCGATGTAATTTTGAAAAATATACAATTGAAATACATGTTTAATTTTACATTAAAAACATTCCTGCATTAATATATGAAGTATTTATCTTAAATGTAAAATTATCTGAGATATTATTCAATCTAAGGATATAAACTGTAATTTTTAGTGCATTTTATAGTTGGAAATTGGTTTTTATTTCAAATATCTTGCAAATTTAAGCTTATTAACTAATTTAATTTCATTCGATATATGTAAATAATTTTATTAAATAATTTATTTTATTATTTTTAATGCATTTTCTTATGATTCTTAGAAAGCCTAAATAGTGAATAAATAATATTTAAAAATACATAAGTTTGTTACTTTCATAAGACTGATTTTTCTTATCTAGTTATATGACATTTTCGTTTAATTCTATAAAAATAACAATATAACGTTATTTTATAACTGTTTTTAAAGATATTTCTTGTTAATAGTTTAATTTTTATAATATATGTATACCGAAGGAATTATAATTTAAAAAATTTATCTTAGTGTAATTACACATATTAATTATTCCTTTATGCACTTAAAAATATTTGATATATTCAGAAAAGTAATAATAATTTAATTACTTATGCTTATTAGAATCAGAATATTCTTGTCTTAAAAACGGCTACGTACAGCTATAATTAATGTCGCAATCGATTTTACGTTAATTACATTTAGAATTATTTAGATGAATACATTTGATCAAAGTATATTATTGATTTAAAAAATAATATAATATAATAATATATAATAATATAATCTTGTTATATTTATAAATATACTTGAAATCATTTTATTGTAATAATTTACAAAAATAACAATATTAAAATAATGACAATATTAAAAAAAAAAATAAAAATATTCAATATGATAATATATTATTGAAATAATATTCATTATTTCAATATAATATTATAATGCAATAATTAATCAATGTAATTTTTATTTATTAGTAAAAAGTTTTTTTTGATATAAAAGACGTATATAATGTTAAATAGATATTTGTTTGTCTTTACTTATTCTCTTTTGAATTTCATAAAATTTTATATTTTTATTTTTAAATTTGTTATGGGGCTTTGATTTCACTTGTCGCATGAACTAGTTTCAACAGTCATGCACGGCAAAGAAAATATTTGTATTCATCTCAAAGAAATAAAATAAAAAATAAATAATAAGTAACCAGAATTTTTCATCATGAAGCAAGTAAACGAACTAATTTAATGAATAAATGCAAAAATATATGGATATACTTGCAAACAAATACTTTTGAGTATAGTTCAGCTTTTGAATTGTTAAATTAACCTTCCCTTTAGGATGACAAGGACGTGACAAGTGATCTGATGCAGCGCGAAAGTTCGTGTGTCTACAAACAAAATTATGTGATCTATTGTTCGCTGAAATATTTCTAGTTGTTCTGTCACTTCTTTTTTTTTAACATTCGTTTTCGCGTATGGGTTTTTATTTAGTAACAAACACGTTTCACATTTGTCATAAATAAGTCAAAAACAAGAGAAGCAATTCTCGTTATTAGTTGATTAACTTTTTCAACTGCCTAGGAGTTTAGCTCGCTTGAGTCGTTTCTATTTTTCTTATATATGAAGAAATGACTTTCTCATCAATGTTTATATCAGCATCGAATATACCAATTTTTCGTACATAATCCGTTGAGCATTCAATCGATGTATATAAATATTCCACATTTTTAGTTTTTAAGTTACATATGACTCATAATTATTTTTAATTTATTTAATGATAATATAAAAACAAACTCTGAAAACTTATTAAATTCAGGAAACTAATTTTATGTGTTAATTATATATTTATATTTTTATATATTCTATTAATTAATATTTAGTTTTATATTTTCACAATTATAAGTAGATAGTAACTACGTATATAATTTAAATTTTTCATTCAAAATTCCATAAAACTTTTTCAAATAAATAGATTTATTATATTGATAAGTAAATACCTTTGAAAAAAACAATAAGTACATCTATTATAGTTTTTAAAATTGTATAATTAAGTTATTAATTTTTTCTATTTTTAAGAAACATTGAAAATATATATAGTATTAATAGCTTTTGAAATGATTCTGTACTGTAAGTATAATTTAAACTGTACACTGTGTAAAATCTTTCTTGTGCTCATGTTTATGCAACTCATTGTATATATCTACCCAATTTTTCTTGGTCTTATTGAAAAGTCGATTTGTCATTCAAAATACTATCTCCATTATGTGCATGGCTAACATATGTTATAATGTTCCAACTTTCTTTTGCTATATTTCATATATTTTTTTTGTTATTTTAAATTTTACTTCATAATGGTTTCTTACACGATATAAAGGTACGTCTTTTATTCTTGCCAAGCATATATTCAGATTGTTTGGTGCTTTTATTCTTTTATAGCTATAGTTAAATGAAACGTATAATATAAGCTAATAGGTAGGATTTTACAAAAATTTCTAGTTAGTGTTAATAGTTTCGTACTTTGTTTTAATATAAGAAATATTTTTAAACTCTCACGAATTCAGTAACCTTACTAATTTATTATAGATACCATGATATTTGTATTACTTGTGATTGCACATCATACCGATGCTACGGTCTTTTGTGAAGTATAAAAAATGAAAACTACATTATTTCAAATATTTGATTTTAATATAACTTGTGCTATTAAAATTCTTGTATATTTGTAATATTAATAATATTCAGTCATGTGACCTCATACTTATCATTTTTATTAACTTTCTTTCTTAAGTGCAAAACTTTTAAGAATATCACAGATATTTTTCTAGAAAAAACTGAATTCCCGTCATAGTTATTAAAAGTTATTCATTTATATTTTAATCTGAAAATTTGTTGGTGATATGACCTGTCAGTTTGGATCCTCATAATTTAATCTCTATTTCAGTATTATCTTATATTCTTAGGAAATATCTATTTATCACATTTTTTCGCTCTACAAAGTAATTAATCTTCAAAAAAGTCAGTATTCCTTACTGACCATTTGAATTTATGAACTTTTTTTTTATTTGTATGCATAAAGTTTGATATTGACCATTTGCAGAATAAAACAATAAATGGATGCATAGATTTTAATTCTTCTCCTTTTCTATTGACATTGTTATAATTTCATTTTTAATTCAATAATCCTTTATTTTATCAGTTTTTACTAAAAGCATAATTCAAACATATAATTATGGAGAATGATAAATGACACATAAATTACTTTTGTAAAGTTTTAAGGAAAATGACGCTTATATCCGAATATTTGAATTTACAAGTTTAATTTTTTGAAAGAAGCCATTTATTATTAAGTTTTTGAATATAACAGCAGTTTATAAATACCTCCTGTCACTAAAAATCTAAACTATACTCCTGATATAAGGCTCTCGACTTTATTGAATTATATTATTCGATAATATATCTCGATAATTACACAGAATGAAGAAATAAAAACAACAGAATAAATACTACCAAATTAAAAGGATATAGCAAATTATATAAAATTATTTAAAATAATACTTTGTAATTAATACATATATCCATTTGGAATAAAATTATTATATTAATATTAAAGTTAATATTAGTAATTTTCTAACCGTTTGCCTTCACGCCTAAAATGAGATTTTCAGATTTTGGAAATTTGCTTCTTGATGGAACTCCGAATAAGAGTATTACAAAGCTTTCATGGCATTACTTACAAAGAAACACGTATAAGCTCGCATAAACCCTTATCTTTGTATTTGCACTCAGGCGCGATTCTACTCCGCGTACACTTTTTGAGTGCGTTTCGAAGCACAAAAGTTGTCCTTTACATCATTTTCACGAAAATTTTTTCTTTTAAATCAAATATAAAAGTATATAATACAAACATAAAAGTGACATTAAAAATGTGCTAAAAATTTTAATTCATAAATTTCGAAGTGGGTGTGGAGAAATAATTTATCTATTAACAAAAACTAAAATTTGATACTTGTTAGTATGATCATAATTGATATTTTGAATACCTACGTTATCCAATTATTAATAGAAAAAGCTGGTTCCTGTTATAATATGTATATACATATACATGTATAACACAAGAGGAAGATATTTCAAATGAGCGTTTCAAACAAATAAATAATGTATACTTGTGAAGCACATAAACATTTTTGGTATGTTCGTACAACTTAATATTAAACATAAAAATATAAGGAAAAATTTTCATTATTCTTTATGTACTAAATGTATGAAATCCCTTTTTTTATTTACATAATGAATATTTTGATAAAAATAATAAATACCTGTTCAATTAGTACACAATAGTCGTATTTTTTATGATTAATCTCTTTTGTAATTCAAAGAAGCTATTGGTCATGAAATTTTAAAGATAATATTCAGAAATAAAAAAAATAAAATTTCATGTGTTTTAATCAATTTGAATAATTTTAAGACATTTAAGTAATTAAAAGAAATTTATGATTTGATAATTAATTTTATTTATATGCCTTATGTATTATCAAAAAGTGTGTACGGATAAATTAAAATTTTTTTTATTTAAACGAGTTTAGGGCTGCTTGAATATATCCATCATTATTTTATTTTTATAACTAGAACAGCGCTCAATTATATTTAACATTAATTAAATTAATCTAAATACTATTTTTTACGCTATCAGTTAATATATAGAAATTATTCATAGAACTCCAGAAAATATCAAATTCTAAACAATTAACATAAATTAATTAATAATATTTATCTAAGATATTTTAGTTCTATTAAGAAGTTTAATTTTTATTTTAAATAATAAAGGAAGATTCGCATAAACTTATTGCTATATATGTAATAAAAAAATAAATGATGAAAAATGAAATTCATTGTATTTAATATCTTAAAACTTCGTGAAATGACATAAAATAAAATTCTTTTTTATTTTATTTGGTAGCTTAAATAAAGATATTTATTTGTGTACGTGGTAATAATAAATGTAGATTATTGTATCGATAATTTATCAATATCAGAAGGACTAACTTTAGTAAACCAAAAATTCCTTAAAAAATTGAATAAATCTTTATTATAATCCACTGAATGTCTTTAGTTACTAGTTATCCGCTGAAATTTGAAAGCTCAGAAGGTCTCTTCGATGATCGACGGCGCGTATTACAAACTCGATAAAACGTCAACGAGGTGAATGAGAGTAACGTGCGCCAAAATGAAGCGACTTTCATAACGAACTTAATTAAGGAAATAAGTTCAGCGCCTCATATCGTCTCATTTTGTGCCAATCTCGAGTTAATTGTGCCCAAGAGCGACATGGTTAAGACTGAGAAAGATGGAAAACATATGACTACAACTTAGAAATGAACATCTTTCTCGTAACGCTGTAATCAAAGGTTGAAATTACCGGACCTCTTGACTTCTATATCACATCTCATCTGAATAAGAATTCAAGCTCATCTAGTTTCAGTTTTGTTTTTAATTTGGGAAAAATACTGCGAAATATATGAATTATAGAAGAGAATATATAAAACATGAATTATAGAAGAGAATATATAAAACATGTAAAACAAAATTGTAATTATGCTATTTCCAAAAAGTGCACTTTTTGCAAATATTCGAGATTGGTTTAATAAAAAATCGAAATTTTTCATTAAAATAGAAAAAATAAAAGTAGGCAGCTATATCATTCAGTTATATTTATTCCATATTATACAATAATTTCATATATTCATTCAATTGAACTTTAATATAATTTTGTAAACCATAGTTTATTCTAAGATGCAGAACTTTTATCGTAATGAAAGAATGTTTTATATGATGTGATTTTTCATCATATGTATCCGATTGTAACTTGTCATGAGTACATATGACTTCTTATCATTGTCGTAATAAAAAGACTAATTTTTGAAATAATTAGTTATTTTAACTGCACGAATTTCTCTCTTATCAAAACTTTATCTCCTCAATAATGGATCAAATTTTATTAATTGAATAGATTGATTATACAGTATTACATAAATGTAATTATTATATAAGTATTTTGTGTGAAATTTATTAAAGTAACTAAGGTTAGATATGTAAAAACTTTATTATAAATTTAATAAAATAGACAAAAAAATAAAGTTACTTTTTTCTAATATAGCACGTAACAGCGATAATAAAACTTTAAGCTACGAAGAATCAAAAGTAATTAATAATAATTTTTAATCCAACTTATTGCAGTGAAAATATATGTGCCGATTAACTTTGTGTAATTTTGCAAATGTTTTATTCATAAATATTAGTTGTTATTATTATAATGTGCTTCTATGACATTCATATACATTAATACCATGAAATAAATTTTGATTTAAGTTAAAATGATTTCGTCATGAATGAATAATATTATTTTTAATGATGAATTAACACAAAATAACTTTCTTCAAAAAGTTGATAAGAATAAATGAAAGGGTTTTATATAATAGATAAGAAACCTCGTCTAAAGTAAAATTATTTTTTGGCTGAAAAATCTTAATTAAGACGACAAGAAATACTACTTAAAGCGTATAGGTTTCACAGAAACTCTCCTTTCTTTAGTCTGATCGATTTTCTTAGCTGTTTCGACGGTTATCATTTGCAGGCGCCCCTTTATATTTTTTTTTTTTATTTTATGTTGCATTAACTAAGAAAATTATAAGATAAGGATTTCTTTCTTAAAATAAACAAAGTTTTGAATTATGTATTATAAACCATAAAAATATATGTGGACATATAATTAATTCGCTTTTTCAAATGATTAAAATAATATTTTTCTCATTTATTAAAAAATACGAAAATGCTTTAATTTTAATTTTTAATTGAAAATATAGTAGTAAATAATTTTTATAATACAATAAAACATTTTTACTTTTACTGAAAAAATTTTTTAAATAAAATATCTATTTAATTTCATTAAAATGCATTTAAATGGTTTCCAGGAATACTTTTCTATATGGTTAGTTTATGTATTATAGTTATATTATATTATTTATTAATTTCTATTCTCTATCCTTTTTAAAAAGATTTTAAATATTTTATTCTACTTTTATTTACAATTTCTGTAATAAATGTTCTAAATGATTCGCTATTACTAATTGATATGTAAAAATGAAATAGGTGAAGAACATGAACATTGAAATGTTTTATAATTAAATGTTATTTGTTTTATAATTTAAACTTCTAACTTCAAAAATTATGCTCAGTCACTTAAGTAATTGAAAATATACTTATTATTATTGGGATTAGATTTAACATTTATTTAAAATATGTACATAAAAAGATTTTAAGGTTAAAAATTTATTCAACATACATTTTTTAGTAATTAATAATGTGGTAATACGTAGAATATAACTATTTATTTATTTGTAATATATCCTACTAATAGTTTTCCTTCCACATTTTATGTAGATTGAAAAAATAAAAATTTTTTTGTAATGTACATTAGTTGATAGATTTCTTTTGTTTAAATCAACTATAATCATAACTTTAATTTCATTAGATTTATTATCTTTTTTTAATTTTCCTATTTTTCTCTAATTTTATCTGCATTCATAAACAATCTTTTTTCATTTTACATTTAATATTTTATTTTTGCATATTTAAATTAAATTTAAATCATTCCCTAATTTTCAAAATACGAGGGTGCTAATTACTAAAAAATTTCTTAAATAATACCAATCTCATAAATAGGAAGATACGCAATGTTTAGTTAATTCTATCTGTAGATTTTTTTGAACAATTCATTTGTCTTTCTGATTTGAGAAGTTTTTTATACATTGGCTTAAATTTATTACTTGTACAAAAATTGAACTACTTTGATTTGTTTGGCCAGTTTCCGATTTGTTGTTTTTAATTCTGATTTTTTTACTAAATGATGCTTGTTTCCTATGAATTTAAGCGATATTGACAGTGCTTGTCAATAGATAATATGGTAATATATAGCTGAGATAGTATTTGATATTCTCTCAAAAATATCTACAAACATCACTCTGATGTCGTTATTGTAATAAGTTGACAATTATTAAATGAGAGTTTCTGTCAACTGCCCCTAGCCTGGAATACATTTTCTAACGTAAAATTGTTTTCTTGTTAGAAACTGCTAGATATTATAATATTACTCAATCTTATCGACATTTTTTCTTCCACGACTTCTTGCCTGTATACGTTCTCTTTTAAATAAAAATATTATAATTTTAGTTACATTTCCTCATTTTTCACTATATATTTTTTATACATATATATACAAATAACAACAAAGATAAAGTATACTATCTCCTCTAGATATTGTACATACTTTTGTCATAAACACGTTCTTTTTTTTCAAATAAAATATTTATTTTGACTTATTATTATAAAATTTTCATTAATTATTGATAGTACCAATAATCAACAGTTATTTTACAAATATTTTTGTTTAAAATAAATGTATATTTATTATTTTGATATATTATAATACTGAAGAATTAATTTTTAAATTGTTTCATACTTAAAAATTTGCTTAATATTAAACCAATATTAATTATATGAATAGAATATTCAGATTGATTGAACATTGAAAAAAAATTCAGAATTATCAAATCAGCTTGAAAGAATTTTTTTTATATCATGCACCAATTTTTGCTATAAAATACAAAAAATATTATTTTTAAATATAAACATTAATTGAATATGACTCACTGGCGAGAAAGTATGGTATTATACAAGTCAGATAAATTGTTATATCTTCAAGAAAAGGGCGAATAATGATAACACAAAGCTCAGTTAAAGTCGATCGATTGTATACCGAAGTCAGTATGAATGTATAAATGGAAATAAATCGTTTTGCATAATTAAAAATTGTTCATATTAGAATAACTTTCTACATATACGATTTGATTTTTTCAAAAACAAATTCTGAAAATTTATTTTTCGTATACAATATGATATAAATAAGAAAAATAATAAAAACAGATCGATTCTTACTAATAAATAAAGTTAATAGACAGAATTTTTGAAAAATTATAGTATATGTTCGTATAGTATATTTATAGTGAACCATTTAAATTTTCATTTCCAAGACGTATCTTGGAAGAGTCGCTGAATGAATGACAAATTCACCTCTATTTATATATTTATACGCAAGGCAGAATTTCAAATTTTTTTTTAAATGAATAAAACTACTTTTTAGTTACTGTACGATTAATAGTACTTTCATGTATACAATAATAACTGAATATTAATCCATATATTTTTTTTAATTTAAAAAATTGTCGTTAGAATACGAACAAGTTAGTGTGACACTCTTATCACCCTCCTACTAAAACTTATTAGTTTCAAGTACATCCAAATACTAAATAAATATTATATGTACGTATACGTATAAAGTGATTACTGAGGCGGCATTTTCAGGATACTTCCGTGCAGAATGTATACATTCGCGCAAGCTTTCGCCTTTCGCGTGCAGGAGTATAATTGAAGTTCGGTTAGTTTTCAATAATTGCACGTCCCACCGCTTGACTTAAACTAATCTATCCGTAGTTAGTTTACCTGTCACGACAGAGTAGGAAAGGGAAAACTGACTTGCCAAGCCGCGACTAAGCTCATAGTCGAGGTGAGCATGATGATACATGCAAGGTAGAAAAACGGAATGAGTAAGTGAATTGGTTCAACCTCTTTAGCATACCCACAACTTTGTGCTTAATTGATAACTGACTTTTGTAATATACCTGACTATCCGAGCTATTGCATGAACAGCAAATAGTGTAGATAGAAGCGTAAATGATGAAACGGACGAGTGTATGTACTAAGTAGTTGAAACTCCATGAATTGTCTTATTAAAGGGTAAATACAATATTCTTTGAACTTTATTTTACTATGAAGTTACAGACATTTACACTGGCACTAGTAGTAACAGTTGTAGTATTTCTATCGAAAAATATAATTGTTTTGCATTTCATTGTTATAATATATTTAATAATAATATTATTTTATAATATATTTTTTACTAGCATTAACAGTATGACAGAGTATTTTCAAATAACTAAACTGGTGAAAATGTAAAACGAAGACCGATAATTAATTCAATATAAAATGATCTAAGAAAAAATAAACTTTTTAAAATTTAACATTCTCTATTATTAATATAATAATGTAATAACAACCACGAGATATATTATATTTATATTCCATATTTATCAAGGAATCAATTTGAAAAAAAAAATTAATCAAGTTATTGAATTCCTAAATTAACTTGTAAAATGAAGATATTACTCATCAAAAATATGAATTACATACTTTTCTATTTATAAATATTCTTTGAATATATTTTAATTTTCACAAATTAAAAACAAAGTTTTATATTTAAAAAATAAATATAAACATCATTTTAGACTTAAAAGTTTTAAATATAATCAAATCTATATAAAAATAACGTAGTAAAAAATTCTAGTACGTAAAAATTTTATAGTTTATACCATAAGAAGTAAAAATATGTTTTCAAAATTCATTTAAAAAAATCTTTCAACAAAAATATAAAAATTATTTCATCTTACATCCGTCGAAATTTTATTCAAAATGTAAACTGATATTTTTATTTGCATTTTTTATAGATTGATTAAATAAAGTATAATATTATTTTACCTAATATGCATATTAATTTTCATTTAAAATTTAAAAACTATTAAAATAATTTAATGTGCAAATTTTGAGATCATATTTTACTGAACATGTTTTTAAAAGTAATTGTAATAAAAGAAAACTATGAAAAAAAATAATTTATCTTACTTGCATTGGAAATGCGAACAGAAAATTTGAAGTAAACATGCCAATTTTTTCTTAATAAATCATTAAAAAAAAGTTATGCTTAATTACTGTTATTTTATTAATATTTAGTTTTATATAATATTCTCAACTACTAAAATAATAGCAAAAGTTAAAACAATTCTCTAAGATAATAAATAAGTATGTCAGTTTTATTTAATATTATGATATCGTAAAAGCATTTTTCACTCAGTACTCTGTTTCCTATTTTAATTTGAGTGCTTTCTGATGCATGAAATTTTATTGGATAAAGTGGATGTTCATGCACTCCTTTTTTCCAGTATTCAATACTTTTTTCTAGTTATAAAAGGGGAGCATTTAATTTTGCAATAAATATACAGGATATTGTTCATTTTTAATAATTGTAGAGTTAAATATTTTATTAACCGTTACAACAACAAATTTTGAGTTTGGAAAATATTTTATTTTAAATCTATTCAATACTGTTTGTTACAATATATTTATATTACGTATGATTAGAATTTTAATTTAAAATTATTTTTACTCGCGTACGGCGGAGTGAGGATAGGGGGCGGGTGAAAGTACAAAAGAAGTTATTTATTTTTTTGTCTTTTATTTAAAACACTCGACACGGCAAAGTTACAGAATTTTTTAGAAACAAAGTGAGGCTTATACGTTCCGTTTTTCACAACGGTTGAAAAAGCAAAGGTTACTCGGCGCAATGGGTGCTGGGTTTTTAAAGTTTCATGTTTCTTCCTTTCTTACTTTACAGTAATATGTTGTTTACAAATTTTGATCCCACTTGTTCATTCGATTGTCTAAATTCGGATAATAAAGGATCATCACATTTCGGACCCTCCAACATGGCACGAGTTTAATTGCTGCCGATTGTAGCAAAAACTCTACATAATATTATTCTACAGGCGGATTATCCTTTTCGCGTGCCTGCTCGGGCAGGGTCCGTTATATACCCTCTACGGGTTTACTAGCGCTGGTCTCCATATGATCGCGCTTATATGGAGTAGCTGTAGGCCTTTCCATCGCTAAGAATTATGATTATTCTAATTGTAATTTTCATTTAAAATTTTTCTATCTATTAAAAATCAATCGTAATTAGGTTTACATTATTATTTTAATTCAAATGGAATTTTATTGCATTTACATAAAAATGGTATTGAGGGGTATTGAAATTCGTTAAAGTATAATTTCAAATTTCAAATTTTATTTAATTTTGAATTGAATTCATATGATAAAATAATTCAAACTCAAAAAATAAAACACTAAAGAACATAAGGTAATTAATTAATGGTAGCTTCTGTAAAGAATAAATGAAACAATGATAATAGTACTTGTAGAAAAATAAATACAGAGATTAGCCGACGACAAATTAGGGTACATAAGGCAATAAACAGATATACACAACTTTACACAGCTTCTCTTACTTGATACAAAATTAAATTTTACCACATATTTATTAATTATCTAAGATTTTTTATATTGATTACTTTCTTGATTTGTTACTATACATATATTTTTTTTAATACTATATATATAGTATATAGATGATATATAGCATGTAATGCCAATAATTGTGCTAAAATTAATTTCTTGTTAAAGTAACAGACGTGGATTTATGATATATATATAGATGAGATTTTATACTGCTATAACTGCATATGGAAGATGTTTTACGTTTTTTTCTTTCAAAACTATGTACGATGATACTCTGACGTTTTAAGTTCACAAATTAAATAATTGATGCATATACAAAATAATTATTATATTCTAACTGTGAAGATGTATTAAACATTTTAATTTGACATTGTTATAATATTATTTACATGCAAGGATACACAATATATAATTAAGATTTTACTAAAAACAATCTAATTTAAATGCGGTTTTGAATAATCAAAGAAACGCGATAACGATGCCTTTTGAACCGCCTTTGATTAAATATCATGAATTAACAATATGAAAATCTTAAATTCATATTATCTTACACTCTAAAAATCTATATAAAAAATATATAATTTATAATTTTATACAAGTTACTGTATAGTATGTTGTATAAAGTACAAAAAAGAAAAAATATTTACATATCAATAATTGCAATTACTGTGACGAATCATGCAATCATTTAAAAATAAAAACTATGTGTTATTTGCATAAAAATTAAATATATAATTATTAATAAATAATGAAATTTTTTTTTATTTTGTATCATATTAAAAGGTTGCGTTTTTATTTATAAAATATAATTAAACTATATTTCGGTTGATACTTAATGAAAATATTAAAATATTAAGGTTGACACGCTTCAAGACAAGGGTAAATAAGTAGTATTTTAAAAATTTTTATAGAGAAAATATATATAGATGTACATTAAATCAAATTAAAGAATGATAAAAAATAAATTACTAAATAAATTATTGTATTATTATTAGTTTGTCATTTCAACACAGAATAATTTGATCTATTGTAATAAAGCTTAAATATATAATTAAAAAATGATTCTGTGTATTATTAATATATGAATTAATTTTTTTTTATTTTTTTCATATTTATTACAAACGTAAATTTCATATAAAAAAAATCATTTTTTAAATGCATCATCCAAATCTTACTTCTTTTCATTTTTTACTATTAAAATTTTTAACTGAAATGTGTATAAATTTACCTATTTTCGTATGAATAAACGTATCCTCAAAAAAATTGAAATTATAAATTTTTATTGGATAATATTATTTAGATTATACTAATAATGTATGATTAAACAATTTAAATGCTAATTGTTGTTTACTTAAAGTAATTATAAAAACAAAACAATAATTTACGTAATTACCTATTTATGGCTATATATATATAAATATTTTTATAAATGTATGTGTATGAATGTACTTAAATGTATTATTGTAATTCATTTTCGAGGTGCATATATTTATATAAACACGCAAGGTTTTCATTTCATACTCTTACGTATAATTAATAATTTAAGGTAATGTACAATTTATTACGTAAATAAAGTAAACTAAATATTTAAAACTCACGGTATTTTATAGTTTTAAATAAAATTCGAACTATAAAAAAAAAATTACAAAAGTTCGATTAATAGATATTACAAACAAGCAATGGTAACATTTGTTTTTATTGTTTATTATTTATTAATTTAAAGTGCAATTATGACCTGATCTCTTACATAGTATCTTTAAATATTAACTTTTTGACATATGTCAGGGTCCTCTCATAGCACGATGCTTTTAACGCAAAGATAACAGGATACACGAATGTACACAAAAGTAAATAGGGATCACAACTGTAATTGTATACTTTAGTGCAGATATATTAAGAAAAACAGAGCGAAAAAGAGAGAGAAAGATAGTCGTAGAGAAGCGCTGTATAAGCCTTTCTCGTGTCATTAAATGAGTCAAGCTACTCAAATGACTTGTCTTTTTGCAAGAGTATCGTAAAAGTTTACGAGACACCACTTTTTGTTCTCCTCTATTCTCTCATGTTGCTGTTTTCATTTTGCTAGCACCTTCTTTCCTCAGCTTGTTTTCCTTAACGTTTCTTTTTACGTCACTGATGCGTTGAATTTCTTGAGTCTCGACACTTTTTCGGTTTCATTTGTCAAGCTTCATGACGGCAAATAGAATGAAGTGCAAAGCTTTGAAGACGAGTAAAGAAATTTTTAAATTGAAGTAGAAGGATATTAGGTAATCCTTATTTATTTCAAAATATTTATTATAATGTAAAAGTTATAAATAATTATTTAAAGATCGTATTTGACATTAACTATTTTATATTGTTGAAGATGGATTTAAAAAGAAAACATGATTCTTTATTGATAAATAGAGAATTATTTATTATTTTTATTTTTTATAAGAACCTCATAGTAAAGGCAAATATTTATTGCAAAGTGTTTACTCTATTTCGAATTAGAAATATGTTGCAGGGTTTTAAAACAAATAAATTTACAAAAGACAAATCTATGGCGTAAAAATTTAAGATTGAATATTAGTTTGTATAATATATATTTATATAAATATTTAGGCTGAAAAAACAAATTATCTTAGAACTGTCTAGGATAATTCTATACATATTATTTAATTAATATGAATAAGTAATAGAATTAGAATAGATTCTAATCAGTTTTATAGCAATTTAATAAATTCAGAGTTATTAATAATTTTTAATTAACTTTCTCAAAACGAAATGTATAAAAGTTTATAAATTTTTATTTGCGTAATACTACTGAATAATTAAAATCAATAATATTTTAACTAATTTAGAAGTCAACGGTAGATATGTTATTCTCTGTAATTTATTTAAATTTAAAGTATACCGTGAAATTGTAGTTAATTAAAAATTCTCTGAATAAATATGTACAAGAAAAATTTTTGTTAAAAGAAATGTAATTAAACTCTTCTAATAGTCATAAAAAGAATATTTTCCATTTCTTTATATTTCATTAATTTAATATATATTATTTCATCTCATATTCTGAATGTTGGTAGTTGATCAAGCCCTTTTATTACTTTTATTTGCATTTTATTTACAAACTCCAAGTTCCATCGTTTTTAATACGAGTAATCATAATAGTTTTGGGTGCAAAAATAAAAATTTTTATTGCATTTTATTAAGAATTTAAGAATTTTTTTGTATTGAAAAAATATAGCTTAAATATTATTTATTTACATAAATAATATTAATTTTATTGCTCACCCTTATTTTCATTAAAATAATTAATTCATAAAACAAAGTAAAGATATATTATATTCAGTTATTATTCTAAAATATTACTTAAAAAAATACTAAATGTGTTTGCTTGTGATAAACAGAAATATTTTGAAATCTTAATTAAGTTTGATAATAATTTTAGAAAATGTATAAGTTTTTCTGAAATAAAGTATAATATTCTACTGTATTAATGAAACCTAAAATGACTTGTAATCATATTTTACCTTCAAACAATACTAAAGTAAAATATGCCATAACAAAAATTAAATTAGATCCGTTTAGAAATCATGAAATTAAGTTAATTATATTTAAAAATTTTTTTGTTAAAATGAAAGTTTAGTTTCTTTTTAAAATGTTTCTTGTTTATACTCTTGTGAAATTATAATTTAAAAATGTGTTATTTTGAAAAATATAATATGAGGAAAAATTTTATTTACAAGATATATAACGAAAAATACCTTTTCACGAAGAAGTATAGTAAAAGAAAATATAGATTGTAAATTGGTTTATTATTATTGATGATAATAGAAAAAAATTTAAGTTCCTGAAACTTATTTACTAAAATTGTAAATATGGACATATTATAAGTGTTATTAAGAACAGAGTAATAGTAATTAAGATCAACAAAAAAAATGAGTAACAAATACACAAACACAATTTGGTCAGTAAAACACATAAAGAGAACAAAAATAAAAATACACGTGAAATGTGCATACGTAAATTATATTTAAAGTAAAAAGCAGTCAAAGATAGAATGGATGAACAGATGGCTATGTGTGGGTATATATGTGCGTACGCAAAATGCATAGATTGGACTATTGTGAAGAACCAGCAAAAGAGAGGCGGAGATAAAATTTTATTAAGCAGCTTGTTATAATGTTTGATGTTTGTATTTGCGCGTTTCTGACAAATTAGAACAATTGAGACAAACTCGATATACTCTTCATACATCCCTCAATGAGAATATATGAATGTTGGTCCGCATGTGATTAAGTTATTAGTATGTATTCACATATACATCCTCATAATCACATAGTTTCATACATATTATATGTTCCGAAATTTATCCTTAATCTCGTAGATTAGGTCCAATTTACTAAGTCATTTAATTATATATCATAGAGTTTATGTCATAAAAACCGTGGTGCGCCGACTTTTTGCAAATAAATACATAACGATGAAGCATCACAGGTATACAGAGTTGTAACTCGCTTGTAGTTTTGTTCGAGTTCTATGTTAGCACTTCATCTATTCTATTCTGAATACCAGAGAGACGATTTTTCCGCAGAACGCTATTTCAATTTCTATAAAAACTTTAGTAATACAAATGTTATAATAAATCGCGATAAAAATTTTTAAAAATTGTGCACAATGATATTCCTTTAAAAATTTTACATCTATTTTATCTATGAACAAGTCTACAAAAAATATTAAGGTAGATTCATATTTTTGTGAACTACATAATCTTACCACAAGGTAAAAAGTATTTTCAAATGTGAAAAAGTGCGTTTTAAAAATATGAACTATTAAATGAAGTAATTAAATATCTTCAATATTTATAAATTAAAAAGAAATAAATTGAAAATTTAATAAATATATTTTTTTATGATATACTTATAATTTATTAATTTTTACCTTGTTTTTCTATGACATTTATTAAATGATTATAAGATATTCATTCATAAAACATTTAATAAATATACATGATGGATATTATATTATTAGTAGACGAAACTATTTTTTCATAAATAAATTTAAAATCAATAAATACTTATTTTTATTTTGTTAAAATAGCAGGATTTTTATTTTTTCTAAATACGTATATTAGAATATTTTTTTAACTTTTACAGAATTTTTAATTTTTTTAAATATCTTTAAAGCCAATAAACACATACTTCATTCTAGATAAAATACAGGATACGTTTTTTTAATTTAAATAATGTATCTTCATATTTTTTAAAGAAATATGTATAATATTCTTAATAGAGTATTTATCCAATATAAACTGTTGTATATCTGTATAGTACAATCTCACTTTTAAAGTTTACTTTGATTTAATGAGATTGTCCCTGATTATTACTTCTTATCTATGTATCAAAAATTTACTAACGTATTTCAAGATGTATTTTATGTTTTAAATTATAATTGATTAATAAATAAGGTAATGTATTGTAAAATAAAAACATTCTTTTAAAGTTTAAAAGAAATATGCTGAAAGCAATTAATGGGAAGATTATATAAAAAGTTTTAGTAGTTAAATATAACAGAAGAATCATATACATTACGTATCACATATATATAACTAAATTTTTTTAATTATCTGTTTAGTTTAGTATTTAGTAGAAATTTAATCCGAAAAATAAATGGAACATACAAATTAACATAATATGAACGTTGTATAATATAATAGTAAAATATATTGCCAAATACGATTTTAAAGAAACATAAATTAGTCATTTGTTTGACAATATATAGCTTTATTAGATATATTGATATGTTATATTTAATTTGAATTATTAAATATAGAATAATAGTATATTTAATAGTATAATTATACTATTATATATATATATATATATAATAGTATAATTATAAATATTATACTAAATTATGAAAAAAATTATTACCTGTAAAACTTTAAATAATATCTACTTTTATATTAGGCGAAATGATTTCACTTGATGTTTTGAATGAAATTAATTAAATGGTATTATGACAATAAAAGGAGTTTTATACCTCCCTCTTGCTTCTCAGATGCTTAATAAAGAAAACATTAGTACCGCGAATTTTTTTAATGAAAATCATTTACAAAAATCCATGTCTCAATATGCGGTACAATTATTTTAAAAGTTATATTATAAACTAAAGTTAATTTTTTTTCAGTTGGACACCACGTTGAATGGTGTTGCAAATAATACTCTTAGATAATGTTATAGCTTATCTTAGATCATAGTATCATGTATATTAAAAATCACTGCTTTTTGATATATGACATTATTGTGATAGAAGCCTAAAACTCCAAAGAAATTCAAACATAAAAGAAAGTATTTAATTTTTCATTATAAAAATTCGAAACAGAATATTTTGTATAGTTTTGATCAATTATTATATACAGATTTACGTTGTCATCTAAATATGAAATATTTAATTTAACATTATTTATTTTTTTTCTTTTTAAGTCATTAGTTTTATTACAAAAATTTCATTCGTTTTATGAATTTTCTTTTTCTTATGTACAAATAGTTTATTTTGTATATTGCATATGAGATATATTATGAGAAAATTATTATTTAAATTATTATTTAATATGATAATTTCTCTGATTTTAATAAATGATAAAATTGTCTATATATTTATTTCGTCGTCTAATAAATTTACAACAATTCTGCTAGTTTTAATTAATTATATTTATTTATTTTTTATATTTACCAAGATTATTTATTTCGTATCAATATTGAACCACCAGTGATGCAATTATTTTATAATTTTTATCTTCATAAAATATACAAAATTTATTTTAGTTGAGTAGACGTATTCATTTTTAAATATAATTTTTTGAAAATTATTTCTCGTGTCTTTTTCAAAATAACTTAAAATTTTCACACCTGTGAAAATGACAAATGTTTTTAAACCTACTTTTTCTTAACATTTTAAAAATTTATGTATTTTAAGTTCATTTAAATTACTAAGAATCAGTCTACTGTTATTATCAAAGTTATAAGTTTTGGCATAACTCTTATTCTGAAATAGGCGTTAATAAACATTAATAAATAATGCTTTTAGATATTCATATATAAAATTATATTAAAATTTTCAGGATAATTTAAAAAAATGATATTTAATTCTACTTATTTTATAACATAATATAATAAAATTTCATTTTTAAACTGTCAAGATTATGAATTTTATATTATATATAGCTTTTGAAGCTCTAAAAGTTGTTTAATGCAATTAGTTTTAGAGTAAAATATTTTATTAACCTTAAGACCATAAAACAAATATTTAAACTATTATAGTTTATATAATTTAATTAATAAAAAAGATAAAAAACGTTGTTACTTACCCGAATCGCAGTGAGGTAAAGGATTCGGGTGCAGTGAAATTTGAATAAAATATTTTAATTATTTTTAATTATTTATTCTTCTCCGACACTTACTATATTTTATAATAAAATGGGAGAGATAGACTATTCGATTTAATGATTCATATGAACCAGAAGCGAAACCTATAACCTTAACATCGACCGTTGCCTCGGACTTATATGCTTTCTCCTCTGCTCCTTGTTACATATAATTATTTGTCCAGTAGTGATTTAGGAATTCAAAAACCGTTTTGGCGTAGCTAAATGGGCTACGTGGAAATTGTCATCATAATTACTCATTTATAATGTTGCTGTTCGATTGTTATTAGTTGTTGCGCAATTGCAGCTGTTACCTTATTGCTCTACGGCGTTTCTCGAAGTTGAATTAATTTCGATCGTCAGTTTTTCTATCACTAACAAACGCAGTTAATACAATATACAAGGATTGCAAAATATTTTAACATTGCAAATAATAACAATCAATCTGTATAAATTTTAAACTGATTCTTAAAATCGCCATTACTCTCTTCCGAATATATTTATTTTTTAAATTCACGATATGATTTTTTTTCAATACATCATGTGATGGACTACAGGGCTTTAATTATCGTTCTATTCTTTACCAAAAGCTAAAGAAATTCAATTCTGCGATAATTTTAAAATATGGAGCAGTAATGTTAAATATAAATCGAAGCTAAATCTGAGAATCTGAGAATTTAGAATGATGAGAGAGTCTGAGAATTTTCCCATTATATATCGTGGTACGTCGGGGCCACTGCTGCTATCGCCTGTGTCATTATTACGTTGTACTACGTTGCAACGTTAGTCTGGTTATATTATTATATACTCTCGTCATAACTACAACAGAGTTCTTGTTGATGAACAATCAGAGTTTATACATATTCCTTTATTTTGCTCTATTTGAGAATTAAAGAATGTGTCGTCGATGCTTTTGAGGGATAAACTAGGGAATATTGAAAAACGACTGTGAATATAAAAGTAAGCTATTGTACATAGATAGTTAATACTAGGTATCGACGTGATGAGACTAAGGTAATATCTGAAAATTCTGCTATCTGTAATAGATCCATTTTCAGATATATTTATTTACATCTATACAAATAACATCTGTTTATACATGGATATTTTTAACTTTTATCCATTTATATTCATTAAAGTATATAGATTTGCACGTAATGTACTTTAAAATTCAAGATCTAACAAAGAAAAATTTAAAAACTCATCACTTAAAGAAAATTTATACAAGCTACAAAACTATCAAAGTTTCTTTTAGTTCTACATAATAGAATCTAGATTTTCCAACTATAAAAGTACTTGATAATATTTTTATCGTTATTTAAAAAATTTTATAAATTACTTTAATTAGTAAAAGTTTTAGCAGTAAAAGTAGTTCTCAATGAATTTATTGAATAAAAATAATAAATTATAAAATTATAATTTTTTAAAATATAGAAAGATGCAATTGAATATAAATTTATTAAAATTTTGTTTATGATAAAGTTACTTATATTCTATAATTTAATAAAAATTAAAAATAAATGTTTTGATACTATATACTATTAGTTTTATTATGAAATGATTGTATTTTAAATTATTTGCTAAAAAAAAATCTATCGAAAAATTTTTAGTGAAATTTCATTAATTCTATTACTTAATAAATATTATACATACATAATATATGCATTTAATTATGAAAAGCATATAAAACATTGTGTTTATGCACTTGAAAACAATATTTCTTAATTGGTTATTTTGCTTAAGAAGAAATATTAATTTTATTTATCCTTTATTTCATATATTCCTCGTGTAAGCTGAACATTAAGAATAAAAATATTTTAATAAACCTCAAAAAAGTAATTGATCTATCATCTTAATAAAAGATATTAGCACATTTATAAATAATCCACTTATTTTAATGTAGCTTCAAATGGAATAAAAATTCTTCTAGTAGTATGCTAATCAAATACACTCTTACCATTGGATAAAATTTATTAAAGTTATAAATGAGTCTATATTGGCAGAAAACTCAATAAAATCAATAACAAACGATCTGATGCAATTCTCCAGAAATTCATATTTTATCAATAAAAATTTTAAAATTGTAGAAAAATGGCCTATATGAGTACATTCTACGATGTTTAAAAATACATCACTTTTAGTTAAGGATATAAAATCATAATTTGAATAAATTAATGTAATTTTTTATACATTTGACTTCTTTTCCATTTAGTCAATTTTACAACACGTGCTTATGCGTATTCTCATTTTTTTAGTTATAATTTTAGATTAACATAAAATCAGTGATAGCTACTTTTAAATTATCTAGAAATAGAACATTGATTAAATTAAAATATAATACATCCAGTAAAATCTTTATTTTCAAAACTGTTCAAAATCTTCAATTTGTGAACAATTATTATTACCTTTTCTTCAACTTTTTCGTGGTTATAAGATTAGGTACACCGTTGTGAATTTTTTAATTATAACTTTTAAATTGTACAAAGATACAAATTAAAAAATGAAATAATGATAGTATATATTTTAAATTAAAAAAAATCGTGAATTGTATTTTTCGTTTAATTTTTAATATTAAAAATTAGAACATGTATTTAAATAGTTAAAAATTATAACATGTGTTTAAATTATTTCAAAATTATAATATATATTTATTATTTTAAAATTCTAAAACTATACAATTTATTATAAATATTGACAAACAGTTATAATCGAATTAATTTCGTAAATTTCTAAAATGATTATTTAATTTTTTTTAATTAGCTCATTAATCTATTTGTCATTTTATACTCTTTCAACATTTATGAAAAAAGATGAAAAAATTATAGTTACATGAAGTATTCTAAATTTATGTCAATTTTATCAAAGATACGAAACTTGTGAAGATTTTTCTACATCATCGTAATCGATACTGAATAAGGTTTGAAAAAGGATGTTAATTAATTTGTTTACTCGTTTTGAAAATAAAAAGATTATTCTCTTGCAGATAATCGCAAAAATTCTTTAGCTAACACCTAGTTTTACAATATTGGATTTATTTTTTACGCAACACACCAAGGGGATAAAAAATTTTACTTGTTCGCTTGTTTGAAGAAGTTATTTATAAAATACGTGTTGGGGAGGATTTCTAGAACCATTGCAGAAATAGGCATATATTCTCGATCGAATATTCATCTACGCGGGCACTTGCATGTACCATGTGTATGGTTCATCGTCTTGGGAGTTTCGGGGGTTGCTACTATTGCTACTATTGCTATCGACTACACAAGACTGTAGTCAGGTAAAGAAAGTGGCCGGGCCATGTGGAGTTGAGTGGCTACATCGTCTGTCACCTAAGCAATAAATGTCGACTGCGAGTGCCCGAGTTGGTAGCACTTTCTCTACTTCACACCCTTCTGCTTTCTACTTCTCCCACGACTATACTTCCCGATCACTTACTGTAAAGCTCGGCGTTGGCTACTGGATATTGATTATCGGCAGCGAATTCATTCATTGGCAATACTGCTTTGCTGTAGTATCTTCTTCCTCGTTTTTTCCTACCTGTCAGTATCCTCGGCCAACTCATTTATATGTATAATTTACCATTCTCTCTACCCTTCTTTTTCCTTCTTCATTGCTCTTTTTTAATCTCTTTCGGTCTCCTTTGTCCATGTCACCGAAGCCGGCGTTCTATTTCTCTGTAAAGCGAAAGCGAGATTGAAATGACTTCTATCAGTTTTTTAATTGTGATTCAAATGACCAATATATCGGGTGATTAAAAGTATCCGATGTATACACTTGAAAGAATTTTATAATTCTATAATCTATTTTGTATTTGTGCAAATAAAATATAATTTCGGACACTTTGAAATTTCTAATTATGTATTTGACTCATTTGTTCGTGAATTAAAAATACGCAACTATTTTCACATATTTGTTCCTTAAATTTTGTATTCTGTAAAAATGACTAAATAAAGGAAACCAAAACTAATATTGAAGATCTAAGATGAGAAATGACTAATTGCATAACTCAAATTAAAAGAAGATATGAAGGAGAACTGGGTTATGTTTTCACTTAACAGCATAAAATATTATTTCCTTTTCATGACGAGAGCGAATACAATTTTTATTAAAATATATAATTTAAAAACACGTAAATAAATAAATAGTAAAAAGCATTTTACTTAGATTTATTTAAAATTATACATTATACAGATAAATGCATAAATCTTCAATATAAATATGTAAAGCATGAAGCTTAAATTTTTGTTAATTATCCAAATATATTTGTATTATTATGTAGTTAAAATTTTTCAATCAATTAACCAAGAAATTTATTATATAAGAGTTTATATGTTATAAAAATTAAAAAATCGAAAGTTTCATCAATTTTATTAAAAATTAAATACAAAAGGATAAAATTTATTTTGGGTAAAATCAAGGATTTTTTTTACAAAAATTCATTTTACATTGAGGAAAATTGTATCTAATATTGTATTTTAATTTAAATAAAATTATTATAATTTTAAAGTACATTTTAGCTTTTTGTTTTTAGATAATCATTTTATTTGTAGAAAAAATAATATATCGAAAAATATTTGGCGCTTGAATATGATGCTTAGTCATAAATGAGACAAAAATAAATCTACAAGCATATGTGATCTATTTCACATAGTAATCCAGCATCTTAATATAATTTAAAAAATTAATTTTTAATGTAAGTGTATATTGAAGATTTGTGAGAAATTAGGAATTATTATTTTTTAAAATAGTTTTTATGATTATTATTTATATTAGAGATTATTTGATTAAAATATATTGTTTTTATTTAATAAAATCTATAATTTTTTGCGAATAATTAATTTAAACGCTGTAATGTGCACATTTATAATAAAAAATGTGAAATGTAACAATATTATATTGTTGACTATTTATATTCGTCATAATCTTACTAAAAATAATGAATCTTTTGAAAAAGAATAGTATTAAAATATTTTTAATTAAACGGATAATATAACATTAAAGCATGCTAAAGATAGTGCAACTGTTGACATTATCGATTTTCATTCAGTCAAGTAATACAATCGCTAAGTTCTCATCGTCGACGATATCTTGCAACTCTTCGTACTTGCAAATTGGCATATCACAAACATTGTATTCGAAGTTGCAAGAGTCATATCTATGAAGGAGTCACGTTCCATAATACGATCTTTATTGCCTTGTTTTTTTGTAAGAGAAATTTTCTAATATTAGAAATGGAACTTTAAATTATTTTATAAAATGGTTTCGATTTATTTTTCTATAGTAGAACTTCGTAGTTTTAAACATTTATATTTAATTTATTAAAAGAGTATAACAATTCAGAATGTAAGAATATTAGAAAATTATATTTTATGCTTGCTAATCTCTGGTTTTAAAACATCAGACTTATAAAAATAAGTTTTTGTACACTGGAAAAAATCTTATTTATGTCACAGAAAAGAACTTTTTTTGCCTAAATGATTGAATAATCATTTGTAATACTAAAAAATAAATATACTTACATTTTTATGATTTGAAAATGAATCTTCTTATAATAAAAAAAGTATAGCAATGAAAACTCTTATGCTTTTAAATATGAATATTTATCTAAAAAGTATATCATCATATTAAAATAATTATAAGCAATATTAATTGACTGTCTTATTTGAAATGATGACAAAATAATCCGATTTTATTGATTGAAACAAAAAACTATATTTTTTGAGTAATAATTAAATTTCATTTCGATTTAAAAAATTTTCAATTAATTCATAATATTTAATTGTTTAAAAATACAATTTTTTATTATAAATTAGTATATAGAATAATTTTTTGCCGTGCTATATTTTGAAAATACTTTTTATGTGACTAAAATTTTATACTGTTTCACTTTAATTTTAGGTGCATTATAATAATAAACACCGTTCATTTACTTAAATTGAGTCAACATGTATTCTGTTTTATATTTTCTTATCTCACAAAATTTTTATTATGTATATAATCTTTATTTAGTATAATTATCATACGCATCCTAAATTCATTTATATTCATTTTGCATTTGAATGAAACTGTGGAATTATTATATAATCTTTTACTACTTATACTTAAACTTCATAATTTTTCTGTTATCTATTCTTTTAATATTTATATTATATTTATATATTTGTTTGTTTTTTATATATTTACTGTTTTAGTCAATATAATATAAAATTAAATACAATTAAAAAGTGATATATGAGAAAATTAATTAAAATAATTACAATATTTAATTTAGGGAATTGAGAATATGTATTTGCCTTATTTCGCTACATTTTTACTAAAACTCTATACATATATGACACAATTATTCAGGAAATAAGCGATTCGGTAAAGTTCTTAAAATCCTCGTTTAGTTTCAGATATCTTCTTGCTATCTAATGTTTGTACCACATCTAATATTCACGATTTTGTGCCTTTAGAGACTAACACTGAAGGATTAAACAAACTCATTTGAAATATTGTATTATTGTAATACATCGAATTTTTTTGATTATTTAGAATATCACTATGCGAATAATAACATACCAACTCCTCAGGTAATTAAAATTTTCTATTTTTATTATAGTTGATTTTCTAAAATGTATACATATCCGGTAAAAATATTTCAAAGCCCCCAATATAACTATTATTTAATGAATACATTTATATATTTATTGTTTTGATGAGACAAATTTATTCAATTTACACAATGTATAATAAATAAAACGTATGATGTGTAGTTGAATTATGTACAATTGGGAACAATATAGCAAAAAAAATATAAAGAAAAAATATAAAGCAAAATAATTTAACTATTTTTTGAAATTAACTATTACTGAGTTAAATAAAATAGATCAAATTATTTATTATTAAAGCGGTATTACTGTAAAAAATAAATTCAATTTTATAATTATTAATCATCACATTTTCGACTTTGTAAAATGTTTCTATAAGAACAAAATAATTAATAAATTATATAATTAAATATATATATTCACTATAATATTATTAAATAATCAAAAAATTACAATAAATTATAAAAAAATAATTTAACACGTTAATTTATAATACGAAGATTATCCATACTCTATTAATACGTGTAATATTTACTATAATCTGACATTTATAGCTTAAAGAACAAGATTCATTTTTCTAGCAAGATAAATGAATTTAAACTAACTCACAAGGAAAGTTTTTTTTAACTTTATAAGTTCTAAAATACAATATAATTATATTTTATATGTATCCACTACAGAAAAATAATAAATATTTAAAAATAATTAGAAGTCAAGATAATATATTTTCTAAATAAAAAATAATATACTATTATGACGATTTTTTTTCAATAATAACGATTAGTTGTCAGTGATTAAATTTCTAATCTAGGATATTTCTAATAATAACCTTAGCAATAATTTATATAACTCGTATTAATTCGTCAATAAATTTAACTTTACTAGCTCTAAGTCGCAGTATAAGAAATTATAAAATCATAAAGTCATTATAAACTAAAGTAAATGGAATGGCAGTATTAATCACGTATCCCAAAATCATAATATTTAAGTCACATGGTACGAGTTTAATTTGGCAAAATTCGAGAAAAGAATGAAAAAATTCTGCGATTGTAATCTCTTCCAAGCTTCATTATTGATTGTAATAATGCTCAAAATCCATTCGTGATAATCGCATGAATTATAAGCAATTAGCGACGGGCATAAAGTATTTAAATTTTTGGACAATGAATCTGCATTCTCATGAAGCTGTATTATAAAGAAAAATTCTAATGAGAATGTACCTGATAAACGCAGGCGTGGATGCAAAATTCACGTGCCAAGCGAATACAAATGAATTTTGGGACGTGTGCTGCGATAGACAAGCCGGTAGATAATTAACACTGAATAATATATTGGGAGGGGGAATACACACATATGTGAGAAGATATTACTCAATCGCCTGTGACGGGTGCCAATGCTGGATAATGGACGCCGTAATCGTCCTACCAAAAATTTCAATGGACCAGCGCTGTTTAATTTGATGCTGAGCGTAGTTTTCATTCCCCATTTCACATTATTTCGGACAGTATGAACTCTCATAATGACAAGTATTAATGCTGTAACTTTCAACGAGGTGGAACAGTTCCTCAACCCACAAATTCACGATTCATCGCTGCAGTAGCGGTGACGTAAGTAACTTTGATTTCTTGACTTATAAACCTTTCTCTGAGAATTTGCAGATACTGCGCTAATGTGACCAACTTCATTCACTCATGGAGAGTAATGAAAGTTTTAATGGCTAAAATCATATGCTTTCAAATGAAATAATAAATTAAAAATATAGTTGTAGACAAATTTTCAAACGATACCCTTACGCCTGATTTGATGTAATTAAATAACTTTCCTTAGTTGCACCCAGAAAAATTAAATTTAAAGGTATATTCAAATCTCTCACACATTCTTTTGACATCAACTCTTATCAGTATTAAATTTTACTGAACACCTTTTTTTATTTATGATTGATTTTTATATACTAATTTATTACGTTTGGCAATCTTGTATTTATTTTAATATATTTTAATTATAGTTATAATAAAAAATATTAAATTTATTTAATTTAAAAAATTAATTCTGAAATTTATTTCATATATTCATTTTGTTTAAACGTCAAAAATTATTAATTTCTAATTTTATAAAATTAATTATGTAAATATTAGTTAAAAAGAAGTTCTAAATTATATAATACTATTTTTATTATATGACAGTTTTTAATTTACGGAAGTAGTTTTTCAAATTAAACAAAATTTAAACATTATTTATATACAGTAATTTTAAAAGTTTGTAACTTTAGAAATTTAATCAAACTTAATATGAATAAATAAATTATGAATTAGTGTGCGTTTAAATTCAGTCATTAATACCGAATATTTAATTAGAAAACGAAAAAGAGAAAATTAAACTTTATTTTTTAATCTACGATTTAAATAGAATTATGAAAAATAGTAAGAATTCAGATTTTTAAATATTTAATATTAATTTAAGTTTTTACGTAGCAGAAAAGTTCCATAAAAAAATCTTAAAAAATTTGACTTTGCAATGATCCAATGTAATTCTTGCGGCAATCAACATGTATAAATTATATTTTTACACTTTTAACTATTGTTTAAAACAAAGACACTCTTCTTATAAAAGAAAATATTTAGCTCTTGGATAGACGCATTACTTAAAATTTGTGTAGGTTACTTTTTATTGAAAGTGTTTGTGTTTGGGTTGTGAAAACGCCTTGAAAAATCTCTATATTCCATTCGTTTGACGAGTGTTCGCAAAACTACTACACACGGATATTTTGGGTTTCATTAGAACAACATTGGATTTCAGCGAGGCATAGAAGCCAAAAATCAACGGCTTTTCATCGAAATTATCAGGTCTAAAAAGCGACTGCCCCAAAAGCCACGAGATCTCTTTGAGGTTTGCACCGGCCGTCCCACAAAGTGTTTTCTTTTCACCCACATTCTCATATTCAACCCATTTTACTCTTATTTTGTGGTTACCTCTTAGCGCAAAATTAACGGAATTACTATGTCAAGAGATCATCACTCGTAGACTTTGCTATATGAATATCATAACGTAATCTTGAAGAACCAAACAAAGTTGACAGGTGGATTCATCTACATCTAAATTTAAATGTCGCAACACGACGTTAATTAGCGCGTCGTATCAACAAAACATTACTAGCCAAGTATTTAATAAAATAACGAATAATTATAGCACATATATTTTTCTTTCATTTGACTCCGAAAAAACTGCAAACATAAATTCTGTATATCAGCAAAAAAGTATCTAAATAGAATTTGTAATATTCAGATTACACTTTAGAATATTTCCTCTTATTTTATCCTCAATGGATTATGTGCAATATAAAATTAAACTAGTCAAAATATGTTAAAAAAATATATAAATATATTTATATTTTCACATTTTTTTGATAATTTTATTCAAATGTAACATAGTTCATTTATTTTAATCCTTTGATATCTTATTTAGAAATTGCGAAAAATATTCGATTTTCCAAACTTTCCACAAAGGTCCTAAGTAATTCCAGGTTTAAAAAGGATTTTTCATTTAATTGCATACCTAAGTTCTGCTCTGAATCTGTTTGTGCATTTGAGTCATATTAGCGCAA
Organism: Platyscapa corneri; assembly: GCA_018907185.1. Lineage (NCBI taxonomy): Eukaryota > Metazoa > Arthropoda > Insecta > Hymenoptera > Agaonidae > Platyscapa > Platyscapa corneri. The sequence continues at coordinate 1,125,486 of JACCHW010000058.1, read as the reverse complement.
TTAAATATTGTGTGTACAGAAATGCACGAAGATAAGTAGCTCCATTTACGCTTCCTTTTATTATATTATTATATTAAAAATGTAATTATAATTTCCATATTATTTAAAAAAATTCTATTTATATCGAAAAGTAAATTGTTTGAGTAATCTTCATAAATATTAAAATTTCAATGTATATTTTTAGTAATATTTAAAAAATAGAAAATTTTTGTTATCATCAATAATAAGAATAAACCCTCTATATAATTAGATTAAAATTATTATCCAATTTACGAATGACAAGTAAACGAGTTACAATCAGTTTCGAATATGTTTGTCTGGAATTTAAAAAATAGTTTTATAAGTATAACCTGATAAGTGTAAGTTGGGTTTCTAGTCTAAGGGAAGCTGAAAAAACCAAGCTGCTAAAAAAGAAATGGTGCAACGGGCTGCGAACGTTAAAGTTTTTAATCTTTAGCAAGTGTGTGATTATCTTAGCGTCTTTAAAACGAAGAATACATGAGCGTTTAGTGACGAGGAAATAGGGGTCGGTTAACGATCAATACATGGGTCGCCTTTAGATTATTCAACTATAAGACTGAGATATTATTCTCAGTATCAAGAAATTTCTTTATGGGTTTGAAATGACAATAGAAAATAATTACTTTGATTAGTTTGACGTAGAAAATCGAAAATTCTTAGAAGAGCTCAATTAATTTATTTAATTCAATTTGAAATCCATTACGATGAAATTTTAGGATTTATTTAAAAAAGGATTAAATAATTATATTTTTTCAGATTTCCCAATAAGTCTAGTATTAATTTTTTATGACGAATAATGTATCTATTTCCAAAGTATAATTTTTAATTAAAATATTTAAAAATGTATTTAAGAAATGAATGAGTGAGCATAATGAGATCAAAATTATAAAACTAATAATACATGGTAAAATTTCTTTCATTGTTTAATTAAGCCATTACGACATTACAAATTTGAAGATAATATTAAATTTTAATGGAGAAGAAATATTCTCAGGTGCTATTTTCTTTTTAAAATTTCTAGTACAGTTCATGTAAAATAATTAAATAATACAGAGTACCTAAAATTATTATAATGAGTTCATTTCAGCACTTTACTATATTTAATTAATGTTTTAACAGTAATTTACTGTATATACGCAGTATCGAAAAGTAAATTGAGCTGATAATATATAATTATCAACAAATTCATTAGTACACAGAAAAACGTTCGTATAATTTATCAACATTTTTTTAGCAATTATCATATGTCATTTAAAAGTAAATAAATTAAAACCGAAATACTCAAATCCATTTTTTTTACTCTAAAATTAATACTACCTAAGATGAAATAACTATATTTATTATATTTTATAATAAAATCTAGTTCAATTTTCTATCCCACTTTACATTTATGTGGCTAAATAAAACATTGATTTTTTTTAAATATAAATAATATTTAAATATATACTAGTAACCAACAATAAAATTTTAAATCCAATTATAAATTCTCATCAATATACCCTATATTTGTGAGTATATTAAAGTCATATCTAATAGTACATACTTGATCTAAATAAAAATAAAGTCTAATTTATAATAATTTTATAATAAACGGAATATTATCAAAGTAAATATACTTGATACTATCAACAAAATACAAATTTTGAAAATATATATCTATTATTGAAAATACGTACTTCAAAAAGTCAATATTATTTACATATACATAGATTATATTTACAAATATTAAAAAATATTGACTCACTGAAGTAAAAAAATTATTATATGTCCACGTATTTTACTGAAAATTAACGTCACAAGAAATTTAGTCAAAGCTGCTAAATAAGCAAGGCCAACACTATATTTACTGAACAGTTGATTAGTTATTCTCTGATATTGAATTCCCGTGAATTTCTTAGAAGATTCACTGCAGTTTAAAATCTTTGATGTTCCTGTAATTGCTTTCACGGTATTCACGATAATCTTGACCGTTACTAAACGTATCTCTCCTATGTTTACTCTAATGAATACGAGTTCAAAATCTAGATTTTAACCATATATAAAGAGTCCTAAAATATATCATTTATTAGAAATATCATTCAATTATATAGAGCCAAAGCTTTTTAACAGCTTTGCAGTTTAATTTATATCATTATTGTTATCACTCAATAATAATTTTGCAAGTTCTGTAAAATATGAGTTTACTATTAATATTGGCACCGAAATAATTAGGAATATTTTAATAAGAATTCGTATTAATAATGAATTTATTTATAAGTTAAATTTAGTAAAAATATTTTACGAATCTTTTTATGGTTGGTTTAAATACTGAGTTCATAAATCGTCTGCAATAACTCAAAAAATAAATTTCAGAATACGACTTTTTTTAAATTATAATTATCAACAAAATTTCATTATGGGTAGATTAACAATCTTTTAAAAAGGATTTATTTTTGTAAACGTGCATCTGATACAAATATGAAAATGTAAATTCTATCGGTTAGAATTATCGAAAAATTTGTTTTCTAATGTGAATACTCGTTAATAATATTTTTATATTATAATCTGTCGGAACTATAGCTGTTGGTTTTGGTGTTGTTCTTATTATTACTATTATTTATGAACAATTTTTGCATTACTATTTAAAATAAATACATTCTCAAATACTTTATTTTTCAAAAATAATGTTACACCTAACAATTATAACTATAAACTTTTTTATTAGATCGTGCTATTTTATTTTTTATCCAATATCTGACCACCTCCATTCTGACTTTTTTCTCCAGCTCTATTCTTTCTTTTCCATTGAATGTTGTATACTCTGCATAAATCTTTCCTTTCTATTTTCATTGCATTCCTCCAAAATAATCAGAACTATTAATAATATAAATATTAATAATTAATATTAATATTTAATAACTTATTCTATACGTGGAAAAATTTGAAAATATGAAAATAATTCTATTTACAAGTTGTATTAATAAATATTTCAAAATTATATAGTTATATAAAAATATATGTGTTTCATAAAGGAATTATAATTTATTACAATAATTCAGTATATATCATTAGATAAAAAAATACTTTTGATTTTTATGTTGCGGAAATAACAAGATTTTGTAATAAAAAAAATTAAAAATCTGTAATAAATCATTTGGATTTAAAATAAATCCAGATATACTGAGAAAATATTTAAAATATTAAACCTTACCTTGAGAACCTTATAAGAAGTAAATATTAGTTCCTGATGCTTAAATAAAACCTTTAATTTTAGTTTCAACAGTTTTATAACCTCTGTTTTCTTTAAATTTTAAAAAGGTATTGTCATTATTATTGATCGATAATTAGAAAATTATTATAAAAAATAATATTATGATTTAGCAATTTAAAATTATAATTGTAAAAAAAAATTAGTTTTATATTTTATTCTTGATATAAAAATTGAAAAATTAATTAAAGTAAGACCTTTTTTCACAATAATTTGTTTTATCTTTTATTATTTTTTACACATTAATATTTGTTATATCTTTCAAATATTTTTTTTTATTTATACAAATATAATTATTGTTATTTGAAAACAATATAAGTCAAAACATAAAATTAAAGTTTAATATAAGAAAAATCTCTAATTTTAAAAAAATATTTTTAAAAATAATAAGAAAAATCTTCTTATGTTGTTTTGAATATAAAAATTATTAATAACATAATTTACAGATTTTGAAAAGCTGAAATAATTTCAGCTTTTATGTATATGAATATATTATTTATATAAAAATGAAATGATGTTTTTCATTAAAAGTATTTGGTGTTATTAGTTTTTGCAATAATTATTGTATAATATAAGTAACTGCTGACTTTTATATATTAGAAAATTTATTTATCGATATTTCATCTAAATTAATTTTTAAAATATTTTTATATAAAAATAATTTTAGACCAATTATTTAAATGAAACAACCCCAAGTAAAAATAGCTTTAAATTATTAGTTATGAAACGAATAATTAAGTATTTATTAAATTTTATTTTCTGAGGTATACTTTAAAATGTAGATTAACTTAAGATGATGATTAATTGTTTACTTCAATAGATAAAATGGCGAATGAACGCTAAGTGTATTTTGGGGAGGAGGGGTTTTGACATATTCACATAAAATAGATCGTATGCTTAGTTATAAATTTACACTAAGTGATCCTTGTAAATCATTGTTCTTTTATGGATGGCTCACATAGAGAATTGAAGACAATGACGTAGTTCACTCGTACGTTTCGTGTTACAAGTTTGATTGACACCTTGCAGCACCACTAATCGGCCTACGGTCAATAAACTACATTGTAAATAACGTTTAAATCACCGGGCAACAGAAATATTATCGATTAGTTAAGTCTACATTATTTACATGCTTTAATGAATGAAGGTAATCGATTGATTCTATTAAAGTTAAAAATATCAAATAAGTGAAAATAGTTTTAAACCCATACTGAAAGTTTTAAATAATTGAAATTTTCACCCGAATATTACGAGTTTAATAATTTATATACATTTAAAAGAATTTAAATATTCATAACGATTTTCATAAAGGTACTATATTTTTCGAAAAAATTGTTATAAAATATAATATTATTAAGTGATAATATATTTTTTTCGTTTCTCTCATGAATTAAAAGTTAATTAATATCAAATACGAATTGAAAATATAGTTTTCTAAACTAAAAATTTTGAAAACTGTACAATAAAAGGAAGATAGTATTATTTATTTTCATGTATTAAGATAATTATAAATTTAGCATTTAGAATATTTAACTGTAAATATAAAAAAAAAAAAAAAAAAAAAAAAAATTGAATAATTTCAAAACGATAGATACTTGTGTTATAAATAAAATATTAATCTAATTAATAATCTGATTATGAGATTAATCTAATTAATAATCTAATTAAGATATTAATCAAATAAACTAGATTTTCTAACAATTTTATATATACCGATAAACATTATGTTCGATATAATGATAGTTTCGATTTAGAAACACAAATATTATTAAATTATGTAGGGAATGGTGTTTTGTTACAAAATATTTTTTCATTTAGAATATCATTTAATTTTTCATATTTCTGTTATTTAAATAAATTTGAATAATATATACATTTTTATATCAATTGAATATATCAATCGAACAATGTTAATTATTCATATTAATAAATTATGTTTTTAAACGCATAAATTAATTTCTTATAAATGAAACGAATTGCGAACAAACAGAACAAATTTAATTCTTATTAAATTAAAAAGATTTTTTTTTAATTGTGAAAATAGATTAAAAATAATTAATAACAAAATTAAGCGATAGATATTTATTCATATTGTGTAAATAATTAATTTTTTGAAGAAAATTCATGTTACATATCCAATAATAGGGAAAAAATAATTAAGCAATTATATCAGGAAAGGTGTTCAAAACTTACTATTACTTATAAAACATATTTAATTCAGCGATTAAAAGAATAATATTGTACTTAATCTAGTAATTATAAAAACTAATTGGTAGTAATAATATATGTACATGAAGAAATCAGATAAACAGTAAATATAATTGAAATAACCAATTAAGTCGATACGTAATTTACTCATTATTTATGCAATATTGTCGCAATGATAACGTATCTCATGGTGCACCTTTAAATATCTATATTTTCCATATACATAACGGAATTAAAGCGAAATAATACTTTCAGTCGTGTACGAGTCTACGTACGTACGCGGGCGTGCGCAATGGTACGGAAGCAGGAAAGATCATCGTCGACGACCTAATTACGTATTACCTAACATTAGCTCTAGATACCACAGCCAATTATGCACAGGCACGCGTTTACGAGTCTTGTTGAGTTTACTCGCGCAGATACCAATAGAAATTATATTGGTTTGCGTTGAAAAGAGGTTACAAGAGACTGGTTTGATTTACTAGGGTATACGCAGAAAAGTAATTTGTATTAACATATTTGTAAAATACATATTAGATGCGGATTGGTACGTGAAACTTACCGATATACAAAATAATTGCATTGATGATCACTTGCAGGGATAAAAGTTTTCATAGATTTTCGTACCTAATATTAAATAGATTTTATCAAAAAACGGAAATTGTATTTGAATAAAATTTATAAACAGCGAGGAAACATTTATTTTATTTTAATGAAAGTATTATTTTGTAATTTTATATTTTGATGAATTACTTAAAAGAAAGGATTTGGCAAAGAATTCAATGCCAATTTTTTATTTATATTTATATTATATTAATAACGAAAAGTGTACAAACTTTTATTTGAAACGAAAAATTTACAAAATTTTATTATTGGATTAATTAGGTCTTTTTGGTATTGTATGTTTAAAAATAAAATATAATATCATTCGAATAAATAAATATTTTAAACACAATAATAACGATATATGTTTTGTATATTTACAATAAAATAATATTACTTTACATACTTCTTATATTATATTAACAAAATTATTTGATAAAACTCTTTCCAGAATTTATCGAAAACAATTAATAATTTTCAATTATTTTATTTTTAGTAACATTACCTTTATTATGTAATAATCCATAATTTTACTCTCACATAATTTATAAAAATTGCTTCTAATCTAGTAATCGATAGAATTGTAATTCTAATAATTGATAACTATAAATTTATAAAAATAAACTATTATTTACATTACGTATGTATTTATAACTCGTTAATTTGATAACATCTTAAACTTGGCGTTCCGTTGAACAAAAATTAATGATTATTCTTTAATTGATAATTAAACTACTTTCTAGTTGAATAAAACTTTATAGTTCAAATTTATTAAATATTTGCCAAACTTAAAGTTCTAGCATATCTTTGATAAATCACTTTCAAACTATAATATTCAATTCTTAATGCAAGTTGTATTATTATGAAATTACATCTTATGTTTATCAAATTATTAAAGAGATAATTTTAAAGAGATTATTATGAGAGATATAATATAATATTAAAGAGATAAATTTTAAAGATTATGAGAACATTAAAATTTAATATGTACACTTTAAAAAAAAAATTAGTTCAGATATGGATTCAAATTCAAATGTAATCTTATCAATAGGTGTAATAATCTTAACAAATAAAATTAAATGAATTTATTTGTACGTAAAGCAAGATCATACATGTTATAATATCATGATGATAATTTTTAATTCATCTAATATTGAAAAGTGACAAAAAGTTATATAATTATTTAGATTTATTAAATTAAAAATTTGAATAATACAAATAATAATATGTTGGTTGAAATTAAATGAATTAAAAATTGGATAATATAATGAAAATTTAGTATATGCTGCATATTTTCATTTCACTGAATTTCTTATTCATAAAGTTCTGAAGATATATAAAATAGGCAGAATCTTATTTAATTTTCTTTCATATATCAATCTCGTCCCTAAATTACGAAAAAACTACATAACGTGTATTACTAGTGTTTTTAATCAGTTCAGATTGAATAATAAGTATTTTTATGATACTAATAAAATAAGTTATATAGTAAAGTTATATACTTTCTTTGTAATAAACTAGTATCGATTATTTTCTTATATAAATACATGTTTATATTTTTTGAATTAAAAAAAATAAAAATGTCGAAATATATTCAATTTTTTCATTGTTTTATATCTTTATATTATTATTATTATTTTATTGCTATAAACTAATGGAAAATAATTAATAATACATATAAATGTAATAAAATACATAACAGTTTTGTATAAAGAAATATAAATATTTATATATATTATTTTATAAATTTATCATTTTTCGTAAATATCTCAAATATTACTAACAGTTAGGAATATTCATTTATAATTCGAGGTTCTGCGAAATCTGATAAACAAGAAAATAATAAAATGGTAAACTTTTTCTAATTATTTATAAATGTTAGTAATTCTCAACAATTTTATATACATTAACAATTATTATGTACAATTACAGCTTAGATTATTTCGTTAATCTAATATATAACACTAAAGAGAATTTGTTAAAATAAAATAAGTAAATAATTTCATAATAAATAATTTAAGTTTTTGAAAATGAATACAGTTGAAAGATAAACAATTAGATATCAGAGAAAAAAATAAAACTGAATTAAAATTTCGACTTGATAAAATAGTACATGTCGTTTTTAACGGTGAAAAATAAATAAAGATGTGCCACCAGAAAAATTAAGATAAATATTTGTCACCCTATTTAGAATAAAGCCAACGACTAGTTTTCACGAAATTTTAAAACTATTTTTGGAACGCTATTAATTGAAATTTCTGAATGTAAGACGAGAAAACGAAAAAATGGTTGACATTTTGATTAACGTGTATATGAATAGCTTTCATAAATTCTAAAAATAAATATTGCCTTCATTATAAGCAACAATGTTGTCAAATTTTTTATTTCAAATTTTATTTTTGTTCAAATTTTTATATCAATTATTATTATATCAATAATAAAAAATAAAATTACATTATCATTCATATGCTAGAAAAAATATGAAAGATAGTCTCATATTCAATTATATTCAATTATACGTTGCATATTTTTTCGAAATAACTCGATTTATACTGAATCAAACAAAATTTGGTTATATATCCGCAAAGAACATTTCCTCATGAATCTCAATTTTTATTCTGCTCAAAATTGGAAAGATCCGATAATTTGAAGTTTTTGTCAAAAAATAAACCGAAATACTATACAGAAATCATTTACTTTTAAAAAAAATACTTTTTGTAAATTTGTTTGTTTAAAGTTCAATTAATAGTTTATCTAATTATACGGTAAGCAAACATTGTGACTAAAATTTATACGGATATTAGTTTATTTTAATTTTATGCACAGATATAATATTTAATAATAAATACGAAATTAAATGTAATAACATAAAATTATGTAATTTAATTTAAAATTAATGGTCTAAGTATTCAATATAAAACACTAGCTTTATGGTTAATTATTTATAACAAACTTTTATTCAAGAATTAAATCATTTTATGGAACATATCATAAATATATATTTAGAGTACATAACTCAACGAATATCATTTAAACAAAGAAAAATTTATAAATATGAAGTGCTCTCTTAATTTTAGCATATCTAATATACCACCTATAAGATACAATTCTGTAAAATTTTTTAACATTAAAATATATATAAAAATGAAGAAATATATTCTGAAAGATTCAAGAGATCCAATAGAAATCAGTTTAAGAGATTCTCTAAGAGTATGTAGTTACTAATCAGTCACTAAACAAACAAAAAGATTTAATCGCGTTACAAATTTAACTGTTACATAATTTTCATTTTGTAAATGAAATAATGAAAAGTCTAAAGAAACGTACATACTTTAAAAGTTACGGACGCTGGGCAAATTCTAAGAAAGTATTGATGAAATAATGTTATGAAATTGTAGTTTTAAATAAATTTACTGTGGATCAGAAAATCGATCCACTGTAGATATCAATGTAGTGTAGTTACAAGTTCAACACAATTGCAGGAAAATCAGATAAACGATATGCAAATATAAATTGTAATTGTCGGAAAAGTTACATCAGAATAATGAGAATCTGATAAATAGTTTTAAGGCGGCCGAGTTACTAATTGGTACTACATTCACAAAATACGTATTTAATATATGCTTTAATACTACTAAAGTTTCTTAAAATTAAGGGAAAAAAGTATTAATCATCTTAAATGATCTTATGAATTTATTTATTGATACATATCAAAACTATAAACAAGAAATTGCTTTTGTATACAAAATTTAAAACGAAAAATAATGTTCTACAATGTTATTGCACTTCTGAATGCGCTAGTACTATTGTAGTAAAAGAAAAATTTGTAGAAGGAAGAATATAAGAAATATTGATGCTATAAACGTTCATAAGATGTATCGTTATAAACAAAATTTCATGAGAGACAGTAATAAGCTAAACTGAATTTAATAATGATTATCTATACATCAATAATAAAGTTTACCGATATCTTATTTATAATATGAAAATAAGAATAAAAATAACAACAAAAATCATGATAATTAGAAATATCAGTGAATATATTTTTGGAAATTTTTATTTGTTATTTGATACTGAGTTTAATGAAAGTAATGATAAATAGAAAAATAAATAAATAAATATAATAGTTAAAATAACTATACATTATAATGTTATTATAGAAATTATAATAAATAATTCCAAGAGATTTCAGATAAATTAAAATTCATGGACAAGCATGATACAAAAGCTTTTTAATTTAATAAATAAAAGTTGTAGACAATCTTCTGCATGACTGAAGACAGTCATTAGCTACTTTTAAACTATTATATTAAATTAATCTTAATATTTTTCAGAATTTGACAAATATAATTATTTATGTGTCATATAATTGTACTTATTCAGTTGTTCCAAATACTATTTTTTAATATTTTTACTGTTTAAAAAAATATTTACAAACTTTAATTTATACAGCTTAAAAAATTCATAATTTATTGTCATATTTAAGCGGGATGCGATAAATGATTTCGTGTAATATTTTTTTGGTTTAGATCAAAGACATAATTCTTATTTTGCTCTTCAGATATTTATCAATTACGTAACTTTTTTTATAGTTGATTCTACAAGATTAGTTCGTAAAAACTTTAATAAATTACATAAAACCTGATATATCTTTTTTCTTCAATTTTTAATTAATACACAAACTTTTGTAAGACTCATTTATTACTAATATAAAAGCATCATTTTAACAAAAAAGCCTTAAGAATCTTCTTAATAATAAAATACCATCATTTACAACAAATTTAATTTTTAAGAAAATTTATTGAAATAAAATTTATTTGTATCACTTATAATATATGCAAATAAATGTAAAATATAGAAATTTTTAAATGTAGAATAAAAAATAAATAATTTTATAAGATTCAAAATTATGTTATTTAAATAAAATATATAATCTAGTAAAATATAATATAAAAATAATTGATTTAAAGTTAATATTACAAAAATATAGAAGAAAAATTATAATGATAGACTAAAATTGAAAAAAAATTTAGTTGAAGATCCTAAATCTATTAATATAAAAGTAGTTGCAAGCTAAACGAAGTAAAATTTATTGAAAGAATCATATGCATTATATTTTTTAAATTATTATATTAAAGTAAACTTTTCTGTGGATTTGTAAGCGTTAATGGACAAATTTCTTAAATTAATGCTAGATGATTCCGTTTGTTCCAATCACTTCATTTTAATAGATTAATCGTTTCTTATACGCTTGCTTTGAATTTTAGAAAATAAATCATTTGGATGCTTTATATATTTTATAAAATTTTTAAATTTAAGATATTTATGATGATTGAAATTTTATCAATTAGAACATTTTATTAGAGCTTTCGTATCAAACGCTTAATATACGTGTATATTATAAAATATGTTTAGTAATTTTCAATTTTATATGTACTTCTAAACATAAAAAGAACTGATAGTCACCGAATAAAATTTTAAAATCTTTAAAAATTTTTAGTAATATGTAAAAAAAAATATTAACCAATTTTAATTGTAGTAAATATGTAAGTAAATTTATATAAAATCGTATAATAAAATAATTACACTAGAAGTGTAAAAATTTTGAAAATATTATCATTAAAAAAATTTTTTTGAAAATATTGTATTATTTATGCGTATATGCAAATATATATGTATGTATATATGCGTTATGATCAATGTAATACCTTTTCTTTTTATTATACCTGTGTTAATTTCTGGTATCCAATTTTAATTAGTTGTATGAGAACACTGATATTTATATTACAAAACGAAAGTTACATTTTATTTATAACTGAAAAGTTATTGATACCTCATGTACTATATTTCCAAAATACTAAATAGAAATCAAAAATACTGTTGTATATATCATAAAATTGTAATTGATTTCGTTTTTCAAATTAATTTAAAATAAATAATGTATAAAAATAAATTTATAATTCGCAATAGGTATATAATAAATTCTTAAATCTTCAATCCTATTTATAATCAATTTCAAAGATAAATTTGACGTATCAACAAAAAATATGCATAAAAAGCAGAACGGGTACTTGAAGTAAGGAGTAGTGCAAAAAGTAGATGTCAGTGGATACAGTTTGTGTACTTGTATTCTCAGTTTTATAGCCAGCAAGATATTTTGAAGTTTGCAATACATATATATATATACACACGTAGCTTGCCAATTGACTTTACGCAGACAGAAGGATACAGACTATCAGCTATAAATTTTTTCTTTTGTTTTCTTTTAACTTTTTCCTTTTGTCCTTGTAAATTTTATCGCTATTCGCGGCTGTGCAATAAAGTGACTATTTGGCCCGTTTTTTATAGAGAGGTCTTAAAGGATAATGTTAGTTTACGTTCCGGATAATGCTGCCGCAACTCCAATAGCGAACTTTCAGCTAGTTGCAATTGAAGTTCAGTAAAATGCTAGACATGAGAATGCTAGACCTAGAGCCTGCAAGTAAGATTAAAATTTTGTATTTTATCACCGTCATAGTATTTTTTCTCAAACCCATAGTCGAGCTGTATGGTTTACTTTTTATTTGTAGTAGACGTGGAAAATGTGACTGAAGTAACATATACCTCCAAAATTATACTATTTATTAACTTTTTCTGACAATCTATACTGAAGCTATTATTATATAAATATATCATTACAAAATTAAAAGAAAGGAATTTATAAATATAGATTATTTTACTACTTAATAATAAAATAATAATGACTTCAGACTGTTACTCTTATTGAATTTTATAGTAATATGCTATTTTAGTATTAAATTGACTTACGTGAAAGTATTATTAATAGAATTTTGTATTTTATAACAATTTTTAATAAGGAAACTAATATTTTTATATAATCACAAAGTATAAAATTTATAAAATAGATAAAAATAATTCTTTTATTACATTTTTTTAATATTCTATACTGTCTTTATTTCTTAAGATTTATTTGTTAATAATAGACTAACATTAATGAATTTATAATAAAAAAGTACAATTCAGATTAATTTGGATTGCATATTTTATTTATAAGTATAACGATCAGTATTAGATCGATAAAAATACTTTTATTATTTGAACTTTTCAAATGAATCATCAAATAATTAGCTTCAGAATTTTATAATGTAACTTTTATGTAGAAGAAGTTATAACGAATATATGCGTGCGTCATAATATCCTCTTCTTTCTATTTACTTTACTTTTGCTAATAACTACAATATAAAAGAACATTTAACTGTTAATATTTTTATTGTGAAGTTTTATACATTATTATATATTATAGTTAACAACAATAGTATGATTACAGATAGTTGATTATATTGCGACACTTAAAAAGTTTAACAAATAAAGAGTTTGGGCTTAATTATTAAATAGTGTAAACGATGGTTAATTATTTATATAATCAGTAACTTATATTACAAGAAACTCATGTAATAAAAAGAGGCCCTGTTTTTTACATACCTTCTTACTTTGAATATTTATGAAATATTTATGAGAATATTTGTTCGATATTCAGAAAAATATGTAATACACTACGGGGATTTCGAAACATGTAATAATTCAACAGTTGAGTTAAATTAATAATATTAATTATCTGATGTTGACTTAATTAATATTATTAACATAAATTTAAAATCATGTGTTTTCTACAGAACCTTAGTTTTTCGTTTTACAGACAGTATTCTTTGAATTACTTTTGACTTATGCATATATACTCTATATTTTCCCTACAAATGTACTCGCTTTTTTAACCACGAACTTGCTAAATTTTTTGTTTTTTTTATCTTTACTTAATCTTTATCCTAAATATATAAACTATTCTACTTAATTTAATTGGTTATTTTTTCGTTAGAATTTAAATTTTTTCCTTCTGTCCCCCTTGCCATGAATTTCATTAATTTAGTTTCTCTGTATTTAGCTCTAAGCCTTTCTTGTCAATAAAGTTTTTGAATATTCGTAACATCTTATTTAATTCTTTCTTGCTTTTTGTCAAGATTACTATTTGTTGGCGTATGATACTTATCTGATCTTCTTCATCCTAACTTTTATACCTCAGGCTCTAGCTCTTTCAAAATTCTTTTTCTAACTTACCTATTGTAATATTAATATTAATAGGGCTCATTGAACATCCTTATCCCACTTATTTTTCGGTTTTCATTTTTTTAATTATTTCATCTTCTATATTGATTTTTGTCTTGGAACTCTTTTAGTTTTCTTTTATTGCATTCAAATATTTATATATTTCTATATCCTAAATATTGTTCTATAATTCCTCTCTATCTATTATATTAAAAGATTCTTTTATATCTGCAAAGCAATAAAATATTTCTTCTTTGTCTTATTTAAACTAAATGTCTATTGTAGTTTTGATAAATTAATTTATTTTTATTATATTATTCTGACCTGTACAGATATTTTACAGATAGATTTGATTGGATGCGCTTGATGTTATCCTGAACATCTATTAATATTTTCACGTAAATATCAGTTAATGTAGGAGAATGTAAAATCGATTTTTTTGAATCAGGTAAGGTATTTAAAAATGAAGTAAGTTCTAGATAGGCATTTTAAGAAAATAGGATACAAGTAGTATCTATTTTCATGTGCTTATGCACATGAACATCAGTTGTTGCACGCGAAAGAACTTTAGTCGGCTAATTACAATTAGCTACTCTACAGTTCATTAGTGCTAGTCCAATGTAATTGACCAGGGACTTGGCTGTGCAAAGCTGTAGAATATTCGCACTCGGAGCGAATTCGAATATTGTGAAGCTGGTCGATACTTGTTGGCGCTATGAGCGAGGCGATACACGAAGGGAAAGAATTGTGTTGGAAATTCTTGCTCCTACTTCTTCTTTGCCTTCTGTCCCAACTCTGCTTACTAGTTGGATTTTCTCTCTTTATTTCTTATATTCTAGTAAGGCTGAATTGGTTACGCGGTAAAAAGAGAAACATAAATTACGGTAATTCTGTAGGTACATGTCAGAAATTTATAAAAATATATTAACAAAACAAGTTTTTTAAAGGCAAATTTATTTTAAGTCATTCTACGTTGAATTTATCATACTATCTTTAAATTTTATAAAATAGATAAGTAATATTTAATTTTTTCTTTAACGTAACTCTTTGTAATACGTATTTCATTCAACTTAAAAAAGAAAGAAATAAACAGAAAATATTAATATTAGAATATATTATTTTTTATTGCGATGAATGAATTTTAATATTTTTATTAATAAGAACAATATAATTCAAAGTTACTTTCTATTTTTTATTTTATTCCAAAAAACTTAATTGTATTATAATTGCAATAGGAATATCAAACATGTAGGTAATATAAAATATATTAAATATATTCTGTAAAAATATTATATCGCTGAAATAATTTACTGTAATAAATAGCACAAATTTTTTTTAAATTTATCTTTTGGATATATTAACTTCGAAATTCAGAAAAGCTAAAAAAGTTTTACTTATTATTTATTTTCTCTGGTTTTAGAATTAAGTACAAAAATGACATAATTTTATCCATAAAATTATATTTTGAAATAAAAGTAGCTTGTAGTTACTTCAATCTGCTGAATTATTAGATAAAAAATCTCAATATCCGATCTACTTAAATAAGTTTAAGTCTAGATAATATCTTGCCCAATGAAAGTTCTGTATACTTCTAGAAAATAAATTGAATCTTTATCGATATTTCTAAATAGAAAATATTGAAATTCATCTTTTTATGATAAACTTTCAATGAAAATATTTTAAAAATAAATTCAAGCTGAGTTATACTATCATTTCATTATACACTGTAGTAAAAGACATGCTGGTCGAATTTTATTCTGTTCAATAACTTTTTTTTCTTTTTTAGAAACACAGTATGAACTTATATTTAAATATTTACTCATAATATATAAACACTCATAAAAATCAAGTTTAATATTAAAAGTAATCGTTATAATCAAAATATACAAAATGTATAGAATACAAATGCTTCGGCTTTTATTTATAACCATTCAAAATAATAAAAATAACACATCAATTAGATTACTTAAGTACTACAATTTTAATAAATGTTATTTTATTAAACTTTTTATGTAAGCATTAAGATGTTACTATATTCATTAGTATGGTCATTCGTTAACCAGTTACATGGTAAATTCTGAGTTTTAAAATCCTATATATTTATCGTTGCATGGTGTAAAAGAGAAGATCTACGAGTCTGGTGAGGTCTGGGCCACAAAGGAAAGTTTTGCTATGCGCGCCTCATGCATTTGAATTCGTCGTGCAAGTGTCTAGTGCCGCTGGGTTTATATAATCATATGAATGGATTATAATCGTAGTTGTAGAATACTATTTGCTCACACTTGTGCAAGATACTTATCCTATCTACAGTAAGAGTGTACGGCGTCCAAAGTCTATCATTATGTTCTCTAATCTATAAAATCTAAATTTCTTCTTTACTTTAGACATTTTTGGCATTTTCAATTATTAGCTTTAGTCTTATTATATTTTTAATAGTAATAGAAGATTATTTACTATAATATTT
This sequence comes from Platyscapa corneri, assembly GCA_018907185.1. Taxonomy (NCBI): domain Eukaryota; kingdom Metazoa; phylum Arthropoda; class Insecta; order Hymenoptera; family Agaonidae; genus Platyscapa; species Platyscapa corneri. Next base: position 1,108,843 of record JACCHW010000058.1, on the reverse strand, counting down.
ATTATTATATTATTTTTTCCTATGATGATTATATTATGTCCTAAATTTTTTAATAAATGTTTAAAATAAATGTTTAATAAAATTACTCTATCTTCTATCAATATAGTTTTTTACTTTTTTATTTATTATAGGTTAGTTGCATTAAATTATTTAATATAATGTATATTTTGATGTAAATGATATCTTAACTAGTTTTAAAGCTATATTTTATATATATAGAGGATCAGGTGACGGAAGGAAGGGATAGTTGTTACTTAATGAATAATTACAATATCTAAATACTCAGCTAGTAAGTGTAAGGTAGTCGGTCTCTATACTATATAGCTGTACGTGAGAGTCAGGGAAGCCTCCTAGACTGATGGGCTCGCTGGCGGTTAGCTCGCTGGGGGGTTTCGTTCTCTCGCCGCCATACAACAGTCCGCTCATTGCACACGCATACCCATCCTCTCCCCACACATATATATATATATATATATATATGTATTAAATGATTAAATTTTTTAAAAACTAAAAATCTATTTACTATGTTGCATAAAAATAGAATGAGCTAGATTAAAATGAAATGAATATGAAACATAAGACCCTAAGAATATTATTATTATATTTACTTTTAATTTAAAATAATACACAACTACGTATAATGTCAACTTTGGAGACAGATAAAAAACAATAATTTTTTAAAATTTATTCTACCTGAATGAGAATACACTATTTTATGGTATATATATTTATTTAAAAATCTGTAAATGACTTTTAATTAAAAATGTTTAATCTTACTGTGCTCAGATTTATAACTCATTTAGAAGAGGAGATTTAATCATTTTATTTCTTAAATTGACGACTATATACATTTTGATTGTTTTTTCAATTAATTTTATAGAAAGTTAAAAAATCCATTACTGCTTCACATGCAGGAGTTTTTTTCATACCTAGGTCATTGTCGCAACTATCGGCAATTAGAGTCTGCGCTGTGAAAGAAAATTAAGAACACCTGTACGTCACGAACCCTTGTGAATGCGGATTAATGGAACCAAATAAGGTGTAAACAACAGAGTGGCTGTATATCGATAAACAAATTGTAATGATACTTAGAAAATAGGAAGGAAAGAGAAATGCTGAAATAGCGTAAAAGAGCGGGGTAAAAGGCACAAAAATTTGCAAAATTTGTGTAATACTTTTTACATCCGAAATATTCATCTTCATTCCGGAGTTCAACCCTAAACTTTCAAAGTATTTAACTCTCACAAGTATTAGCACTTTATATTAACAATGCAGTAAAGACAAATAGCAACGTTGTTCCAGTAATCTTGAATTTTTCTTCGGAATATGACAACTCTGTGTTTCTCCCGATGTCCGAAAACTTCGATTCAGATTTAAAAATAAACAGCGCTTTGTCCATCGTATTTAACTATGTACCGGTACTTTTGTAAATACGCTGAAAATAAGATGCTTTCTGGCGCGCCAATATTAATAAATAATACGGCATTTCGGGCCAAAAAAACAATACTATTTATACTTATATTACCTTGTTGGTAACACATCGTATTATAAGTAATTTTATTACAATTATACTATACTAATGTATATTGTCATACTGCTGTATTGCTGTTGTGGGTGGAAGCTCACCGTCGTATGAACCATACAGGGGTTCTTACTGAACTTACCGCGCTTATTTCGACATTCGGACATCGACCTAATAAAAGTATATAACAGTATTAATATATAATATAAATATATCGCATAATATAGCATACATTTCAGCCACGGAATTACTAGTTATTTGCGTATAATATCACACGTAAACAACATACCGTTATAATAATTCAAATCTTTCTTTTTTCGTGTTGCCGTATATAAACATGTCCGACAGTCAACCAGTCAGTTGACAGTCAGCATTGCGCTTCTGTGTTAATTAAATAAACTATTTTTCATGCAAGTATATTCACCTGTTTATTTGTACTCACTAAACCCACAACTATATTAGGTATTCCTTTTGAAAGAAAATTAAAAAAGATATAAATTTATGAAATTATTAATACTTTGAACCCTTTTTCGTATCATTTACTAAGAAAATTACTAACACTTTAGTGGATAAATTGAATATTTACAATTTGTGAAGAATATAAACTAAACATGAAAAAGGATTGTAATTTATTAATTTTAATATTTCAATTTACTTATTTAAACACAAATATTTGTGTTAATTATAATTTAAAGCTTATACTAATATTTTATATAAATATATTAAATTTAAAGATTTACTGTAACGGTACTTGAAATTGATAAAATACATTAAATTATTGCATAAAATTTTAATAAAGAGGATTAACGTAATGAAAAGCTATTATTTAATATATTGTAAACAGATGGTAAAAGTTGTTGTTGCAGCTTATTCAGTTCAATAGTATACATTTATATAGCCAGTAGAGAAATCCTTATATAAATCTTTATTTGAACTTAATTAAAGGAATTTTCCGTAGTTATACTTGTACTTGAATAATTTTTTCGTAAACTCAATAGCCATTTTATGTATACGTATTTACTAAATAAAACAAATACAAATTTTTATATTATTTTTATTTTATTTAAGTAATATCTTCCAATATAATAATATAAAAATAAATAAATGACATATTTTATAATTTTCAATGTAAGACAATAAGATACTAAATTTTTGTGTTATTATTATATCATGATTGAAACTTTTATTGTAAAATAAGAGATTTTATACAGAATTAAGCTTTAATAATCTGAACAAAATTATTTTTCTTAGTATAAAGAACTCATATTGAAATATTTAGAGTAATAAAACTATATAAATTATATTTTAAGTTTAACTAGTATGTTAGATATTAAAAAATAATTTAAAAAAAGAGCATATAAGCTAGATTAACACAATATTAGTTTGGAATTATTTAATGGTAACTTGTCAATTTGTACTAAAAAGTAGAATATAAGAAAAAATCTTTTTTTTTCACATAAAGTACCGAGCAGTTATATTAATACCCAAATAAATATAATCGTTTAATAAGGGTCAAATAAGCATAAACTACATTTATTTCGACCATTGTATTACTATTATCAACCAAAGTAATAAAATTAAATAGATTTTTTGGTGCCTGTATCTTTTTAATATAATTTCATTAGTAATTTTTTAAAATTTACGTACTAATTATTTGACTGTTCCCTTTTTAAAAATTATACCATTTTTAAAAGTCATTATCAAAATTAAAAGAAAAGAACAATATCTATATAATTTAATAGTATTCCCGAATTTTAGAAATAAGGTTTTCACATGTATAATAAGAAGAAAATATCTGAAGATAATCAAAGGCTGTTCTAGTCATACGCCGAATCATACTTATAGACATGTGGCGAGTTCTGGATATCATTGCTGGTTTCTAATCGTCTGGATTAATGGGTACAGGGCAATCGACTTAATTATCCGTAAAACGGATAATTTCATGGTTCGTTGGCATGAAAACCACTGTACATATATAAGCATAATAAGAGAATATTAACGTAAATTCGATTTATTGTTTATAATGGTTATATTAATTTAATTAAATAAACAGTTATTACTTAAAGAAAAACAATTTGAAAAATCATTCACATATTTATTGTGTTTACTTCGGTATTTATAGTATACTTAATTTAGTATTAAACTTTTTTTTTATTTATGAAAATAATAAATATTCAATTCAAAAAAACGAAAAATTTGAATTAATTATTTTGATATCATGGCTTTCTGTACATTTATATATATATGTAATTACAATTTGATATTTTAAATATTCATTTTACCACTCTAGTAAATTTTTATTATAAGATTCGTTTATTTATATACTTATTTATAAATTATATTGAAATTGAAAGATGATTCGTCTCTTGCGGAATAAAAAATATTAAATAAACGAAACAAATAAAATAATATTAATCGAGATTCTCAAACTTACGTCGTTTGTTAAAAATATTCAAAAATTAACATACGCTTTATATATATATGTACATATCTTTATATATTTTAATTGAATTTTAATATATTTTATCTAACTACTTGGTGGTGGAAATTTACCGTTTGTTTCCGGCCACCCTGTGTACAATGCGAAATATGCTATCTAGATCTGTTTATACGCAGTTCTTATTTTCAAGTTTTCTGCTTTGCTCGCTTTCCTTATATTTACGAACCTTGTTCATTTGCATTTCGCAGGCCTATTCTATTTTTGTCATGATGCTCTACTAATGATTAAAAGTATATTCTTAAATATTTATTATGTATATAAATGCAAGAACATTTTTTTAACAAATTAACTCTTTAATGTGGCATTTCGATGTAAATGCCCCATTGGCAATAACTATGAAAGAAAAATTAAACTTGATCTTGTGTCCTGTTTATTGCTGAAACTCTTTTTTGTAGGGTCTTAAAATCGGATTCTTAATAGTTATAGATAAATCTTAATGCTCGTATTATTTACTTTATAAATTTTATATTATTTTTATCTGAAACATCTTGAATATGCTTAGTAAGAGGCAATACTTGACTAAAAAATAAAAAAACTTAAAATATCTTCTGCAAATATTTAATCTTAATTTGTAACCTTTAAATATTGGTACCAGAATTTTTTCGTTTTTCAACTTTCTTCTAGTTTGTTTGTTTTCGTAAATTATCAATAAATTCTACGAAGCGAGTGACTTATGCGAGTCATTAATACTCAATGTTTTTATTCTAGAAAAGCTTGGGAGATCATTTACTCCTTCTTAATCTCTATGATATTTCTCCGTTCATAACCCTGGGCATGAACCGTTTCAATATCTATCGTAATCATATTTTTAATATTCATTCCATCAATACTTATTTTCACATACATAATTATTTTTATTTTTAAAATAATTTTTTTAGTATCTACTTTTTACAGTTTTTTAGCTGAAAGATATTATACTATTACTACGTCTAATGTTATATTTCAAAATTGCAAAGAATTTAATATTTTCATCTAGCATCTTTATATTGTTTCTAAAATATCTGTAGGTAATACTTGACACTGAGATAATTCTAGAATTACTACTAATGTTTTTAGTCATTACTAACACTGGTAATACTACAGTACAGGCAAATTCGGATAAAATTATACGCCTTGTTCGAAGCGCTTTTCCATTTTCATAATCAGCTTAGTTTCTTTAGCGATCTTTAAAATATATATGAAGTCTTATACCCTGATACTTTATTCAAACCTTAATACTTTTATTGGGAGCTGGAATAAAAAACTAATATAAGAAATTCAGCTAATAACCTAATATAATATTAGCTTTAATTAAAATTTGTTATCATATCTCCACAAATCTGAATTATTATAAATAATTTTGTTAACGTAATGTCATATGAATTAAATACAGTTAGTCAAATAAAAATAGTACTTTTAAAAATTGTCTAGAACGTTTTCGTTATGTCACAAATAATAACGGTGATGCTAATTTGTTATAATTATACTGCCTTATTTATTTAAATACATATTTATTATTAACGATCGCGAGCAGGTGTGTTGGAAAGGTTTGGGTGAAGGATTGAAAAGATTATTCACAGTTTTGCCATCATTTTCTTTTATTGGTAATGTTCCGGTGTAGTGACAAGATTGAAAGAAGTTTTACAAGATTCTGGCCGCTGCCCGTCGTCGTTCGTATTTATATCCACGATTTTTTCTTGTTTTTCCACCGGAGATTTATGTATCGATTATACTTTTATTGTGTGCTGAATTTCCCGCGAAGCGTATGTTTTTTTTAACGTAAACTTTCTAATCGCATACGCTTCTCGGGAAAGATACTTGACCGATATTAATAACCCGGCGGTTACTAATTATTAAATAAAAGAACTTATTTCTACCGCGTTTGATCTGTAAGAAGTTCGATCGCGCGTACTCTTTGATAGTGGCGGTAGATCAACGCATTTTGTCGCCAACATTTATGGTTTTGGAATTATTGTTCAAATATGTTCTTAAAGAATTCGATGATTTATGAATATTTCAAACAAACTTTAGAATGTGTAATTAAATAACCCGATTGAAAATAAGATCTTTAACAATTAAAAAAATTTATAAAAGCGTATGTAAATCGAAATTATGAATCAACCTTTTATTTTACGCTGAACTCTTACATTCCATTTCGTAAAATTTGTAATTTTTAAGAATAAACCAATAACATCTAATATTAAATTAATGTCAATAGCTAGTTAAATATTTGTGTCACCAGGAAAAACTAATAAAATAAATCCGAAAGTAAAATATATTCATTTTATTGCTAATAATATTTTCATTGCAGAATATCTTAATTTTAATATAAAAGTTATTTTATAACAATATCTTTTTATTCTGATCCGAATAAAATTTTTCATATTGTTTCAAATAGTCTTACATAAATATATATTAATATGAGAACATGTGATATGATTATGGATTATTCTTGATTAATATAGTTTAATAATATAATTATACAATAAAGTATTATAACAGTTCATCTATTCTATAATAATTATGTTTTCTTTTAACTTTATAAATTATTGTAAATAATAAATAATAGTAATGTTTTCTAGGGAGGCCTCGACTTGACTCACAGACCTCTATCGGGTTAGCTTAAATAAAATACATCTTTCCTCAATATAACGTCGTTCGCCATTTAACAGGATGCACATACATATGACATATGCACTCACTCACACACTCAATCTCTCATACTCTCATTACCACATTAATATATTATTTACAAATAAAATAATGTATAAATTTTTTTATAAATTTAAAATTGTCTTATAATAGATTTTCTTTAATAATTATTCAATGAATAAACAATAAAATGAAACAAATATTATACTCAGTTTTGTTATAAATTTGTTTTAAAATTTGGAATCACTACATTTATAATGAAAAAGAATCATAAGAAATGCTAAACAATTTATTCCGTGCACCATGATTTTAGCAGCTGAGATGTAGAGATTACTTCTTCTACTCTAGAACTTTTGATTAAAAGTCTATAAGTCTAAGATTTTATTAAAAAAGTCATCATAGATTTACCTTAAAATTTCTATTGAATTTTTGTAACGTACTCTTGATAATATAATAGTTTTATTTACTAGGAAAATCTGTATACACCTTCTAATATTATATTGAAAATACTTTAGCAGAGCTCTACTTTTATATTTTAATTACGTTTGCTCTTTAATCTGATTTACAAGTTACCGATTACATAAAAATTTAACTAATTACTAAATTTAACATGAATAGTATGTTATGTGCACTAGTTATTGACATAGTATTCAATCATAAATATTCTTAATAGTTTAATTCCTTATAACTTCATTCAATTTTAATATGTTCAATAGTGTTTATTTTTGTGATTTTATATGATATTCTATAAGATATACAAGTTTTAATTTTAATTAAAAATATTTAATATTTAATCGTTTTTTCTATATAATAATTTATTGATGTATTTTAAAAAAGTATAATGATATAAGTTTTTTTTAACTGGATAATATTTTGTTTAAAATCATTAAAATAAATTAATTAATTTTTAATTGTATCTATATGAAATTCGAAAGTACATACTTTCACTTAAAATATTTCGTATGGAAATTGTTGACAAAAAATTAATTTAATCTCAGATCCTACATTTCTTTAATGCAAACCTTTATTCTTAAAATTCTTAATTTAGAAAAATATTATCGATGGTTATTATCAAACGTACCAAGAATTCAAAAAATTTCTTGAATTAAAGTTTAAAGTATTAAGTTGGCGTATCAAATACGCACTATTTAACGTTAATGTATCAGTAATTGGACACTGTAAAGAGGATACTTTGTTTATAGATGCGCGCGAAGACCAAACCCTAAATATCTAGTATCTGTAATCGTCTAGCTACAGATTACAGATAAATGAAGCGGAGATGCGCACGTGCCTCGTAATATTCGAATTGCAGGCTGACTATGCGCTGAGACTTGTGAGACACGCTGGGCTTTTCCTTTCGCAGCCAATACTGTGAACTATGTGAATTTTAAGGATCTTGCGCGATTTCGTTTTCCATAAAACATATGCTCGCATTCTGCTGCATCAGATTATGAAAGTTATATAGGTTCTCTACCTGTGATTCGGAAAAACCGACTTGTTCTCAGAAAAATAAAATTATGTACTCTGCAAATTTTCTGAAATCATACTTTGATGCTTATAAAATGTTTCGCCATTTATAGGAAATTTCCTTCTGGTATATTTAAGTGTAGAGATTGACAAATATAATTTGCGATGCTTATAATACATCTAAAATCTGAAAGTACGCGATGCACGGCACTGTTGTAAAGATACGAGTAAATTATTTTTTAAGTCAAATTTATGGAATAATTTCTAAATTATACAAAAATATATTCAATTATAATAAAAAATACATTAATTAGGCTAAATTTATGTGCATACTTACTTTTTAAATAGATTCTAACATTCAATTTGGATTTAGTGGCCTTTTAACGTTTCGTTTGAAACATAATTTAAAATCGATCATATATGGCTAAACAATCTCAAAAAATATAATCTATCTTTTTAAGATTAATAAACAAATAAAATTTTCCCAACTATTTCATAAAAATTTATATATTGTAACTTTATTGCTTTAATAATATACTTTTGAAAAAGTTGAAAATTTGAAAAATGAAATTTTAATATAATATTTAAAAAAATTTTCTGAACTGCTGAAACTTATTTTCAGATTTTGAAAGCAGTAAAAAATTGTATACCGTTTTCATCGAATTATTATTATTCTAGTAGTTAAATACAGACGTTGGAATATTAAATTTGAAATTACAAATTTAATAAAAAAATATTTCGTAATATTTTCAATATATTCCAATAAGATTTTTCAATAATTAGTTTTTAATAACTGTATAATAAAATTATTTTATGAAACTATAATTTAGAATAAATAAGAATAATGATAAAACAATTTCTTGCTGAAATTACGATTAAAATAGTGTGAGCATGTAAACGTCAATAATTTTCGAGTCGTATCGCCAGAGTGACGAAAGAAACTGCATTATAAGTCGACGTGAGAGCATCGCTGAACTACATTCCCCGACTCTCACGCGCTAACGAAATATAGTCTTGCAGCATCTAAACATTCAATTTGCCAACGGGGCTCTCGTATAAAATCGATTTATCATCAACTATTTAAGCGGCATTGACTGACGAGCGAAAAATTGGTTGCTATTCGTTGCATCGATCGAAAAATTAAGAATAGAGATTGATTCACCTAAGAGGAATTTCTAAAGCCTAATTTCAAAGATTTGTATTATCTTTTACTCACGCTTTATAAAAATTGAAATTTGAATAAGACGTATTCTTCTGATTTTGTTAAGGTATGCAATTTTACCCGTATGAATTGCAACCATACAAAAATAACCCATATCATAATATTTATAGCCTCCTATTTACAAAATATAATATAATTTTTCTAATATCTATATACATATTAACGTACAAGATTTATAAAATAATTACTTTGTTTAAAAAAATTATTTTACTTATTATTTAAAAAATCCTGATTTATTATAATTATTTACTGATCGATATACAAATCGATATATCTAATAATAACATTTCTAATAAACTTCCTAGTGAGACAGAATTGAACTTTATTATAAGTGATTACTAATAGAAGTATATAAATTTTAACTCTAGTCGTTACAGTTTTATACTAAAAAAAACTCATATTTAATATATAATCCACAGATTAAATATAGTATTAAAAATACAGAACTTTTACTACATAAAGTATTTTTATTTTACGTTAGAAATACGTGAAATACGAATTTTTTTCATCATTCTCTTTTTTAAATCTAATAATTCATTAATATATTAATTACGTTATACTCACTTATATAAAAATATATGAATATTAATAACTCACTCATAATTAAGATTCCATGGATAAAATTACATATATTAATAATATACTTGTCTTTCTTTAAATACAATATTATTATTCAAATCGTTTTAATTTATTTAACTTAGATACTTTTAAGCCGTTTTCCAAAAAATTATATTTTTTCATTATTTCTGGATTTATAGAAATCTTTATTCAAAATAATCTTGTCATCTTCTCATTGAAAAATGTGTAAATGCAGATATATAGTTCGTGTAATATGTTGCAGTTTAAATTAAATTTTACACATAAATATCTTTACTTTAAAATTTCCATCGATAGTTTAAAGAATAAAATCGTAAATATCTGTGAAATCATTACATTATTAAAGAAAATTACTTGATTTTAATAAAGAAAAAAGATTAAAAATTATATGAAGAAGTATTATTAAATTAATAATTATGAAATTAAGGAATTTAAATAATATCTAATTATGTCGTCTTGTCTCTATTCAATTTGATTATTAATCTACAAGATAAGATTTGAAATAGAATGATTTGCATTTCAATGTGAAATAAATGCGAATATCAGTAAATGCGAATAATAGTAAATGCGAATAATAGTAAATGCAAATATAGCTTATAAAATACTTTGTAAAAGTGCAATCGATTTTTTTATTTGTCTAATATTTTTATGAGTCTATTAATAATCTTACTTATATTTTAACAATAGATAAATGATTAAATTTATTCTAAAACAAAAAACCAAATGAAAAAAATAAACGTATATTCCATTATTTGATTAAATATTTCAAAATTAATATAATTAAATTCAATTGATTCTAATTTAAAATATTTATTAAAATTTACAATGATAATGCTATTTTAAAATAATTGAATACAATTAAAATTTTCAATTTTTCTATTTTCGTATTTAATGGAATAATGTATTTATAAAATTGATTAATTTCAAAAGCTTTATTTTCCAATTCTACAATAGTTTCAAGTTAGAATATTATCTTTTTATATTTGAATAATCAGAGATAATTTTTACTTGTAGAAATAAATGTAGCCTTTACTAACCAATTTTTTATCATTTTAATATGTTTAAAACTAAAACTACACTTTTTATTTAACTTTGTATTAAAAATAGATAGCATAAGTTTCAAATAAAAAAAATTCTATAAAATATTTTATAAAACTTTGCAATTTTATAGTTATATCCTATCTTTCTAATATTGATACTTTTGTAACCTCTTAAATTTTAAACATATTTGAGAAGCTTACAAATTTTATATTAATATCATTATAATTCTTTTTCAAGATTGTGAAATATAGTAATAATTTTAAATTAAAAAATGATATATTAGAAATACTTTCAAGCAATGTTTTGCGTGGCTTATAACTTAAAAATTTCATTGATGTTACGTGTAAAAGCCAATTTTCTTTTATTTATAAAATATATTTGAAAAAATAATTGAAAAGATCTATTAATGTGGGACGTGCATCTATTACTCACTACTTTTTGGCTAAAAATCATTTTCTATTGGCTAAAATTCATATTTCAGAGAAACCGAGAAAACTAAAAAAGCTGTGCAACTTCAAAATCTTTTATCATCTTCAAGTAAGAACATTGAAACTGAAGGAAAGGCATTTTCCAATATACGAAAAGATGTCTCTTTCAAAATATTTTAATCTGCGCGTTACAGTAAGTGACGCATAGGAGTATATATTCATGAATTCATGATACGTCTCTCTGTTAATGATTATATCAAGAGTAGTTTAATAGTGACAGCAGTTAGTGAAGCGATGAAAAGAGAACATAGAGAATAGTAAGCAAGAGCGTAATTGCAACAGGCGAAAGAAAGAGAAGGCGAGAAATGACGAGTATAGCTTTTAAAGATACTTAGGAAGGACATAGCCAATCTGTACTGAATAGATTGTCTAAGCCTTGTATAAAGTGCCGAAAGCAAGTAGAACGTGCTATTATAGTTGATCATTCGTTAACTTAAACTTTCTCGAGATCTTCATGTACATTATACCAGTAAAACTATATGTATACATATACACAGCTCCGTTCGCTTGCGCGCGCGCGCACAAACACACACACACACATCGTGAGCTCATTGTGCCATCGAGTACAAAAGCTTCAGAGCATTTGTCCTCTCTGCGAGGGCGTTCAATCTCGGTGAGCAAATAATCAAGTGGATCGTTACGTAGAAGCTAGTAAGTCAAATTCAAATGGAGACGTAATTGCCGCGAAAATGATCCTATGTATGAGGATCCTGTTATCTTCTCTTCTTCATTCATTTTTTCACCTTTCTACAAGTTTTTTTTCTTTAATAAATTACCGAGAGAAATAATTTAAAATTTTCGCACATTTCATTCCCTCTAGCAGTTATGTATTTTCTTTTTAGTCATACTTGTTGTATCTCTGCAAGTGAATGGATAATTCAGCCTTTTAAATTTTTTTTAATATATTAATCTAATTATTATACTTATTTTTAATACTGATAATATCTCATTCTATTTGGTAATATATTGAACTGAACTTTATAAATTGATATCAAAATAAAATAATTCTTAAATTTTGTAGAAATCTAATGTGCTTTAAATAGATAGATAACATAAAATTCGCTTTAAAAAATAATCAAATATTTTTCATTTTGAAAGTTAAAAGAATGTAATATTTTTTATGATTTCTATACAGAGCAAATCATTTTAATATATATATTATGTCATCCAAATAAACAACAAGAATAAAAATATGTTTCTAACAATGATAGAAAAATGTATTGTTTCAAGGCTAATTTTTCTGGTTGATAAGATGTATTAATAATTAGATAGATAGTAATTATAGAAAATTTAATATTTTTCAATACTAAAACAAATGATTTAAGATACTTACTATGAGAAAGAAATTTTATATAATTTATATTTAAATAAATGCAGATACGTACAAATTTTGATTAATCTGTAATATTTAGATAAATCCAAAACTACAGTTTTAAGTAAGATAAATAAACAAACACCCAAAAAATATATTTCAATATATTACATAGAATATTTTTCCATAAATTATTAAAACTATTAAAATAGAAGAAACTATACAGAATATATTTTCATAATTAGTATTTATATCAAGTTTGTCTAATGGTACACGTTTTACGAACTAAAATAATTCAGTTGAATTAACTTGGTATTGAATTCGAAATTCTTTTTTAAAATTCTTTAAGCTACTAAAGTTGGCACAATATAGTTGCTAAGTTAAAAAATAAATCATAATTACATGACCTTAGATAACTAAATATGTACATACGAATAAAATGTACTTTACATCAAATTGTTTGACTGATTAATAAGACAATTACGCAAAGCATAAGAAACATGCCCAAGTGATTTCCGTAAAGTGCGCTATACACGTGTACAAAGAGTAAAAATTCAGAATCGAGTGAAATTTGAGATTAGCCACATTAGCAGTACAAAGTTAACGATTTATATGGTAATCTGAAAAATCGATAACAAATTTGATTGATTTTTTATGATCATACCTACAATTGAGCCACAAATAACCAATAACAAATTTAACGTTTCATAATTAATATTATTAAGTAATGCGATCGAAATATTGAACACTTGAAGTGTCAGATTTAAAGAATTATTATTACTGCTATTTAATCTGTATAATGATTTAAAACTATATATTGAGAAAATTTGAAACTTTTTTAAAAACTTGAGTAATTAATATTTTTGGCTCATCATTTATTTACAAAGTAAGGTACGTAAATTGAACTACATTCAAAATATTAGGCAATTTATATTATTTTGATAATAAAGCGTAAAGAGTAAAGTGTAATTTATAAAAATAATGGATCGTTTTATATTTGAATGTCAAATAAAATCATAATTAGATATTTATTTTGATTTCACATGCGAATACATGGCAATAATTTACTGTATATTATAAAAAAAATTTTAAAATATCCATAATTTTTTATAATTATATAAATCTATTGAAAATGTTTTTTAACAGCTGATTCAGAGATTTTCACATTCTTCTTATCATTTGCTGGAAAATTCAGCATGTAGTTAAAATTTCTTACAAGTCTCTATCGTATTATTTTCAATTTGATTAATTTCTTCGATTTTACTCTATGCATTCAATGTTTTCAAAACCTGAAACATTTATGTCATTTTAAAAATTTGTTTAATAACCAAGTAATAAATAAATTTTATTAAAAGAAATAAATTGAACACATTGAGAATTAACTGTTTAATTATAAAATTTTAAATCTATTTATCGTACTTAATCATTACTAATTTTTAAATTTTGGAATATTTAATAAATAATTTGATTGCAAGTATATACTTATGATAAGTTTTTAGCCAATTATTCTACATTAATAGGTTAGAAATATGTCAATAAGAAATATAAAACTGTTTAGGTATATAGTAATCAATATTTATTCGAACTATAATATTAATTTATTATGAATTAAACTCATTAATATCTGAGATAATAATAATAATAGTTGTCGAATATTACCAGCACGCGATGATAAATGTAGCAAGTGTAATTTTATGAATATAAACGAATGATATTAACGGATTACGTCATAAAATGAATACAGTTCCAGTAGCAATTCAAAAATAAATAAAAATATCTTTAATATTTTCGTTCATTCATAAAAGATATATTTTCATATTTTAATTGATTAATGAATATATTGAAAAGATTTCAATAATAATTAAATGACTTTAAATTAATTATCTTTTTAATATTACACGTATACAAATAAAAGGAATATAATAAACAATTTTTAATTACACTCTTAAGATTTTATAACCTTAGTAAAATTGCATTTAATATTTTCATAAAAACATTACATAAGTCATAATTGTAGAATTTCTATTTAAATTTCCAATTTCAATGGTTATATGAAAAAAAATGTTTACATCTTATCCGTACTATTTCTACTGCTCTCAAAACTCCTGTGGAAAAATTTGCGTATTTATGGAATATATTGCATATGTATAGTACATTTTTATCTAATATACATATATATATATATACGATTTCAATTATTTTTATACTTTATTAGAAAAAATAGGTATTATTCCCGTATTATGATCATGTTTAATTATTATATTTCAAATAAATTAACTAAATACTGTAATACATATTCATATTTCTAAATTAAAATATAAAATAAATAAAATAATATGAAAAACTTAATCGCGCAATAAGTAATTGAATTATGTATTATCAATTTTTTACGAAATAATTATATATTTAATTAATATATCTATTAAAAAATAATGAAAAAGAAATAACTCTGAAGATCTGTAATATGTAATTATTACTTTGTATAAGTTAAGTCTAATCATACTAATAATATTTTCACTGTATATTATCAATGTTATTGAAATTAAATACAGTGAAAACTTATATTGATAAACATTCAACAATTTAGCCAAAAGAATATTTGAAATATATATAACAATATTGCAATATAAAGAAGGTTTAAAATATATACATAATCAGCTTGATTTTTAATTGATAATTTCTGCTCAATTTCCACGATAGCGGTTGAGTGTACGTGGAGAAGTTTCTATCTTCGTATTGCAGTCAAGTATTTTCATACGGGACCGTCTCGATAACCCTTGTAGTTCTTCCATTACGTGATGCAAAGTCTTTGGCTCCGAAATTTGCAATTTTTCAAATTTTGTTCACGGGAGACTTTTTCAACTTTAGTAAGAACGCGTTTATCTCCTTACCAAAATACAGAGGAAGCGTATACGCACTCATACTGGACTATCATCTACTACGTAGTAGTCTGCTGTAGATGAAGTTGAAAAGAAAATTAGCATGTGGCGCAGGCTAAAATTTCACTGAATGAATCGATTTATTATAATTTTTTTTTGAGTCATTGCAGGATTTCGCGAAAGAGCTTGACTTTCAAAGAATACTACTATATTTAAGAGTAAATTTCAGAATAATAAGTCTTGTTACTTTTCGTTCTTTGATGCATTATGCTATACCATTTATTAATTATTAAAATTAGTCAATAATGTTTTAATCTAATATAAGATCTAATGGAAGAAAACGTGGAGCATACTTTTCTTAATTATAAAAAATATGAATACATTTATTATACTTTCTAAAGGGCACTATACGTAATAAAAGTAGGAATGTCTTGCAAATAAAATATATTGTAATTGATTCTCTTCATAACCGTGACGAAATTCATTCTTAAGAAACTCACAGATTATGTACATAATTCGTATTCATCAATATATCTGTCATAACCACACATTCATATGTTTTGGTATGCACACTTACATCATTTTTTAGATATAAACTGACTCTAATATTATTCAGCGTTTAAGAAGTGAATTACAAAACTATAATAAAAAAAATTACTGATAAAAACTAAATAAGGTATCAAATAAATTTTTAGTATACATTTATCTTTTTTAGATTAGAAAAATCGCGTTTTTCGTGCCTCTAAATTCGAAATTTCACGACACCAACGCGTTATTTACATTTGTTTCTTTGGTTCTTATGTAATTAGTCCTAATTCTATATGATCACTTAACATCCTTCCTAATAAAGCGAAGCAAGGTGAATTGTTATTTTGTTTTTTACTTCTTGAACATTGCAGAATAGCTTGATTCTCTAAGAAGCGCTTCACAGACCGACTTGACATCTTGAAATTCTTCCTCAGGTTAAATAAACACATACTTTTCATCCTCTTAACTGTGCACTACATTTTATAATTACTCTTATCTAATCATTTATCGCACAAAAGCATATTTCTTCTACTGTTATGAAATTTTTTTAATACGTTACCGTTTCAAAAAATATTATTGATAAGTTTTTCTTTGCATTTGTAGATTTATGTAATATTTTTTATAAAAGTTTGAACACAATCTATTTTTACGCACTAACTTGAGAGACATTTTTTCCTATAAGCCTGTCCCTGTATGCATTTCTTTTGAAAAGTCACCTAACAGGGGATCTCTCATTACGTATTCGCGAGCGTCGGTTCTGAGCGCATCCTTCTTTGGAGTATCTTGACATGAGCAGGTGCGCATTATCTCCCAATACGACGTTTTATGCAACATGCGTTCGACGTTATGCTCTTTTCTTGAAACCCTGCTCTAAGTGTTAAAGGCAACTTTTGCAGATTGGTGTTACTTTTAGGGTCGCTCATCTTGGTTTCACACAAATATTCCCTTGATTTTCCTTATAAATCTTTTTTTTTTCTTTTTTTGCTCTTTCTTTCTACCGAGTATTTCGATAAAATTCTATTTTTAAATTTAATAATTAGAACCTTTTTTCAAATAAATTAATTAATACATATAATCTCAAAATGAAAATGTTTGTCCCTTTTGAAGAACTTCTTTTTCACTGATGCTTTCATATACATTGCGTCACATTCTAATTCTGCAAATGTATCTTTAAATGTGTAATAATATATTTTAAAATTATATTCATTCAATGGTACAAATATTTATATTATGTTAATCTATTTAAATTATAATTTGAATGAGAAATGAAAAAGAATGCCGGACTTATTATTGAAAAACTTGTAGATGAGATACAATAATGTTAAAATAATTTTATAAAACTTTCATAAATAAAAATAAGGTTATTCGTTTATTTAACAATTTTGGTATTTTGTATTTAAAAAATATGAGCATCAATCATTCAAATAATTAAATATATAGCCTATAATTGATACAAATTAATAATAATATAATTATATATTTTATAAAAATATATTTGTTTCAATATTAAAATATTTGTAAACAAAACAAAAAATCATATAACTATTTTATGTCGTAGATAATTTTTTAATTCAAAGTTATTTTAAATGCACCTAATGTTACACTAATTATTAAATTTTGAAATTCAATTTATATGTTTATTGAGATTATTTTCGTATCTATATAAAAATAATAATCACTTATTTACTTATAAATAGTACTTCAAAAATTGTAATTATTCTACGAATGATATTTTTGGAACAACAAATTTTAATTTTAATGTAAAATAGAATAATAAAAACAAAATATAACCTCGGTATTTAGAACAGTTTTCAATTTCCTGTTGAAATGGAGTGCATCAGCATTTTTAGCATAATTAAAGTTATTTAGAAATATTATATTTTTTATAAGAGCAATACAATAATGTCAAATCGTGTAATATACAGGTAATATTATAAAGGATAAGAATTATACACAAAATACATTTTCTCAATTGTTTAATTGCATTTTCTTGGAACACATATTATTAATAAAATTAATTATTTATTTATTTTTAAAGGAATAATAATTGTGTAAAAAATTTTTGGTAAGAAAATTCTTTGATAAATCATTTCTTATAATAATTGCAATAGGGTTATCGATCATAGTTTACGTTAATTATTGTTGATGGTGCTGTAGTACATGAAAGAATATCGCTATTCCTCACTTAGTCTTCGTGAAATCACTTCGACGGCTATGATTTGCTTCTTCATATCTTGCTCAGTTGCGCACTAAAATAGCGTGAACGTGACCGCATACTCTGATACCCAAAGTCATAATAAGTAACTCCTGTAACTACGTGTATTTCGAGCGCAACATTGTGTGAAGAGCAAGATTTGCCTCATATTTACGATTAAATGCCGCTGTAACAAATTACCGAATTGCTAAACTGTACGGAGTACGCAGAATCATATTTTACGGTACCAATAGACTATTATTAACTGCTTCGGATAGATTAGCAATTCTTAGAAGATACTTTTTATTGAAATTTTACTTTGTTACTATTCCAAGATATTATTAAAGAACATTACGCCACACTGTGCAATTCGAAAAGTATAAATGAAATTTAAGTTAATTTTTTTAGACTGCAATATTGAATTTATTTATTTATTAAATAGTATGAAATTTTCAATTATTAAATTTATTGCTGAATTTTATGTATCATTTTATTTCCAATGCATAGCGTGAATGGCAGCTATTACGTGTCTAGCTTATAATCTACTAATAAAATATAATTTCAAGTAAATAAACTGTAAAATTTAGAAGTAATATTTTAATATGAATTCTTTTTGAAAACTATCATAACAGTAAACATTTTAATTTACAAATTGATATTTTAATATATAATGTCATACATAATTTTTTAAAGTTCTAAAAAAACTAAGTTTTAACTAAGTTTAACTTAAATTTCTAAAAAAACTAATATGTTCATTTATTAACCGGATATTTCTGTATCTATGAAAATCTCAATAATTTAATAAATATAAGTAATAGTATACCAGTAATTTTATACATATGTAAATTGTAATCTTAAGGTGATAAATATGAAATTAATAAATTTATAAATATGTTTACCAAATGACACTAAGAAAATAAAATATTATATAAATTATATCTTTCAATCCATTTCTTGATTTTACTATTTCCATGTATATATATATTAGATTATACGTGAAAAATATGTGTATTCAAAAAAATCTATATTATTTAAAAAAAAATTTATAAGTAGAAAGATTTTGTGGATTATATAATTAAATTTGTAATTAATTAAACATTTTTTATTACATCCATAATATATGTACAGAACTGTTTACGAGTTGTCTGTCTTCAAAAATTATTTATTTAATGATATTAAAAAAATTAATATAAAATACTCATTGGTATATTTAAAAATAGAGAGAAAAATATAAAAATATATTTAGTAGTATTCATATATTTTATTAAAATTGTAAATTAGACTTTGGAAATAATTCTTTTGTTATTTAATCATTTTAAGATAATTTCCTTGTTATGGAACACTCGAAACAATATTTTAAATAAACGAATTGACTGAAAATAAATATCATATCGATAAATATGTAAAAAATTTTTTGTTTTTTATATTGTATAGTCAAAAAACTATAATTTATAAATCTTATTGTTCACTACCATTCCAAATTTAATAAATATATCTTTTAAAAATTCGCCTTTCTTCGAAATTGAGAAATATAAAAAAATGCGTTAGTTAAATTAATAAATAAATATATATATATATATATATATATATATATATACACACATATGTGGAATTATATAAATGTTTATTTTTATTCATGAATGTTTGTAGTTTATAAGAATAATCTTACGTAATATACATATATATTTTTAATAGAAACCGTGCATTTTATAGTGACTTTACAGTGTTATGATCTTTACAATAAATAAGGCACAGTACTATTTCTCTTTTTGATTTTTTGTTTCATTCTCTTCCTAATTGATAATATTTCCGAATACCTCTATTAAATATGCAAATTCATCAAATATATAAATTTACGATATATACTTTTATTTTAATAGACTTTTCATAAATGTTGAATAGAATTTGAAATAGTTTCTCTATCAATTGGATAACCCACTGGCATCCGCTATCAAGTTGCCTCTTTCTTATTAAATTCGACCATTGGAAACTTACCCTAATAACGTTTATACCTACGTTCCTTCTATAATAAAGTATTACTACTCTTTGCTTTTTATTTAAAAAGAAATTATTTTATTTTATTCTGGATCTCTACATTTAATTATATTACATATTTAATTTTGAAATATGAAAAAAATATTGTATGAGTGTTATATGTTTTTGAAATCTTTTTTTTTAACTTTTCAATTGAAATCAATGGATAAAATTTTATATTTTATTTTTCCTCTCTAAATTCTAATAGATTTTCAAAACTGTTTAATGATATTCTTTACTTAGGTCTACAATTTAATAATTTAATAAGTTTGAATAGTATATAAAGAAAATATAGGATTTTTAAATAAAAATAAATAAATTCATTTTATTAAAAATATATTTGTACAAAATGAAGTAATTACATTTATTTTATATCTGAGAAAATTATATTCTAAAGTTCAAATGGATATTGTAAATTAATTTCTACTTTGTGAATGTCATATAAAAAATATTAGAATATCTTTAATTCTTATTAGTATATCAAATAATTTTTATTTAATTTCATCATCTAAGTAACATTCATATTTATTATTATATTATTGATACTTGATCCCAATTTTATGAAACAAATAAGTACGACATGTAATACTTATGTGTAAAAAGTTTTGATTATCTCATTAAATTTTATTTTATTCAGGTAATTATTTATATTTTTATAGTTTTAGGTATATGCATAGTATGTCTGAATATATATATATTTATTATTATAATAAAGTTTTACATATAAGTTTTGATCAAAGCCTTAATGTTTTAGTTTGAACTTAAAAGTAATCTGAAGTATGATTTGAATGAAGTATATGCGATGAATTGAGTAAAGATTCTATTATATTCTATTGAACATTTCCTCAAATTATGATATAATTTATAGAATGAGTTTTTCTCCCATTTGGATCATATTAATAATTTCGTAATAAATAATGAAATAATGGACACAAAATAAGTACAATGGAATATTTTGCTGGATAAGGTTTTTTTCAATGTATTAATAAATATTATGTAATTTGATTACTAAATTATCATTGTATTAGTCATAATTCCTGATTTTGACATACCTATGTAAAATTATATATATATTTTTGAAATAATTTCTATTTAATTAATAATTTGTAATTTTAAATTGTTTATTTTTCTATAATCGGTGATTCTTTTATTCGCTTTGAAGTTTCAGACATTTTATTCTAATTTTTCAAATTAATGAAATTATACTAATTATAAATAATAATCCTACTATTACTATAAAAAATTGCAATTTAAGGTATATAAACAATATTTCCGACCTTTAGTGTAAATCACACCGTAAATATTAATTAAAGAGCTAAATATTGCTTAAGTACATAAATGTGAAGTATAATTTTGTAACATTGAAAAGATTAATTACTGAAAAGAAAAGGAAAATCAATACTGATCTCAGACAAGAAAACATAAGCTCGCGGCTCAAAAAAAGAACCAGGATCATTTTAATTTAAGCAATTTTCCAAAATTCAATTGAAGTAAAGGTTCACAATTCTCAAGGCTCATGCACCCATACACCATTACAATCGGAGAGCCTTAGTGAAAGGGTACACCGTAAGTGGATTGAGGCGATGGTAGGGGTGGAGGAACTGACGGCCCGAAGGAACTTCCACCAGGGTAGCTACCGTCTATGGAGTTTGAACCGTATTGATAATTGTAACTTTGGCCGGAGTTATAGTTGTTTCCAGTACTGTGATAATTGTTGTATCCGCCATGATTACCTGTGAAACGGATTATAGTACATGTAATCAAACAATGAGCAATTTCAACGAGCAATGGTAGAAAAAAAGAGGATGAGTGAATGTTTGAATAGAGGCTAGAGAATTGGAGATAAAAACGAAGAAATATTACGAGCTTGCAAAATCATGCGCGATTGTTAATAAAATTGCGGATAAGCGATGACTCTTTTTTTTATTTATTGACATTTAGATTAGAATTCCGCATTAGTTCTATAATAAATATATATATTAGGGTATTCAATACTGACTTCGTATATTTTTCTTAAAATATAATTATTATTTATATATCATTTACTATGTAAGAAAACTGAGTAAATTTTCTTTTTATTTCAGAAATAATATATAATACATTCATCAACATGAAATTTAAAATAATTTGTTTAAATAGTGCCTCAATAAATATTTTAAACAAATGAATATTGGAAAGTAATCTTAAATCATACTAAATAATATAATATAATTTATTTTACAATGTACTATATAAATTAAAAAATAGTAAATATAACATAAAGAAATCACAATTCTAATGATACTTATCAGTCTGATAAATATTAAAAATATATAGTCAAAAATTAAAAATATATAAACTGAAATATTAAAAATTTTGAGCAAACCTAATATAATACTGAACCTATTGACATTCAACTAGCTATCAGAAAAATATTGTCTCATTTTTCTCTTAGCTTAATATATTTTATCTCGATAACAATGAATTCTTGTTTAAATAAAAAAGCATATATATTACCAGCTGCATTGTTGTATCCTGAGTCAATGTTATTGCCGCTATATTCGTATCCACCATTATGGATATTATTATTATTGTTATTGATGTTGTTGCTGTTGGTATTGTAACCTTGGTCCCCATTATGGTATTGATCTGGATACTGAGCAATGCCCTCGTATCTCACATCTGCGTGGAAACCTGTTCGCCAATCGGCGGTGTAGGTGACGATCTGCGTCCTTCCATCAGGCAACTGTACCCTGTATTCACCTCGAACAGTGTCGCCGTCACTGGTCTCACGTCTTCCGAAGTCGTTACCGCTTGCGCTGTCCCTTACCGCGTAACCAAACTCATAGGACTTTGGCTGATACCCAGCAACAAAGAAAAGAAGTAATTGGTATGTATGCTTGAGATTGTTCATTCAGAGTCGTTGTTCATTTCAGAGGAGCTAGTGCTATCAAAGCTATTAGAACTTATTTGCATTTAGGGATGAGAAATATATTCTGATTTGACGTTAAACTACTGATAAAAGCATACAATTCATATATTTTAAAATCAAAATAATTTATTTTTCTTTGAGATTTCATTATTTAATTTTTTTAAATATTCAGAATTTTAATTATTAATGACATTCATGGACTAAAATATTCTATACATCAAAATAAGAAATCATTATAAAATCTGGTAATTACGAATTATATTAAAAATTGTATGTCATAAGTCGTTATAATTGAAATTTTACTAAAATTAAACGGTACATAAATAAAGAATTTATCTCGAAAAACTACATGTATTTGTTATAAAATATGAGAAATACTGTTTTCACTAAATTGCATGCAAGTTTCAGAGGCACATCTTTATTTTAACGTCTATTGCTTTTAAAATCTAAAATAGAGTGTTAAAAAAATAAAAAATTTCTCAATCGACACATTTGATAAAAGTATTATCTATAAATTTATATAAAAACTTATTATATACCATACATTTAGCGAGGGAAAAGCTAACACAATTTCTGATTTATGAATTCGTAATCAGAACAATCAAATCGCGTTTTATTCTACAGGCATGTTCGTACTAGCCATAATAACGACATTACTAAAAGTGTAAGTAAAATATAGTAAGCAATAATCATAAATTATGAACTCCGCTGACTAAAATAAAAAACTAAATTTTCTATTTAAGAGCGTTACAATTACCATTTATTATTTAAATATTATTTTATTATTTTAATTAAAAAAATTATAAATATTTTTTAATGTTTAATCTTTATAAATTTATGATAAATCATTGTATATCCTAAATAAATGTTTTTTATTTTACTGACTCAGATAAAAAATAATGAAATGAAAACTCTGTTCGTATTTAAAACAAATTTTATTAAAAAATTGCTACTTGTGACATTTATTTAGTTGTTTTTTAATTCTTGAATAAAAAATGAGTTTTTCGTATAAAATATTCGTTTGAAATAAGAAAATAATAATATCGAAATTTAATATTCTAGAATCGAATGAATAACCTTTTACTATTCATAACGCACTTATTCGCTTAATGTATGAACTACTGGGCTTATGCCAACTCGCATTCATCATAGAGTTAAAGTCTTTACGATATTTTGTCAG
Organism: Platyscapa corneri; assembly: GCA_018907185.1. Taxonomy (NCBI): domain Eukaryota; kingdom Metazoa; phylum Arthropoda; class Insecta; order Hymenoptera; family Agaonidae; genus Platyscapa; species Platyscapa corneri. Next base: position 1,084,337 of record JACCHW010000058.1, on the reverse strand, counting down.
TAACTTCTTTTCGAACAAATTTTTTCAATAATTGAAGTATTTTTATTTATTCACATGTTCAAAGAGTAATTATCAAAATTAAATAAAAAAATTTGATGATTTAAATAAATATTTTTTTAAATGAGCAAATTCATAATAACGTACAAGGTATTTTAAAACTTTCAATGAAATAAGTAAAATATTTATTTCTAAAAGGAGTTTATTAATTTATTCTTTTATGTTTGAAAAAGTTATTTGTACTATTGTATTTTATAAGTTGATATGTCCATTAATATCTTTATAATACTAAGAAATTTTTTAATAAGAATTTTACTTTAATTTCTATTTTACGAAAATTAAAAAATTCTATTAAGTTTAAATTTTTTTTAAGTCAGCATAATAAATGAAACAATTAAATAAAAAATAAATAAATTAATATATATGTGTAGTATACTCAAAGAAGATTCTATACAAAATATATGCAAAAAGAATTTAAAGCAATTTAAACAATTATAACTACATAGGAATAGATCTACGAAAGTTAAACAAAAAGCTAATACACTAATGTAAAATAATATAGTTCAATATAGAATAAATAATTAAATAAATATTTAACTAATATAGTTTAACAAGAAGCTATACAACTAATTTCTGTAATGGTTATCTTACCGCATGTCATAAATCTGAGAAACACAATTCAATTATTGAAGTTCAGTAAAAACATACTTTTTCTTCGTAAGTGTCGATTTATGTTTTAATTTTCTCATTTCGTAAACAAGCATAAACACGTATGTTTCCAGTTTTATTAAAATTTCTACAATAGCGAATAAAAATCAGAATTTATTTCCAAATATTGTAATTAATATTTCTTTTTATCTTTTCCTCAATTTCAATTGTCAATGAATCACAAACTATGGTTTGTAAACTTCATCTTCGTTTCATCTTGCTAAGTCGAACAACGAAGTCGACAAACGATACAAGAGAGCTTTAAATCTACCATCTTTTGCATAAATATCTGCATCATTCTGTTGTCCAATAAAGTTGTACGATTTTAAAGTTCTCTTTCTACGATCTCAATATTTGCCTTTGTTTTCAAGACCACTTTGTGCTTAGAGTCATAAAACAATACAACACAACATCCATAAAATCTTCAACGTTTAAGCGGAAGATGTTCATAGGAGAATGAAGTTGAGAGAATACAATCCTCTTTTTACTAGGCGTTTTGGATTTCGAAGAAGTAGGATTTGGAACAAGAAAGTTCATGATAGAAGACGAGTCAATAAATTAAATATTCTACAAAACTGTATTGTTTTAATAGAAAATTTAGATGCGAAAATATCAACCCTTTATTCCCATTAATGTAATATTCAGTCGGGCTGAAAAATTATTTTAAGTTCAGTTTCAAATTTTTTAAATTCTACACTGAATTTTTCCTATTTTAGAATAATAAGCTTTTTATACAATTTATTCCTTTATTTACTGAAAATACATAAAAATTTATAATTTTCTATGTTTACTTAGCAATATATTATTTTATGCCTGCACAGTTTCATAATAATTTTCATTCACTATTAAAATCATTTTAATAGTATAAGAATTCTATGTTCAGATTTTCAACAAAAATATATTTGATTTTATATCGGCTCATAAGTAAATTTTATTTAGGCTCATGAATAAATTTTAATAAAATATTTTATTTTCGAATCACTTAATTGTAGGAATTAAATTTTATATTTTATATGAATAGTATCACACACTTATAAATTATGATATAAGTATCTTATATATTATAATGTAACTAATCCTTTTAAAACTATAAAGAACTAAAGCAATGAAATTATTAATCCAGAAATTATTATAAACTTAAAAATAAAATTGAGTTTTTTAATTTAACTGTAAATAAATATAATGTACAAAAAGTTAAATAATTTTTTAAATATTTTATATGTATTTATAATTATTATATTTATAATCAGTTTATATTCAATTAAAACCATTATAAATAAACTGATATCTAGTAAATTCATAATAATATGAAATAAAAACATATTTTAGTAAAAAATTCAAATGTATGAAATTGATTTATTAAATTAATTACATATTTGTTGTAATTGTTTTTAAAATAATAAGAATTTTTCAACTTCTATTTATATTTTTCAAAATTCTTTTTAAATAAAAATTCAGAATATTTAGTTTAAAGTTTCATTATGGAATATAAATGCTGAATTGCAAATTAATCGAATCAAAACTTATAAATAAAGAAAAAATTATAATGCACATATGTATATTGTTATAAATAATATATTTTTCAGTTAATATAAAGTAATAGTGAATATAAAATAAAATCCAATACTTACTGTGTTGAATGTTTATTTAAAACTATTTTATAAATAAATTATATTTAACATTTATATTATTACTCATGATGTAAATATTTTATATTTTTAATCTATTGGAATTTAATTAATTAATTTAATTATGTAAGTAAATGTGTTTTTACCTAAGTCGAGAGTAGCAAAATGAATGAAACAATGGATGATTTTATTGTTTAATGTTAAAAAACGCTCGTTCAATCTTATGAAAATATGTGGCTTGATACCTAATACTATTTTATGTGGAACGTTACAAACAAAAGTTTGATTTGAAATACGTCTTTTAAATGTTTTTGTTAATTTTTGCAAAAGGATGAAATTTTATAACATTTATTTATTTTAAAATGAAGTTCTGTAAAAATCCATGCCAATTGACACCACCCAATTTTTTGATGACTTTTTTAATAGTTATGATAATAATCGAAAAAGATGAATATATTACTAATGAATAATGTATATAAGTATCATAAATTAACTATGGTCATTATTATATAGTTATTTATAAAACAGAAATTAAAAGAGACTATAATAAACCTAAATAACTGCTTAAATTTTGATTTTACAATGATGATATTATCGGAATTATTTTTGATTTTATTAAAACTTTTATATATTTTTTGAAAAATCTACGTATTAAAGAATTAAATATTTTTAAAACGTATATCTAAGCAGAAATGTATAAATAAAAATAATTATTTTTAATAGTGCAGACTATAACAGTAAATGAAATAAATATAATGTGACGTACAATAAATGTTATTATTAATGTAATAGCATAATTATTTCATATTCAATAAATATTTAATGTTATAAATTAATAAAAGTCAACATGTATATATATTCATATAAATATATTGTGGTTAATTTACTTAATTTATTACTCATATTTAATTAAATTTATACATTTGTTAATTTTATTAACTCAATAACCGTATAAAAAGTATGATGATTTAAGTTCCAAGAAAAAAACTAATAAAAAATTAATATTATTTTACATAAATATATGTACTTCGTATTATATAAAATGTTGATTTTCGCTAAATTTTTGGTGTAATTAAAAAAGCATCTTTAAACAATTAATTCGTTAATTAGTTAATTAGTTTAAACAAGTTAAATAGACATGACAGATAAACGAATGTAATTACAAATTTAAATAATCGATATTTAATCAAGTGCCTTTAAAAACTATTTCAAAAGAAAGATCTTTCTTCAAAATATAATAAAATTGAATTACTGACTGCGTACTTAATAATAGTTTAGTAATAATGCACGTTTGAAGTACACATTCTAAATAAATCCTAAAAATCAATAAAAGATATGACGTTTAGACTGTGAATAAAATATGAGATATTACAGATATATTTGCAATTATAAATCAATTTTTATGGTATCCAATTTGAATAAATGAATTAGTTGAAGCTATTAATTGTATTTTATAAAATAATATTTCAATTCAGGAATTAAATCCATTATAAATAGATGATTTAAAGATTAGTAGCTAAATTATTGGATTAATTATTTTATTTCAATAATTAATTTACGAATATAAAAAAAATCGCATCGACAATAAATCATATTATTTAGTTTGTCAGCTTTTATGTAATGTTTATACGATATTAAGCTGTATTAATTTAGCGTAAAGTAAAAATATTTTTCAAAAAATGAATAAAATGCATGACTATTTAGAATACAAGGATAAGATTAGTGGTCCTAATTTGTAATCCTTTTTCTGTTAAATTATATTATTAACTAACGATTTACAGTTTTTGCACATCCATAATTATTTTTTTACGATATCCATATATAAGAGATGCATATAAATGTAATAATCATTCCGTAATAATAATAAAATATTATCCTTCATTATTTATATGTAGAAAAAAATTATATTATTATATAGAAAAAAAGATCGTTTTACTTCAGTATATGTATAAGATATATAATTATCCCAATAGCTAAAAAATTCAGAAAGCAAAAGTATTCATGATACTCAGTCCAACAGTTATTAATTGTACCTGACTATCGATATGCTCCTGATGCTCATCGTGACCGTGGCCATCATTCAAAGGTGCTCCGTAGCTATTAGTCACGGTTTGTTGCTGTTGGTATTCATTCCCCAGAGTTGAGGCACCTACGTAATTTCCTGGCACGCCATATTGGTTGCTTAAAGACACCGGCTCGCATCGAGCCACAGAAATGCAGAGTATCAATACAATGAATACCTGTGTCAAAGAACGAATAGATAAATGTAAGGTCGATATTAATTTCTCGGATGCCGCATAGGTCTTTCTCTCTTTTTTAAATTATTGTAGACGAGGAGCAAAGTACTACACTGATAGTTTACATTTCGGTGGAGCAAAATTATTTAAATACAAAATCTCTCTGAAAAACTTTCAAAGTTCAAAAAATACAAGAAAATACATTTGTTTTCTTTCTGAATAAAAAATTATGTTTACCGAAAAAATTGTCTTCGATTGTTAAAAAATTATTTTATAGTTTCAATATTACTATACATGCAAAAAATTTATAAATACAATGCATAGCATGAAATATGCAAATACGTGTTTAGAAAAATGCAAGCTACAGCATCTTGAAGAAATTATTACGTTATCTAGATTAAATAAAAAATTATTTTAGCAGCAGAATAAATATGACTGTATATCAATATTTAAAAATTATTCTAAAAGATTTGTGAGCTTAGTCTAGGTTGAAAACTACATTTAATTTTGTTCAACCTTTTACATTTATTCCTCCATGCATAATTATCCGCGTGACTTCAGCATTTTATCTAGTAATTTATATATTAAATATCTGTAGAAACTGATCATGTTTTTAAAAACTTCTTTCAAACAATAACATTATGTAAAATCTATTTTTTTAATTTCTAGTTTTTTATTAGTTCTAAAAGTTTTTATATTTTGCAAGCACTTTGTAATTAAGCTAATGAGAATATGAATAGCCAAAATTCATAACATCACATAAAATTTTTAATACTTGGTTAAAAGAAAAATTATCTAAAAAACTTCAATACTAATACTGATTTTTAAAATAACAAATAAAATCTATAAATAATATGAAGAAATTATAAAGTAAAACTTTAAATCCTACTCAAATTTTTCTGTTGTATATAAGTTGTATTATCTACTATTCGATATCATAAAAAAATTTTCTTTTTAAAAGCACTATTATATGGAGTGACAAATATCAATTCAAAATTAAACAATATATACATCTTTTTCAAATAAAATAATTTAATTATTATATGGAATATTTATTTTTCATGTATCTTGCATAGCAAAGAGTAAATTAATGAAATAAAAAATGAAATACATCGGTACGAAAATGCGTTTTTCCAAATATTTATGAAGCTCAAATACGTAGTTATAGTTATAAATTATTAAATAGTAGAGATTTACAATTTATAATGTAGTTATATTCGAAATACATTGTATTATTTACGAATGCATCAATTATTTGTTACAGTGAATTTTTAATAATTATAAGAATTTATATTATGAATATATTATAATATATATTATTAAACTACAATAAATTTTACTTTACGTAATCATTTTTATAAAAATTTGACGTTATTTCCATGAAAATTTTTTATTTTCTTTATACAAATAAAAAGCTTTTTTCAGATAATTATCTCCGAGTAATTAACAAATATAATATCTTGAAAATTTTATTAATGTTATTTGAAAGGAATGCGCAAAAATAATTTGCTTGAATTACACGTTCGACTGCATGAAAGAAATTTTTTTTATCTACTTGATGCTATAAAAAGTAGTTAGTAAAATTGATAAAATTACTTCTTAAATATCTAATATTATGATGTACGCTTATTTTTTAATTTCCATTCGTAAATTTTCCAAATATCGTCTTCAAATCAAAAATTAATTTGCAGTGTTTCGAATGATTGGAAATAATCGCATAAAATTATTATTTTAAGTGTTGAATGTCTCATAAAAAGATGCATAAATGAAACAATTTATATCTAACGTGAGAATATTGAAAGTAAAATATTTAATAATCAATAGGAACGAGCTATACTTACAAATTTTATTTCCATGCATTTATTTTTTCATTTTTTATACCATTTGCACATCTTCTTTGCTATGTTAGACTTCGTTGAATATTACACCACGCATAGTTAAAAGCAGTTTCAATGAATAAGAACGAAAAAGGACTCCATGGGGGAGCAATGCGACTGCGCACCTAATTAGAAAATAAATTGTACCTTATGAGACTTCAGCCTGCACTGATATTCTCTTCTCGCGGTACTATGTGGTTAGTTAAATAATAGAGTGCGTTTTCGTTGTCTGTACATGTTTTTAGTACTAACAGCTATACGTGCGCACGTGTATGAGTAGTAAAAGGATCTCTAGAAGCATACACAACGAATAAGTAATACGCGAAAACATCACGTGAGAGTTAACAAGCTTGCGTTTTTAACCTCAGAGATGGTGTCTTTACTCTACTCTTGCTTCATACATCTCTTGCGTTCAGAACAATAATAACTCACGAAGAAGACGCCTTTTTCTTTGCTACCCTTTGTGTAATAACTTACTTCGATAAAATGGGAAAAGTGACTTTAATATCTGTGTACTTTCCGAGTACTATTAATTTAAGTGGCATTATAATTTATTGTAAAGTGATAATTGATATCTATCCGTGCTCCTTCCTTTTAAACTTATTAAATATTATATTTATAATCGTATCATTTTTAGAATACCATTATTATTTATAAGAAAATTAATTTTATTTATTTATTTATGTATTTAAATGTAATATTATTATTTTCAAATTTAAATAAATATACTATTCAAATTCACATAAATGTTTCCATATGTTTAAATTATAATCTTATCACATTGAGAAATAAAAATTGTATTCTACAGGCAAAAGAATTTGTCTATTAATATTAGCACACTTATTTTTAAAATATTACAATGAGAAATATTTTATAAATATTATCACCGAGCATATGTATATAAAATGCGGAAAAAAATACTAAAAAATGTATTTACGTTTACTATTAAAATAAAATTAAAAAAAAAACGAGTAATGGATTTAAAAAATCAATGTTTACAGTGATAAAATTTTATGTTTTGATTTTATCCTTTTATTATTTACGGAAATCGAAAAAATTGATAAAAATGTCTTAAATACTTTACATTACTATGAAAACTGAATTATATTAAATGAAATATTATATTTAAAAATATAGACTAGAATAGAAAATAAATAGTATAAATTTATAAGATAAATAAGATATTTTTATAAAAAATTGCTCATAATGTTGCTTGGTGTGATAATTGAAAGATAAAATAAATTCAGATATGTTCTAATAAAAATTTTCGAAACATAATCTATCGGATATTTACAATTATAGTTTCGTTAGAAATCATTCGAAAATTGTTTGTATTATGATATTAAGGAATATCAAATAGGCTCTTCATGTGAAAGTAGTGAAAAAATTTATTTAAAACGTGAACTAAAATTTGATTTTTGAAATAAGTTAAGAAAGAAATGGAAGTGTGAATGCGGTAGTTGATCCTATGATTTTCCTGCTATGGCATGACAAACATATTCGAGAATAATTTTCCATTTAATCGAGGCTTATGCGTATGACTGAAAGCTCTTATCCCGTATGCTTCCGATTTAACCCCTTTACTTCATCTCCGTGGACGTTTATAAAGCGATTGAAGTGATGAACTGACGTTCAATCGATAAGTTTACGGAGATTGGCAGCTCGTCGATGTTAAATCGACTTAACGAGATGCTAGGTGTGCTGAAAATCCGTCCCTCTCAATTATGTGGTATTTACAATAATGTACTTCTGCCTACTATTCTCTCTACATGTATACACAAGTATTTGCAAATTTTTAGAGGGTAGTTTGTATTTTACATATCCCAATGAGGTATATGTATGTAAAAAATAGTTTAATACAACAATTGCCATAGAATGTGTCTAGTTAATTTTAGTAGCAATATTTATATCGGAAATATTAAAATTTGAATGAAGTAGTATGCATATAAATGATAAACGAATATTGGCGTTAAATTGCTTCAAAGTGTATTTTTGTATTTATTATTTAAATTTGTATTCAAAATAATAATACTATTTAATGGATTAAACACTTGTAAATTAAATTAATAAATATCATAAATTTTGAAGCTAATGCAGCAGTACATAAATTTATTGCCGTTTTAAGAATTTTTTGTTGATATAGCAACGCGATATAACTGGATTAAAAAAATTTAACTTTTGAAAAAAATATTTTAATAAAATAAACAATTTTTTTATTATATTTTAGTTACTTTTAATTATACTTGTCGGAGAATTAATATGCAAAGATTATTTCAAGTCATTATACTATTATCTGTAAGCATTTTTTATCAAATTAATACTAGAATTGAATATTTTAAAAACTTCTCTTGTTACTTGTTCATATATGCGGTAGATATGCATCTGCTAGCGAGAAAGGAGAAATTAGGTTTTATTTCGTTCTCTTATTTAAAATCAGTTGCATAATCTTCTTTAATTCGTGTGAACGTAACTGACTTAATTTAGAAGAGTAAAACTCACTGTTTCAAATTTTTTAAAAATTCTTTTTAATTGTATTCGTGCAGATTAAAAAGTTTTAATTTTAATATTAAACATTATTTTTATTAAATACTAAAATTTATACAAGATTTTGTGCACATTCAATTTAGGATTCAATCAATATTTTTCGGTATGAATTTATAAATGTTATTAATAGAAGATTTATTCGCGATTTAGTCAAATCCATAAAGAATTACATATTAATTTTATTTGTCACACAGTGTATGATCATTTTAATTATCTTATGCAACACTTATGCTGCAGAATAAAGTTATCCAAAAATTTTAATTCTCTTGATATTCTATGTATTCTTGATAAACTAGATATTCAGCAAATTAAAGTTATATCTACAAAGAACAAATGAATAATTTAAATATAGTTGACACAAGCAAATATAATATTTTTTTAAAAAATGAAGGATTTGGTACAAAATTTGAAGTAGTAATAAAATAAGGATATCAAATGCGTGATAATAATCTTTTTATATAATATATAATATTATTAATATATATAATATATATATAATATATTTATTTAATATATAAATTTTTTGCATTAAAAGAATTGTATGCGTTCTATTTTTATTTGTGTATTATAAACAAAAAATTTTATAAAAAAATTCTTATGAATATTACACTATAATAGAAATTTAGTAGTGATATAAACGTTAAATATTAATTTAACGTTTATTATAAAAATTATTTATATGAATGATTAAAAATCAGTGAAAATAATCGTTTAATTTACAAAAGTATTCAAAAGATTGAGTTTTTTTAAATTTTTAGTAAATGTCCTAAATATTACTATTTTTGTTTGATGTCATGGACTGATACTTTCAACAGAAAATGTTAATTGATGCGTTACTACGCATGTATTTTAATTAATTTTTCATGATATTCAAATGAAATCATAAGATTTTACTTCATAAAACTTCCTTCAATTAAAAAAACATTAATTTACATATAACAATTATGGCGTTTTTATGGGCTGTAAAAATATTTTTATATATATATTTTTTTTACAATTATATGCATTATAATAAATATGAGAATTAAGATTTGGCTTGTAATTTTTAGGATTTCTTCTTTATTACAATATAAATGTTTTACAAATTGTAGTTCTTAGTCATTTTCAAATAATTAATTATATTTTGTTTATTTAAAAATATAATATAATTAGATTGTAACAAATGACAAGTTTAAAAATGTTTTAATTAATTTACACTTGAAATGTTCTACATCTATAAAAAATATTTTATAAAAGGTCGTTAAAAATGTAGTATTAATTACTTTCACCATCATATTATTAGGAATAGTCTTGTATCCATAGGCTTATTATTTCCGTAAAAGTAATTTGAAAAACAGATTATGTATTAGAAACTAAATATAGAATCAGTTAATAAATTAATTTATTTAATATTGTATGAAAAAAGCATGGTTACAAAAAAAATTGTGTTAAAATTTAATGAATTTCCTTTCATGGGAAATATGAAAAAGAAGAACATTTAAACTTTAAACTTTAGAAATATAGAATAAACTTTTATCAGTGGTGTAATAACAGATATGGAAAGTACTTATAATTGCTCTTGCGCTTAAATTTTTAATGCATATTTCTAAGAAAAATATTCGTGTGAACTACATTCTACGAATTATTTTATTTTTACAGAGAACTACTGAAGTGTATGTTCGCTGTATCAAAGAATGTACATAATAAGATCGCTGGCGTCGTTATATATTTCAAGTGATTACAAACAGACTGATCAATAGTTTTTTTAGCACAAAATCAAACATTAGATATTAGAATAGAGTTCGATTGTCGTTATTATCTAACATCAGGGTGATTGAAGACTAACCGAGAATATCAGCCTTTGCTCAGTAGAGGAACCAGTTTAGTGTATTGAAATTCACACTCTTGCTTATTTTGTCAGTTCTTTTGCTCTCTATTTATTTCTCTTTCTGTATCTCTCTTTATTTATCTATCTTGATCTCAATTACTTTAGGGAAAAATTGAAGAAAATAGGATTGTTTCATTTTCTGTGTATTTTGTGAAAGTTTTATCGTGAATTTCATTCTCGCATCCACTCGATACTTAATAAATGCTGGAAAGCTTTGCATGACTTAAAACTGGCTCTCAGTGACCCTTTTCAACGAGGGAATAGAAAAATACAAGAATAGAAGTAAAATAAGAATTAATTATTTATTCTTATTTCTTTTAGGTAATTAAGGTAGTTTAAATGACACTTATATAAAACTTATATAAAACGTTGTAAATAAAAATAAAAATTTTTATTTATTTAGGCATATTAAACATTCTTTATATAATTATATATATTTATAAATCTGAATTATTTTGATAATATAAAAAACGATTCATAATTTTTTTTATGTAAAGTTAATATTTCGATGACTTTAATCCAAAAATGTGTTAAATCACAATATTCCTAAAACCTACAATCAATATGCAGTGAAATTTTCGTACTTCACCTACGGTTTTAATTTAACCAATGAATTATTCACATTAGTGAGCATATAAATTAAAAATTTTATATGAAAGTAATTGATACCAATTTAACAATGGATAAAATCTTTAGATTAATAAAAAAACTACTAAAATCTAACACATAACACATCTTAATATTTGTGTATTTTTCAGTATATCATATTGATAGCAAAGTTATTTTAAAAATTTGGTTAAGTAAAAATTATAAATAATGGAAATTATAAATAATGTATAAGATACGTAAAAGAAGACAGAAGTTAAAGAAAGAGGGTAGGGTTCTATACAAATGGTAACTGACTCACAGTAATAAATTGTAACTATATTGAAACTTATTGGAGTATTATGATAATTTATTTTAAATGCTGCAACCAACTTATTCTATGCCTGTAATATAAATCAGGAGTGTAAAACTAGACACTTCACAGATCCTGAAGATTGACGATCACTAATCAGATATTTATCAATCAAGTGATACTAAATCAAGTTCAAGCGCAATCAAACGCTGATTTTCAATTCGCTCAAACCTTTAAGTCACCGCTACTAAAATTGGTGTAATACACCCTGAATAATCTTCTTTATATCGTCCTTTAGATTACAGTTGCACTCGCGTAACACAAATCGAAATAACTATCAAAGAGAGAAAGAATTTATCCGGCTATATTGCGGCAGTAAACTTTATACTATAAATGGCTCTTTTACCTTCCGCACGATAGTATCCATAGCGATAGAAACGATGAAATCTTGACTGGTCAGGGTGAAACGTTAAAGTGCGAAGGTGCCCCGGGTACATGTAGGCTTATATATACTTGCGCAGTTCGCTCACTTCCTGTGTTAGAGCTGAAACCTCGCGTAAGCGCGCATTTCTCGGAGAAAAGCGAAGGAGGGCACGTCGCCGCGACTCGGAGGACGAATCTGGAGCCACTACTAGGGGGGGAGGGGGAAACGTGTGTAGCATGGTAACTTTCGTCACCTTTGAAAGTCATCTCTTCTGTCTTGCTTTTTTCCATGATACTGTAATGATATTGCTTCTTTACACAAGTTGCTATGTTTTTTGATGAAGGAATACTTGAAAAATATTGATTACTTTTCTCGATCATCTATGTTGCTGTAGAGAAACGTATTAATTATAATTGCATTTTATAATTTAATGTTTGATCTATAGCAAATAAATTAATTAATAATTGATTAACTGAAAGTTATTTTCGAAATTAGTTGATAAAATAATAACAGAAATATTTACAATTAGTTATAATAAAGTGAATACAATAAAATGATGCTTGATAATACGTATGAAGAAAAATAATTTGAAATCAAAACTGCAGATAAAATCAGTTAATAGAAATGTATCTAGTAGAAATTATTCTATCAACATTAGAAGCGTTAAAATATTTATATAAAATCATGTGTATAATTCATCGAAACATAAGATATAGATTAATAAATATATTAATATCTATTTATTAACAAATGGTACTGCAAAACAATTGAATCAATTTAGATTAATTTTTGTGCCTTGGTATAGACTGTTTATTTAAACTTTAACTATATTCTATTTGAATTAATTCAATTAATAATATTTCGAATTTAACATATAAAAATATATATAAAGATACATTAGATTTTTTTTATAAAACAACTAGTTCTATCTAAATACTTTTACATTTTTCAGATTCTTGCAATAATAGTTTTAAAACGTAAGTCTTTAAAGAAAATATTTATTAGAATTAAATCTTTTAGTTCAAAACATAAGTAAAATTCTTTAATAGCTATGTTTCTCAAATACAATATAATTAAGCAATTTAAAATATAGGTAAAATAACTTAAAAATTATATGGAATATATTTTTTTTTATTTCACTAACGCCATCTAATGAAAGTTAAAAAAATTTCTGTATAATTAACAGTTGATTACTTGATATATAATATATAAAATTTTTTTAAATTAATATCTACCAAATTTATTCACAGAATTTTTAATAAATTTTTTTAAATAATTTCAAAATATAATTTCGATTTATTTTTCAATTTATAAATTCAATTTTATAAATCTTTGATTGTATTTCTATTACTTTCATGATTGAAAAGAGAAAATTGATGAAATTAAATTCCAAAATAAATTCTAATTTCTATTTAATTATATTATTCCTTTGCATTTGTTTATAGATTAAATTCTTAAATTTTTTCAACTTTTTGAATAATCTTTACAAAATCTTTACTTGTTTTTACTGTATTACCTACAACTATTTTATTACTTTCTTAATACTTATTTATATGATATGTAAAAGATTATTATGTATAAACTTTTATTTAATATAAAATATATATATTATTATATATATATATATTATTTATTATTATTATATTATTATATTATATTATTATATTATATTATTATATTATTATTATTATATTATATTATTATGTTATTATATATATATTATAAAATTTTATTTTTAAAGTTCTTCGCAAAATTTTAATAGTTTAAAGAATTTTAGTTGGTATTATATGGTTTTATGTCAAATCAATGTTTGATTATAAAAAATCGAAAAATTATTAGCACAGTAATTATTTACAATTATTGCATTTGATACTTGTCATAAATTACGTTTTCAAGAAGTTTCTATACAATTATACCACTATAATTTTGCTCGAACTTTATAAATGAATTATATGCTAAGAGGTAACAATCAATTATTTGTTAATGATTAAATCATTACACATGAATCTGTCAATTTAATTTAACATCCATAGATACTGCAATTAAATTCAAGTTTTTATGTACACAAAAATACATTTATTAAAAGAAAATTTTACAAAAATCTTATTAAAGATTTATATAAATTTTAATATGTTTATTTCCATGTATTATACATCAAATTTTCTATAATTTAGAGTTAATAAGATTTGTGAAAAGTTCTTATAGTTAAATAATCAAAATTAGCAAAAAAATAATAGTATTTTTTATAACTTATATATCAATAAAGAGATGTAAAATATAATGAAATACTCGGTTAAAAAATAATAGGAAAACTTTTAAAAGTATTATATATACAATGTTATTTGTAAATATTCAACTTATTTCATAAATAATACCAAAAATATAAAGTAATTACTTCAAAAAATATTGTATATTTCTTTATTAATGTTGGTATATAATTTCGAAATTATATGTTAAAGTTCAAGTAGGAAATAAAGGTAACATTAAAAAATACACACATATTTAAAGAAAAGAAAATTATTTAATTAATTCCTTGAAAAATGATTAGAACATTTTCTTCAAGGATCTTTGCATTAAAAAAAAAGACTTTACTTATAATTTAAGAATTAATAATTGATGCATTGTAAAAATATTTATTATATTGAAAGCTTAAGTATTCATGTATCTAATTTATATGAAATTATTAGTAAATTTCTTTATATTTGCTATAAAAATTGTAAAATTTATTTATTTACTTTATATTATTAAAAATTATACTGAAAATGAAGATATTCTCAGTGTATATGTATCAAATACAAATTCAATTTTTTTTATAAGAGCCCAAAACAGAATAATCATTTTCATTCTTTGAAAAATATAGTTGTTTCTTCGTTTCAAAGTATAAATTTTTAACGAGTAGCTTTTCTCACTTTAAAGAATTCAATATATTTAATATATTGGTTTTAGACATATTTATCATGTAAATTATAATCTTATACTAATTATTTGAAATTATATGGCATTTAAAAGAAATATATTTCCTGTTTTTATACATTACTCTTTTCACGCAACATACAATTATGTTCAAAATCATATTTTAGAATATATAAATGGAAATTTTTGTTGAGGAAGTATTTCCATGATTTAATTTTCTTTGTTATTTATGTTACTTGTTTTTTATTCCACCTATATTGATTATTAATATACTTTTTTTCATGAATTTTATTAAATATAATTGAATTAAATAAGTGAAATAATTGTGATTCAATTATAAAAAGAATATATATTATATTATATTTATTAATTATATATTATATTAATTATTATATTATATTTTATTTTATTTCAGAAAAATATAATTTTCATACGATACCTAAGATGAGCGTATTAATAAATAATAAGCTTTTACAATAAATACTTGGGAAATTATAAAAATTCACTCAAATTTTTTAAATATTAACAAATTTTCTTAAAAATTCTAAATACGCATGCTCACGTCAAAGCCATAACAACCTGTATATATTTGGAATAAAAGTATAAAGCATATTCAAGCAAGTAAAAATTAGTATGCAAGAAAAATATATTGGTCCGTGTTAAAATAGGAACATGTTTTTAACGCGTACACTTTCATTGCTTAATAATGCCAAAAAGTTAATATTGGCATATATCTGCAAGCACATTTATACAAGTAATAATAATATAGAGAATCATGTAGGATAAATGAAAAGATGCGCTACTTATGTATTTTAAAAACATGTGACTAGCGCTATGTAGAACAATCAGCGTTACTAGTTTTAATAGAATTCTCGACGTTTACCTTGGTTGTTTCCACTCTGTCTCTCTCTCTCTCTCTCTCTCTCTCTCTCTCTCTCTCTCTCAAGAGACTCTTTATTTCTCTTCTTTTAACCCTATGTTTGTTCAGTTGCATTTCGGGTTTATGCATGTGCTCACATCAAGGGTATTATTTTTGAGAAAAATAGACAGATAGAAAGAGAGGGAGAGAGAAAGTGAGAAAATAGGTAAATATGGAGAAAGTAGTAGCAATGCAGTACATAGGTTACTTCATATCGTGGGATAATCTATAGTGACTGCGCCCGAGGATGCGCTGCTACGCTTTAACTGCGCCGGCTAATTAGGTAATTGAGACTTCGTTAAAACGGAACAAAAGTGCCTTTGTACGTTTTCTCGGGTCTTTAGGGAAGTATGGCCATGAATTCAAAACGAACACATTTTTTATAAAGTCGGCTGTGTTTGAAGATATTTGTTGTCTCAGCTATAGGTTGTGAAATTTTTGAAGTCTTTACAATAATATCTACTTGCGATAGAGAAATCTTACTCAATTTAAATAAAATTAAAATTGGTAAAATTTCTTAATAGATTGTATAGAGAAGATATAATAGTAAACGTCATGAATAAAATTAGTATGTCTCTAACTAGAATCGTTGGAAGAACAAGTTTTAATTACTTTCTTCTTTATTATCTTGTTTTATCTAATATTTTTTATATATAACTGCACGAATTATAAAAACTTATTTCTCAGGTAGATTCATTAAGCTACAATTTCAACTTCTTCGGATCATAATAATAAAACTTTTAGATGATTAAATAAATAATAAATAAATAATATATTTAAATGTTTTGTATCGAAAACAATAATCAAAATTTCATTCGACTTACTTTAAAAATATTCTAGTATATTATAATCCAATTAAGAGATTCATTACTTTTATTACTGTTCAAAACAACGATGTGAACGTTCATTAATATTTTGCACAGGTATAAAGGTCCAGAAAAATTTTTACATCAGTCTGTACAGTTTGCGACTCTTAAATGGGCCATAAAATCTCTTTCTGTGAAATTGCCGAAACACATAAGCATCTAAAGCATAAAATATAATGCTCAGCTAGAGTATGAACATTCGCATGTTCTATTTTGTGTCGAATAAGAATAATAAGATCGAAAAGGAATTATTGTCCAAAAAGATCTATATTAGAGAAGATTGAGAATATGATGCAAAAATTAATCGTGACATCATTTAATATGTGAGTATTGTATTTCACATTTATGTTTATGTCTTATTGGTAATAGAAATTTAATAAATACACGTACAAGTAAATTCGCACTACGAATTCTAACACTTGTATAAAAATTCTATTTTTATATATTTTATACTATATAAAAATTTTATTTATATGAAACACAATACTTTTTATACTTTAACGATAATAATTAGCCAAAATTCATACAAAGGCATATAAAATACAAGTCGCAAGTAAGCGTTTATTATACAGCTATATAGAAGGTACAATCAGAGATATTAAGGACAAATTACCATTTAACATTGGTAACAAAAAGTTTTAAAGAGCATATACAATTAACTAATTACATGCTAACATTGAATGCACCATATAATCATATATATTATTATCTTTAGTTTTTAATTTTAAGATTTAATTACGTGTTTTACGATATTTTCTATTTAGATTAATTTAAATTAATATTTTTCTCCAACTCCTAATGATAAACTTATATTTAACTCATGAATTTACCTGTTATTAAAAAGCATTACTTCTTAATGTACAATAATTATAATTATTATATTGAACAGATTCTCAAAATACAAAAAATGTTTAAACTGGAAAATTGTATTTTACATTTATGATGATAATGTCATATAATAAATTTTCCAAAGTTTATAATTTTTTATTCTAGGATTTTCGTTTTTTCACATTATATTTTAACCTTTATATTAGTTTATTTATTATACATAAGCTTAAGTAACCAATTAATATTCATTTTCTTTATGCCTATTTACATGCTAAACGATCACATACTATAAAAAATGCTTCTATAATTTCTTATTATTATTTTTCACATTTTTATAAGCTTCAAAATTTCTACGGTATTCCCGAGAAAAAAGCTATGAAATTTTTCCAGACAGGAGTGTGAAATATAGAAAGATGTACCACAGTCATTTAAAAGATATCTATGAGATAGCAGCTTTCCATTCTATTTTCATATAAAATTAAGTACTCGACCTACGTAAAATGCACGCTGAATTATCATTTAGGAAGCGTATATATTGAAATTTCAATAAAAAAATAGATATTATATCTACCTTGAAAGCTATTAAAAAATATCAATTATAAGAAGTACAAGTTTGCAAATAAATATTATTAATGTAAGTAAAATAATAAGATTATATAAATCAATATGTATTGTGATCCGACTTATACTATACTCATATTTATTCATTTTTGATTATAAATATTATTCGAAAAATTAAAAAGGTTGAATTTTTTTATATTTTTATTATATTTCTTATAAGAATCTAATATTAAAAATATTTATTTGATGCCTCTTAGGTATTACAGAATGATTTGTTTAATTTTTCTAAATTTTATTAAAAATATGAAGTTTTCACGTATCCGTTTTTGTTTAAAATACATACTTTAACCAATTAATCCTTTACAATAAAAAAATATTTTAATCTTCTAAAATAATTTTTTATAATCTTTTATATAAATAATATATGCACTAATTTTTTACAAAATATGTACAATATTTTTTTCACTAAGTGTTGAAATTTGAATTAAATGAAAAATTATGTTTACAATAGTTGATAACAAATTTTTACTTATTACGAATCTTATTAATCAAATGAATTTTATCGCGATGAAAACATATTTTTTTAAAGTTTTCAATCCATCAGTTGAATATCTTACTTTTAAATTATACGAAAATTATTCTGATCCATTTCATTATAACTTTTCATCGATATTCCAAAGAGACTTTAGATTCGAATAAGCGACAATTTCATCAACAAAATATTGAATAAAATCAAACGGTGAACTTACATTGAATTTATAAATTCTTTGAATTTCCAAGTATAAGTTTTTGATATCTTCATTGATATCTTATATTTATTTTTGAAATGTAATAAATTGAGATATTTCGCATATAAGTAAATGGCAAACTCTCAAACTTCAATTGTTATATAAGAAACTGTGAATATAGCAATCTCACTTTAAATTAATATAATAATCTTTATTATATTCGATGAACACACACATATATATAATATATATATATATATATATTATAATGGATATAATTGGACATAAATATGTTATTAATAAATTTCATCATTTTAATTTACTTTATAATATTAAACTTTTATATAAAAATTAAACGATCTAATAAATTAAAAATTTTAGAATTCCATTTTATATTCATATTTTTATTATAAATCAACAAAACATATATATTTTATCTTATTGTTTAATTTAATTTAAAAATTAATGTATTTTTAAATATGTAAAATTTTTAAATAAAACGAGAAAATAAAATGAGTATATTTCACGTTTGCAGTATATATGTGTACTATCGTACGCCTACAAATTTTGATAGATATGAGTTGAAATACATATTTATGCAGGTAAAGTTTTTTAATTTTTATAAGAAAAAGTTAAAATATTAAATCTTTCTAATCTCTTATACTTTTAAATAATTATAAATATTTAGTAAAGTATTCGTTTTCATTAGTGTACTGACTCTCTAAATCAATTTACTTACGTTCGATAATGAACAATTAATTGACTGATAGATATTTATGTTTGTTAATCATGAAATAATTATCCATACCATGAAATATTAAAGAAAATTTAACTGTATTAACTCCACAGAATAATTGTCTATATAATTTTAAAGTGATTACATTTAACATTGCGAAATTTCTTTTCATGTATCATATTATCGTAATATTTTTATTGTCTATAAAACAATGAAATAAATTAATACGGACTTTTCAGTTTGATTAAAAAAACTAAATAAGATCCTTAAAGACATTTAAATTTTGTTTGTATTTAGGTTTATATATCTATCGATTTGTGTGAAAGCTTAATAGCTAAAAAAATATTTTCTGCTCTTATCACAATACAAAAATATTTGAAATTAGAATGTAATACCCCCAGAAGACTTTATCTATAACACATTAATGTCATTATACGTAATTACACATTGGGAACAATTTCATCTAAATCCAAAAGTATAATTTTTATTCACGTAAGTTATTTTTTATATAAATCCAAGATTGCAATTAAAGTTTATTACTTTATTTACAATATCTGCATGACATGATACATAATCTTCTCAAGTCTTTGTAATACAATTTCATGGATAAAAATAGTGGTAGGTATTATCACAAAAGTCTCACAAAGTACATACGTGTAATGTAATTTATTTAAAAAAGCATGAGTACTTGGTGAACCACGTACACTCTTCTCATTCTCCTTTTCCTTTTTACCTGGTTGTTGATATTTTTTACTTGCTCCTTCTCCTGCATTTTTATGGAACACCAGCTCGTTAAAAACTACTTGAGCAAGAGCAGTAATTATCAGGCAAATAAACTCAAATTTAAATAAGATTGTATCTCATCATTCACGACACGCCAAGTGCGTAAAACACGAGCAATGCTTTGTCGGATCTTCTTTACGCATTTAGCAGAGTCAAGAGTTCTGGCATGAAGTAAGCACGTCTTAATTAGACAAAAGCCTTTCACTTTTTTAGGATATTTCCTACGCGTGTATGAGTGCGCATCGAATATAGATGTGCGAGACACATTCTTCGTTCTTTTGTTCCTACGTCTGTTTTCGCCTATCAAGATTCGATTTACGTTAAGCCACAAATTTTTGAAGGTACTCAATTACATCCGCATATCATATACCATTGCATACGTATTTTTAATGTAATTATAGAACGCGTACACTACATTCCAAAGTTTTCATCGGATTAGCGAAAAATGCAGACTTACAATGGCACGTTTTTTATCATACATTAAATTTCTTAAACAATCTGTGTAATTTTAATTTTCCATCTGCTACCATTTTGTTTAACTTTAATTCTAGTATATATGTTCGACAATAATTTTTTCAGATGATGAACTTCTTTGCTTTAAATTCTTTTTGTATATATCTATATTGCATTGCATGTCTATATATCGCAAGCAATTTTATATTAATTAATATTTTTCTAAATATGACTACTAATAATTGATTAAATAATTTGTCGTAAATTGAATTTTAATTTTTATTGAAAAAATAATCTCACTTATATTTAGATACGTATATTTAGATTGTTATTTTATTTGCACCCTAATGAGTTTAACTTCAAATTAGTCTGTTTTACAAACATTGTAATTTACTTTATATTAATAATGTTAATTATTATAAATAAAATTTAATTAATCAAGAAAAATAGTTAACAGTCATTTTGTTGCATAAAGAAACTGTTCATAATCTATTACATAACGAAAGATGTAATACAAAAATAAACGCACAACTTTTAAAAGTTATTACTAATTATTAATAAGATTAAGTTATTTAATGTTAAATTTAGAAAATAAAATACTTCTATTAGAATATTTTTCTTAATTTTAAACTTAATCTAAACGCAGCGAAATGGAACAATAAAATTATATTTTGCATGTGCATTCGTTTGCAGTTTTTATAAAAGATTTCAACAGCTATAATATTAATTTAATTATCTTGTAATTGATATCAGGGGTTAATAAAATCTATTTGTTAGAAATACCGATTGTTTTCCAGTAGAAAAAATCTATATCATATTTCCCCGTCAAATCTTCGTTTTCATACTCAAGAAACTTCAAAATCTGTGCAAAACTGGCCGCTCCACATAACTTGCCGTCAATTAAAACTTTGCCAGGTGGTGCTCACGCTCCGACAGTTTACAAATCGCGGAAGTTTTGTTTGTGTGGCGGGGGAAGAAAGCTTAGCCGTATAGACAGTGTCGCAGGTCGCGGTACGCGTCCGGGCAATGTCTACTTAACTAACAAATAATTAACTTGGGCGCTTAAGCTTTAATTAATCTTTCCTGCGACTCGTAGATAACGTCAATTAGAGGATAGTCTAGGCGCTTAACGTCAATACCGATTAAATTGTTTTGTGCTTGCTGTAACTAACGATTCTTCTGCTTTTACTAACTTTTAACCTGAGAAGATCAGAACGTGTACTATTCAATGGCAATTCATTAGACTTTACTAATATTATTAAAATAATCAGTAGTCTTCATTATTTTTGTATTGTTAAAAAAAATTATCTCTTAATATTAATTTATTACTGTACTCCGCTAAGTTATATTATGTCCACAAATTATTCATCAATAAATTCGTTCCCATTGTTAAATTTAGTGTCTTAATATTTCAGATTTATAATATTAAATACATTGTATTATTGAATTATACGTAGCATTTAAAATCATAAATGAAATTAATATACAGGACGGTAAAACTACGTTACAAACTATGTAGTTCTGGAAAAATTAATTTCCACTTAAGTGTAAATCGTGATTTAATTTTTATTTTTCTTTGAATATAATTAAATAATGAAAGTCTTCACTATGTTATAATAGTTCTTCTAAGCGATTTTGTTTTTTCAACTTTCTTTTCACAAGTTATAATTTTATTTTTGTAATATCGATAGCTATTACAATAAAAAATCAATGGATGAAAACATTAAATAGTAACAATAGTAATAGTACAAATAATATTCTTCTATTCTTATTATTTTCCTACGTATTTAATTCTATTTTATTGATAAACTTACGCATCAAAAATACTTTGCATATTTAATGTATGTAAGCATTCGAATAATAAATTAATTGTCAGATCGTAAATTTATCATTATTGCCTTAATTTATAAGACGATTAAATTTGTAAGATACATAGTAGACAATAGGTATCAATTCATTCTGTTTGTGAAATAATAACAACAAGATTCGATCGGTGCATTAAAATATTAATCTACATCTTCACATCCAAAATAATATCTGTAATATATTGACATACAGTAAGTAATACGAAATGTTTATATTATCTTACGTACTTAAGCTATGCTTTAACTAATCAAAAATTGATATAATAAATTTACAATATTTTATTAAAATATTAAAACATTTTTTATTTAGGTACATTTCATCTATTGAATGAAACATTAAATATAGCGATACTAACGAATAACTATAAAAATAAAAATTGACAAAATGCATTTAAATTTCAACGCTATATTCATTGTATAATTCTCACTCCACCTCTTTCTCTCTCTCCTTCTGAAATATCTATTGCTGATTTTGTTATATTACATTAAGAATCATGCACAATACATGGACACGATGGTTACTATAGTTCACCAAGTACTCAACTTGTCACATGCATCTGCCAGGAAACAGCATGTGATAGCATCCGTTCGTTGTGTATCCTTGTCTACTCGCATCGTGCCTAAAGTCGTTGTTTGAAACTTGATTAATGATTGCATAGTTAAACTCGTACTTGCACTCTATTACATGTATTCGGAGCCATGAGTGCCTTAATTGTGCGGTAATATTTCGATTTTTCTCACCTTTCGCCGAATAAGACATTTAGATAAATTCAAGTTTTGACTTTGGATAGAACTAATGATAATAATGAGACACAGCACTGTTGTTTAAGATTTTTTGAGGAAACGTGAATGTAATTCATATAATTTAATGAAGAAATTAGATCATTATAATATAAAATTTTTTTTCAGAGCAAAATTTCAAGTATGAAAAAGTTTCTTAACCTTATATTAAATAACAATTTAAATAAGTTCAGTATGGAAGAAATTTTAATATATTGGTAAGTAATGAAAAATTCAAATTTTTTTAAAAAGAAGTATCAGTAAGTAATATATGTATTTGATAGATATAGTAAAATAATTTGTATATATTTAATGATAGTAGGTAAACGAAATTCATATTATACTTCTAATAATATAGAATAATATTAAAATCATATATATTAAATTAGAAATGCAGGTTTGATTAATTATTGATATGAAGATACCTAGAAGATACCTATAAGAAATAATTCTTCTCGAACATTAAATTTTATTCATTATTGGAATATAATATAATTCACTGAGTGGATAAAAAATTAAGCAAAATTTAAAAAATATATTGTATGAACTATATTCGTTATTTAATAAATTATATTATTAATACAAAAAATCTGTTCAGAATAATCTGCGTTTTTACTTATCAATTTATTTATATTATAACATATAAATTTTATATTGATATGATTTTTAAATTTTACATTTTGAAATTAAATATTCTTCGTTCTTCATAATTTTAAAAGTTTCATATTGACCATTCTAAACTTAAAAAGACTTCCTATTTTTGTTACTCTGATGAGAGAAAACTTTTCTATAAAAAAGTTTCTATGAAAAATTTTTTATTATCTGTAAAATTTAAGTTGCTAAAGGTATAACAAAAATATTTTTCTTAAATTACTTATGCATTTTAAATATATTTAGTTTAATATACATAAAAAATTATGTAATTATTATTAATATATGGAAATTTATTTTTTATTTATAACAATGTATTCAATTTACAGTAAGTATTTTTATTGAATAAGTAAAAATATATTTATATGAAAACTATGTATATTTACAAAATTGAATAAAAATGAATATATAATATTAATAATTATTTCATTTGGAGTTGTCTATTCAAAATTCATTTAAATAAAGCCTATTCAACATATTTAAATAAAAATTTATCATATATTTCAAACAAAACATTATAATATTTTTATGTTATTTATAAAAATTTCATTTGTCTTCTTATATAAGATTAATCATTTATTTTTTTATTTATATATGTCTAATACTTCAGTTCATAATTTCCACACTTTTATCATCGATAAAATCAGTGTTTGATAATTTTAAAGTAAAAATATAAATATTATAGTTTAGAAGATTAAATTCGAATTAGAGTTTATAGATCAGACGTTATTTCAGAATAACTACTTTTATAAAGAATTACCTGATATTTTTTGTAATATTAGTTATTCATGTTTATGAAAAATTACAAATTAGCTTTTAAAATTATTATAGTTATATTTCTTATGTTATTATAGTTGTGTTTTTTTTTCTGCGTTTAAAATCAATAGAATACTCATACCTTAGAAAATCGCGCACTACATTTATCTTATAATTACATATTTTTGAAAAATGTAATACCAGTTTCGCTCATTTTTGTATTATTAATAAAGTGTTTTATTATTTTCAATACATTACTCGTCAGAGAAATAAACTAATAAGAAATTTCTCAAAATTCAACTAATAAGAAGTTTCATAAATTTCTATTCAGTTAGCGAATTTCTCTACCAAGGAAAACGTTATTCTAAGTAAAACAAATTTTGAATTTCAGAAATCATTGTATAGACATATCTGATTACGAGTACGAGTAGAAAAGAGAGAATGTGTTTGCGGAAACGAAATGGTGGTTACGTCGGGATCTCATGGCAGACTTCGGGGTTTTCCCAGAACAGAGGGGGACGACTATCATTTTCCTCCGCCGAAAACTTGTGAATCATTTAACACTATTCTTCCGTAATTGTTATGCAATCTGTCTAACTTTAAATTTATTCATATAATTATTTGCTCGGTATTTTTTTAACGGGTCAGTTTTCATTTTTCATAAATTAAACAAATTATTTTATAAATTATATTTTATGTGAACTATACTGCGTATTCAAAGTTTTCAAAATTGAAAACATGCTTTGTAAATCTTCGAAAAAGTTGAATGAATTAAAAAAATATTAGCTGCAATAATAATTCAGCAATGTTTTATGCTATTCTAAGTTTTATATAAAAAAGCTTCAGAATATCAAATTTGCTATCTTGTTTAAGTGTTTTATTACAGCTACAAGATTCAGCAGTGTTGTTACGACATGCATATGATTAACTACAGAGCGTGTAACGGACTGTTTCTCCGGAGTTTATCAAGGCTGCTTTTCAAAACTTATTGAAGCATATGCATATGATTAATTTATCACATTCGAAGAATAAATTAAATGTTATCCTTAATCTTACATCCTTTTTAATCCTTTTTAATTTTTAATCCTTAATAAGCAGCAAAAAAACATACGTATTTTATCAATATGCATTTAATGAAATAAAACGTTTGAATAATATACGCGTTCTTCTGCATCGTAATTATGCAGGCAAACTATGTAAGATTTAAAAATATTTAAATAAGTATATAACAGTTACATTTATATGTACGATTATTCAAAGATGATTTGTTTGAATTATTATATTAATATTGTAAAGTGTAATTTTAATTTTTTTGATTCTTATAAATCTACATATAGTGAAATTAATAAAAAAGAAACAAAAATATGTTAAAATTCGGAAAGATTCAATTTTAAACAAACTTTTTTGTATTTAAAAATCATATTGATAAAAAAAAATTAAGTGAACTTTTACATTTTTTAATTGTCGGTTTAATTATATTGCAAGTAAAACATTGAAAAGTATTCCGGTTCAAAAAGAACGTAAAAACGCGATTTCCGTTTTCGGAATTAAAAATATTTTTCTATTAATATTTTTTAGTCCTTTAATAATTCTAACATAAGCCGTTACAATATTTACTCTTCATATCAATCAATTTATCTTTTTGTTTACAAATCTTTATTTGCATAGAATATGAAAATCGATTTATTTATTTAAATACATTTTTATTAATTTTTAATATATATATAACGTATTAGCACTGTCGATTTTTTATGATTATAATTACTTAAAGTTCGAAACGCTTAGGCACCATCACCTGGTCCGGAAGAATATTCGTGGTAAAAACAGAGGGCCTCTTGGGTTTAACTATTGATCGAAAGAATTCGTATTTTATCAATTTTTTTCAAGCCTTTCTCTGATACATATAACTGCATATATTAATACAAATTAATACATGTACATATCAATATATAATACAAACAATCATATTTTATTTAGTAATATTAAGAAACCTATTAATAATATACCCACCATTGTCTACTATTAAATATTATAATAATATATATAGTATAAAATAACAAAGTAAGCATATTCAATGTAAAGTAAATTGCAAGTTTTTTTAACTTCGAGAATATTTACAGATTTGAATTGATTAATTAAATATTTGGCTTAAAATTAAAGTGAGATTGCTATCGATTTATTTGAAAAATTAGTTGCATTTGAAATCGTTCGCTATTTTCTCATTTAATTTCTAATTAATTAATTGACGTTTTCATCACTAATACAATATTCCTCTTAATTTATTTATAAAATAACATTTTATAGTCGATAAAAATTTCATTAAAAACGTAATTTCATATGAATATTTAACTTGTTCGCTTATTTAATGAATTATTGAGGGTACGGAAATTTTATTATCGTATTGACATACGTATTAATCAAAGTAACAGATGGGATACTCTCTAATTATTCAATTATTATTCAATTAATTTTTCTCGATCATCTAATACTCTCGACTTAATTCTAACTTAATTCAAAATCTGACGGTTGCATCAATCGCACATCGATCCAATTGTCGCTTATCGATAAATTACCTGTTACCTAATACTAATATTCCTTACATCGTCTATCAATTTAAAGTCAAATGAATCCAGTGATAGCTGCTTATTAATAAATTCTTTATCTTGAATATGCGCCTACTAATATTCGACGTTAAAAGTAATGAGTTCTCGGAGAATACAATACCCCCATCGTTCAACAATAATGATTTAGTCCTTATTTTAATTTATCCTCAATTCTTTTGCAACTGATGTTACAAATTCATATCAGGCTATGAATTACGTATGATATCTGTATTTATTTCTACTGCAAGTTCAAAATAACTCACTTTAAAAACTCTTTTATAATATTATTAATGCTATTTCATAGTTACTATATAAAATGTTATTAGTACTAAATGTAAAAAAAAAAAGATTGAATGATAATTTAAATTATTCATTTTACTTTTATCTATATTACTTGAAAAAAATTCTAATCTTATTACTGATTAGTTTAAAAATAATATCATATTTAACAATTTCTATTAATCAAATTAAATTTGAAAAAACATTAGAAAATTTCATATTTACAAGGAATTAAATATAAATTTTTATGTATTTCTTTAAATCACTATGACTAAGATTTTTAAAAAAATTAAAGTTTTTTAAATTTTGATAAATTTCCATTAAATTGAAAAAAATTAAAATCAATAATAAAGATTAAACAAATTATAAATGTGCATAATTCATTTAATCACTAATAACTGTTTATCATTTAATTTTAAAAATGTTCAATATTTTTTACATTTAAAAAATGTCTTTTTATATTACATTAAAAATTTTTTTGCTTTAAATATAATCAGTTAAAAATAATTTATCATTAATAATCAATAAAATTAATTATAAGCAAGCAAAATTATAATAAGAATCAATTGTAGTAAAACTTAAATAGATTTAGCTCTATTTTATATAAGTTTATACTTCCTCATCCAAGATATTTGTACACAGAAGCTTGACAATTATTTTCAA
Organism: Platyscapa corneri; assembly: GCA_018907185.1. NCBI lineage: Eukaryota > Metazoa > Arthropoda > Insecta > Hymenoptera > Agaonidae > Platyscapa > Platyscapa corneri. The sequence continues at coordinate 1,055,773 of JACCHW010000058.1, read as the reverse complement.
TATCAAACTTTATGAACAATTATATGATATTGCAACTTATAGGATAGCTAATGTAAAATCATCTGGAACACACTTCTCTTTGTTCTATGTTCTATGTCTGATCAACAGATTTCTGTTTCTAGAATTTTCAAGATCCTTACAATGTAACGGTTTTTTTCCAAGAGATCAATTAACGAATGAACGTCCTACTTTATTTTTCATAAAAATACAAATCACTATTTTATTTTTCTCTATTTTTAATGAAAAAAGATGACAATCAAAGGCATTGTAACGATTATCTTTTCATTCAAAGTCTGTTGATGAAGGTTGTGGCTAAAAAGGTATATTTACAGCAATACTAGAAATATCGACTAGAAAAGCAATAAAAATACCCGAGTCTAAGAGTTTTAGGATTTTAATTTTTAATTATACTTTTATGTGCCAATTCAAGAAGTTAAAGCCGTTTATCAGGTAAATAACAAATGGTTATAAAAAACGGAGGAACGATGGAGGAATTATAAAAGAGAGCAATCAGCTCGATTGAGAATCTGTTGTTTTGCCTTGTTTAAAAAAGAAAAATAAATTTAAAAAGTTGATGGACTAAAGAATAATTAGGTAAACTCAAAATTCGCTAATATGGAAAAAGTATTAGTTGTATTAGAAAATGCATGCAAATTTTAAATGATTTTCATGTACAAACGAATGTATAAGATTTTCTCCATTTTATATTATTTACATATTTATAAAATAAAAAATAAAACTATAACAGCTTGATGCATTTAAAGTTTAATGATAACAAATTTGGTTGAATTATAAAACTATCAGCATGAATTTTAAAAAAATATATATTTTATTATAGTTTCATACACAATTTTTAATTATTATTAAGTTTCATTATTCTTAAAAAGCATCAGCTTTTTTTATAATTTTAATTATAATATATTATGTGCAATTTATTCAATATTTTTTATCTGATTTAACTCTCTTTAAATAATTGAATTCATGTTTCATAAATATATTATTTTCAACTTTGTAAGATGAGAATATTTATTGATTAGAATTATTTTATAAAAAACTGGAAAAAGTCAGATAGAATAATTCGGACTACATTCTTATCGTTATAACTATATATTATTAATTATATGCATATAATTTTTAAAATTTATTTTTCTAAATACTTATAATAATAGATTTCATTTAAAAAATTAGTTATAAAAGAAGAAAAACTTTTTTACATTCACAAAAAAGAATGTTTAATAACTTGTACAAGAAGATGTCTCATAAAACTAATAAATTTTTTATAAATATTTTTTGCATATTTAGCATCTTGCATAATAATACTTGATTAATATTTTACATTATTTTTAGATTTTCATGGTGGAAACTAAATTAGTAAAGTCTGGGAAATAAAAATTCCATATACATTATGTATGTATAAACACATACCTAATATTTACAACTAATATGTTCAATTTAATATATATTTTATTTAATGAATAAAATTATCATATTATAAAGAATAATATTTTAGCTTAATTAATTAGTCGAAATTCTTAGTTAAATATATTTTTTTGAATTTAAAAAAATAAATGTGTTAGGAGTATTAAATTTATTCAATACAATATTTTTATTTGAAACTATGTACTTAATTACAATTTATTTTTAAATAAATAAGAGTATATGCTTTTATTAAATTTTTTAAATTAATTAATATTATTATTTTAGTCTTTGTGTAGTTTTAATTATTATTATTATTATAATACATGATCATCATTATTACTATAATATCTTAATAATATTATTTTTTAATTTAAAAAATTTTATACATGTTTATTTAATTAAAATTTGATACCATGAAATAAAGTATTTTCCTTCAATATGAAAATGTGTGTTAGTATTTTTGTTTCATTGATAATAGTAAAAAAAATTAAAAAATATGAAATAGTTGCTAATAAGAATTATTCTTGTCCATGAATAATTTTCGAAATATTGTCTTGCTTAATTTTAACTTAAATTTATATCTTCCAACATTTTTCCAACATGTTAAATATAAAAAATCATCATTGTTATAGTTATTTTATAAAGAATAAAAGTTCACGAAGCATGAATTAAAAAATTTGTTACGTCCGTCTGTCACCTTATTAAAAAATTCTTTCTGAGATACGAATCACTTTCGAAATCGTGTACAATACAGAAGTTATTAAATTTGAGGGGCAATGAAACTTTATTATGCTGTATGTTTGGAGCTTAATTGCAAAGTATGTACATTGCTTCATATATTATTATAAAAATAATTTTTTAAATTTAGTATTATTATGTAAATAATAATTGAGATACAATTTAAAAAATTATGAAAATCAAGTTTTTAAAAAATTATATATATATATCATCCTGTATTAGTATAAACTTTTATATGTACTTGAAAAATTTGTTAAAGAAATCATTGAATCATTGTCTGTTAAATTTCCGATGATATTTAAATGATTATAATCATAAAAAGCTTTACACGAAAAAACTGTTTCCACAAAAATAAAATATAAACAAAAATTCGTAATTAACTTTGAAATAAGGAGTACCATATTTTTTCTTTTAAATCTACATTTATAATACATACCAAAAAAAGAAATTATATTTGTAATATTGAAAAAAAATTAATAAAAAATATAAATGTATAACATTACTTGATACATAAAATAAGAGAATATATATAATGTATCCACAAAAAAATTTATAACATATATAAAATATGCACTAATAAAAATATACAAATTGTAATTAAAATTATAATTAATTAAGGTATTTTATAACTAATTTATTTGTTTAGATTTTCTTAAAGTCATAAGAATATGATATTCTATGCTTGAATTCGAAGAACAAAGGTAATATAAAATAATTTTCAAGCTTTACATTTCATTTTTTTGAAATACGAATTATGAAGATTTTTTTAATAAAATTATACCTGAAAATATCTATCTATATAAAAAAAATATTTCTACATAAATTATATCAATTATATTATATGAATTACTACATTTCCCGGAAGAAATTTAAACCTATATAATTTGAACATCTCACTCATATATTCATGTTCTCGTATATTATTAAAAAAATAACATATAAAAATAATTTTTTTAATATTATTTATGTTTAATAATACAAAAATAAGTATCATTAAAATTTAAAATTAATTTAAATATATAAGATATTTAATAAATCAAAAAAGAAAAACTTTTGAAATTTGATTATTTTTAGATTCAACTTTTTAAAACTATAATTTCTATAATTTTAATTAAGTAATAATATATATGATATTATTATTTGTTTAAAAGCATTGAGCTTCCACAATAAATTTCTATTATAATTTAAATAAACTACGAAATTATAATCGCCACGTACGTAATATATTAATTCAATTAAAAATGTCGGTAATTTTATTTAACTACTTCATTTATTTTATTTAATTTATTTAATTTAAATATTTATTTTATTTTATAATATAATATAAATATATATATAAATATTTATAAATTTATTTTATTTAAATATCAAGTGATATTTTACTGATATAAACTATGAATAATTATATTTCAGAAAATAGTAATAATCTACATAAACTAAACTTTGTTTTTTAATTTTCCAAGCATGTAGTATTTTCATTGCACGTTAAAAATAGAAAATATGAAATTAATTAATTATTTAGTCACCACCAAAATTATTAGTGTTTTACATTCTTGTTTGAACTTAACTAATCATTACAGACCCTAAAAAATCTTATTAAGGAATGTAAAATTAGATCATGTTGTGTATTGTGTATATATAAACAATGTAATGTTGTATTCAGTAGCCCACTGACAATATATATGTACTGTACTATATATAGATAATAATAAATTCTTTACCTTAAATGTACGAAAGTTGACTTTTCGAAAGCCATATCTTGTCGTGTGTAAGAAAGAAACAGAGGTCAATAAGCTAGTTAAAAAATTTGACTAAAGACAATGTTACTGTATTTTATTACTATAGTAAATATCATGAATATACAGTTTTTCTGGATATATACCAACACGGCAATATGTAATTATATCAAACTCCTACCGAGGGTAAGTTGAACATCAAATAATGATATACCTTTTTTCAAAACTGAACAAGAATTGTGAATAAATCTTAGTATGATAATTAAGTGACGAATAAATGAAGCTCTCACAGAACATATTGCGTCTTCACTAAAATACAAGATTATATGCCTCGTGTCAAAACAAATCAGCTTGAAAATACCTGCATATATTAAACTGGTAATAAATTATAATAATCCAATATGGTATTTTCACTATATATTTATGTGTATTATTCAATAGATAAAAATAAAATTGGTTCATTGGAAAAAAATTCAGTGATAAATTTGTTCATAATTTTGTCCTATTCTAGGAGAAAACCGATGAATAAATAAATTTCTATTACCAAAAACAAATTATTTGTTCTTCCATTGCGAATATTTAAAGGTATTATATAAAGATTTCTATCGACCATATCATTATTACTGATCTCTCAAAGAAAAAAATAAGATACAAAAAATTAAATTTTATGTTAACACATTGCATGTTTTCAAGCGAGAACAATTAAATTTTTTAAATTTCATGCACAATAAGCAATTATGGCAATTTTCCTTCACCTACAATGACTTTTGCATGACCATTTTATAATTATCGTGTAGACTACTTAGATTTTTTAATGAAAGAGAGTTGTAGCACCATTACAAAAGTAAACATGTATTTTGTGTGCTTTCGGGCATTGCACATGGAATTGGAAAGGGATTCATTTACTGAAAGTTTTTAATGCAACTTGAAACCATTTATCTCTTGACAAGAGAAACTAAATCGTTATTTCAATCAAGAAATTGTCATTGCAAACAGAAAACAATTTATTAAAAGATAATTATGTTAAAATAATCAGTTAATTAACTTTTTATCTTCGTTGATAAAATCTGCTTAAAACTATTCAAGATTATCATGGAATCCGAATTGACATCTGAGTAATTCATAGCTTATTATATAGTATGTATACGAACATCCATAAATTCAAAACCCTTTTCTTTCTAACAACTTAAATGTCCTCAACCCCTTATTCCGAAACACTTCGTAATAGGAGTCTTACTTGTGGTGATTCTATAGACTGATTTAATCATGTAAATTGAATTGTTATCAACACTTTCATCAAATTTTGCAACACTTCTGGTAGAGATAGTGGCGCAAATGTTTGCCGCAACTTTATAATGACAAGAATAAACGTCGATAAAACCATGAGCTTTAAAACTAGAGATAATAGTGATTGTGTGTAAAGAATTCCAAATTGAAGAATACCTAATGTAACAAATTTTTAAACGAATTTTTTCTTTACGTTCCAAATAAAAATAAAATTATTTAAGTTTTATAGATAATTATTTCTTAAGACATCATTAAATATTTAATATTTTTTAATTTAAATGTAGGTGAAATAATATGAACAATGCATTAATAACGTGCAAATGCATAAAACAATTTGTAATTGCAAAAAGCTGTCAATGCATTAATCCATCATCGAAATAGAACAAAATTAAATTTAAGCAGAAAAATACGTTGGTCCGTATTTTTTCTTTTATTTAGTAAATAAAAACATTAATGATTATTAATTGTTAATTATAACAAAGATTTTCATTTATATTAGTTGATAAAACGATTATCGCAATATTTATTTATATAACTGTCTCGGATTTACTAAATTGATGACACTGTAAAATTTAAATTTCTTCTTCGATATGCGAAAGTTCCAATTAGTGCTTTTAAACTGCGTCTGTTAATGGCCTACAATAATCGATTTGTATTCATTGATATTTTTCATTTTATTGCCTACTCACTTGACCCGAGAGAAGACATGTTATCGCATATGTGCAGGTTATGATAATTTACCTTTACCAAGTCGAATGAATATCAACAGCATTACCACCGTACGAAATGAAAAAAAATTGTACTTAACAGAGTCAAAACTGACAGAAAGCTTCACGGCGCAAGCACAATTTCATAGTATATAATCAATGTGTTTTTTCCTTGGAATTATTTATTCTGTATTTTACTCCAAACATGTTTTTGCATTCAAATAAATTTTAAATAATAATTTGAAATTATTTAAACCTTTAAAAACCAATCCTGGTAATAAATACTGAAAAATTGAATTTACAATATCTCTTACAATTTCTACACCAATATCTTTCTTCATAACAAAATTGATCAAGTATATAACAAACCTCAATACTTTCCTCTCCTTCTTTTTACTTATTTTATTCGTAAGTGTCCAAAAGCTTCATTTTTGTAAATAGCTGGATGCATCCCTTTTGAATATTTTCTATTTAGCGAAGTTAGAGCATATTAATTATGTCTTTAATTGTTCCTTGTTCTCACTATACTGACAGTTCCAAATATTAGTTTTATTTCTTATTCAGAGTCACCGAATGAAGTATGGGGACCGCGAGAACCGGCTTTTTTAATAGCGCGAACTCTATGGAGGAGTAAAAAAATTCATGAATTGAAGGTAAAATACTCTTAGGGATAAATATACGCAAAATATATAACTTTCAGAGCTCTTTTTTTCTGACACTTGAATTTTTTAAATTTATTGATACTTTAGTAATTAATACAATAGAAGGGTATAAATCTTAAATATTAAAGAAATTAACATTTGATATGAACGCAATTTCTAAATTCGATAAGGTCGTTAATTGGTGTAATTTTTAACGTTAATTTTGACTGTAATATGGTATCAAATAGACACTTGTATCTTTTAAATAAATCAAGCTTAACTCGAATTACTGATTAAATCTTTTTCAACTTGCCTTATGTATTAGCATCTTGATATTATTCTTTTAATATAAAAATAGTTTAAAAAGCAACTTATCAACGAAAACTATTATTAACCCCGCAATATAATATCTCGATTCTTCAGAAACTCTGTTGTCTGCTGCTACTTGCTTTGCACATTTCAAAGTTTATAACCTATCTTTGTTCTCTGCAAACGATTCTACATCATTCGAAAACGAATTTTAATAGACTGAGAGTCACACACATACAGGTGCAGACAACTACAGACGTTTTGACGTACATCATTAATAGCTCTCTAATAATCTAATTGATACTATCTAACATCCGTATTAGAAAATGAGAACATAAATATATAAACCTTACAATGTGATATATATATGTACACACACACACACACACACACAATTCAAGCTTATATTTACGAAATTAATACATTAATATTATTTTAAAATTATCTCAGAACTAAAATATCTTAGAATCAGAAATAAAAACTTAAATATAGTATTTTTCTAAATTAAAATGCATACGAAACATATTTTTGAATAAATATAGTTTTATAATAATAATTTGCTTTAAAAAATAATAATAACAGAAAACTTTTCACACTTATCTTTTTTTTATTTTTATATGAAATTGTTTTTGTAATATTGGAAAATATATTTTAAATTAAGTTATAGATAATGGGGTAAATATAAAAATATAAATACGAAACAGTTTCATTAAATATTTGAATACTAAATATAATCTTTATTAAATTTATAATAACATTTTATAGTAAAATACAAATACAAATTTTTTTAATTAATTATAAATGAAATATTCATATAAAATTTACTATTTATATTATTTTGTATTTAAAATTCTTATTATTAGTTTTTATCTGATACTCCTTTACTTTATCGTTATTAAAGAATGTGAAGAACCAAAACTTTTTGTAACTAGTTATTTTAGATTTTTAGTTATTTTATACACTTAAAAATTATTCAAAAGTTTTGTATACGAATATCATAACAAGTTAATTTAAAGTAGATAAACTTGAAAAATCTTAATGATTTTTAAATTTTTAAATGAACTTAAAACCGATTGAAAAAATTCAATTCAGTCTTGAAATCTTTGAATACAAAGTGATAATCTTCGCCAATAGATTATAAACATATTTAATTCATAGATTAATAATTAAAAACTAAGTTTTTAAAGAAATTTCCAAATAATAATAATTTTACTTATCGAACAAAGAGTATAAAGGGCAAATTTCTTGTATGTATAAATTTTAGTAATTTTATTTTTTATTATTAAGAAACGATTAAAAAATAATAACTATAAATGTCGGACTTAGTTATTTCGTTATTTTTAGTTATAGAATTAGTTAAAGACTTTGACGAAGCAACGTCGAAAACTAAAAAACATATACAAATAATCAACAGTTTATCAACAGTTAAATTTCATTAAATGTGGTTAACATTCGACTGTGTGCATTTGATGTCGCTGAATTTGTTTTCGAAAATCCTGCAAAACCGTTTCGTAATTTACTCAGAAAAAACCCTTTGATAGGCTTTCTATCTTGCGCGCCCTTTTTTAGCATATTCCTGATCCCGGGGTTTTTGCTTTCGAATCGTTACGAATCAGCACTATCGCCAAAACTTGGATGAAGCGGGTGCATCATATTGTCAGGGACACTATACGAGCATGAGCGAATGCAGCATAGCTATTTGAAGCGAGCCAACGCGTATATCGAGCATCTCTCGGTTATCATCTGCATGTCCTCTTTGTCCGTAATCGCTTTATTGGATGGTTGCTAGTGTTGTTACTGCTGCTTCGTGTCCAGGCAAATATCTATGTAGTGTATGCGCAGTAATTTTGACAAAAATAATGAAAATACCTTTTCAAATTTTGAGTAGTGAGGCGTGCAAAACATACTCACTTGCGCCGTTATTACAATAATAATTCTTATTTATGTAGTTATGAAGTAACGATAAATATAGAAGTAGTTGTTCATGTTAATCATAAAGGCTACTTAAGAAATTTTTAACCGTTAAATATTTAAATTATAAACTTTTTCGTAGTATATGTAGAAGATAGAAATAGTTTAATAAAAATTTTTACGAAATTCTTCATGATTAAATAACATACTCTTTTAATGTTTGTATTAAAAAACGATTTTTCAAAAGATTTACATTAGCGGAGAATTTTAGTGAATGACTTCTTTACAAGTATAAAATAAATTTATTTATTCATTGGTAGCTTATGGAAACATATAAACTACAATATTTTTTAATTTCAAACGTAATATTTATATAATTAAATAATTTAAAAAATAATTTAAATAAGATTAGCTATGAGAGATTTAAAAAAAATCAATATTGATGCATTGTAATTTTATAATAATACACATTAAGTTACGTATATATACACGTATACACGCACACACACACACACATACATATAATTGAAGGCTTACCCATGATGTAAACGGATAGTTTGACGCACGAACATAAAATACGTACAAGTGCATATACATTAGCACCAAAAACTAGATCCAAGGCTTAGACAGAGATCTCACGAAAGCTTACGCGAAATCGTTATCTATAATATTCCTTTCATATACTTATATTTTCTTCGAATGATTCACGGAGGCGTAATTATAAAAACAAAAATTTTTTTTCCTGTATTTATACAATACAATACATGATAATATTATAATTTAAATAAATTATTGTAAACCTTTTTTCGGTGAATGATAACTTAATATAATAATAATTTTCATAATTCTTTTCATTACTCATTCCTTGATACACACTGAATAAATGCTTTTTTAAAAAAAATAATAATATAATCTAAAAGTAATAAATCTACAATGTATTTAAGATATTTAACGTTTTTTAGTTGAGGTGAACATTCATAAAAGATTATTAAATCAATTAAGAATTAAATATATATATATATATATTGAAAATTTTATAAACATTTTTTCAAATGTAATTTTAAACGCTCAAAAAATTTTCGTAATTGTAATATTTCGAAATATTTCTATATTGTAATAATTGTGATATCTGAAATTTTCTATTCAATTTTGATGCTTACATTCTTTTAAAAATTTTTAATGAAAAATATTATAACTGAAGCATAAAATTTGCTGTAAAGTTAATTGTAATACTCTGATTATAAATTGTTCATTTATTAAACAATATTCAATAAAAACTAAAATAACTTATTTAATTTTTTATAAATAGCTTATTCTTAAGTTAAAATTCTTTAAGTTAATTGATAATTTATTTTAAAAAATTTCTGGGAAAGAGAGCTTCTATTTTTCTGAGGAACTGAAATCTATTTTATTGATATTTTTTTATTAAAGACTGCATATAATTAAATTTTTTATTCATAAAAATATAGACGAGAAGTATATTTCAATTTTCCTCTTTAAAAAGATTTTGAAATATATTTTGAAAATAATTAATAAATATTATATTATATATTTGATTATATTACGGTAATCATATTACTGTAATATTTTTCAATTTATGTATATTTTTATTTTACTTCCTTCATATTAGGTATAAGTTATATTAAATTTATTTTTGCATTTGTATTTTACGTATTAACTTACATATTTTATTATACAGTATTTACCTTGATTTTGATTTATTATATTTTTACATAATGTATAATATGTATACAAATTTTGTTAAAAATAATGATATAATGAATTAAATACTTTGATTACAGGAAAAAATAAAAATTTCCAATTGATATATAGTATTAGAGTTTTGTAAAAATAATAAGTTTTCATTACATACTTTGAGTAATAAATATATGATAATGATTATGTATTTAGAATGATGTATCGATACAATTATTATATCTAATAATTATAAGTAATTCTGTTATATTTAATTTTAAACTAAATTACTGTAATATTTTATAAATTTAAAATAGATATTTGGAAATTTAATGAAATTTAAACTTATTATTATCTTTTTAACCTTTTCAAACAAAATATTAGTATATTTACTTGCTAAACAATTAGCTAATAATCATTAGCCATTTAATAATAACTGTTTGAATTTAATTAGTAATAACTACCGGATATACATGTGAAAAGATGGGCGAAGAGACACAAGAAAATTAAAAGTAGACAAAGAGTGGTAGTCAATAATTCAGTAGAGTGTACATAAGTGAGTAGGTAAGATAATAGGAAATTGCATTATTTACATTTTTGGGTGACATAAGCAGGAAGAGTTTACAAGAAATATAATCATATTTCTGAAGATGTAATATTACATACAATTTACATTTATCATGTACAACTTTAATAAATTTCGATAAGAAAGATAAATGTTATAAAAATGTATGTTAGTTTCATCAAAGCTGAAATTCAGTATATCCAAAATTATTCTAATAAGGCAACAAAAACATGTGAAGTATTTAAAATATTTAATATTTAATGTAGAACCCATTAATTTTAAGAGACTAATTATCAATCGTTAAATTAAACAAAATTAAAAGAAATTTAAATATTGTTGTGCTAGCAAATATCAAGAATTTAGTAATGACGAAGGCTAATCAGTCATTTTGAGAGAGTTCATTAAATAATAATAATTTTTTTTAAATGTTTAATTATAAATTATAAATTACAACATTTTATAAAAATATTACAAAAATATTAAATATGACATGAATATTTCATAAAATTATTCAATAGCTACAGTGCCTTTGAATAATTATTTGATGTTAATATAAAATCAAAATAATATAAAATAAAACATAGAACTTTGATTACAAGAACAGATTTATAAAAAATTATATTATTTGAGTAATTGCAAGGTTAATTATAAGAACTATCCAAGCAATAGATAGAGGAAATACTAGAAGACAGTAGATTTGTGTAAACAAAAAAATATCAGATAAGGAATGAAGTTACTATTAAAAAAATGCAATGAAAATTTTAAATATTAAAGTTTATAAAAAAATTGACTTATTTATCTTTCATTTATTTCTTTTATAAGTGGTTATGTAACAGAAAATTGTAAAGATAAACTGCATTTTTTTTTAAATAAAATATTTTCTTCCATTATCTACATTTAGTTATCTACATCCAGGCTTATCTGTAAACGAATTTTATAAATATCACATTATATTCGTAAATCAATCTCGATAAATTAAAGCACTAATTTTATAAATTAGATGATGTAATTAGGCTATCATTTTCTTTCTTACTACTATGTATTATATTATTCATCAATAGATCTAATGAATGTTTTTTAATGTCATAAAATCTACTCAAAATTAATCCATGAAGAACAAAATGAGATTGTGCTTTCATGGAACAGTAATTATTTTGTTTTACTCTCTCATCTGCTTCGTTCCAATAACTTTATTCGACACTTTATCTTCCTGTGAATCATAATTTAGTGTAATCATAAAACAATACCCTTCATTACATGTCGAATTCACGCGCGCTATACCGACTATAGACGATTCATATGTATGTCAATTGAAGGCTGTCACTCATGGTCATTCCCATTCTCCAGTAGTGGCCCGTTCATCCCTTCCATTCTGAATTTCGACAGATTATATTGATAATATTCATATCTACTCATAATGCTCATAAATGTATTGACAATAAAATTATTGACCATGTGTCTAATCATGCACAGCAGATATTTTTTTTGTTTGATGATTCAAAATTTAACTACAATATATTTTTTTAAAGAAAATTTGTACTACAATAGATAATTTATTTATTTATTTATTTATTTATCGAACATCTGTAAATATAGTTTACATTAATATATTATATTCCAAAAGATATGAATAAACCATTTATCGTTTATGGAATTCACAGGTTTAAAGATTTTTAATAACTGTAAATGACTAAACTTTGAATAATGAAAATTTATTATATTAATACTAATTCTTTTTACTTTATTTTTTTATTTTTTGTATTTTAAATTTTAAATTACTAACTGAATAATAGATTCTTGGAAAAGCAATTTTTTAAGCTTTGATATACTAGCTTGTTACTATAAAGTTGATATTTATATTTGATCTAAATAAAAAATCATAAATTTGGTGCAAAAAGATTTAGATAAGGAATAATACGTACTTTTCAAACCAGAAATTACACTTAACTTTTAGAAAGTTTGTTCAAAGATTGTTTTCAGGACTGTTTACAACAAATTGTTAATCAAGAACAAATATAAACTATTCATATATATATTATAAGCTTTTGCTGCACGAGTGACTTTATGATTACCAAATTTAGTTTTTCAATGTTATAAAATATATATTTCAACTTTTATAACAAATGTGATTATTCATTATTAGTAAACTTTCTTAATGTTTGGAAATTTTAAATATTAAAACTCGTGACTAATAAGTTAAAAATTTAAAATTATAACGTTTTATGAATTATATTCCGATTATTTTCACATTTTTAATAAACTTTTAATTTAAAAAAGTTTATTTATACCAACAGACGTAAAAAAATTTTCCGAATTTTTTTATATTTAAAGACTGTAAACAAACTTATAAAATTAAAATTGTTAAAATTTGTTTATTTTGTTCTAATAAAAAAATTGTAACAAAATATTGCTACCTGAATAATGTTTCCAATTTTTTTACAATATTTTATCGAGTATAATTATATGTAAGAGAAAAATGTGTTTAGTTAATCCTCTTATTTAATATAAAAATATTTTATAAAAAGTTTACTGAATTGTATATATTTTTATAGGAACTAAGCTTAAAACATGTTAATGTCGATCTTTTATTTTTTAAATATTATTTTAGACTATTTATGTTTGAATAGAAATATATATTTGTACTTTAAAACTCATTATTACAATTTAGAAAAATCTGAAGAAGCCTTTTAGTTAAATTTAAACTAATAATTATGTTTAAAAATAAGTCATATTTTATTCCAAGGAACCAATAAATATTATATAAAATTTAAAGAAGTATTCTTATCGTTATTATTTTGGATAAAAAAAAAGGTCATATTTTATTTTGAAATATATATATATATATACGATTATGTTGAATTCGTTGAAAGGATGAAAAAATTTATTGAAAAAAGCCGATCGTTAGTAAAAAAAGTTAGATATGAACACATAAAATTTTCATTTATTCTCTCTAGAAGCTTACATTATTAATTATCACTATAGATAAAGAACGGCAGCTATTACCTTCACTCTAGCTTGCAATTAGAAATTAAAGTGGCGCACGTCCTGATGGCCTCATCTTAACGTCGTGATCAGATATTGTAGAAAAGCAACGCCTCTCACAGTCACGTCGGACTGGTTGTCTTGACTCACGGCGCAACTCTTCGCCAAAAGAAAATTCTTCGGAACGTAATTGGAGGAAATGGCTTCGATTCCTCGAGCAAATTGACGTTTCCTGTTTATCGTTAGTTATGAGATGGAAGTCTTACCTATCTAGTCAAGAAGACACTTTCATTCGTACCCTCCAAAGCACACGTAGCCAGAAAAATCCAAGTAGTCCAACAAAAAGAAAATATTCAAGATGCTCTAACTTTTGACACTTGAAAGATTTCCTCTTGCTATGTCTTCGTTCTTACATTCTTTTTTAAGCAATTCTCATTCTTACTTCACTTTCAACTTATTATTTTTGCTTGTGAATACTTTATTCTTCTATATTTATTCGTTTCCAGTAAGATAACAAGTAACGTATCCTTCACTGCGTTTACTCCACTGTAAGAAAAGTTAATCTAACATATCCTGTGTTGGTTTATTTTAAATAATAAAAATTAGTTATACATGTTAATTTTTCGGTTTTATTGTAGCATTCTTTTTCATTAAAATAAGTAATTTTCTTCTGAACAAAATTACAAGATATTTTAAAATCATTCTATTATAAAAATATCGATAAAGTAAAGCATCGTACAGTTCTTGAAGAAATGGATAAATAATTAATGAGGTAATTAATGATTTTTTTTGTCTCATAATTATGATAATAATTAATTATCAATAATTTTTTAATTATTGAGGAAATAAAAATATGTTTCTTACTCATAATACTCTATATTAAAAAAAATTATTTTTTTAATATTATATAACTCAATATTTAATATATTTTTTTATAGTAATCTAAGTAATAAAAATATTGAATATAAAACACATGAAATAAATTCAATTTATAATATTAAGAATATAAACCATAATGAATTATTTTTATAAAAAAATTATATGGAAATTCAATTTCATCGTATTATCATATTATCTGAAGATTTTAAGTGATTTATAAACTTATACCAATTAAATTCTCTATGTTGGAATTTTGCAAAATTCCAGATGTTTTATTTTTAAACGTTTACTTATATTTCCACCATCATAAATAACCAAAATTTTGAGTGACCGAAGAAAGGGCAATTAATTATTTATGATTGTTTCACGTTACTTCTAGCGGTCTTATTTTTTATTATAGATAGCCGATATGACCCTTTGTCCGGTCAATATACAAATAAGTGGAACGTGTCTGAGACTTGCAGTCTTTAATTCCAACACTCTAAAATATTTAAATAATAGCTAAATAGATTTTGTAAACCAATTAAGAATATTTAGTATATTACAAATTAAAAATTGATATTTACGTGATTTCCATGGTTCAAAAATAATTTTTGGAAAAGAATAAAGAATATAATGAGAAATATTTAATCAAATAATATGTTGACTGAATAGATAAGATAAGTATAATTATTTTGTTATTGCATCTCAAAAAATTTTGTAAATGAATAATTTTCCTTGACTTTAAAATTCAATTAAATTAATTTAATTTAAATTATTAATATCCCAAACAGCCTTGGTTGTGTAAATATTGATTTATTGGTTCAAAATTCAATTTAATTATTCAAAATTTTTAATAATTCCTGTATATCACTAATGTCAGAAATATTTTCACGTATATTTAAATTAATAACAAATAATATTTAGACGATATTATTTGATCAAATATGATCGCTGAATAAAGATTTTATTACATAAATTTATAAGAGTAAATAATTTTTTTCCTATTTTGAAAATATAAATCAGAAATATTTGGAACATTAGTTTAAATGAATAAATATATTTTTTTCATAATTGTTTTATAAAACGAAAAATAGTATATCATCAATAAAAACACTAGATCTATATAATTTTGTTTTTAATGATGAATGTTATAATTGATATTTATCATAAAAAATGAATAAGTAAAATTTTAATTTACGAAATGAATTGTGATGATACTTCATTATTTTTCGTAAAATTGCAATAAAATATAAAATCAAAGTTTTTATTGTTGAATAATGCAATACTAGAAGATTTATGGAAACGAAGAGAATAAAAATATTATTGTTCTCTCGATTTATTAATATTTAGTAAACAGGATTCAATAAATGTTGTTTACTAAGGAATATTTTCAAAAGTTTAAAAAAAAAAAAAAAGAAATTTATAAATTAAAAATATTCGAAAAATACTAGTATTCAATTAATTTACTTCATTCATTTTTTAAATTCAGTTGCTAAAATACTTCTGAATATTGAATATGAATCTCATCAGATATATTATATATATATGTATATAATTTTATCCTACAGCAAGAAAGCGTATAAGTTAATTTATTATTTTATTGGTTAACAACCATATTTAATATTTTTATTTTTTTTTAATAAAATAGTCTTGATCACTTTCTGCGATTACATTCAAATATTTTGTTTCCAAGAGCTTTCGGTTAAATTTTATACTGTGAAATTTTATTTCAAGTTTTCATCGTAAAATAATACACTTCAATAAAACCATTAATTTATAGATTATACTATTACTAATTAACATAGACAAATATAAATAAAAATATTTTTATTTCAAAGGGTTTTATAAATTATTGGATTAAATATATTACTCACATGACACTTATATCTATAGAATATTTCACATGCGTACTTTTTTCACCTTAATGAAAAGAAAACTTAAATTTTAAATCAAAGATAAAGAAAAATGCAATAATACTACCACTGTTTTAAAAAATACAAAAGCAAGAAGATTTATACAGAAAAGATTAAAAACATAAAACAAGGAGATTAGATTGTACAAATTAAATATCATTTCGAATTTATATATTTATCAGTATGCAGTAATCGCAATATGAATACATTGATATGTAACGATATGTACATTGTATCATTTTTGACATTACACATTTTTTTATTATTTTTAAATAACATTAGTTGTTAATTATTAATTTGATTTTTTATTAAAGATTTATTTCAAGAAATTATTAGATTATTCTTTCACGCGCACATTAGATTTTATTGTAATGTTTTCAATTTAATCTTTATTATCTTTTAATAATAAAATATAGTATTTAGAATTAAATATATTTGAAAATCTATTTTAATGTATTTAATTACCTTTTTCCATTGAAGTTATTTAGATAGATATCATTAGCTTTAAACAATTGCAATCACATTTTGATAAAATTCAAGCAAAATTTTGAAGAAAAAATAACACTGTATTTAATTAAAAAACTAAATTTTTCATAACTATTTAACAATAAATAACTTTTATTTATATTAACTACTTTACTAGTTAGATAATAATTTTATATTTTAATTTTTGGAAATTGATAATTTTTAATATAAAGTAGTCAATAGCTATTACACTTTAAAAATTTTTAAATACTTATCTATACTTTTATTACTATTTAAAAATTTTAATATAATAAATAATTTAAAAAATTATAAAAATGATTCCTTAATTGCAACTTTTTTTAATACTGGATAATTTTATTTACTTTCAGATGCAGAAAGATAATACTAATATAATATAATATAATGATGTAAAATTTAAAAAAGTTTTATTAACTATTCAAAAATTTTCTTATGATGGATAGCGACTATTTTTTATTAGTGTGTGACACGATATTTACTTATTTTTTATTGATAAAAACTAATAGAAAATAAAATGAAAATGGTAAATCAATCAAAATTTTTAATGATTAAAACAATAGTTAAAAAAAAGAAGCTCAATAATGGAATGTAATTGGAATTCATTAGTAATATTATAAAAATGTATTTATTATAAAAAAATTAAAAATCATATATGTATTATAATATTTATATTCAAATTTTCAAAAAAAAAAATAAGAGAATAAGCATTTGTAAATTAACGTCACATATTTAGATATTATAAAGACACAGATGTAAGAAATAGTGAGAGTTAAAAAGTGGTTGGCTGATTTTCGTTGAGCAAATGGAAAAAAAACCAAAGACGGAAGAATGAACGGTGAGTGAGAAAGAAAGAGAAAGTAAACCAATGACCGATGTTCAAAGACAGGTATTATGTATGTGCATATTATACGCGGTCAGGGTTCTATCAAAGATTCGCTATCGTATTTAAAGATATTTTTGAGTAGCATTATAAAAAGAATCAAAGAGACTGAAACGAAAGCAAGAAAGGTAAAGGTAAAAAAGAAAGGGAAAGAGATACGAGTGTGTGTATGTGTATAATGATAATGAGAAAGAGAGAATTAACGTAACGAAACAATGGAGATCCAAGTGTTTGGCTGATGATGAGAGAAAACAAAAATAAGAGAGAAAATATAAATGACGACAGTAAGAGAGATTGAAAGAGAAAGAATAGAAAGTAAGAAAGAAAAGGACGTACGGGAAGGTTGAAGACCTTGGAGAGGAAACAGACCTTCATTAATATTTATGCCCCCACCGCTGCTTATTTCATTTGCAATGCTAATGTCACGAAAGGAATACGAGTATGTCCGTAATAATACGTGTACTATATATGCAGATGTCACGAGCACAAGATTCTCTCTCTCTCTATCTATTTCTCCTTTTCACTCGCTACATCGCTCCTCCTCTCGCTCTCTCTCTATCTATCTATCTTTTTGTCTTTGTATTTTCCTCTCATTGTCTTCCTTTTGGTGACTGTCGTTGTTTTGTAAAACCAGGGCAGCATTCGCTTCATTTGTCCTGATGAGGTACGCCTTCTCCTTTTCTCAGATCTTTTAAAGTATCTCTTCTTTAATGAAACTTGGAATTATATACATAGTATGCCGTGCTACCTCCTTCCCTCGATGATTATGCAGGCAAATATCACGGCAAACGCTTTAGAAGCTTAGCATGGCATCGTGCTGTTCCTCTTCATTTTTTCGATTGTGTTCTAACATCGTTGAATTGATTGAAAATTATTACGTTAAAATACTTTTTTTTGTAATTTTCACTTTTTTTAATAGGTAAATTTGCCAAAGGAAGGTTAGGATACGTAGAGAATTTAATGTTCTTAAATGAACTATAATTTTCGACTTAGTATCATGTTATTTAGTTGAATTTATATGTTTATATACTCACATTTTATTCGCAATTCTCATACTTAATTTATACACAAGCCAAATAAAGGAAAAAAGCGTATTCGTCATAAACGATTAATTGTTGTGTAATTAATTAATTATAGATTTTCATTTATATTTACACGAAAAAATGCCATTAAAACTCCATTCGGTGTGGAAGAGGAAGAGAGTCGCTATAATAATTATAGATGAAATAGAGAAATTGCCTCCTCGTTTACTCGCAACTGTAGCAAACGCTTGCCAACACAGAAAGTCGTAGGTACTTTTGGATGGATAGTGATTGCAGGTTGCCATAATTCTCTGCTACAGAAGGTACGTTCGAATCCTTTGGGTGCAACTCCCAGCTTCCGTTTCTTGAGGGCGTACATAAAGCAACTGCTAGAGCTGTTCTTAATTCTCAAGATTATGAGCCGAGTTGTATATGTTTGAAGAACAGGACCTTTGATCAGAATGACCATAGCAAAAAACCACCAATTCCTGAGCTTGCGACGTTTTCGATTTGTCGTCGTCAGCTGAATGTTCGAATACATGTCTTCGGTATTACGGTAATGCGGTTCGTATCGTAAAGCCTTAAATTCTTTTTTTCCTTTTATATACCTCTTTGTATTTAACTATTTTCTAACTATTTTTGTATTTAACGTAAACACTTCTCAAATTTTACAATGTAGCAAACGGGCACATGCATTTACATGCATTACACGTCAAAAGTATCGGAAGAGAATTCTATTGGTTCGATCAAAATACTACTTATGTATTTTCGTATATTTATTATTATTTAAAAATTATTAAATTTAATTAATTTTGTAATAAGCAGTTTCTATCAATAATATAAAAATAAGAAAAAGTATTTAATTAATCAATTTCATCTACGGGAATTCATAATATATAAGTATTTTGTATTGTATCCAATAATTTATACTGACATTTATGGAAATACTTTTGATTAATTTTATTGACAAATTTTATATTTTGTAGAATAAGCGTGATGTTCTATTTGTATTATTTTCCTTTTAACTAAATCCACGAAATATTATATACTATTATCATATACTTATAATGTATACAAATAATTTATTCTATCAAATTTTTTAACATATTTGTTCCATTATGCATATAATTGTAAACAAAAATAAAAATAAATTAATTAGTGTTGAATTACTTTATGATAATACATGAGAATAAATAAAATTTTAAATTACAAAATTATTTATTTAAAATTAAAATATCGAAAATTAATTTATTCTTGAATTTTCAAATATTTTCATAGCAATATTTAAAAATAATCGTCAATTTTTAATATATATTTGTTAACCATATTATTCGTAATAGCGTTTTTAACACAGTTATTTAATTAGTATATCTAATATAAATGTGAAAATATATTAAATAAAGAGCAGACAAAGTTTATTGGAATAATATAATATTTCTGGTTTATATTTAATAAATTGTACCATACTTTTTGTATACAAGTTTTTAATAGTAAACTTATCTAATGAATTTGAAATGTAGTAAAATCTTTTCACTCAAGTTTTATTGCATGAAGATTATCTTGATATTAATTATTAGTAATGAAAAGAAGAATACTTACACTATATTAGCAGAAAAAATTAATTTTGTAAAGTACCGTCATACCTTTATACATATAAACATTGATTCAATTTATTACGATAATGAAAAAATTAATTAAGAAAATAATAGTAATAACAGATCTAATTTTATGCCACTATTTTTGGTATAGAACGATTCAATTTATGGTATATCATTATTTTCTCAAACACTATTAATAATATAACTGCACTGCAAATATAAGAAATGCATCGGACATATGTAAAGTACTTACATAAAATATTTTATTTGTACTGAAGTTTTTATTTTTACTCTAAATTCCGCCAATTTATTATTATTGAAATTTGTCTTCAGAACTGTGGCACTAGAATACTTGTCTATGTTTGACTATAGACTCTAAAGCTTATATATGCGTCTATGAATGAATAAATATATTCATGCATACGTATATTAAACTTATTACTTATTAATTACATTTATTTAATATTAAGACTAGAATATAGATAGTACTTTATTTAATTTAAAAATTTAAAGAAAGTTTAATCGTAAAAATGAAATTTTGTTTAAATTGATTATTTAATCATAGCAACGTAAATGGTTTCTAGTATTTTATACGAACTGTATCATAATATCATTGTGTAATACAATGAATCGTAACCAATGAATGGAGAACTGCACCACTCCAAAAGTACTTAAGATTAAAAAAGTCGATCGCCCAAGTCTAGCCTAGCAAAGCTACTCATTTTCTCTCCTTTATTTTTCTATCTTTTTCTCCTCACTTCCTATTTTTCTTTCAGTTAAATTCTTATCTAAGATGGATAATCAACGAAATTTAGTAATTCTTAGACGTCGGAAATGTGAAAAGGGCGTAGAGGTAATATAATTTGAAAAGATGGATTTTCGATGAAATTATCATAAATTTTGCATTAACTAGTCCTCTAACACACACTCTCTATTTGTTCTCTTCTCTCTCTCTCTCTCTCTTGCTACTTCTCTCATTTATTTTTCACTAATTCTCTTTCTATATCTCTCTCTATATATCTATCTATCTATTTATCTTCCTCTCCAACTATCTCGTTTCTTATTTTCTCTTTCTTTAAATTTTGTTCAAATAAGCAGTTTGGATATAAATTTCATTAAACTGCGTTTGCAATCTGAGCCTCTTCGACTATAATGTTCTACACTTGTATTTTCATTCTTGAATCATCCAATCATATTTCTCTCGCTTTAAGATAGTCTCTCTTTTTTCATTAGATATTACTCCTTTTTCCTTACATAGTTTCTTTTTCTTCAACTCTCTCATCTTTACGCCGTTTCTCCATCGATCTATCTCTTACTCATTTTATCGCTCTTTTGCTCTTATGCTCTTAACCCTCGAATTTTCAAGCTATCAAGCTATCAAGGATCAAGCTATCATAAAGAAGATAGGAAACTATGAGTTTTATCGATAAATAGGAGAAGATAATAATGATGTTGATAATAGAACGAGAAAATAGCTTGTTTCTCTATTTGATTTAAATGCAAAAAGTCAAAAATTATATGTTCATAAAAGCGAAGATCAAAATATATTCAATATAGAAATTAATTTCAATTTAACAAATTATTTAGGTAAGTGTAAATAAATATAAGAAGTAAAATGTTAGCATTAAATTGTATTTAAATATATACGAACCTGTATACATAAATTTAATATTTAACAATAAACTACGTACGTTCTACAATCACTCTTACAATCAGATCAATAACATTGACACAAATATATAAGAATAACTGTTTATGAAAAATTAATAACGCACGAATATATTAAAAATTTAAAAGCATATATATATATATATATATATATGTATGCATGTATAAATAGGAATACCCTTTATTGAAATATTCAATTAAAGAAAAATTCATCACACTAGTTTCCATTTCATTCTAGTTTTTATTCAGTATGGAAATTAATCCCATGAAATGATGCTTGGCCATAAAAATAAATAACTTATCTTAAAAAATCTTGCTAACTATTTTGTATGTAAAAATTACATTGAAATTCAATGAAGTAATAATGATTAAATGCTAAGCCAATAGAGATATCGAATGATTTTATATTAATTAAAAGAATTAAAATCATTATGTACTACGTTAAAGATATAGATATTCAAACGATATAATATATAATACAAATTTTTCTAATTTATCAATATAATTATCTTTTTTAGGATAAGCTATTTATTTTAGTAAAATGTTAGTAATTGTCTCCTTTAAGTATAAGCGAATACTTTAATATATGGTTAAATTTTTCCAACTGTGCATACAGTATCATGTAAATATGAAATCGTGCTTGTAGTAGAAAGAAATAAAATCAATAATCCCATTTATAAAGAATTTGAAAATGTTACACTTGTAGACATATCGATACAGTATACGTTTATAGCTTTATCAAACTCTAAATTTTATTCAACTTTTTAAATTATTTCTAAAATCAATATTTTTTATCATTTTAATTATAGGGGTTCCCTAAATACATTTCTTATTAAGTCAACCGAATTGAATCATCTATAATATGATATGATTGATTATACAGAACTTGTTTTCAAACCTAGAAGATAAGATAAATGTCTAGATACGTTAGAAGTAGTAATTGCACAATTTATTTCTCTTTTTTTGAAAATGCATAAAATAATGGTTAAAATACAAATTCTACTTAAAATATCGTAAAATTAAAAAATAGTTATTAATTAATTTTCTTTGTAAAAAAAATATAATTAAATTATTATAAATATTAAAAAAATAATAATACTAGAAAGTAAAAGTTACAATAATATTTAAATATTATTTAAATGTTTATATAATATAAAGTCCTTAAAAATGGGTTAATAAAAATAAGCAATTATTAACGAAAAATTATATTTATTTATATAGTCATTCGTAATTTTGCCTAGATTAGTCTGCTACAATCTATTATTTCCATAAAAGATATGTAAACACTAATGCATATAACATATAAAATGTATAATACAAGAATTAAATAAAATGTTATAGATACAACATATAATATATCATGTAATATAATATCCTACAAAACATGATTTAAGTAACCTTGGTTGGTATTATACCCAACTCACTAACAATTGTTAAAAATGCTAGAAAAAGATATGCATAGATGTTCGTTTTATTAATCTTATTATAGATTTTCTAGGTCTAATAACACATAGATCTGGTAGAATATAAGAGTTTTTCTTTCACTTACAGTTAACTGAATTAAAATACTTTTTGTTTTAAAAAAACTGTAACAAAATTTAAAAAAACAAATATTGTACTGAAATAGACTAGAAAAAAAGGTTACGTATCTATTTATCTATATATTATCTATATTATCTATATTATCTATTTATAAAAATAGAACCTTGCAATAAAAAATATGCTATGTGATATTTTTTTCTAAAGGGCTAAAAAAGCGCATGCTGCTGCTCGGTTTTTTTAATACTTTGCTTTATTTAATTTCTTTCGTTTGCCAGTTTTTTCCTGTAAATTCTTTCTTTCTATTAGTTTCTAATATCCACGTTAATATTATACTACATTATATATTCTATTACAAATACGTTATACACAAAAAATGTAAAAATATTTTGTATATATTCTCATGTATAAATTTAAAGAGTGCCTTATTGATTTATCTTTTTATAGTAACTTCGTTATTTTCATATAAAATTTTTTTATTTATTAGAATATTTTATTGATGTAAAATAAAAATATTACACTTTAACAAGGTATATTAGTTTCAAATGAAAGTTCGAAACGACTTTGATGAAGTAAAGTAGTGAAAGAATAATAATAATAAAAATAGTACTTTATGTTATTACTGTGAATACGTTAATAAATTTTTTGTACAATTTAATATTTTATAATTTTACTCTAATAGATGTCTTTATTCTTAAAATTATGTTATTAATGAACGAAGTAATTATCAATGATTTACTGAAAATCATGAAATACTTTCTAACTATAATTTTATGATTTTGATATTACATATTACAAATGTTATAATATTTTAATAAATAAATATCAGAGTTTATTCGAGTCTTATTTTAAATCTTTTTTCTACATAAATAAAATCAAAATGAAGTTAAATAAGAAAATGTTTACAAAAAAGAAAAGAAAAAGTAAATATAAAAAAGAAAATATAGAATAAATAATAAATCTGAATAATTATAAGCAAAAATAATCTTTCGATTCAACTTTTTATATATTAGATACATTAATATATTTCGGCCCAATGTGTACTTAAAAATAATAAAAAGTAAAATACTTAGTAAAATGTTTAGTTTATTTATTTGTATAAATAAATTATAAAAATCTTTAGTACTATTACTTAATAGAATTTTTATAAATATAACTTCTTTATTAAAATGAATAGAAAAATGTCTTAAATGAATAATTAAATTATTATTATTTGATAATAAAGAAGTATTTAATTAAAAAGATTTTTATGCATAAATATAGAAATTTATTATATATAATATCTATTATATTTAAACAAAAATATATATTTATTATATCATATTTAAATTAGATTTAAATTTTTTTATATTTCTAGTATTTTATATCTTATAATTTATCTATGCAAATCGTTTAATTGACATAAAAGTTTAAAAAAATATAGTAGTTAATAAGAAATATTTCACAACGTTATCATAAATTTTTGCATAAAGATAAAATAACACTGAATCTGAAGTTTGAAATTCGCGGAATAAATAATCTTTACATGTCGTAAAAATGTCACTTTCACCCTTGACTGAATGCTTGTCTTCCAAATCGCCGATATTCCCACGGGTTTATTGCATTTGGTCTCTTATACACAGGTATTTATCGTCAGCAGATGTTACGCGAACTTGCAAAAACTTTCTTTTTACCATAAAATTTGCTTGTACAAATGATGAATTTTTCTGTTACCTTCTTAGCTAACGATTGTCGAAATCATTTTTTTTTTGTCAATAATTTGCAGTAAAATTGTACATCTACTTTTGAAATATTTGTTAATATTATTTTAATCAAAATAAATATTTAAACAAATTATAGAATAAAAGAAAAAATATTTTCCAATCACAAGGTGTTTTAGAAAGTGTGTTTATAACGTGTTGCACATTATAAAGTTCCAATCTTTTAATTATTTAAGTAAAAAATATGTGTAATTTAATAAATTAATTTTATAATAATACTCTTAAATACTTTCATGTTATTATTAAATATGAAAAATAATAAAATTTATTTAAGATAATGAAAAATAGAAACCATATGTTTATTTTCAAATAGATTTTATTTTAAAAATTTATCAGAAGACGTTTTCATAAACTGTATAAATTTTGACATGCCTACTATTATGCTTATTAATTATATGTGATAATGTATTTCCAAATTTTTATTTTATTAATTTTAAAACTTTATTAGAAGTATATTACAATATATATATATTAATATAAACTACTTTTTTCACTTATAAAATAATTTTATTTACACGAATTTTTAAATTCACTTTTTCAAGAACTTGAACGATGTAGAGAAAACATTTATATAATCATAATTTTTACATGAAATTTTTAATATTTAAAAAAATATCAGCTAATTTAAATTTAATATTTTTCAAAACATTATTTTTAATTTTCTAATTTTGATCTGTAACGCTTATCTCAGAATAATACTTTCAAAAAATTGGAAAAATAAAAAGTTTATAATTTTTTGTTATACATACATCCACATAAGTGCTTGAATGTATTCAAATTTAATTTTTTCAGACAAGTTATTTCATTATAAGATTACAATTACACATATTATTTTCAGATTATTCCCAATATTATGTACTTTATCTATGATATGATGGGTACTCATTATGGTTGAGTATGACTGGTAATAATTATACAGCTTTTTGAACTGTACTTTTTCAATTGTAAATTTTTAACAAAGTTTTTTTTTTAAGAAATTATAAATGAAACATTTTTTCTCGATGTTCAAATTATGTAAAAATTTGAAGTTCAGTACGTATATTATCATAAGTCAATTAGGAAAAACCAATTATCTCACTATCTTTCATCTGTTTATAAATAATATATTTTGGAACAAAAATAACTTTGGACACATATATTAAATAAAATAATAAAAAAGGATTCTCCAAAACATTCTAGTATACAAAATACAGCTAAGAAAATACCAATAGAAGTTCTTATGGTAAAGATAGTTCAATATAAATAATAAAAATATAATTTACTTGATAGTTGTTCATTATTTATTTGAAGTCGATACTATCTTTAAGCAAATCGTTTTCATTAGTCGTTCATCGCAATGTGTTCAGTGGAGACGAGCTTAAAATTATAATCATCAGTAAAATTAAGAAACTAAGGAAGGCATTTCTATTTTCAATGTTAGACGATAATTAAGATTAGTATAAATAGTTGCTCATAGTACTCGACTTATATTGCCAGTCTTATTCTTAAGGGTTTAATAGTTTTACATGTAATTTGATAGAAGAAAGCGCGATCCTTAATTAATTTTTGAGCTTACAACTTTCGAACCCTTCATCGAAGTGTATCAATGATTTTGTCAAATATCATACTGGGATAAAATCAAGTATCAAAATAAATATTTTTAAATAATTAAAAAATCTACATTTTGTAAATTTAGTAATCTTAAACCGAAGACCTTGATTCTCTTATAATGCTACGAGGTTACGAGTTCTAAAAGTCTAATTCTACAAATTAAAAACTGAAGTTAGTAATATTGTTAATTATAAGATTTGTTCACTGAGTTAACAAAATCTGAAAAATAGAGCAGTGCTTAAATAAGTCTTAAATAATTATTTAAAATTAATTTGATGACATGCTTGATGCTAATTGCTATCAACTTTACACAAGTGTCAAAAATGTATTAGATTTTAAGATAATTATTAGATTTTCTTGTTGAGAAGTTTGTGACTCATAATTTATCTATTATTCACCAATACAAACGGAATAGAACAAAAAATTGTGATTTTTGTTTAATAAATATAGATAGCATTATTTATTAAAAGTACTAAGTACGGAGGGCTCATATGACGCAAAAGTTTTAGAGAAAGGGCACGAACAATACGCGAAAAAGGATGTTTCCGTCCGGACAGAAGAAAAAGTTGATCGTCGCCGTTGCCATTTTCATCTACGTCAGATATTGCGGCGCAAAGAAGCTATAAAACCCGAGGATGTTGAGGGGGCATTATTTACGATGTATGGGCCATAAATATGCGTCGTCCGCAGCGCGGCTGAGTTCCTTTACCAACGTTGTATACAAGTAACTCTCCAGCTCAATATCGTTACCGCTCGACTTCTTACTCTAATCTTGATTTGTTTTTAACTCAATTTAAGTGATACGCGAATTTTTTTCTTTCTGTTTGTTTAACTGGTTCCATCTTTGAAACATTAATCTAGTTTTATTTTTCGAAAATCATTTAATAGCACGTATTCCCACTTAGAAATCTACATGAATGCTTATTTCTAAACATAACACTTTTCTGAATAAAGTAATTCGTTTATTTTTTATAAAATTGAATTTTAATACAACTTTTACCTAACTTGTATTTGATTGCCTAAAAAGGATTATTAATTGAGTCTCTTGAAAATCGACTTACAAATGATGTAAAATGAAAACTATATCACGTTTTATCTTCTTAGACTAATTTTATTATTTAATCAATAGACTATGAGTACATTGTACTATATATAAATAATATTAAAGTTTTGATTTATGTTAGTTGAAAAAATAAATAAATTATTTAGTTTTCTTTTACTTTAAGATTAAATTATAAATTATATTTATTAAAATTTTTAATTCATATACTTTTTAGACAACTTTTTTTAAGAAGCAATTACATCAATTTAAATATATTAACAATTTAGAGTTGGCAAGAAAACTAAATACCAATTTATTTTTATTCCAATGATTACTTTTTTAAATAAATATTTTTATAGTTTCATATTTATTTTAGTTACAATGTATTTATAAGTCTTTATTATTTGCAACAAATGAAAAAATTGGATTTATTTTATAATATACTATATATCGTATTTTATGTGTGTATCTGAAAACTATAATCAAAGTTTGGATAAAGTATTTTCTTTATCTGTTCTTTTCATCGCGCAACTTGTTGGGGAGCTAAATTACAACAGACTTTGTACTGCATATATATTATGCGTAGAGGTATACTTAGTCCTCATCACAACTTTAGTAAGTTTCTTAGTTTTAAAGTTTTTTTAGTTTTTCTTATTCACGGCGCTGTTTAACAATCGCCTGTATTTCTAGTCCTTTCTTTACCGAATCGACGAACTGAATGAAAGCAAATAGTTTAAATTTTCAAACTATCTTTTATAGTTTAAATATTAAAACTTTTTATAGGGATTACCGAAGAGCTACGCTTTTTAAAATAATTCTTTTTCTTGTTTATAAATTTGAATTTTTATTTTACTTATAGCTATATCTCGTTCGATTGCATAAAAAATTCTAAAATTATTAACTAAGTTTCTTCAAAATCAGTATACCAAAATGAAGTTGTAAAAAAATAATACCAATTTTAAAATATATAAAATAGAAAAATTGAAGAAACCACTATTTATAAGTTTTCAAAAATAAAAGTTTTTACATAAACTAATGTAGTTTCATGAATATAATACTTGTTTTATTATAAGACAAAATAATTAAATTTTTTGTCGTAAATGATTATTTTAATTAATGTCGTAAGCTTGTAATTTTTTATTGCAATGTATTATTTGTTTCTTATTAAATTATATTTTTAATAACAATTCCATATTTATTTTAAAATGTAGTTATAATTGAGATATGAATATGCCCTTTCTAATAAGATAGAAGAAATATGCATAAAAAGAATAATGAAAATTCTGATATTTTACTTTTTGACACTTTTGACACAAATTACACTTCATTACATCTAATGAAAAAACGAGATGCTTCTATTATTGCACGTTTAAGCATCCAACTTTTCTTATTGTTGCAATATGTTTTAGTTATTATTAAATATATTATTGATAAAATTATTAGATCTATTATTGATATTTTTTTATGCATCAAAAAGAGTTTATACGACCGAGCACAAAAACTAAATCTCTGTATACCTTTACCCTAAAGATCATTTTCGAATCATATATGATTTTTAGCCTTTAGCAAGCTAAATCAATCACAAACAAATTTGAATACTTGAACTATATCCAATACGACCATACGTTACCTGCAATCAATTACAAAAATTATCGACTATTATGTAATTTTTACTTTAGGAAATATTGTTCATAAATGATTAAGTTGGCTGGACATTCTTTTATACGACGGACTTTGACAATTTCAGTGAGTATTCGTATGCTGATGTTCAGTTTATCCATTTCATCCGTGGTGTATGAAATAACGGGCTTATGTAACTCTGAAATTGTAGTTTTAGAGCTTTGAATTATTAAAGCTGATTCTCATTCAATTATAAGATCGCAAAATTATCAGTTATTTTCATAAGTTAACTTGATTTTAGTGCTTTTTTTTTTAAACCCCAATTAATGAATTAAAATATTATTTCAGAAAGATCGTATCTGAATATATTGTCGTATACAAATATAATTTGTACATTAAAACGTACAGTTTCATATGTGTGTTTCTGATTAGATTAAAAATTGCTTATTCGACAGTAATTCTCGGTGATTTCTATGAATTTTTCATGAATAATCTGTACTCGAATCTCTAACTTTATTAAATTTCAATACTCATTTGTCAAAACGAAATCAGTTGACAGACGAAGTAGGATGTAATACTTCGTCGTTATGATATCTGATCGTTATCCTTATTTCCTATGTTTTACCGATAAATATTCTAACGCTAGATTTGTTTTGATTATACTATGAATATTTTAAACTCAGAAAAGTAATTTTACTGTTTGACATTAACTTATAATTGTTCGGGTAATAATAATAAATTGTAATGATCCTTAATTCAAATAAATCAATTTGCCTATATAACATGTTATTAAAAGCTTATTAAATAGTAAATTGATTTATAAATAACTCGTATTTGCATTTAATGATTCAAATTTCAGGTTAATGACACAATTAATTTGTAAGAATGCAATGCTAGAAATTAATAATGCAATAATCAAATTAGTGGTTGATATACCGTGAATTTTTCATTGTATTTTAAAACCTCAAATAAATAAAAAATGAACATTATCTTTCAAAGACAATAATAATCTTTCGCAAAAGAAAGCAATTATCTTGTAATTATAGAAGTCATTTATATCTATTTGTTTTATGTATGTCAGAAATCGTGTACCTTTCCATCTAAAAAAATTGACAATAATTAAAAAAATTTTAAATACATTGCGAAAATATTTGAAGATGTCATTTTTTACTAAAGCAAACATATGTAATGTAGTTTGTGAATTTAGAACTCGCAAAAGCACATACAAGCTATACTCCTTGTTTGCTTTAACAGCTTTACTTTTTCCACAATGAGGTTAATATTTACAGAACAGTTTCTTTTCTACAACTCAGTGTAACGGTAACAAGAAACAAATTATTTAGAAGTAACTTCAAATCAAGAAATAACGTGCAAATGAATTAACTATGGTGGTAGGAAAAAGGGAAAAGATGAATACAGGAATAGAGGGATAAAGAAGCAGAAAGAAAAAAAAGGTGTCAACAGTTGATTCCTACTTCACAGCGTTAATTGTACTGAGAGTCCTGGAAGCAAGAAAACGAAACATAAGGAAAAGAAATGAAGTACCAACCTAGTGATGTCATATAATTTACGTAAAGCATCACGTCTCTAATCCGCAGAAATTAAGCAGATTGTACTTTCAGTGGTAATAAAATTCTCTATTCTGCGTGACTCAGACATTCGATTTTTTTTTATTTCTTTTAATCATTCGTCCACGTAAGAAAATTTTATACAAAATTTTTTTGATAGATTTGCAAATAATCAGGAAATATTGAAATATAATCTAAAATTTAATAATGTTCTTAAAACAGTATATTCCAACAACATACTTTTCAGAATATGTAATTTATAAAAATGTGTAATTTCTACGAGCACTTTTCCACATGTAAATGTTGTTAATAAATGGGTACGTAATTATGTTTTTCATTTAGATGTTTTTTTATACTATCTTTTTAATTATCACTTTTCCATATTTTATAAAATATGGAATATATTATACTGAAAAAAGTAAGAAGTTAAGAAATAAATTTACAATTAATTCTAAATTTGAATTCAAATTTGTGTTATCTGTAGCATATATTAAGTCGATATCAATATGATAAAAGACAAACGGTGTTTATAGCGAAATATATTTATTAAGCATTTTCGCAATTATTATAAAATATAGAGAGAAAAATGCATATTCACACATCATCAGATAATATTGTAAACATATCTTATAATACAATTTAAATTTACTTTGATTAATCAGAATTCGTTAAAAAAATAAGCTAGTTATAAGTTATAAATTTTAAGCATACTTTGAAAAAATATGTATAAATATTTAATGTTTTTATTTTGAATAAAAACTTATTTTTGTTCGAAAAATAATTATATCATAAAAAATAGAAATTTGAATAATACATACATAAAAAAATGAAGATAATTAAAATATCTGCTATTTTTCTTTGAAAAATCTTGCTACAGTTTAAAATACTTTTAAACGTTATAAGGACTGAAGGTAATTTTCGAAATTTTATAATGGATAAATAATTGATAATTTATCGATAACAATATATACATGGATATTATAAATTATCTTAATTAATTTAAGTGATTCAATAATTTTTTGCAATAGCTACTTATTTCCTTGCCTAGTAAACATTAATGTTTAAAATTTAACTATAATTTAAAAAAAAATGATAAATATATTTTTATTTATTTAGATTTCTATTATTTCCTTTTACTTTCTCAACATTTTTATTTTTTATTTTCTTAATTTATTGATATTATTATATATATTTTGTTTCTCATTTTTTTAATAATAACTTTAGTAATAATTTAAAAAATGAAAAAAATGCTTAGCTGAAATTGACTTTTATATATCTTATTATATCTTAATATATTTACATATTAATTTCTCATTTTAAAAAAAATTTGTGATGCGAAAATTCTTTAATAAAAACTCAATTAATAAGTGTTTTTCAAACCTTTTAAAATTAGTTCCTTGACTCACAAAGTTTTTTGAGCTCAGTATTTAATCGATAAAAGTACTTTGCAAATTTATCTGCATGATATTAATTTCAATTTTACTAATTCTATTCTAAAGACCAAAATTGTAATCTAAATCAGAATACTATTCAACTTACATGCCGTATGTTACTTGTTATATGATTATTGTTGGACTATAGTTTACTCAGCAATTATTGGACCATAACTTTTTACATCATCAATTAATGAATATTCAAAGTTATGTAATCTTCTAGCTGTAAATCTACTAAAATAATATTTTTTTAAAAATTTCTTTTATAAAATATAAATAAACGTCTAATTTAGTTATTATATAGAAAAATATAACAATTGCATATAACTGATTTTTCTTATTGAAATAAAATGTATCATATATTACTTTATCTTTGAACATCCATACTTCATAAAATTTTTTTCTCCGTAGTAACGTTTATATAGTATATATTCTACATATTAAGTGTACTATTATCCTATAATATATATATATAAACTTGATAATATTCATTAATGTGATAAAATTTTAAAATACCTTAATAAAATAATTCTATAATAATAAGTAATTTAAACAAAATAAAAATTTCCTTCATTTGCTTCTAACTGAAGTTTTCAAATTAATTTAAATACTTTTTCAAACTCTGTTGCAAATTGAGTATTCTTAGATATTATTAATACAGAAAAAAATATCCAAAGACACGACATAAAAATTTTGACTTACAAGGAGAATATGTTCCATTATAATTCTGTTTTTTATTACACTTGCAACATAATTGTAGCGTGAAATTTAACAATTTAATACCATGTTACATTGTATTTACTATATGTATAATAGTGTCAAATTTAGTAGCTTATTTTTTATTATCATTTTTTCCTTTTAGATTCCACCCTTTGTTTTCATATATTTTTAAAACGAATTATACCAAAATAAATTTTCTGTATCTCGTATAATAAATATATAAATATTTATTATTTCTTATCCTTATTCATATTTATTTTCATTGTTTTCATCATTATTTTCATTCATATTTATGTTTATTTATTACATTTTCTTATATTACTTAAAAAAATTTTAAATTATAAATATATATAGAAGCTCTTTTCTTAAAAGTATTCTTATTTGATATTAAAAAATTGTCATTTTTATGAAGAAATTTATTAAAAACCAATAATTACCATATAAATTACAATGTTCAATCTCGATAACGTCGTTTCGCTGCTTGTTGGAAAAAAAATATAATTAATTTTAATAATTAATAATAATGTTTTGAGTTTTACCTTTTAAGAAATCCTTGTGATCAAGGATAAGTAAGGGCAATATATACAGTAGAAAGAATGATCGATTGATTGAAAAATACACATGAAAAAAGATTTAAAATTAACTTAATTATCATAATGAATGAACTTATATATAAAGTGAACGAACTATACACACATATATATATGATATAATATAACGCACTTGAGTATTACTTATCAGCTAACGCAATTTATTTGACAATAAACTAAAACTTATGATTAACACTTATTAACTACTTGTAGAAACTAATGCACACTTATTAATAACGTATAATTATAACATAAAAACGCACTTATTACAAGAAATATGAATGAATAAAACTAATTAATCATACGAGTTTTTCTAATGGGTAAAGTTGTGAGTAGGTCTGTAAAGTTAAATTGTTGATGTACAATATACAAACATTATAATAATTAACAATTATTAAATAAATGTATGGAATGAATAAGAACAAAATGTGCAAACTCTTTTTGTATATACAATGAGTAGCTATACTAAACTGCTTATCTGATTGCTATTGGCACACGATAGAATTGACGAATCATATTGATTGATGAGTTAAGCGAACTAGATGATGCGCGGAAGAAGAAACTAGCACCATCGAGTGGCGCCCTCTTTTTGGCCACGTGGCGAGTCAGTTTGTCGATAATCATAGATAAATCAATAGATTGATCTATAATTACAAGATAACGTCATCCATGTCGTTTTGAGCAATCTCTAACAAATAACAATCATTATAATTACATAAAAAATATTTTTTATGTACAGCGTTTATACATTTGTAATTTTTTTAATTCTGTTGTTATTGTTTAATTTAAATATCATTAATAGGATTAAAAGTGTTTTTAATCTTTTACTTAAATATTAAAATAAAAATATAATTAATTGTTTAGAATATACTTTTTTTGTAATAATAAGTGCTTATAATACAATTCATAATAATAAATGTAGTTTATTACATTCAATTAAATATAAATTATATTTATATTAATTTTATTACAGTATATGAATAAAAAATTGAACACGGTATTTGAAAAATTATTCTTTCTAAAAGATACTCAGGTCAGAAATTGGTAAATAAAAACAAATGTAATTATATTTATATTAATATCAAAATTTCTATATTTAACATTTATTTTTATTTTTTAAGAGGATTCCAGATTTTTACTCGAATTACATTCTTTATACAATACACAGTATTATATAACTATAATGTTAAAAAGTATTATAATTGCGATAATTTAGTCAGAAAATTTTGAATTTGCTTGAAAAATATCAGAAATATTTATATTTAATGTTCAAAATTGATAAATGATAGACTAGAAATAAACTCTTTAAAAATTATTAAATTTAAACGTATTAAATACATTTAGATTAGAAAATGAAATTAAATTTGTAATGAGTAATAGTACTGTAAAGTAGGGAAACAATATCTGTATGAATAAAATATTTATATTTATATTGGATTAAAAAAAAGAAAAGAAAATTATTTCGCAAAAATTAGTATTTTTATAAAGTAACGCATGAATAAGGATAAGAAATAATAAATATTTATATATTTATTATACGAGGTACAGCAAAATTATTTTTGTATAATTCGTTTATACAAACAACAGCTGAAAACTTTCATCCTGGATACAGATTTCAACCTTCATTGTTTCAAAGTATATGAAAAAAGGGTGGAATCTAAAAGGAAAAAAATGATAATAAAAAAGAAATATATCACATAAATATTAAAATTTAAAATATCAGATAATAATTGCAAAAAGAAACTAAGTAACTAAGAAAAGGATGTGGATAGAGAGAGAAAGAGAGAGAGAGAGAGAGAGAGAGAGAGAGTAACAGACAGAGAGACCACAACGGGATTTGTACAAAATAGTGTTAGAATAAGTTTAAAACTAATTTTACACAATTCCTAATAAACTACCTTAAGTTATTTTATGGTAAAAATTCGTATATATTTGTCTATTCAATATTATAGTACATCGTTATTAGTTTGTCTGGAACAATCTGCATTCATTTCTTTAATGATAGTCAATTTGTATTAACATTTGACTTCATACTTATATTTCTCAGTTTTTCATATCTTTTTTTCTGCTCTACTATTATTAAATAAAGTAAAAGACGTATGAAACAAAATATTACTTCAAATAAATTTCAAGCTTTAATTCTCAACCTTATTTTTAAATAATTTAATATTTCTTATTGAAGAAATTTATAAATTATGAATTATGAAAAACATTGTTTTTACTTATAATTAATATTTTTAAAGACAGCAAAGTATACCGTTTTATACATTGCATATGTTTTATACATTATTGTAAAAAATATATCTTCTCATATAAACGATTAGCGTGTACTTTCATTATAGTAATTTAATAGTTCCTTTAAACAGCAGAGTTTAATAGCTTTTAGAAATATCAGTATTGTTTATTTTTGTTTACAAATAATATTTTACAACATTTTTATTAAAAGAAAAAATTTTTAAATAAAACTTAATTTTATTTTAATAAAATTTAAAACTTTTAACGTGCATTCTATTGAAAATTCATGAAAATTAACTAAAAAACTTAAAAATTTTGAATAATTTGTAAAATTATTTTATAATACACAATTATATAAGCAGTTTTATTTGAAGGTAATTTTCGCAGAATGTTAAGCTTAGACTGTATGAATTAAAAATTATAATCAATAATAATTTTAAAGTTTGGAAATTTTCAAACTAAATTTAAACAGTTTGAGTTTGTAAATTCTGTGTTGACTAGTTGAATATGTTCTCCCTTACATATGTTGAAAACTACTTCTTCAGTATCATTTGAAATACATTACAGGCTTTTGCAGTGACTTACTATTGGAAATAGTACGAATTGTATTATATTATCCTGTACATAATTGCTTTGTTCTATTCATAACGATTATAAAATCTGGCTATTTTATACATTAGAAATTAGATCTTTAAATGGATATCGCTACACGCACATAGTATAAAGAGAAAAATAATAATTTCATTTTTTCATTAACTCTACTAATACGTATCTATATTCAATTATTCAATAAGCCATAAATTGAAAAATGAAATTAAATATAATGGTTTTCTATGTATATTATAAATATTTTTATATGTTTAAATGCATATGAATATATAATATATACAATGGTTTATATTTATACCATAAATATATACATAGCTTACTTGATTTTACTAGCATTTCCCTTTTCCATTATTCTCCTTTACGATTGAACCTAGTTAATAATGATATAATTAGCTATTATTAAATTGCCTACAACAAAATTCACTCTTATCTAACTAAAACGTTAATGAACTTATTATTTTTTAAATATACTGTAACACGAAAAATATATAATTATATTTATAATTTCCATAGGTCTTTTTTAAAAGTAGGTGTAACTATTGATTTTCATTTATATCCACGCAATCGCTTACATAAATTTACGATAATACATATTCACGACAGGAATTAATATATATATTATAACGTAATAATATTTTACAAGTCGAAATGGCTCAGTAAGTGAATTTGAAATAAAATAAAGTATTAGTGATTAATAATAAGAATAATAATTAACAATATTACAAATTTATATTAATAGTTTACGACCCTTATTTTCAGATTTATAGAAAACAACAATTTACAATAAGTTTTTAATTTTTGGTTGAACCTACTGTCATATTTGTTTATCTTGGAAAGTACATAAATATTAATTATCCTTTCATTTAAAGTAGCTTTCAATAATATCAACACAGAATTTAAGATTTTTTCACTTGTTGTGTGTCTTATGTTCAATTTATAAAAAAAATTAACAAAATGTAAAATATTTATCAAATATTTCTATTTACAAAAGCATAAATATATAAATCAATAAAAGTTTCGATAAAAAGTTTTCAAAATATTGCAATCATCGCACATAAGTAAGACCTTGAAATATTAAAGTTTCTGTTATTTTTCATTTATTACTATTTAATATATATATATATATATATATATATATATATATATATATATATATTTATATATTTATATTATATATATATATATTTATACAGTATTTTAATAATATTTTCAAGAAATTAAGAAGTTTTTGAAAGGATAATCCAATATCAAAACATGTAATTGAGAGTATAATGTGCATTTAATAATATTTTAAATAGAATTTTAAAGTTTAAGTATATTGTTAAACTCTATACTAAAATGATTTTATAAGAATAATATAGATGAATCGTATTAAAATCGTTAAGAATGAAAATTAGTTTGAGTAACTAGAAAATTTTAGTAAATATTTTTCCTGGTCGATTCTTCGAGAAAATAAAAAAGTAAAACCTATCAGACATTACTTATTTATTTTATCAGTTTAGCATAAAAAACTGAAGAACTGAAAAGATAAAAAGTGAAAAATCTACACTTAAAAGAAAAAAAACATGGGTTGTAAAGAACGGAACTTACATAAAATAACAAGAAATTGAGGGGAAACATATTGTACTCCAAGATTTTTTGAATAAGGTTACAAGGAATAACATAAAAATATTGACAGCTGCATTAGCTACTTCTGAATGTTTTATGACTGCGTTACAGCACGGGTATGTGACTTCAATATCGTGGTGAAGGACACGTTTCATAAGATGAAATCCAATTTTTCTACATGTCGTACATATCAATTCGAATCTCACATAAATACGTATGCATTGGCAAATATACACAAATACATACTGGTACAAACTGCACATGTACATCAACTCGTGTGCTAATACGCAGTTATTAGATAGGTGGGATAAATGGAAATAATTTGGATATTGTGCATTTGAATGTTACACGTTTTCTTATTTCATTTTTCTATCTAGATTCAAATACTATAAATATGAATAATATTTATACACCCTTGAATTTAGTATAGTACATATTGAAATCATAGGATAGTCTTCTTAAGAGTTTTAAAATACATGA
Source organism: Platyscapa corneri (assembly GCA_018907185.1). Lineage (NCBI taxonomy): Eukaryota > Metazoa > Arthropoda > Insecta > Hymenoptera > Agaonidae > Platyscapa > Platyscapa corneri. Next base: position 1,016,543 of record JACCHW010000058.1, on the reverse strand, counting down.
CCTCTTTACCGTATCAGATACTGCATGTGTGTAGACGTCCTCCTTACAATCAATTTCTTATCCGCGAAAGCTACGATGTTTCTTCAAATAAGGTCAGAACGCGGTTTATGCGTGAGAGTTCTCTTACTTCCTTATAAAAATATTCATTATTAAATGATTTTATGCACCAAACTGAATTTAAGAGTTGAGAAGTAAATACAGTTAAAAGAGTATATTTCATTAACTCTTATTAGTTGAGCAAAAAAAAATATTTATATCTATAGTCTTTCTTTGCATTCGTCATAGTTGCACTGGTTTTATGAATGTCATTATTTCAAGAACAAAAAGTTAGATAACAAAGAATTTTTTAAATTATTACAATAATTTGATATTTACTGCATAAATGTTAGACTAATAAGGTATGGAGAAACTACATAGATAATTAAACGTATTAAAGATATTTTTAAAATTATTATTCAAGAGTTTACAAATTATGAATAAATATCTTTCAATAATTATAGTTTTATAAGTCATAAAACAACTAAATAAATTTCAATAATAATTGTCCACGAAATAATAATATCATCTTACAAGTCGTAAAAATATACATTTAATTTTATTTAAATTGTTACATACAAACTTGCGTACTTTATTTTTAACTCTAAATAATAATCTCATTTATGAAACTATAAAATACTGACGTACAAAAGTACTACGAATTAAATAATACAATCTATAAAACAACTTAATTTATCTTAAAATTATAAAATATTCAAAAATTTACAAAATAACCTGATTTTTTTAGCTAAATCAATCAAAGTATTATTGAATAGCTTACGAAATTAAACTTTATGAACAATTTTTACAAATCACCTAAGGATATAAACATTCAATAACAATAAATGCACCTTATAAATTTCATAATTTTCTAGTCCTTTTATGAGTAAACTTATCTTTCGACTTTAGATGCAGTTTCTTCATCGTATTGTACAGAAGGTACCATTGGTGGTTTGAATCCATATTCTATTTTCGATTGTCTAAAATTTCCCTTTTGGTATCTTATTGGCTCATAATTTCGTGATTTTCGTATACTTTGTGTTCTATCTGCTGCTATAGGATAAGATGAAAATGCTTTCGATTGAAATCCAAATGGCCTTTGAATATGATGTAGCGGCGGTACAGGCCCAAAATAATCATCGCGTTCAGGTTTATTTGAACGTTGCATGTCAGTGTATCTCCTATGAATTATTGCATTTGATAGAACATGTGGTGGTATATATGAATTATATGTAAAAAGTTTTGTGGGTATTTTACTATCCGAAAACGGGTGCTTTTCAATATTTTCTTTTCCCTCTTTAAATGAAATGGCAGGTTTATCATAAACGTATCCTTGGAAAGGCTGACTATGATTAAGATTATTTACATTTATATCATATATATTTTTAGTGATATTATTAATATTACTGCCAAATGAATTTTTTGAAGACGCAAATAATGCGTATAAAGGTATTAATTTGTTTGCCTGATGAGTGTACAATCCATTATTTTGTGGTTTCATAATTTGTTGGTAGCTAACGCCGTATTGAACACCATAAGGTGCCTGCATGGTAACTGGTTTTTCTGTATATTTTGTCACCTCGATTGGATATGGTATCTTTCGCTCCACTATTTTATCTACTTCTACAGGATAAATTTGAGGAACTGGAACCTTTTTCTCAATAATTTTCTCCACACTAATTGGGATATGCCCTGGTTTCTCCACAATCTTTTCAATACTAAGTGGAATATGAATCTGTTTTTCAATTGGATAAGTGCGTGCAATTGGGATATGTACTGAAAGTGGTATTTTTCTTTCCATAATCTTTTCTATATGAATTGGGATGGATTGCGGAACTGTAACGGGATAAGGTTGAGGTGGAGGTAATTTTTTTTCAATAATTTTTTCAACTGGATAGAGGTCAGTTTTCTGAATGATTTTCTCAGCAGGATGTATATAAGGCACATAAAACGGCTTTTCTGAACTATATTCAAAATTATTTTCTAAATTTTTCTCAACAATTTGTTGCTTTTCATGGGATGTTTCGGTATCGTAAGAAGTACCAGAATTTAAAGACCGGAAAGGCTTTGCATTGGCGACATTTTCAGTAAAAATTTGTTGTTCCTCGGATTTTACTTTTGAATTTGCTTCGATTATATCTCCTTGATATTGTGGAACCTTGTCCTGTAATAAACTATTTTTTAAAATGGAGCTATCATCTATTATATAAGTAGCAGGTGGAATAACATAAATCGGTTTTTCACCCGATAAATCTTTGGGGTAAATGTCTGTAATTTCATAAATCTTAGTTAGTGTTTCACTGCGTGTTTTACTGGCGTCTGTTTTCTTATAATTCGAATCAACATTATTTGCATAGTATAAATGCTGCTGTGGATCCTTATATATTAATGATGGTTGTCGATCATTATACTTTATCTCTGGAAAAATCGTCGACTTTTCAAAATATTGTATAGGATTATTCTGGTTTATTTCTATAGATTTCTGAATTTCAACTATATTATCACTTTGACTGATATTATGTTCTCTGGAAAAGTCTCTATGAGCCCCTAAATCATTTTTTTCATGTAATTGTATAATATTAGACTGAGATGCCTTCTGGGTTTTCTCTTTTATAAGACTCGGTACTGTTTCATTATAATTAGCATCATTGGTTATGAGATGGGTCTCACCAGCATTAACAAGTGATACTCCTGCCTGAATGGGATTCAATATGTATGATGATGTCGTATCTCCGGAGTTGTCCTTTTTCGAAATCATTGGATTAGAAGTACTTGACGGAACATCCTCACATTCGAATGTAGTACTATATTGAAAAGGAATTTCCTTGGATACATCCGCTACAACGATAGGCTTAGAAAACTCATATTCTTTCTTTTTATCAATTGTTGTGCTTGTAGCTTTAGGAAAACTTGAAAACAAACTCTTTGAAGCAAAATTTGTCAAAAATGGATTACGTGTTGAGTCAAAATTACTTCCAGTCACACGATTACTAAAACTGGAATAAGTTCTCCATCCAGCATTTTCAATACTATTATTTTCATTAATTTGGGCACTATCAGATTCGATCGAATTGGCTGTAACAATATTATCCAGGAATGGAAAGGTTGTGGAGGAATAAGCACCTAATCCGGGTATTATATTGGGTAGATAGGGCTTATCGCTTTTTTTATGCACCTTGCCATGATAATAGTAATCACCTTCAATGGTGGTAGAAGACAATGGTGGTTCGCTATAAGTTGAAATAGGGCTAGCAGTGCTTGTCGACGCGGAAGAAATCAAAATATCTTTGCTTTGTAATCGTTGACCGAAGTTTCCGGCATTATCAATAATTAATTGATCTTCTTCTGAAACTGTTGTGGACAAATCATTATCTAAAGATGAAAGAAGATTTGATTGTTGTTGTATTGTTGATAATTGACGACCCTTGCCATTATAAGTTTTTTTTCTAGATGATGATAATTGCTCGCTACGTTTTTGCTGCGGTTTATTATTTTTATAAATCACATTTAATGAATTAACAGGAACAGAGTTTGAATTGGATTGCAATTTAATATCAGGCATAATAATATCAACTGTAGAATCATCGGACAACCAAGTTTCATTGCTTTTTACAATAAAGATATCACTTTCTTCTGGATTTTCTTTAGTTTTATGGTACGGCTGAATTATTTGAACGAGTTGTATTCTATCTCCGGGTTGCAAAAGATTTGAGGTACTTTCTTGAGCCTGAAAAAAGGTAAATATAATTTTTTTAAAAAAAATATTGTAATTTTGCATAAAATATGTCAACTTACTTAATTAATTTTAATATTAAAACTTTAGTACTTTAAAAGTAAATAAAGATTTTTCAATTTCTAAAAATTAATTAATTTTTAGACGTGTATTTTTTAGTTTTAATAATTAATTAAAGATAAATCATTTATAGATCTTCTCTTCTTTAAAGTGTAGGAACTATCATTGAAAATAAAATATCTAAAAAACGGAATTTCATAATTTATTGTATTTGTGTATAATTTTAATTATTATTAATACTCTAATATTTGTATTATCTGAACTTAGGATAAATGAGCTTGTAATATTTGAATCTATTTCCTAAAAGGCAAACAATATAGAAATTCATACATGATATTATTCTAAAAATGATTAGATAATTCATTAACATTATAACTTAGTAATTTAATATTTTTAATTTACATTGTATCATATTTATATTTAAACTTAATGTACATATTATTATTTAATACATTATATATTGAGAAATAGTAATTCTATATTTTAGTTAATTAACAACCAGCTTAAGAAAGTACTAAAACTATATTTATATTGATTTTTATTTAGTGAAAATAAAGTTTAGAAATAAATTAATTTTTTCTATTGCAACCTTATAATTATTGATCCTTCGAAAAAAAATTTAAGTAACTCAAATCGATACTTATAATAGTTAATACATCTACATAATTAATATGTAAGTGACTTAAATACTTTTTTCTTGAAGATAATCGTTTATATCTGCTACACATCCGTAATTTATTTAATGACATATTTTTTTATTCTTTAATTATATATATTTAATAATTTATGTTTGACAAAGTATTTTATAATATAATTTTTATTGTACTAGTTTATTAGACTATAGATATATAAACTATAGACAGAACAATAAATATGAAACATAAAACTATTACTGTTTATTACATTATGATTCTGTATTAGTTTTTTAAATATCGAGATAGCAATATTACAAGTGAATAATATGCTCATAATATGTCAGTAATATGCTAATGAATAAACTTACATTTTTATTAGGCAGATTCGCAACAGCTTTTTCGCCGATCGCAAAACTAGTGGCACTGCTGTTATGATTGTCTGACAAACCATACTGAATAAGAGGATGATAACCCCATTCATTAGCTACGTACTTGACATCCGTCAACCCTCGTTTCGAGCTTCCATAGTAACGACCGCTAGCATTTTTGCCTTCGTGAATTTCTGCTTTGTCATGGCCATCGCTTGCTTGATCTTCGACCACGTATTTATATCGATAAGATGGCGGATTCTGTTTGAGACACAAAATAAATAAATAATTGAAGGTAAGACAGGATTTATATTTTTTCTTACTATATAGAAAATTAAGATAATACAACATAAAAGGAAATTTAACAACAGAATTATTGAGCTCACATAAAACAACTTTTGACAAAATTCAATATTCATTAATAATTAATTATTGAATATTCAAAATTATTTGAAAATAATTTATCAATAAATTTTTATAAGGAGAAAATGGCGCTTAAGTTAAATGAAAGAAAGAAATAAATATTTTTCAATACACAACTTAAAAAAATTTTTTTTCAGAATTTATTTTATTGATATAATTTTTTTTCACTTACAGGAATAGAATAAAATTTGAATAGATCCAAATAAAATTTATTCGTGTTCAGATGACATTAATTTCAACTATCCAAAGAATTGTATAGAATTTTTACGTATTACTATTCAGAAAGAAAAAATAAAATGAAGGACGGTAAGTTACAAAGAATATCAGTACGTAAAAGTAATATATCACTCGCGTATGAAAACGTATTTAAAAACGTATTTAATATAAAGTAAAATAGATTTTTGTCCAGACATGAATGTGGTTCTACATCTACTAGTGGATACGTTGAAATCTTCGTATAGTATCAATTCAATGAGTAAAAAATCGATCGTCCTATTATTCAAAAATACATACGTGTACAATCTTATAGATATACAGAAAAATTAAAGTAACTACTGTCAGTATTTAGTATTTTACGCATTATTAAATTAATATAAATTCGCTCATATTGATAATCGTAACAATAATATACAACATATTTTAGCATAAAAAAATTAAACAAATCACCTTACAATAGTATTTTTTAAAGATTCTAAGTGATCTGATAATAAATTAGCAGATTGACATCGTATTTATACACTTATATAATTATAGTCTTTACTGTTACATATATTTTGTTAGATTTGTTCATTGATTAATGCTTTATTATTATTCACACAATTTCTATGATTTACTGAATTATTTGTATTCTTCAAATAATTATGTATAATATTATACTGAGAACTAATTTCATATTAAACAACTGATTACTTAATATGACATGTAATATTTGAAGTAAAAATTAAATACCCTTATTCTAAAGAAAATATTAAAAAATAACTAAGCAAACTTCAATTAAGAATTTTTTAAATACCGTCTGTAATATGCCTTTTTTATATAAGAGAAAACAGCATCTTTAATAAGGTTATATAAAATAAAAATCTTAAACATCACTATTAAAAAAGACCATTAATTTCCTAAGGTTTTATATAAAATTGAAAATAAGCAGAAATATTGGTACTTATAATTATTGGTATATAATAAGGTTTGCTAGTTTTTATCACTTATCATTGGAAAATTTCCGTGAATGCTGAAGGCTATTAGGTTGCTTATATGGGAGAAATTAGGGTGAAAAGACCAGGAAATAAGGTCAGCATCAGGCAGCAAGTAACCGTTAATAATACTTTATGAGTGCACTATTAATACTGCATTGCTGTCACTATAAATCTAAGAAGTACCGTGAAGCTTCATAATGTGTTAGCTATACTCGCGATCGCTTCTTTCTTCGTTTTTCATTTACTTTATTCTATATTTCTTCTTTAGCTCTTTCGCTCGCTTGTTTTTCTCTTTCTTTCACTCTTTGTATGACTTTTCCATACATCTACTATTATTTAAATATTCTTTTCATTTTTATAGTCCTATAATAAATGCTTGATAATAAAAGTTTCTGGAAGTTCTAATAGATAAAATTCAATGGCGTATATACCTTGCCTTAGAACGAAATGCAAGGTCCATTTAGCGATTTTACTTTGTTTTGTGGTACCCGTAAAAGCATTTTATATACATGTTTGAGAGTAACTGAATGAGAAATTCCGTTGAATGCTCAAGATGTAAATCGCGACAAATTTTATTAAAAAGTATATTAGAAGCATAGTAGAGAGAATATACGTCATTTCATAGTGAAATTAAAATAAATTAAATTATAATTGTGATTTATAGTAGTATAGTAGTTAAGATTAATCACAAAATTGAGATCTTTACGATTATAAAAAATATTATTTTATATAATATGTGTATAATTAATGAGTAAGTATTATAATATTCTTTGAACGAATTTCAATAAGATCAGAATATTTACAAATAAGAACAAAATAAATTTTATGTACTCATAAACTTAATATAAATCCACAAGAATAAATTAATATGATCTGGGAAAAGTAATTATTAGGTAATAAATTAAAAATTATGGTCTTGTACTTTATAAGCATCGTTTTTAAAAAAAATTTTTGCTTAACAGTAAAAAAAATTTAGATATATTTGTTAAATATATTAAGATTAAGATATTGATATTTGAATAAGAAAATGTATCTGTTAAGTATCTTCTCATAATTAAGAATTTATATTGATTTATTGTAAAATTGTGTAGTTTTGTTAAATTCGTGTAGTTAAATTTTTTGCATAATAAAAGTATAACTATAATAATTTATAGCATACATTTTTTATATAAATCTAAATCGTTAGCATATTATATATTTTTCAATATGTTCAAAATTAATTATTCTCATTGACTATAATAAATTATAATAGTACCATAATATCAATATCTAATACTTATCGTAAATTATATTTGTATATATAATGTAATATATAACTTTAATATTTATTTAATATATATTTTCGTTTAGTTATACTATGTAAATTCGTGCATTTAGCGCCGGAATTTTAAACTCCTGCATATGCGGAAAATGATTATTGAGTGTAAAATAACACGAATTACTTCTCAATCTTGGAGTTGCTTTATTTCTCTTCGGTGCTAGTCAACATTGAACGATAAGATGTCGGTAAAAGGAAAGTGCACGAAAAAATAAAGAAAAGATCCAAACTCACTTCTAGTTGAACATTACAAGCAATATAATATCGAAGTACATCTTTTAGAGTTCCAACAATCCGTCAGTTTTGTGTGCACTTTTAGATGCTTTATGTACAACTCTATTTATTCGCATGACCAAAAACGTATATTCTTAGTAGGAATAAGACATACTGAATAACGCATTTCAGTAAAGAAAATATTATTAAACAGAGAATCAAGAAGCATATTTCTTAGATATTTTCGTTAGTTTATTCCAAGATATATCTGATAATTCAATTTTCTTAAATTACACGGTAATTTTAAAATTACTCTATATTAAATGCTATATATTATTAATATAAAAATTATTATTATACTTATTAATATAAAAATAATTAACAAGTATTAAAAATAAAATATTTGTTTAAATTTTTTTATTTCAATAAAAAAATTTTTTTAAATATAGTTAAAATTCATATAAATATTTTAATATTAACCTTTATATATTTTAGACATTTTGAATGTTTTTATTTATTGAAATTAATTATTGCAATTTTATATAGTATGTCAGTTGAGAGAAGTACAATTGTACTTTGCTAAAATAACATTGTATATCGAAATTAATGATTCGATTTGGGATTGACTTCAGCCGTAGACAATAAAATGCCTACATAGGAAATTATATTGCATCCACGTGTCTTATAAATTATAATTAAAAAAGTTTTAATTTTTCAGACTTTGAAATAAAAATCTTTGAAAATATCTTAAAATATTTTAAAAGCACGTAGATAAGTGATTAGAAGATTAATAGTAAATTTAGCACGTCATTTAATCATTTATGACATCCAACAGTCAAACGATCTCAGTCTAAAAATTCATTCAATAAATGCATTTAAAACTAATTAATCATAATTTCTTTTGAATATCGAAAATGTTCATAAATCATTTATTCAATTTTAAATAGAATATCAAGTTATATGATCAATTAAATAAAATATCATAAGTAAATAAAATACTCTAATAAAATGGATTAAATAATAATTTTCTATCCGAGAGTACATAATCTTAACTAAAATTCGTTCATATTTATAATTATACTAAATTCTGGTATTTTCATCATTATATCTACTGTAAGTTTATATCCAAATACGGACATATTTTTCTATAGGTATAGAACGTTCATGATGACTTATAACCTGTATACAATATAGATTTATTCGTTGAAAAATATTAATTATTCAAAAACATTTCGATCCATACTATCTCAGATTTAATATACTGAGATTATACTCATACAAAACAATTTTTGAACCAAGATATGTATATAAACAGATGTTATTACAAATATATATATTTTTATTTAATAAACGCATGTAAACAGTTTTTAATAAGTTAATAGTATAGAATAATTCAATCTCTAATTTCTAATTATATTTATTAAAATTACACTATTTTTTATTTTATACTTATATATCGTTTATAAAATTTCAAATAATTATATCAATAGTAAAAGTAATAAATATATGCTTGGGAAGAAAGAATGAGGATAACAAATATAAAAAGAAAATACATCTTTTCAAAATTATTAATTTTTCTTTCAAAAACTACGTTTAAATTGAAATTAATTTAATTTAAAAAATTATCAACATAATATTTCAATTATACGTAATATTTAGTTTGGTTATATATTTGTATTTTTGATTGCAAATAATTTAATATCTTCATAGTGGCTAAATAATAAAAATACAGTAAGTATAAAAATTAAATTAGAAATAACTATTTACACTTAAAATCTTGATCTTTAGCTTTTCAATTAATTTTATAAATTTTATACTTTATTTATAGTGAAATTTTGAATCAGTTTTTATAACATTCACAAATAATAATAGGAATTTAAAATTGATTAATATTCAGTCATTTAACTATTTATTAGATACTCTAATTAAAAATTTATTATTATTCAATACTTATCTAATTTATTTAAAATAAGTTAGTAATTTTTAGTATATTTCTTTTTTTTATTTATTATTACATTACAAGTTTCCTTTTGGCGTAAATTAAAAATTTTAAACACCATAAAAAGTTTATTAATACCTTTTTCATTTTTAAATTATATTAGTTCAAGAAATAGTTTATCTATATAATTTAAAACGTATAATTATGCATATATATTAGTAATTATTAAAATTTTGTATATTAAATATTGAAATTAAATAGAAATTACATGTATAAATAAATGAATGAATAAATGCTTTGAAATTTAATTTAATATGCATTCAAATTATAATTGTATATGTAAATATTAGATAATGTCAAATATTTGCGACATCACATAAACATGAATTAATTGAATACCACATTTTAATTATGATTCACATTATTACATAGCGAATATTATTTTACAAATAAATTTGATCGAAACATGTGATTTTTATATTTTTCTCTATTGTCGTCATGTATTCTGCTCGTATTCAACGTATTAACAAACGATAAAGCATCAAAATTTTTAATATTGCAAAAAGGTAGTGTAGGATTTTTTTAATCATATAAAAATATTTTAATACTAAAGAGAATAATTTTTATTTTGTAAAATATTAAAAAATAAATTGGGTGCCATGTTATCCCTTACAAGCATCCGATATAAAACGCTTTCCTAATCTCGCTTGCACTCGCCACCTCGATTCACTCAGATCGTCTATCAAAGCTGAACCGTTCAGATTGACGACACCGATAATCCCCCTACGCTATCAACAGAGAAAATACCATGCGATCAACATCCGTCGTTATTCCACCGAAAATAAATCGTGTACACGAGCGACGAATTTTCGCGCAAGTTGTGTACGACTCCTCACGCTGTGAAACGGAAAATCGAATTTAACTGCAGTATAGAAGTAAAAAAGTAGCCATGGGAATGAGTACCCTACAAAAGACAGGATAAATACGAAAGCTCACTTTACCTCCTTTCGTTGTGTGTCCGCGAAGACGCGCGACGTTTCCAAAAGACGTCAGCGGATAAACGTCGATAGAAAAAAATGAGAAAAGCTGTCTTTTACCAGCGAACTCTTATTAATGATTCTCTTCATTCTTCTGTTTGAAGAAAATGAGAAAGAGAGAGAGAGAGAGAGAGATAGAGAGAGAGACAAAGAACTTTCTTACTTCGCAATTTAATCCTCATTCTTTTCCTGATCCACTTTGTCGTGTACACATATTCAAAAAAAGTAGATGCTAAAACTTAGAAATATGTAAATTCAAAATTGTGAATGTTTCAACTTCTTAGGATCGATTAAAACTTTCTTCCTCCTATCCTGTTTTCTTCACTTTGTACGTACCAACAGATGATCCACAGTCTTTTTTCATCCGATATTGTATACTTTTTTCTTTTTCGTACGTCTTGACTACTATTCACTCGTGTCATCTGCCTTTTCTCATTTCAGAAGAGACCAGCACAAATATAATGATAAACAAAAACTATATTTTCAGAATGCTAATCTTATGCAGTGAACAAAAATATTCATATTCTTATACTTGCAAAATTTGAATATGTTTTTTTGCATATACTACTGCCAATATCTCGTTTTTTATACTAATTGTGTAATATTTAAGAATAACAAATGTAGAAAATTTTATGGAAACTCTAAAATTTTTCTAAAATGGGGATCGGGATATACCTATATGAAATATTTTAATCAAAATGTGACTAACTTGTTGATGTTAAGAATTTATTTTATGTATTTTAATAATTCACATTGCTTTTAATTGATTATGAAATTATAAAAATTCAAATAAATTTAAAAATCGCATAAAGAAAAATGAAAATAGAATTATTTATAATTCCTTAATAAAGGGAAATATGTTATTTCTGGCATAAAAATTGTTTTATAAAATTTAGTTTTATAAAATATAATAAATAATCATGGAGAAACTAATAATTTTTTCTTCTCTTTAACTATTTCTCGGAAGAAAAAATGGATTGGATCGTTAAAATTAAATTACTATTGCAAGTTCAGAAATATTGTAATTTACTTTTATATGTTTGGAGGGGGGCGAAATTCGATAGAAACATTGCAGTATTCATTGTTATTGTCACATGTCTCATTTATACAAGAATACGGTATCGTTTCAAAATAGGACGAGACCGAATCAAAAAAGCTTCGGTTAATGGATAAGGATTCTATAGTTAATTGAAACGAGAAATTAAGAGTGAAGAGCCGTGTGCGAAGCCATTGCCCTGCTCTCTGGTGTACCAATAAAAGCTGAGGAAGGAAATGTTCGTGCAAAATCTCTGTTAGGCGTATGTGCTTCTACACATGTGCATATCTATAGATTTTTTCTATTTTATCCAAATATAAATACTCTGATATAGGTTTAATGAAAAATTACGATTCAAGTAATCGTATATGTGTATGTTGAAAGCGTACAAGCGAAATAGGACTGTGGGATCAGCTGATTACAAATTGATTTTATTTAATTCAAATTAATCGCAATGTAATCAAGCAACATTAAAGCGTTAACTTCAATATAGACATAACAAAATTTTATAAATTATTTAGGTATGAAATGGTCTAATTATTATGCTAATATTGAAAATACTATGAAAAATCTGATTAATTATTGTTTGGAAAAAAATATTACCATTTACACATATAAGTTGTTAAAAATATTAAGTTCTATGAATATTTTTTCTTTTTACTAATAATATGTAAAATTATTTAAAATAAAAAATGATATATTATAGGATTATTGTTCTTTGCTAATAAATAAAATCATGATTTTGATTTAAAAAGTCGAAGAAAATAATCACCGCGTGTATGTGAGTTTCACAGGAAATGAGGTAATGTTCTGTATTGCATTGAAATCATCAAAAAAGTAAGTATAAATACAATTTAATCAAAGGAACTTATGTAAGAGTTAAATTTTACAATTTTTTATGCATAAAGTTACATAGAAGTTACATTCCTATAGTTACATAAAAGTTTGAAATTAATTAATTGGAAAAAATTGCATGAATTTATTCGAGTTGTGTGATAGGTTGAAATAATCATAATGATAGAAATACATTAAATAATATTCGTTTGAACAGCTTAATAATGTGATCGGATTAAGTACCTTTAATTGATTATGAAATTTTTTGTAAAAGCAAAACATAATTAATCATGCATTGTTTACCAACAGTAAGTTCATTAAGAAAATTTATAAAAAATTTTTATTAACAGTTTTCATTGTTATTTACTGTATTTTTAATATATTTCATTATCGATCATGCTGCAAAAATTTCTAAATAATACAATTTATTATTATTATATAAACTATGTATATATATATATTATTTATAAAATTATATATATATATTATTATATAAGGTGTTGTTCATTATGTCTTCAAAAAGAAGAAGTATAGAAGGATTCTATAATTGTTATATGTGAAGTTAGAAAATATAATGAATATCACAAAGTTTGAATAAATAAATAAAGATATGAATGAAAATAATGATGCAAGCTTAATTTATTACGTTTTCATAATATATAGCACTTTATTAGGAATTTTTTTACTGAAGAAATGTATCATTGTAAAATATTCTTCAATATTAAAATATAAGATACGTTCTCAAAATGTATATGTTGCCATTAAATTTTTATAAAAAATATATTTCTACTATTTACCTCATCATTATTAGGCTGTTTAATGTAATTAGATGGTGGAGTTGTTATTGTTGGTACGACTAATACAGCTACAACGCCCTAGAAAAAGAAAATAATCAAGTTATAATTTTGAACATTGACAGTATATTATACCTAAAATATACAAGTTTTCTATTGCATAATACATATTTATATATATTGTAAATCATAAAACATGTGTATACGTATATAAATGTAGATTAAAAAAACATGTATGAATGAACATAAATTTTTTATTTATAATTTCTCATAGGGAACTTATCTACTTTCTAAATAAAAATGAGTTGATAATTTAATGAACAGCTGAACTCTCCTAGATTCTAAACGAACAAAAAATTTTCATACTTTATATTTTTCTTTGAATAATAATTGATAAAAAATCGTTAATAATAGATTGATAATTTTTAAATACATAAAGAATGATATTTTAATTTTAATTATAGATATGTGAATGATATAAAAAATTAAAAATAGCACTGAATATAAGAAACATATATTTCAAGTCATGTATTGTAAAAATTTATTGCTTATAAAATAATACACCAAAAATTTAAAGGTATTTATTATTGGATGTTAAATTATAAATCTTTATATTATAAAATAATATTTTTAAGTTTTTTTATATTATAAGCAAGTACTGGAAATTTTTTTTTAATTTATTAATTTATAATTTTCTTTTCGCATTGTATTCAATAATACTAATTAAACATGTGTTATTAGAATTACCTTAACTGTTCATTTTTAATATTTTAAAATAAAATATTTTCCTAAATAATTCTTGTGATTTACAGAAATTATAATCGTAACTTCTAGGATATTAAAAGAAAAGACGAATTAATAAAAAAGTTGAACGAATAATCACGGTTAATCCTGGACATAATTTTCACGTAATCCTTTACCTAAGATCCGTAAATATCGAGCTTTCCATTCATATTAAGTTTTTTTAACACATAATTCATTATATTTTTTAAACTAATTTTATTAAATATTAGTTTTCTCTTACAAGGCAATAATTATTGCACGATCATTAAAATTTTAATTAATTCTTTAACAGACGACGTCGTAAAAATTATTTCTTAAAATGGGTAATCTCCGAGTTATGCAATCTAATAACCAATTGTATTATCCTGGATGCTTTCTTATAAACTTTTAATTGAAACACAGAGTAAAAGTTAATCATTAGAAGGGAACTATGTCTTTTAGGTTGATACATTCTGTAAATTGGTGTAAACACCTTATATTTTAATTGCTCGATATTCCAGGTGAAATATCACATACTAGTCTACATTGTAAGAAAATATATATTTTTTCATATTATTTTCATATAATTTTTTATTAATTAAAATAAAATTAAAAAATTAATTTAAAAGAAAAAAATGTACGTTTATGTACAGAAAGAGAGGGAGAGAGAGAGAGAGAGAGAGAGAGACTAGGGCAGAGAGAAATTGATATAGATATATAGATAAGATATATATATATATAGATTAAGAGGGAGAGGGAAAGAGAGAATAAGCAGTTTTGCGAAGAAGAACTAAGTTGCGCCGGTTACCTGTCAACTGCAACTATTCGTGTCGAATAACTTTTAAAGCTATACTTGCTGCCAATGACATAAGTTGACTACTGACTTACTCCTTCCACACTTGTTAGTTTCTTTTGTGATCTCGATATAAAATCTTACACGTTACGTTTTACGCTTTATTCCCAATAAGTTTTTTTGTTACTTGTTGAAATAATTTTTGTTTTATTTTTAAATTATAGTTTTATTTATCTTTTTTTTGAACAATTGATTAAATATAGCTAAAATATGCTAGAAGTATATAATTTTGCATAGAACAAAGTAAAATTAAAACAAAATAGTAAACGTAAAAAAATTAAATGATATATTTCTATAATAAATTGAATATATATCTATCATTAAAAGAAGATTTTACATAATGTATATTAAGAATCAATATGAAGGGTATTTTATATTATTTTATAGATAAAATAAGTAAAATACATTTATTAAATAATTGGTTTTTACTTCATTGCGTTCTTCCAGATGAATGTTTTTTCTTTAAATACAATAATTTTACTGTTTTTTTTTAAGTTTTACAATTATTAAAAATTTAAAAAAATATAAAATATTATGAAACTCATTTTTCCATTAAAATTTACATTAAATTTAAAATGTTTTTAAATATATTGAAAATTTGTAATATATACATGTTATAAATATTATAAATTATAGTTTATAATATTTCATCAAGAGAAGTAATCTTTATTTAAACAAAACTAATTTAATCTATGCGATAAAATACGCGTTTAGAAATTTTATGAAAATTTAAAACTTATTTACTATTATTCAATTACCTATATTTATTTTTTAAAAGGAAATGATTTTAAATTAAATTTAGTAACTATATTTTTCAAATAAATATAATCTAAGAATACCATTGCAGTCAAGAAATAAAACTTGGATTCTTTATTGATGAATTTGCATGTAAACCGAAAATTTTAATGTAAAACAATTAAAATTCTTTTGATACCTCAGCTGAGACTATTATTTGGTCAGATAGTTGATACAATAATTAATCAGAAAATAATTAAACATCGGTTTTGAGTTTAGGGAGAGTAATAGCCGAATTTTCTGCTGAGATTAAATAAGTGAATACATCAAACTTAAATAAAATTAGAGGATATAATGATCGAATAATGTGTAACACATTATATAGGATATAAAAATTTATTCAAAATTAATTTTAGTCATAATATTATTACTTTACTATTGTTAGAAATAAAATCATAAATTTAAACGAAAATTATTTTTGTAGTTTTTTAAAGCTTCTGAAAGTATTAGTGCAAGAATCCAAGTGCCAATTAAATTCATTTTAGATGATAAATTTTATGTAGTTCTGCTATATTTTACTCATAAGATTTAAAATCTAAAAATCCATAGGCAATATTTTTTCCCTATGATCCCATAAACTTTTTTCTACGTAAAGATAAACCTAACTTCTTTTATTGTTTTAACTATAAGCTAGGAATGCTTTACGATAGCTGACAAAAACTACCGTTTCTACTTTGTTCTTCGTCAAAAGAATATAGAATCAAATATGACGTATATATTTCGTAAAGAATTCCCATGTAATTTCGTGGGACATGCATATCTCAAAGTCTTATAAAAGCTAAAACCAAAGTGAAGCTATGGCTGTTTAAAAAGTACACGTTAAGAGAAAGTTTTTTTTTTGGTTCTAATGCTCCAGAGATGTGTCAATAACGATCATACTGTCTTAAATAAATACACCTTCATGCTGTTTTCGCACTTTTTCAAGTTTCAGAGATTTTGCTATACTTAAATAAAATTATATTAGTCTTCTTATTTCATAGAAAAGGAGCTATAAATTAAAACCGTGAAGTATTGTGGATGTGAAAAAAATGGTATATTCAATATTTGAAGGTGAATTATTGTATATTAGTATATTTTATACATATCAAATTATTGAGATTTGTAATTGTACATTTTTTACTTATTTATTGTTTAAATTACATACATACATATATATATATATATATAATATATATATATATGATGGAATGTTTATATATAAGCATCTAATATTTTTTGAAAAAATTTTTTTAATGAAGCTTTTATACTTTGTTTAATATTAATAAATATTAAAAAGTTTATTAGAAGGAGTACATTATCAATTAGATTTTTATTCTTTTATTACACTCATGAAATTATATTATAATTGTTGATTCAAAAATAACAATTTTTTACAAATTCGTTTTAAACGTTTTATTGTTTTTTAAATAGTTTTCGCAGTTTAATGAAAATATTTGATTCAGAAAAGTTGATTAAAATCTATATTTTTTTTACTTAATAAAAATCTTTTATGAATATAAAAGTATTTTATATTCTTGAAAGATTGTTCAACATTCATTTCTGTATTGCTATGAAACACTCATTAATTTCACGTAACTTCAATTCATCAGTTTCTATTATATAGAGCAATTCGCCAAGTCGGTAATTTATTTTTCCGTAAAAACTGTTGAAAAGGTTAAGCACAGTGAAGTTTTGTGCTCAATAGTTCCCTGACTGCCACGATAATAGCTGCGCATTTTCATCGCCTCACTGCCTCAAAAAGCAGCTGACCTACGAAAGTGCGAGAGAGAAGAAAAAAGAATAGGGAAGATAAAAGAGAAAGGCAGAGGAAAGAGATATGAAAAGTCTACCTGGCCAAGGAAATTGAGATTCTCTGCAAATTCGGAAGACCGTACTATGAGATTTACATAAGGCGGTGTGCGGTGGTGGTAGCTTTTACCATTCCGTCTTTCCTTACCTCTCTCTCTCTCTCTCTCTTTCTCTCTCCATCGGTCGACCTTCTCACTTGTTCATCCACAATGCTATGATAAAATCCCTTCCTGGAGGCGCAGCGCTTTAACTTTGTGGCCGCGGGCACGTACATCGGATATAATATTAGGCTGCAATGCTACAGAAATCTCGAATCTGAGATATTCTTCTGGACGGATCGTTCCTTGGTATTCGCTCACAAGGCGACGCAAGGAAAACGAAAAGTTCGCATAGTTGAAGGATACGTGATATATGTAAATACTTACTCGTATATGGATGTATACGTATTCCAGAAGTGATCCTCTGTACATATTTGGTAGCACGTAAAACCCAGAACTCTGATGGCAACTGCCCTGTTTCTACTCGAGTTTTCGAATTATTCGTATCATATCGACTTTTGTCTATTTGACGGAAAGGGAAAGTATGAGAAAGAGAAAATCCAGACGAAGAAAAGTTCTAATCTTCCCATTTCAAGAAGTAGCATCGAAAGATACGTGGAAAATTATTGTCTTGAATACAAAGCTTATGTAACATCTGATATTATTGTTGATTTATTTTTCCTTTCTTGCTTTATAAATTCTTAAGATGAAAGGAATACAAATCAGTTTTCTATTTATAACTAAAAATATTGAAGATTCTAAATATCATATGAAGTTGACGTCCAATAATTAGATCGATTGAATTATATAAGGCTGATTGACTATTAAATATTTATCTAGTCTGACGGGACGTATGAAATCATTAAGTTTTTATATATATCAGAATTACTAAATATAAATATAGCTTCATTTCTATTTTTATTTCACAATCTTATTAGGTAAATATTTAAAATTTTTAAGTACAAATATTCAGTGTAATTATTTAAACATCTAAAACTCAATGTATAAAGAAAGATAGATTTAAATTGCAATTAAAATTTAATTTTGTAAATTATTTATGTGAAAATGTATAAAATTTTTTATAACAGAAATAAAAATCTAAATTAGCACACAAAATTACTACAGAAAAAATATATTTCATAACTTTAATAATAAAATTTACTTAACCATTTATCTGATCTGTATCTACTCTATCTTTCTTATAATTTAAAAATAGTCTATTCACTTCGCTGTAAAATCAAGATATTATCTTGAATTTTCATGAAACAATTATATTATATGGACAAATAACAATTAATTTCTTTTAATTTATTAAAATTTTGGAAGTTATTATATTATTATGCTCCGTAAATAATACATTTCTAACAATAATTATGCTTTTTTAATATTAATAAAATATTAATGCAATTTTAAAGTATATAAAACTTTTAAACTAAATAAATTATTGTAAATTTAATTTAAACAATGATTTTTCAGATACTAAAATTAGATAAATTAAATTTAAGAATAAAATCAATTTTTAAAATATTTACACACACAAAAGTTTAAAAAAAACTATACTTTTGTTCACTTCTAACACTAAAAGTCCATTTGTACAAACAAAAAAAAAATGAAAATTTTGGCTTTTTAGAGGTAGAACATTTATATTATATAAATTATCTGAAAATAGTTCCTAAGTATAGATAAATACTCCTTATTAAACTTTGCAATAGATTTACTCTAAATTTTTATAAACTAGAAAGGTGTACAAAAAGAAAGGTGTCAAGTAAGAAGTCATAAAATTTTCGAAAGTTAAAACTAAAAAAACCTCTTTAGCTTTTAACCGGATAATAGCATTTCAAAACGATAATCATTTTAGTAGGTTAAAAATTTAAATAATAGCAAAATTTATAATGCTTCAAAATAATTATATATAAAATAATATTAATGTTTAAAGACTTTTCATTATTTTAAATTTTATTTAGTTTCAAAATTATAATGAGTTTAATGTTTAAATATTATCCAATAATCAAATGTATTAAATAATACCAACATTCGTTATTTATCTCATTAGATGTATAATGCTCACTTTAGTATCATAAATGCAAAAGGCCATAATTTACATTGTAAATACATACTAATACATAGCGTAAAATGATAAAGCCCGCATAAAACCGACACAATCTTCTGAACGACAAAAGGGCTTAAATAGTTAAACCTTTGGTCTAGCATATTAAATCAATATTTTATAGTAATCAAATAAGTTTAAAAAATTATTATATATAAATTAGATTTTAATGGATTTTATAAAATTTTAATATTTTATTTGAAAGTAATTTCAGTATTTATCATACTTTTTTTATAAATTTTAACTTATCGCATTGAAATATAATTACATTAATCATTTTAATATTTTGAATTACTAAAATATAACCATTGTTTTTTATTGAATTATTAAATGACATTAAATCAATATTAAAATATGACTAAACTTAAATGTGATAAATATTTAGTTTGCAAATCAGTTAATAAACTTTAAAAAAAAGTTTGTCAGCAAGGTAAAGTAAATAATTTATTTTTCACGATTAGTTTTTATGACAATTTTTCCTTTATCTCTAATACGGTGTCTGATATTTAAGGACAATTAGATTATAAATTTAACTAAATTGTAACTTTTTAAAAAGAGCTCTCATTAAATTCTATATATTTCACTTAGTAAATTGAAGAATATCTTAGTTAATTGAAACATTTTTACAATGTTTAATCATGTTTATTAATTATTAAATTAACATACATATAAACGATTACATTTTTGTATATAAACTATGTTTAAAAACTACTTACTTTTATTGATAAGATTGTTAGTAATATAAAATAGATCTCAATGGAATGAGAGCTTAATTAAGGTATTACCAGATTAAAAGGATAGTCGTATATCTTGGAACGTTTCCACTTAATTTGTATAAGGTAAAATTATAAGCATTTTTTTTCACAAATATATTCTTTGATATGATGCAAAAAGTTTCTCTAGTTGCCGAACACAATTAAGGAACAAAAAGTAGAATAATTATTATTTTGGATTGACACTGAACACTAGTTTTTCTTGGATAGTTATCTTGGATAACTGTCTTGGAATTCTTCTTTCCGAACATTTATAAAAAAAGGAATAAATTTGAAGTTTTTAAATTTACTATTCAACGTGTAATAAATAATATATATTGATATTTGATTCTCCGTGGAAGAAGTATTTAAGAAAAGGTATTTTCTTCTTCTATACAAATACGATAGCCAGTTATTTAATTAACATATTGGTATGTATAAGATTATCTAAAATAGTGTATCATCTTTAAAAGTCATAATATTAAGTATCTTAATGCAGGCATAAATTCTTTGACCTATACCGATCAAAATATTGTTCAATAATTTGGTCATAATACGATTCTTAAACTGCATTGTAAAATTGTGGAATGAAGTAATAATTTAAAAAAAATGACATTTTATTATAAAAAAATTCGTTGATCACTAATTTATTTAATTTCTGATAAGAGAAAAAATAGAGTAAGAGAGAATACTTGCAAGTACTATATAAGGGAAGAGATGGAACGACGTTATTTTTTATGAAAGTGCTGAAGGAAACAAATGCTTTTTATAGTTTAAAAAGGTGTGTTCCTTTCATATGCAACGGGGATAGATTTAGGCATATATAATTAAGACAAATGTAAGAATGCGTTATCTTTGCTATATAATTTCCCCTAACATGTGAATCATACTCAGAGACCGGAGGGAAAGATTTTTTGGTAAATGTGTTTGTATATGTGATTGAAAAGACATCTGGGGATATATACTGGTAAAATACTAAAGAGAAAAGCTCTCGAGAGTTAACCCGTCGGAAGAAACCACTATAGGCAGTCGGATATAGGACACGTGAAACGCGTCGCTATAGCATTCTCTCTCACGTACTCGTTCGCTGACTCCCACTCTCTCTTTCTCTCTTTCTCTCTCATTGCTCTCACTCGCTCTGTCTTTCATAAACGTGCCCGCTCAATCTCAGTTTATTTTCAGCACGCTCGATGGATCCGCCACTAAATGATCTTATTCATTGTCGGTGGTAAATTTTAACCGATATGTAAACACACGTAGAGAAAATGCAAATACACGTACACGCAGCGAAATACATTACGTTATCAGATAATTTAGATTTAAATCGATCGATAACACGTAGCTGCCGGCGTCTATTTTTTGTCTTTTCAGTGCTTAGCGTTTCGCCCTGTACACAGCATACCATTGTTTGCTTATCTAAATATGCTATTCACGGCTATGAATTTATTAGAATCGACACTGGATGCTATGTCCGTATTCTTTCCTGATATTTATTTTCAGTGTAAAAAAAGCATTGTTTTGAACTAACGATGAAGAGTTGAGTTTTACATATCGAACTTCTCAAAAATTTTATTTCCGACCTGAAAGTATGAAACTAAATTAAGCCATTACTTTCATAATACTAATTATTCTTATCTAAATGATATAGTAATTACTTCCACTAGTAATAAAATCTAGTAACTCAAACTAAGGAGCAATTAAAAAAATGACAGTCCAAAATTCATTGTATTATATAGGAAAATATACGTACGTATTGACTAGGAACAACTAAAATGGTTGTGCATTTACGTACACATAAATTTTTACTTTCTATTTTTAAGTTTTTTGTTCATATAAAGAATTTAATGCCTTAAAATTTGTATTCATTTTCTTATTTATGCAGACACTAAAATTGTAATGGAAGCAAGTTCCTTGTCCGTAGAGTTCGTTGTTTTTTAATACCAAAAATATTTATTTGAGAATGTATTAATTACGATATTAAATTAATAGTATGCGTGCTAGTATGTATGCTCTAAGAACCGCATATGCTTCCGAATCACTCGTTTTTCTTTGTGTGAAAGGGATTCTGAGAGATCATTTTATCAACCTCTTCTAGTTAGCAAATTAATGAATATTTTTTAAGTAATGTTAAATTACCTTCGTTATTTTTAAATGTCAATTACCATCAAATAAAATTTCTTAAAGAACTCATTTGATCTGAAAAGTGTTTATGAATATCAATTTGTAATATAAAATATACCTCAATTTAATATCCCTTTATGCTTAATTTATATAATGAAGTTTTTGAAAATATTGAATAAAATTAAATAAAAAAATTAAAACTATATTTATCGTTGCATTCAAATTGACTATATAAATAAATTTTTGAAAATTTCCAAAAAATACTAAAATTTTCAAGAAATTGATATATTATAATTTGAAATATTCGAAAATAATCGCTGCTTTAATTATTATTAAAAGTAATAAACATAATTTCAGAATATAATTTATCAACACAGATGTAGCTAATATAAATATGAAATTTAGAAATATTAATAAAAACGTAAGCTTTTCTGTTATAAACAGAAATTATCGATATTCTCTATATCTCATAATAAACTATAGAAAAATAAACAAAATAGAAAATAAAGAATTAATATTAAAAATAATAAGATTGCGATTAATATTTTATGAAGTAGTAGTCTATAATTGATTACAGTAATGAAAATCAGAAAACAAGATGTATATCATATATTATTTACTACAAACAATTTCTTTTTATTTATATAGAATTTGTAATATATTACATGTAAGTATAGATAAAATATTATTAAAACGCAAAATAGTCATTAAAGCAGTAATCATAAAGAAATACAAATCGTGTAATTGAAAAATCCGATGTTAAACGAGATGCTCCGACATATTACTCCTGTTCAAGCTTATGTACAGCTGACATATATACACTTTTGCAAATCGCCGGTGAAAATCTGTATATATTCATTGGTTAGACGAGTTACTTCGTGCCATATAACTGTTTAACACAGTTGAGTCGGACTACTTCATTGCTTCAGTCTATCTTTTATAGGTTTTCGACAAGTAAATATGTATATATATTGACAATTATATTTGTATTTGTATAAAATTTTCAGTAGTCTAATTGCCCCATAAAAAGTCTATGCAGCAATTAGTATATGCAAAAATGCTAGAAAATTATAATAATTATATTTTATTATCTTACAATAAGCTTTCGTATTATTCTAAATTTAAATTTTTATTTTTTATCTACTAGTAATTATTAATTTATAATTTCTATTATTATTTTTATTATTATTTTGTTATAAGTGTTATTATTTTTAATATTATTATTGTTGTTATTTTTGTTAACAATATTAGAAGTTTACGTGTATTATCTCAATTCTAGCATTATTAAAACAGATAAAAATATATTTGCATTTTTCATTGTATTAACAGTTCAACTTTTATAAGATATTCTATTTGTTTTATTTAAAGTAATATTTTAATTTTAAAACGACAATTTTCATGATCAAATAGTAATTTAAGTATCTAGTAATTATTCTTATAATTTTGTAGTTAATGTAAGAGTTCAGAATACTTTTCTGTTTTTCTAATAACCTGTGAATTCATAATATCCAAAATTGATTGCCTAAAAATTATTTTATAATTTTTCTGATGAATAATTATTTTCATACAAGAAAAAAACAATATATATATAATATCGGTCACTAGGACAGTGAAAATACTATCGGCCTCAATAATATCGACTTCACCCGCAGTGGCTCGACAGCGATGAAAGTACACTTATGTTTCTTATGTCCCTTGTCTCGCACGAAATTGCGCAACCGCAGTCTGCAGTGAAAAAAGCTTTTTATCGTAATATTTAAAACTACGTTGTGTGAAAAGTCTCAACAGAAAGAGGTTAATCATTTTTCTTAAAGAAAGATTCGTTTGTCAATTTTAAATGTGCAGAATAAAAATTTTTAACTGCTAAATGCGTTTCTTTTCGTTTAATTGCTGAGTTACGCTTTAGGAATTGAAGAATACTTTGCAAACGTTACAGTTATATACTATCTAAGATAAATTTTCGTTTATTAAATGATTCATTTACATTAAATGAAGTCTTTCAGATTTGTATTTTAATTTTATTAAATGAAATACTGTTGATTAAAAAAACTAATTAAAAATACAAATGATATATAATTTTCATTTTTCATAATGGTATTATTTTAGTTATTTATTAGTTTTTTCTACATATTTCTATTATTTTTTATTGATATTAATTATTAATATAATGTTAGTTTCACTAGTAACAACGTTTTAATGAAAAAAAATACAAATATTAACGTTAAAGTTAAGCAAATATTAAGCTTTTAAAGTAATCTATAAGTATTAGATAATGACGTATTTGAAAAAGTACTTAAAATTTATTATTTATTTATTTATTTAAATTACGCAAATAATATCATTCAAAGTAGTAATATTTTTATGTACAAAATAACAAAATGTGTAAATTTTCGTCAACTTCTCATTATTTATTAAATTCTTATCATTATTTACATCAATTTCTTTGTTTCCCGAACTCTACAAATCAGATTTTTGTTTATAAAAATAGTAATAATAAAATAGTACAATAAAAATAATAAATTCTTTAAAACATATTAAAAAATTATTAAAAAGTTTTTGAATATAATAAAGTTTTATTTAAAGTATTTGAAAAATATCTAGAAACATATTATTTAATCTTAATACAAGCGTTGTTTTTATGCTTTGGAACAAGAGTCCCCAATAATATCAAACTTTTGTTTACTGTCTTTTTTATCATTTGGTTTTTATTAGATACATCTTCTACGGGAATTTTTCTTTGATACATATAATAAGAGTATATCATATATAAAAGTCAATTATAATTGTCATTATATTCAATTTTTTAGAGTTTAAAAATAGATATATGCCTACTATAAGTTATAGATATACATGGGATATGGGTGAGGGTATCATAACATTTACGTGTGCATGCGAGTTCATAAACAAGAGAATGAAGCTCTGGCATACGTAAGAAAAATCTAGTTAGTGCCATTTCGAGTAGCAACTTCTCTGTTTGTCTGTCTGTCTATCTGCCTGTCTCTCTCTCTATGTATCTCTCTCTCTCTATCTCTCCTCTTTCTTTAGCCAGGAAAGTTAGAATAGTTCTCATTTCTGACATACTTTTCTGGGTGTTTCAAGTCGTTTGGGATACCTGGCAACATTTTGTCCAAGTCGATCCACTTCTCTGAAAATATAAATCTTACGGAGCTGTAAAGAAAATTGCCTGACGCTCTAAACATTTTATCCGTTAATTAAGAAAAAAAGTTACCGTCATATAAAGAAGCTCGACAACCGCGACGTGATTGGCCGATTAAATTACACTGTGAAAGTGTAAAACGGTTTAACAATTTATTAAGAGAATTTTTGCCGTTCAGGAAACTTCGCTTTCCGATGCACATTAGAATTTTTAACATCTTAGTTATAAGTGTAGTTAAAGGATCTAAAAGGTACTGCATATATCAAAAAAATTTTCATTGTTTTTATCTTTCTTATATATTATAACTATATATAATTATTTATTATAAATATATTGTAGTTTCTAATTTTGTTTAGAATTTTCAAGTATATTCAAAACAATCTAATAAAAAAAATGGGAAAAATTATAAAAAAACATTTGTTACAATTTCTTATAATTTCAGGTTCTACAAACAAAACTCATAAAGAAGTTAATTTAAGGTAATGAAAACGTTTAATATATGTAAATATAATATTTAAAATCGAAAACTCAAGTTAACATCTACAATATATTAATTTAAATTAAATTTTTAATTACAGTAATATGTTTTATTTTATACCAATTAATAATTAAAAACAGACTTATTCTTATTATTATTACTAACTTTTATTGGAATTATATGTGAACCAGAAATTAATTATTAAAATCATCAAAAATATATATTTTCAACAATTTGTATTACATATTCTTAAAAATTTTTTACGTCAATATAATGCTAAATTCTTTTATGAATAGGCCACTTTTTATAAAAGTCTATTTTGTAAGTCTATAATTTAAGAATGGAAATTATTTTACAACATATATTTGTATTCTAAAAATATTTATCATTAGCTTTAAATTCTGATCAAATGGTTTGTTTCCTGAAAATTTTCCAGTAATATACTTGTGCATACATCTTTTGTTTCTGTTGAGTATATTATGACAATATACTACGATTACGAGCATACATATTATAACTTGTAATGCTCAAAAGAATATGGCCTTAAAAAAAATTATAGGTATATATTTTATTGGGGTAATATGCAATTAAATGCACAATTAAGAAGAAAAGCCTTTAAGCGAATTTCCATAAAAAGTATAAATTAGTAATTTTTTTTTTGTTTAGTAAAAAACAAACTTTTATTTATAGAATAATATTTTTACTGGTATTTTTTAGTTCTTTAACGTTAAAAATTAAATTCTCGGTTATATTTTTCTTCGAAAAGTATATTACTGATTCGTCTGATAAATTAAATGGATAAAATAGGCAATTAAAACATTTGATTTTTATAGTAATTAATAATTAGTAATAATTAGAGCTTTTTTGGTTTATCTTTTTTAAATAAGTATATTACACAGAACCACATAAACATACTCTCTTTCTCCTTCTCTGTCTATAAATATTATAGAAGGTATTATACATACTTTAAATTTATGTCTTTTTCTTAAAAAATTTAATGAAACATAAAATTCGATGGTTAAATGTAATTACTGTTTCTGCGCATGTACTTATTCGTATTTGTGTTTCAATCAATATTATTCTTCTCAAAAAATTATATGAATGTTATATTTCTTAATTTGTTTATTTTGTTATAGAATCTTTAATTAAAAATAGAAGTAACGAAATTAATTTGATTATAACAGAAAAGTTGATCATAATTAAATGGAAATAGAATTAGTAAAATACAATGTAAAAATAAATCATGCACGTACATTGATACTACAATTCTGAGCTTTTTTAAAAATATTTTATTTAATAGTATCTGAATCGAATTTAATTTATTATTTTAGCTTATTAATTAAAATATAGTATTTATTTCACCAAAGAATAAAATAATAATTAAACAATGCTGTAATTATTACAATAAATGCATTATGCAACTCTAAAAAGAACATTACAAAAATATACAAATTTTTATTTAAAATTGCTTCTAAATTTTTCAGAATAAATTTCTACAACAATTAATGATATTTCTTTTTCGTATTTAATTTTTAAATGAAGCTACTCTTCCATTTTTTTATTTCATACTCAAAATCAAATCAAAATGACTTAAATATGTTTATGGCTATCGTATTCAAAATATTTTTTAATATTATGAAAGAGTGAATAAATAATAGCAAAAAAAAAATTATTATAAATTTGATTAAAATGTAGATAAATGTTTCGAATTATAGCTTTTCAATAAAGTATTTACTATTAATCTTGTATAAGAATAATTTAAGTAACATTTATTTTAAAAATTTATAGATAATAAAAAGGCGAATTAAATTAGTTTTTAATGAATTCAATGTAATTATTTTTATTAGTACTGAATGATTATATCTTAGAAATAAATGATAATAAAAATTTTAATTTATGAATTTTATATCCACATCAAATACAGGTAAAAGAGATTAGTTTAGCAGTGTATTTCTTTTTAAGTATTTTAGCTACTAAGAAGCAATTATATTTGTAGCTATTTTATAATTTTATTATAAATCATATAATTAAAAAGAAATTTCAACTTATTTTAAATCGATGTATCTAATGTTTCGTACATCAAAATAATGGATAAGTAGTTTATATCCAGATAATAACTTTAAAATAATTTCTAATGAGCAGAGTTGGTTTTTTCGAAACATTGTTATTTTTTGACCTACAGGCAATTACCGCAGTTCCTCAGATTTTCTACCGACAACTCAAAATTGTTTGAAACTTGTTTTGCAATGATAATGACCTTGAAAATCCATGAACTTTGTAATGCTCCTGGGATAATTTATAGAAAGGTGTGTGTGCGTGCGTTGAATTAAACATATACTGATCAAGACTCTTGACGTTAAATTAACAGCAAGACATCCGGAATGCCGAAAAAAGTTCATTTCTACTTAGCTATCTTCAACCGAAAAAGAAAAATCAGATATTAAAGCCAGGAGTTAAGATTTGTTCTCTTGGTAAGTTTGCAAAGCCGGACATGTTACGTATTTGGCAGCGAGAGGCGAACAGTCTGAATCGGGTTGGTCAGGGAAAATGGAGAAGACTTTCTCTGTGCAATGCCGAGATGCATGCAGTAACTGCAGCGCAGTAAGATAAATAAGAAGCCAGAAGAAAGTACCGCGAGAGTGACCAGTTCAACTTGAACTTCAAGGTTACTGCGCTAGGGAGAGAAAGAGGATGAGGATGAGGAAAACAAGAAAAGAGAAGAAGAGGAACTCACCTGACCCAGTGATTGAGAGAATCCCACAAATCGATGAATATCAAGTTTTCCCGCCACCAGCTCCAAGACTCCTATGTGCACGAACCGGATCGGGGCACTCTTTTTTTTCTTCAATTTTGTATAAGAAAAAGGCAAGATTCTTGCGAAGCCGTGTAAATCATCCAGCTCCATTGCAAGATGAGAAGATTGGAAAAAAGGACATGTTTTTCTACTTCTGCAGAGAGCTATTTAGATTAATGGGATCGGGTGTCGTTTTGCGCTGAGTGAACTGGGTCAAACGCGTTCATTACTTTGAAGACGAGAGTCAACCGCGGAATCAACCGAAATCGAGCTTGGCCAACACTCTTTTTTTCCTGTTGCTGCTTCCTCATTTCTACTCTCTGTAACCTTTTTTCTAATCTTTAGAGTTATAGTGTATGTATTACTTGCTTTTTGTGCTTGTTTTGAAAAATCAATATGTCATTTGCTTAAATTCTTGTATAGATATATGGAAAATCCGAGAAATGCACCGAAGAAAATTAACAATAGCTGCCTCTAACAGTTTTTTTAAATTATAATTATCCGCTAATATTTTAATGCACCTAATTATACAAATTTAATAAAAAAAATTTATGCTAAAATATTGTAGCTAAAAATTGATGTTTCACATGAAAGTTGGTACAAAATATTTGATCGTTGCATCTCATATTAGATGCAAAATATTGTAGAAAGAATTATGAGAAGAAAAAGATAAAAAATTCAAATTCAGGTAAGTAATAATTCTAAATTCTTATATTTAAAAATATTTACGACTGTACGCTGAATACAATAGTGAAATAAAATAGTTAAAAAATATACAGAAAAAGGCATATAATTAATTTCAATCACTTCATTTTATATTTTTCTATCGCTGAATAACAAGGGAGTAAATTAGAACGAATAACGTCAATATTACATTTATAATAAATAATTTTACACTTTTTTCAAATAATTGTGATTATATTTATATTTAAAAAATCTATTACAGATATAATAATTCAACTATTAAAAAATCAGCAAGCATTTAAAAATATTTGAATATTAAAAAACGTCAGTTTTAATAGTACAATTTATAACTACAAATTATTCGGAATAATAATTTTTCATAAATTTATTATTTTTGAAAAAAAATCAAAATATTATAAAATTTTGAAAATTTTGAAAATTACAAGAGCAATATTTTTTTACGTATTAAGAAATGAATTTCAGATTATCTTGCATGATAAATAAATTTCAGAGATAAATAAAGTGCCTGAATGTAATAAAAGTACAAAGTTTCACTCTAAATTACTAGGTTCTTCCAAAAATATTTTCCAAGTAAATCTTACCGTTTATTTTATCATTATTTTAATTTTAAAAATCAATAAAATATTTATCTCCAACTCTAAATTAGTAAAATCTATATTTTTCTAAAATGAAACTAATATTACCTGGTATACCTATGTTTCATACGTTTTTTAATTTAAAATTATTTTTCACTTATATTAAATATTATGTTTATTACAAAGTTTATTTTAGAATTTGTGAACAAATAGAAATAACAATGAAGATTATTGAGTGATGAATCAAAAAATCTAAAAATAAAAGATATTTCTATATTAAAACTAATTAACACGTATCAAAAATTTAAGTTTTTTTCTAGAGAATAAGTTTATCGTATTTTGCTTAATTATCGTACAAATAATTAATCCACAAGAGTTTTAAAATAAGAAAACGAATACGTGAAATTATTTAATTCGTTCTCTATAAAGGAAATTAAATTGTCTTAAAGTGACACTATCTAAATCGATTCCCACAAAGCCCATGAGATTCGCACCAAAAAGTCACACTGAAAATCGAAGCGCACGAAATCGAAGATCCTTTTTTCACGTCAACCAAAGAGCCGTCAGTTTTCAGGTCACACACGTCGCCCTCTCGTATTATTACTAGCGAAGCATCTAAGCTTCAGGTTCGGTTCTTCACATTACAACGAGCACACCAAAGGTGTGATAAAAGCTTGAGGATTTAGCGTTAAAATGCAAATTTTACCAATGTGCGGAGGAGCAGCGTCATGTCCTTCCGTTAAAGGTACGAATCGGACGACGGAGGGAGGCCTCCTCTGTATGCCTTGTTATCGCTACCTCCTCGCGGCTTTTGTCCTCGGCGAGCGTCTGTTGTACAGGAGAAAATCGCGTGCGCGTGCAGCGGGAAAGATCGCACTTGTGCCGGCCGACTCGCTCCGCTCAACTTAACTCTCTCGAGCTTGGAGCTCCAGTTATCCTCTGCCCCCACTTGAACGACCGGACAGGAGCGTCGAGGCGCCGCGTGTAGCCTTTGCCGTCCGAAGGATCACAGCAGAGTAAGACAGATGCATCCCCGGGCGATAGCGCGTAGACGCAAGTCGGTAAAAGCCCTCGAGCACTTGGGCCCCGCAAGTTATCACAGTGTTCTGAATATTCCGCGTGTAACGAGCACCAATCGACTTTCTCTCACTCGCTTGTCGAGCTTCTGACTTTCAGGTGGTGCGTTCGCTCTTTCTCTAATGCTGCCGTGAGGGGCGTTGCGTTGTTATTCATCGAGCAGAGAAAGGAAAATAAATGAGGAACATAGTGCGTATATGACGATTTCGTGAAGAAAAAGGGAGCGTGAAGCCCAGAAGGAAGGGAAATTATCGAAAAAGGATGCACGGAAAACGACAAGTCGAGCTAAGGATACTTTCATCATTGGTATAGTCGAGATTAATTTGAGACTGTAGGGAATGGGATTGCGATATACTAATCGGTGTGTAATTCGTGGGGCAAGTTTAAATGATGCTTTCGGTATTGCGGTAATGGATTAATTGTCATTTCAAAAATATGTAATCTATATAAATTATGAGTGATAAGGTAAATTTTAATTTCAGCACACGTAAGCTTTTGATATTCGCCTCGAACATTGATATGCATGATTGAACGCAAATTAATTTGCTTAAATGGCAACGTTGATTGAAGGATTAATCACACAAGTCTGTAATGTTATTATAATAGTGTTAGACTAGAAAATGAGTTCAACGAAATAAAAATATATAAACGTCTATTTTTCCATAACTTTTTTCAATACCGTAATTTTTTATATCGGAAGAATTTTTTGTCTTTTTTTAATTGAATTTTAATGCAATTGATCATTAGTAATAAGAATATAAACTCAACTTCTATGCTATAATTTAATAGTAATAATTCAAATTTTTTACATAAAACTGTACAAAAATTTTATACTTTCTTAAAATACTTAAAAACAAATAAATTTTTCGATCACTGACGTAAAATTGAGTTGATCATGAAATATCTACACTGTACTTCACAAAACGATACAAATCTTTTTTTTTATTTTAAAATAAATAATTAATTTAATCTATTGGAACTAAAATGATAAAATTAATTAATATAAAATACCTAAATAAAATAATTATACAACCTTATTTCGTATTTTCTTATTACTTGTTCGAACATAAAACCTTATTTATGACTTAAACAAGTACTAAATAATTATTATAATTTAGTAAATATTCATTTTGTAAAAACATTCATTCATGACTTTAGCGTGATATGGAGGAACATTTTGAATTAAAAAATTCAAGGTTTGCGATGTGGATACATTCGAAATCATTTGAATTATGTAAGATTCAATGGTATATCTTGAGTAATATATAAAGAAATTTTTACCTTTCGAAATTGATAAAATAATTTCAATTTTCGTTATCATATTTCCCATACTGTAATTATTAAATTAAGTGTATATTTTCATCTGATTAATATATTTTATATTAATTTTTAATTTGTCTCAAAAATTAAAAATATATATAAATATATTCGAAGTTATATTATTATAAATAACTATAATATGTAATTGAAATTGTATTCAAATTTTGTATATTTAATTCTTTTTATTCTAAATTTATTTTTTGAAGATAAGAATTAATAAGATTAAGTGTCGTACATATATTTGTTGTAAAAATTTATATTATCGTGCTGTTCATACCATTGTAATTTATTATATAAAATAAAGCGAAAAAAATATTAAATATTTTAATTTAATTGTACTTAATAATATAATTATACAAATCAAATAAAGTAAATTGAATTAAAAAATACGCGTTGAAAAGGTAGGCTCAGATCATAATTTATTGAGATATTCCACAAATAATATATAATGAATAATTTTAAATCCAACTTTTTTCAAGCAACACTGATACAAGATATATATATGAAACTTATAGCATAACAGATGAGATATAATATATATAAAATTTAAAAAAAAATGAAAAAGATAAAAATTTAAAGGCAATTTTTTAACAAAATGAGAAAAATTTTTGTACGAAAAGTAGATCAATGAATGATAAAAATATAAGTAAATGGAAATTTTTACGAGAAAATATATTAATATAACACGTAACAAAATTGACAGAGATATAAAGCATAAAAAATTCTGGTCAGAATTCGAATTTGTAAAAATTTTACTTTTTGGAAGTTTATTAATGATAACGTTTAAATTAAAAAGTATTTATTATTTTATTTGGCAAGTAATAAAAAAGATTACAGAAAAACGTGAAATTATAAAATTTTTAATTATATCCTTACAATTAATATACCTTTATTGAATTATATACATGTATTGTAAAATTAAAAACAATAAATTACAGTTTAAATTTCTTACAGTTTATTAATGAAATTCGATTTATAAATGCATACATAATTACAAACTTTTTTTTATAAGCAAAATATTTTTGTAGAATTTCACAAATTTTTATGATTTTCTATTTTCAATACTAGTACACATTTTTAAATATATAGGTTTACAAATAGATACCGATGCATGCGAATAACAATAATTTAGTCTCCAAAAATATTGTGTATAAATAATTCTTCAGTTATGGAAATTTAATTTTCTCATACTAGAATAAAGAATATTTATTGGTACTACCGATTATTTTATTGAAGAAATTGTTATTTTAAATAGAAAATGAATTACTTCTAATCTATAATTACAGTGTTTTATAGATCAAACTTCAGGAAATTATTTTTTCTGTATAGATATTAATTGTTTATAAATGTATAGAGTTTTGTGAAAATATTTTCAAACTTTATAATATTACGTTTTTTAAGTTTCTTGGAGTTCGAAAATATTTTAATAAAACTTTAGACAATAATACTTTTACGTATAAAATATATATTAAGAACAAAATTTATTTCCTTTTAAATTTAATAATCCAATGTAATACTTACATCGTACTTGTATAAAAGATGTTTTAGAATTACTACATATTGATTTCAAAACTGATTCTATAAATCAGATTGAGCCTTTAATATACCTTTTATATAGTAATTGTTTAATATTGTTATATTCTTTCTATAAATTATATAACATTATTTGCATTATTATTAATAAATATATCCTTTTAATTCAGTCCAATTCAGTTAAATTATTAAATATATTCATTTTCAGATTCAGGTTTCAAATTTTTTTATTTCATTTACTGCTTCTTATTCCAAGGTTTCAATAGCATCCGCAAAAATCTATTACAATTCATGCGAGTATATGAAATATTCATTTAATCCTTAATGCGTATCCATAATTAATTAATTAACGATATAAATTTTACGTAATAGGGTATTTTGCAAAAAAAATTTTTTTCTGTAACATAAGAATATTTATTTGGATCTGTTTTTATAAAGGTTGATAACAATTGGAACTGAAACTGACCAATGGTTTATATACTTTTATAAAGGTTGTGTAATTCAATAAATATTTATAAAAAATCTGTAATATCGGCTTTGTACAATGTCCTATAGAGTATAAAATTTTATTTTATTTTTATTATGAGAAATCAAAATATAATTATATGAACAATGATTTAATGAATTAAATCTACAAAATTAATAATAGTATAAACCAGTAGTATGCAAAAGTATTTATTTTTAAAATTACATAACTTACATAATATCTATCAAAGATTAAGTGAGATGTGACCTTTCCACTCTTTTTAATTAATATTTAGATAGGATATTTGTACTAGGCGAAGATAAAATTTGCCTGAAATAAATTACCTACTTTTGCTGATAGAAAGCTCAATATTCTGACATATTTACAAATTGTTATAAGAATCTCTCCATTAAATACAGCGTTATGATTTATAACCTACCATAGTCTTTGTTACTTATAATAATCCTTTATTTAATAAGAGGAGGATTCACGAATCAAGGAAGAAAAATTATCCCCTCAAATACCGCAAATGTGCTATTTGACATTTATTTAAAGTTGAACTGACTTTTACGAAACCAGAAAACTCGCATTCTTATTTACATTAAAATAATCTTTTTCTAGTTAAATTATTTTAAGTATTACTTTCTTTCATTATATAATAACTTTATTTATGATTAATATATATATGATTCGATCTAATAAGATACATAAATTTTTGACAAATTAAACAGATACAATGAAATACTTTGGTGCAATTATAATATTTCGTATAAAATACTAATTATCTTACATTATTTTTCAATTTGAAGAATACCACTGGTTTCATAATTCTTAAGGAATATAAAGCAAACAGCCGAGTCAAAGATCATTTTTATCAGTTTGAAATTCTTACTAGATAGTATGAAGCAGTAGAAGCTTTTTAGAACACGAGTAACGAATTCAGTTAATTAAGGTTTAGGGATGACATATTGCTATTTGATTTGTCTTCAATACACAACCGTCCAAGTTAAGAAGGAATTCTATAATCTCGATAATTATTGCGGATAAAAAGTTTAATATAGATTAATAGCACACACTTATATAATATTTAATACATATTACATATTAATATTTGTAATATTTTTTAAGTAAATAGAAAAAATTGCTTCCTAGATATGCTCTTTATTTGTTTCAACTCAATATTATTTATTTGAAATATGCTAACTCATATTAAAAGAATATGTATACGTATCAGTTTATATCATTGACGAATAAATATTGAAATATGTATGTAGTTTAATTAAATGTCAATAATAATGTAGGTTTTTACTAAATAAAAATAATTATCTATAGATAATTAATTGTGTTGTTTTAGGTGGCTAAGTTTTTAAATAATTTTTTATCTCTTTTACATATCTGCAAACTTAGACTTATCTAGATACTTATTTGATAAAACACAAATGATTATTTTTTATGAGAATATTTTATAATCGATAGACCTTGAAATTTAATAATAATTTTAAGAGAAAAATTTTTTAATTTCACATAAATGTGTAGATTCTTAAAAAAAAAATAATCTATATTATAGTTTCAAAAGAAACGACTTTTATAAGCATTGGTAAGATGAATTGTTGAAAAGATGACTTCAAGCTTTTTATTTGTATATTTTCATCTACTATACTTTTTTTAACTTTTAAGCCTAAATACTTAGATTTTTTTAAAAAAATTTATTTATTCTTTCTCATAGAGAAAAATTAATTTTTAATTTTAACATTATTTGATTAAATTAGAAAATATATTTATTTTAAGAATGTCTGTTTATTTTCTATAAATTAAAATAAACGATTATTAACTGGAATAATTTGAGATAAATATATCGTGAGTAGATGAGAAAAATTTAAATACTTTGAGTTTTGTTAAGGATTCTGAGCTCAGTATAAAGGAAACACTCGTAGTCCAGAACCTTTTAAAGATTAAATAACACAACTTGAAATCCTGAGAGATCTTATTCGTGTTGTGATGGGAGAATTAAATATCATCTTAAAATGATGCATTAATGCTGACTCATCAAGTAATTATGGAAGTATTTTGCCAAAAAAAAAAAATGTTTTTTTTCAAACAAATAAAAAATATACAATTAAAACGATATTAAGTAATAATGTAGGTTATATAAATTATGAAAACTTAAAATTAAAATAAAAAAATTTTAATTTAAATTAAAATTCACAGAGAAAAAAAATTTAAAAAAGACAAAATAAAAAATTCAATTGATATTAAAATGTAGTAATAATAATCTCATTTATGACATTATATTATTTAAATTAATTTGTCAAATCGTAATACAAAAGAATAATTTCTATATGCGAGAATCTTTTTACGTATAAATAATATATAATTCATAAAATTTTTCAAATAAATAATTTTCTGAAAAATTATTTATTGTCTAAGAAGACAAATACACAAATTAATAAATAGAAATATAAATAAAATCTATTAAACATTTTAAAATCAATCATTGAAAATAAACATTGTTTGTCTGTCAATTTGAATTCGTTTTTTTTTAAAGTAAAAGTTTTATCGTCAATCACTAATTTTTTCATAAAATAAAAGTTTTATAAAATTTGTGCCTTAATTAAGACATGTTGATTAATAAAGTTTAATCAATATATTTAAGAACTTCTTCAATATCAAATTAAACAATGAATTAAAAAATCCTTATTTAATATCAATTGCAGAATTTTAGTATTCCATAATACAATATTTCTATATTAAAATTTTCAAAATTATTGTGTTTATCATTTTATAAAAAACTTACAAGTATAATAATAATAATAATAATAATAATAATAATAATAATAATAATAATAATAATAATAATAATAATTAATAATAACTATAAAATATTATTTTCATAACATGAAAAAAAAAATTAAAAAACACTTAATGATAAGTTTAAAAGCTTAATCGTGAAAGCATATTATCAATTTTCTCAGCTATTTCTTTATTTTCACTATAAAGGCCTCGGATTCAAGTAATCAATCAATAACTAGTGCGCAATAACAAAAATTATTCATTCTTAGTAATTTAATATTACTTTTAATATAGTATTGCTAAAAATGATTTTATTAACATTAGGACTAATTTTATTTACATACTTTGTAATATTTGTCGTTGGTATGTGTTAAATTAAATATTTATAATTTCATAAAAATTCCTGTCATAATAATATTTTTTATTAAATTATATTATTTCTTATATAGGAACAGATGATATGGACGTTACTATGAAGCACGAATTAAAGAATTGCTTAAAGTACTGCCCTAGTAAGTAATATTTTTATATTTATTTTTACATTTGTTTATTTTCAAAACATTTATTATAGAACAAGAACATATTGAAATTAAAATTGATTGATTAGAATTACTAGTAATAAAAAAATTTAGCATATAAATTATTCTTTATAATATATAAAGTAATTTTTAACAATTCTTTTACTGTGTAAATTTTGCTAATATTTTATACTCTGAGAAAATAGACTAGGCTCTAAAGATTTACTTCTATTAGATTTATGGATAATAATATGGACATAATATGGATAATTCAATAGATTTATATTTATATGTTTTATATTAGTATACTATATTATAATATATAATACTTAAATACAATATTAAATTTTATACGATATGTATCTAATATAAACCAAATTAATACATGTATAATTATTTAAATTTTTTCTTAGTAGTTCGCAAAATTATGGAAACGAATATATTTATTTTAAAAGGATCTTTAGATTAATATTTAAGTCTTCTCGTCAATTATGTATATATATATAATTTTACATAAATTTTAATATTTCTTTTAATATAATTTTATAATATGTTTGTTTAAGTACTAACTAGTTTCTTTTTCTCAACTTAATATAGAATTATATCTATTTAAACTTTTATTAAATTTGTTATTTACTTATAATAATATTCTAACAGAAATTGTATAACACTTATATGGATCAAGATCAAGACTTTAAAATATAAAAATAAATGTCTAACTAAACACATATTTTTTCTAAAAAATTACAAAACTTATACGTTCACATACTTAATATTTTAATTATTCCACAACTATTTTAATAAAAATTATGAAATTTCAGAGAAGAAAGGTCCTGAAAGAGAGACTTGCATAAAAAATTGCTATGCTATTTTTGGCCAAGTAACGCCAAAATCAAATTAGTAAGTACAATTTTGTAGGGGGAAAATTTTATGTATTTTTCCTTTCAGTGAAAACATGATGGAATAATAAAATAGTTTCAAATGAATAATAAAATTTGATGGATTGAAAAAAATAATGTTATTGAAAAAAGAAAAACAATACATAAAATATCTATGTTAATTTTTAATTATATGAAATTTTACACAATTCATTCATTAAATATTTAGATGTTAACATTTTTTGTAATTGAATTGTGACAATTTAATAAATAAGAGATGAGAGTAATTTCTCATAGTTAAAATAATAATAACAAATATTTTTCATAATATGCTTGTTTAAGTACTTAAATACTAAGTAGTTTCTTTTATTCAACTTAATATGGAATTATATGTATTTAAACTTTTAAATTTCAATACGGTTTAAATTAATGTTTGTTTTACAGAGTTTTAACTCAACTTTAAATTAGCTATTTTAGTTTAATTTAGTTGAACCTTAATAAAGTTAAATATCTTCATTTTCATTATTAGCACATTTTTAATGAGTAAATAATATTGTATCTTAAAGGGATGAATAAGAAATAGAGAGAGAGAGAGAGAGAGTGAATGAGAGATAAAAACAGACAGCGTAATTGAGAGAATGAGACAGAAATGAGATACAAATATAAAAAATTTTTAATATTTTACGAAATTGAGATGTAATGACAACAATGAGCGAATATTAATTTACATTTGCACTAAATAGAATTCGGTTATAATTTTATATACGTATTATTGAAATATTACTTCCATAATCGAATCCTTTGTTTTTTTTAGATGTCAACTAATATTAGATCAAATTATGACTAATATTACATACGTTAATATTTATGCTTCAATTTGAAAAATTACTAAAATTGCACAAAGATGTTTTTCGTAGCTGTTAATAATATTTTTGGTCAATGTGTATCAGTATTTGATGTAATTTACTTTTAATTAATTTAAAATAAACAATTAATCCGTGAATATAAATTAAATTTGATTAAGAATATTTTTAATTGTGGTAAAAATCTTAATCTTAATAATTGATTAAAATATAAATAATATTAAGATAATAATTATACATAATGTAACTGTTCTTTTTAATTTTAGTTCCTACGTAATGCTTATAATTTTATTTTTTATTTAAATATTTTCATAAATTTTTAATATTTGCAGACTATTATTAAAAACTCCTCTCTTTATCTTTTTCTTTACTATTTCAAGTTATAATTTGTATAAATTATAATTTATCATTATAATTACACCTTAAATCCCACTGTGTTGCTTATTGGATTTCCATTTTTATTGCATTGTTAAAAAACACCAATTCCAAAATTGTAAATTTACAGAAACGCGATGTTTAAAGAAAAATTTTAATTCATATAATTGGCAAATAATTCATTTAAAAAATAAAAATACTTTTTTCGAGAATCTTTTCTAATAAAATTATTTGGTAGAATTGGAATATTCAATGTTGACAATATCAATAAAATCTCATCAGTAGTTGCTTGCATACAGCAGCTATTTACTTTGATGTATGCTTTCCTAAAAAAATGTCCACAGTAATATAGTGTACTGACTAAGTATAGACTATTAAATTCTCAATTCATGTGTTCACGTAGCGACGGTTGCCGTCTTTCATTTACGATGTTACTTATAATCGATACATTGATGTTACTGCGTTTACCGAGTTTCCGGCAAAGATATCTTGGTCGTCCAATCTATTTTTTTTTGAGCAAAGTTTAAGCTACAAACCAATCTTTTTTTTATTTAGAATCTGCAGAAAGTTAGTTACATATGTGAGGAAGAAACAGTTAGACATAAATTTGTGCTTGACTCGGATCTTTCTGTAATTAAAAAGTTATTAGTACTTTCACTGTCATCAATTTTAATGAACTTATATTGTCTATGAAAATTTACTATAAAACATAATAGAGATTGCAAATTAATTTACAACAACTTTTTATCAATTTTCAGTTATTAATTACAAGGTATATTTTTGGCGACCAAGTAAATAGATGGTAAAATTTTTTTTAGAAAATTACTATAAAAATTAATGGAATATGTTTATATTATTTTTTAGAATCATACAATTAGAAATTTTTTGCAGCAACACGAATAAAAAATTTTAGTACAATACTTCTATATATTTATCATCTTTATTTATATCATGTAAATTAAATCTGAATTACGCTGAATTTTAGAAAATAATATTAATTGAAATAACGTATTCAAAGTGTATATATCAAACTAATAATTCAAAAGCCTTAGTGATCTATTGAATCTAAGTGATTTGAAAGATCAGAATATGTTTTGATCAAAATAGTTCTAGATATATTTTTGAAAAAGTATTTGATAACGCAATCATCAAATTTTCATCTCTTGGAGAAAACTACTTCAATGCAATCCCTCGAGATAAAAATGAAACTAAAAAGTTTGTTGGATATTTTCTTTAGTATGGATAAATTTAGGAAGGCTGTATGACAGATAGATATAATGTTAACCTTGTTACAATTCAGAAAATGAAATAATCAGATAATGAGCAGATTGCTCGAAGTAACTATTCGTTATTTTACCTGAAATCAATCTACGTACATAATTAACATATTTTTTAATAAATCAAGTAACCATATGAAGATCTAAGAAGAGTTTAATTAATGATATAACAAGTATAATTTTAAATTGATAAGGGTTTTTACTTTATATTATTTTTAATAAAAAGATGGAATAAGAGTCGGTTACAATAAAAAATTAAAGCTTGTGCTTACTAAATTCGTTGGAAAGCGTTTTTGTAAACCAAAATATCAAGGTAAACATATGAAATTAATTTAACAATATAAAAAATTAGAATAAATATTTTAAGGTCAAAGGTTCATGTAAAAGAATTTAGTTATCCCTATTGTCAAAAGAACAATTCAAACTAAGTGATTAGTTTATAAGTTTATTTTTATTGATTTTAACTATATTCAGAGAAAAGTTGGAACTAAAATCATAGCTTAGAAATATATTGGTTTAAATTAGGTTATCATTATTAAAAATGATACAAAAAATGCATTCACTTTTAAGAGAAAAATAACATACAAAAATGTTAAATAAAGAACGGTAAATAAATTAAAGTAAAGTATTATTAGTGTAAAATAAAAATATTTTAATATAAGAACATTGCTGTAGAAAATCTCCTTAGTTTGTACGTAAAAAAAAATCTACCCCTTCTGTACATGAATGAAACTCATTTTTATTATACACGTATGTATGTCATTATTTACACCGAAGTATTTTACTACCACTCAGATACTGCAAAATTTTAATTGATTAGTTTATCTTACCTATAGCAAAAGATATGTTTTGATGTGATTATAAGTAGTATAGTGTACGAGTTGTATTTACGATATTAATTATTTGCAGAAAGGGTTTTAGAAATGACAAGAATGTTATACAATTTCGGAAATCATTTTATTTAGATAAATGGGTTACGTTCATAACTTTTAATGTACACTTGTACCTACATACATAAATGAAGTCGTACTGATTTACTGCTTCGCGGGCTGCATTAGCATTAGCTTATACGACTGTCTTAAAATTATGCGGGTCAATATTCGCATGTTTTTAAATTATAGCCAGTGTCGGACTGCTAACCTCTACTCTACCGACAATTCTACAAATCTCTCGAGGAGTCTCAATGTAATTTCTGAAATCAACGTTTGTCCCGCCAGGCTATTTTATGTGTCACTTTTTTATACTTTATTATCCTTTTATGTTTTTCGATTTCATTTGCCCTAGATAAAAAATAAAAACTCGTTCGATCAACAACATTGTTTGGTAATACTTTTATGTTCTTTGTTACTGCTGTTATAAATAACCTCACGCGAGAATTTTACGACTTTTATAGGTATTGCATTATCCATGAGAATAATTTAAATATTAAACTGCTGTAAGGTATAAATATCTACTGTATCACGTTTTTATTATAAAGTCAAATGAAATGATACTTTATTACGAATTTAAGCTTTATAATTCCCAAATTCTTCGATTGGATTATAAAATACCGATGACAATTTTAATAACGAAATATGATACTCTTTAACCATCAGTTACGTCCTAGTTTAGCGAGCTTTTTTTATAAATAAAAATTCTAAGAACTAAATTTATCAGATACTAATTTGAAAAATCTGATGTAACCAGTGCTCGCTTATAATTGTCTCTTAATGACTTTATAAATATTTAATAATTTTTCCACTGATAATTACCTGTTGAGAAAAGTCAAAATAAATTTGTTTAAATTTGTTAACAAGATATATCGTACGGAATCTGTATGTTTATTTCTGATAATCACATACCATTAAATAAAATAAGTCTTGCAAGAAAATTCATAAAATAATTTAACGAAATTTATCATAATGATTTGTGCTATGTGTGCCA
This sequence comes from Platyscapa corneri, assembly GCA_018907185.1. NCBI lineage: Eukaryota > Metazoa > Arthropoda > Insecta > Hymenoptera > Agaonidae > Platyscapa > Platyscapa corneri. The sequence goes on along the minus strand of JACCHW010000058.1, from coordinate 972,979 downwards.
AACTTTTTTCAAAACGTTTAAATACGTCGGAAAAATATAGTATTAAAATTGGCTCCTGTAGCTCAACCAGGGGTAGTTGTAAATAAGATTCATTTGACGAAGAAGGATAAATAATGTCAGATGACCGATAATTGCATTGTAGTTTCAATAGAGAACATTTGCAGCATCACAGAGCTCGATTAAGAGCTATTTACTCGGAAGACCCTCATCGTAAACCCCCTCCCCCCTGTTATCCCATTTGTATGAAGATGTACCTTCAGGTGTCTGTAGACAAGAGTTAAGTAGTGTTCCATCAGTACTTTTGCAACGCGCTCGAATTTCATCTCAATTAAAGTGCAATGTCGAAGGTATAAGCGAGTGAGCCGCTGGCTAACAATTGACCCCTTGAGTCTTGCGAGTCATCGCCTGGAGAACAGCAGCGATGATACAAGCTTCTGTTAAAACGATTGAACGCCCGCGAGCCATTCAAACGCTCCCGTGTGTATAATACGACCGCCGAGCGCGTGTTCACGATTAGCATCTCCTGGCGCAGGTGAAAGTGTAGCGTCGGAAGCTGGTTCTTTACCGATGCCCTGCAGCTTTTTCGCTGGCCAAAAGTACTTTACGTAGGACATTCGTATCCAAACAAACGTATTTTAGGTCATATAATCGAATAGTACTCAGATTATATCGAAAGTTCTTTTTTTATTAGCCGGCCTTTTTCGAGCGATACTGCAAGGAGTTGGTGGAGGTGTCTACGTTGTTCTGGCTCGACGCGATTTCAGTCAAGCGAAATAAAAGAAAGTGATAAAAATTTGGTCTTATAATTGTATAAATTATCTTGATCGATTCGCCCTAATTAAATAGTTAAATAAAATTGTCTTTATTTACTATTTTACTGAGAATTCTATGGCGATCGTGATAGATTAAAATTGAATGATTAATTAATGAGATACTAGACTTATTTAAATTAGAATAAATTAAGATTTTCCAAAGAGTTACTGCAAGTCTATCAAAACTTTGAAAATGAACAATATTATAAATTTCCTCCTTGAACTTCCGAATATCAAAAATATAATGAAATATAATTGATCGTAGTATATGAAGAATTTATAAGAATTTTAGAGTACTTTTTACAGTTTATATATAAAGTTAATTAGAAGAAATTAATTACACAGTAGATTGTGAAATATTGTTATATAATACGTTGCACCCAAAACAATATATTTCTATTTTATTACGTCTGTTCATTTTTCTAAAAAACAACACTTTTTTGAAAATTTCAGATATTTTTTTATCAATTCCACAATTAAATATATATGTTCTATTGTCTAGTAATAAATATATATAACGATAAACGAATCTCAATATTATCTACGATATTCTTAAATAAAAATTCGTATGTGATATATTTAATTTTATAAGAAAATAATTTATTGCAAATAAAAATCATTGTATTCACGAAAATTGAAATCGAAATTACAGATACGATTTCAACCTAATAAAACAAATTATAGTAACCAATTATATAAATAAAATTGTAAAATATGAAACAACTTTTTATTCTACTTCACTACTATTAATGAGATTAGGGTTAATAAAAAATATACCTTTACTTTAAGAGTTTCAAATCTGATATTTTAAATTCTAACAATAAACCTTACATTACAGATGATAAGAAAGTAACATATACTATGATATTCAAACAATGAAGAGTAAAATCTTCAAATTGCAAACGTCAAAATATAATTTCTTCTTTTCTCTTATCTAAAGATTAAAGTAGAAGATTATTTTGAAGTACCGATGAATTTTAAACATTAAACTAAATTTATTAATTTAATTATTACATATAGTGTATTTTATTTATCTAATAATATTAAATTATATATGTAGGTTACTTTAATAAACGAATATAATATAATTTAAGGTACATATAGGTTATGAAAAATTTAACATGGAACGCTAATTTTTTTATAAAAGTATAATATAAAATATTGTAATACTCTCTTGAATATTTTAATAATAATGTATATTTATACTAAACAGAGAAAGTGCGTTTGTATTTTATATAAATTGGAGTAATGTAATTGTAAACAAAGGGCTTTTTCAATAGTTTTTTTCTTCTTAAAGCGTAAAATTTTATATCTAACCAATAATGTATCAGTTTTTGTTTATAATATTTGTTATTGATCGAAATTATTATAGAAACTATAAATCGATATAACGAATTTAATGAAATCATTAGATAATAAAAAATGAAAATTTAGATGAAGAAGTCACACAAACCTTCACATCCCTTTATAGTATATTCAGAAGTTACTTTGATTATATAACAGTAACCATAGTCAAGAAAGTTCGAACCTAAACTTAAGTAATTTCATAAGACAGCTTAGATCTGAGTAATAAAGGAGGGCGTATTTTGTACATCCAGTAATTTTACTTTAACCTAAACGATCCTAATGATAGCGGAATACCGAAACCACTTTCAAACAAGTTACCTGATACCAGAATCAACCCCCACTCCTCCTTTGATCAAGGAGAAATTCGGATTCTACCGATGAGTGAATAATACGCAAGCTCTGAAACTATCTAAACATGTTTTCTTTTTAAGTGCCATATTAAAATATGCATTACAGAAAGAGATTCTTCATACATTAGAATGCGTGTTTCAGGGAAATTTTTTAATTTCCTAACTTACTCCTACGCTTTGGACGAGTAATAAAAATTTTTTCATGATAGTCTATCGTGAGAGAGTGTTATCTTTTAAAATTAAAGATAATGTTTCACAACTTAACCTCAGAGAAGGTGTTACTCATAAATCATATAAAAAAATCAGTTTCGTGTTCGAACTAGTATTAAGTCTGGAATGTTTCAAAGATATTTACGTCGATAATAGACTAGATAAGTACATATGCAATTATTCACACCTTGATGCAAATAAAACGTTTTACATATTCCAAACTTTTGCAAGACTATATCACTTAATATACATGCACAAAGAAACGAGCTAACTGGATCGATCTAGTTTTTAAATTTAAGAATGGCTTGCTATTTAGGTAATTATACTTTCAAGGCAAATTAAATATGATATTTTGATTTTTAACTTCGCCATAATGGTTATTAATTCAAGTACACTGCGTAATGTCATTCTAGCTACTGTTCATTTTGTTAGGCTTACATACCGTCGACAAGCACTATACTATCTATAATTTAAATTCATAATTATTACCTGGTATTATTTCACAGCAAATTTTTGCGTTTTCAAGGAGGCTAGTAGTTTTTTTACTTATGTTTTTCTTAATTATTTAAGAGTTATATCCAAAACAGACTTTCAAGTCTTTGAACTATTAAATTCAAATACGAATATACCTCGGTTCAAGGTAAAAATAAATTCTACTAGTGCATATAAAATTTAAATGAATATACTAATAGCACTTTAAAAATGACAGAAATTAATATCCTTAGGTGATTGTCTATTGTGTATACAAAAATAAGCCATTTAATGTATGTAATAAAAATGTATTTAAAACTATTTAATTGATGAACTCGTAAAAAGCTCTTCTTCTTGACCTCCAATATTTAAAAAAAAAGAGTAATTAAATACTTATTATCATATTATATTTTAATAATTGAACGTTTTAATTATTTCATGCTTTATCAAATCTTTGTATATGTTTAAAATTCAAACTATCTTTTCCAGTATATTTATACAGTTATAAATCTTTATTTATGAGAACAAAAAATATAAAAAAAACTTTAAACATAATTATTTCTATTCGCATACAAATATGTCTGCCTTAGCACAATACATTCTGGAAAAATTCATTCACAATGAATTTAATCTTTTTAATAACCCATAAATATAAATACAATTATTACGTTATATTTAACGTTTATATAAAGCACTTTCAAAGGAGCTTAGATTAATCAAAACTCGTGTCTAGATAATGTTTTGCCTTTTTGTAATGTTTGGTATAAGTTAAGAGTATATTATGTAAATATAGAGTTTGTAAATGAGTTAATATAAGGGGTGAAGCAACAATGATAAAATAACAAAGAGAGAGAGAGGGAGAGGGAGAGAGAGAGAGTAAAAGGGGAAACGTCAAATGTTCATTGAGAGATTGAGTTGTTCTCTCGGGGCAAGGCAATGTTGTAGCTCTTGGCCGCTTAGTTTTATCTTCGGTCTTAAGTAGCGAGAAACTAAGTAGAACAGTGAAAAGATAAATTCCGTAGTTTCTTAGAAATCAAGCGAAAGACCTCAGGTTCACTTTAAGAAGTTTTCAGTAATACTGATGTTACTTTGCACGTATTCGTTATAAAAATCATTCTAAATGAGTTAGAACACAATCACATTATGAGCTATCGCACGATCATCCTAGTATTAATACAATATTTGAATATCTTTTTTCTATATTGTATATTGTATATGGTATAAATATACGTATAATGTAAAGTTTTATTTAGAAAAAAAAATTGATCACAAAATTTACTTTGACAAAAGTTAATTACTACGATTTATATTCAAATACAAAATTTGAAAATTTTCATTCAAGCTATAATATAAATATTATACAAAGTTAATAATAGTCGTAGCAAATATGTTTAGAATAACAAATTTATTATCGAAATTATTAAAGTATATTATTCTGTATGCTAATTATTATATTATTGGAGTTTCTTATATTTATATACATATAAGTCTTTTTGGGTATCAAGCGTATCCATGTAATAAGGAGCACTGACGTGTTTTATTTTACATTTACATTTTAAAGAGTATATAATGTGTTGAGAAGATTTCAAACGTTTTCTTTATTTTCATTAGAACGTATTCCTTATACACATATTAATAAAATTTTTTGTTCTATCACCCAGAGGTTTTTTTAAGTAAATTTTACATAAAAATATTTATTTTAAAAATCTGTGGCTAGAGGAACGTGATGATTAAATTTAAGATTCTTTAAAATTAGATCTTTTGTAATACGATTAATTTTATTATTAATAAATTTATGTTGAACATCATTTCTAAGCATAATTAATCTTTATTATTCAACTCAAAGAAAAAAATAGATAGATATAATAAGTATTCCAATCAATAACCAGTTTGAATAAAATTCTTTAAAAAATTTGATAAACAAATTTTAATAAATATTTGACTCAAGGGCCTTATTATTATAATATTTATTGTGCAATATCATATGTGATATTAATATTATATAAATGTTATATAAAATAAATAATCTACAGAGATAATTTTTTTCATTTACTTGCTAATTTGTAATTCATTTACGTGATTAAAAATAATAGTTTTTATTCTTTAATATAAAAGCATTTGATATTATCAAGCTATGATATACCGTGATAATTAGATCACTACCCATAAATATGAAATTGCATATTTTTTAAATATTTTTTCACTGACGCTAAGTTTTTCTATAAAATAATTTTAAATTTGATTATAATTACACATGTACTTTATGATACATCGTCTATTCATCATTATGCAGTATATAATTATTATTTTATAAGTAGGAAATCTTAAATCAAAGTTCATTTTTATTTAATTTGTTACGCTGTTTGTCCTTGGGTATATTCTGTTGTAAATATATTTATTCAAAGAAAGGATCTTCATAAACTCTTGAAATTGCTTCTACTTTCGTGTTCTATTCGTTCTTTTCTTCTGGTAAATAGAATTTTCTTTCTCTTCTTTTCTCATAGTATTCTTTTTTCTCAAATTTCTGTTACTAAAAAATAAAACTAAAAAATCCACGTGTTGCCTATTCTTTTATCTTTCTCCTCTTTTCATTATATTTTTTCTGTATATTTCTATAGTTGATTACCTATATAAATTTGAGCTTCTTTATTCTTAATTGATAAACGTAAGAATTAAGGAAAAATTATGAGGAATAGCTGGGAAAGTTGAACTGAAACTCTTAGATCGACCACCACTTTCTTATATTTGGCCGTGAGATACTTTTCTTTTTTAAACGACGCTTTCAGTATTTTTTTTTGTTTTAAGAGAGTTGCTCAGTTATTTATTAGATTTCTTTAAATCTTCTATTACCAATAAGTCAATAAGGTTGTAGGTAACTTCAACATTTTATTATTTATACTATATTATTTTTTATAATATAAATTTTTGAGGTCTAGTATTTAATCATTCAACTTTATAAACGTGTATTTACTTCACTTTCGTTTCACTCAGTTACAATATAACTTGCAATATTTTTCTCTGAAAAGCTAGAAATTCTTTAGAAAGAAACTTTTATACTTTTAAGTATCATAACATATTCTACATGTGTAGCAGTTAAAATTTAATACATAGGAAGTAATTTATAAAGAATTCAAAAATTATATTGTCACTCTAGACATATCTTACACAATCCTTTGGAAAGTGAAATCTTATAAAATTTCTTATCTCTTTATGTATTTAGAGGATCTAGATTTTACCAAAATTCATATGTGTACACAAATCTATAATCAAAATACTAAAATACAGCGTGTACTAACCATGTTTGTAAAATAAAGAATAAACATGAGAAGATTTATAGAATCAAAAAAACTTCAAAATGATAAAATTTATAAGTTGTTGTTACTACTTTTTTAGAAGTATTTTAAAAGATTGAAAAGACAATAAAAAACGATTGAAATAATGTTTAGGAACATACTTTATTGTATAAAAATAAAGCTAGAGCAAAGTTTTTTGCAGATTAAAAAATAAATTTTATCGTAAATAAAACGAAAGTCAAATATACATTATAAGAAAAATTGCCATAATGATAATTCGTATAATTTTTCCGTTTCGAAAGAAAATATTCAATTGTATGAAAAATATAAAACTTATTTTACTTTGCATTTTTTATATTCATATAAAAAATTATAAAAATTTTTTATTAATTAATTAAAAATTTTTTCATATAGAAAATCTATCTACTTGTTTATTATATTATATATTTTTTAATTATTCTATAATGCCAAATGTAAATATAAAGTTCCTTTAGAACGTTCAGATAAAACAAATATTATAAACTTATATTATTATATATATATATATATATATATATGTATATACAATTTGGATTCCTTACATTAAGTCAAATGTATATTATAATCAAAATATTCCTGACATTTTATGTAATTTTTATAATACAGCTTTGAAATTCTTCTTAATACAGTATATATTTTATATTAATTATATTATTTACTATACAAATCTTTAAAATAATGATAATATTTAGTAAGTGTAGGGTACAAGAATGATTTATTAATATTATTTTATTAAATAAGCATATAAAAGATGAATATTATGAGATTATTTCTGAACCTACAAATCCTATTAACTAATAATCAAAGAAGATTAATATTACTTAATAACTTTCATTGAAATTTCATTACTAGAATATTAAAAAGAAAGTTCATATTGATCTCAAAAAATATTATATGATTTAATAAAAAACATCAATATTTTAAATTGCTTGGCTCAAATATAGATTTAAAAATAGTAACACTTTCAAGTTACCGAAACTAAAAAAAATATATTTTTGAATATATTAAAATTATGATGTAATTATTTATTTTAAAAAAGCTAATTTATAGTTTATTAATTACGTAATATATAATTTTAAACTGAAGTAGACGATTATTAATTTTTCGGGTTTAAATAGTATAGGACAAAGAGAGTAGAAAATTGTTTAATAATTAATTCCTATTTTTAAATTTGTCAATTTTAACTTGAAAATTTATATATTTATATACACACACACATTAAATGTATATTTGATAGATTGGTTTTTCATATTAATTCTCTGAAAATAAAGTATTTTAATATAGATGTATTTTTTATATGCAAGATTTATGATCAAATATAGTTATAAAACATAGTTTATAAACAATACTATTCATATATTAATGAAAAAAAAAACATAAACAATAATTTAAATTAAATATTTATTCTAGTATACTTTCAATGTATATTAAAAAATGTAGTAGTATTTTTTGACTTCAAAATATAATTTTTTGCAAATTTATGGATAAAACACGTACTACAGTAAAAGTTGCATATATCGGTATTTAAATTTCATTGAAACATCCTTAAGACATCCTGTTATCTTCCACTTAAATAATACTTTGATAAAACTTTGAGACTCGGTAAAAGTAGTATTGTAGCCATTCATCATTGACGTACTCATAACTCGTCTCTAAGAACCCGGCTAAGTTGGGCAACAGCTGCGGATTCATTTGCACGGGCTGTCTCTCATAATTTTGCGTTAGCAAGCAAAGAGCAAAAGTAAACTCTGAACATATTTCCATCAATTTCTTCGAGTGAACCAATAAGAGTTTTCTCTGGTATTTTTCTCCTTCCTTTTCTCAATTTCTGATGCAGTGATCTATGCAAAACTTGCAACTTGTTTGGAGGAAGGCATTTGTCGTGTTATGAAAGCTAGCCTGTATAGATGAGCGCTGACTACTACTTGAATGCTTATACTGCTCCTGAAAGCTAACGGAAGTTATTGTTTTTCAACTTCGCTGTTTTACTTTTCGAAAAAAAAAGCAAAAGAAAAAAGTGAGCCAACTTTTGATTTTCCTTACTATCTCCATTCATTTTGACCCATATTATACACACCCATATCATTCTAGCTGCGATATTTGCTGTATTTACCCCTTAGTTAATTTCTAAGCATTCATCATTTTCTGTAAAATACAACATCGAGAAATAAGTTTTATAAATTATATATGGTTAAATATTTTAATTGAGAAATACTTTTAATATATCTTAACTATTTTGTTATTATTTAATCATATAAAGAATTAATTACGTATTTGTGCATGAACCGTGGATTATATTCGTTTTTTAAAGTTATAAAATAAGTCGAAAAAAGCACAACATATTATGAAAATTTTTTTAATATAACGTATTGATTATTCTTTTAAAAAAATATATAAATGAAGATATTTATTTATTTTAATATTTGCAATGTTTATTTTGAAAAGAAAATTTTTTTATAATTTCTATTAAAAGAGAAATATAATTAAATACATAAATTTTTATATTTCATAGTTTAAATATAAATAAGATTTATTTATAATATTGATAATATTAATTCTATGGGGAAGATTTCACTTTAATACAATAGTAAATTAAAAAATTAAAAAATTTCAATATATCTGTATCTCATAATGTTTAGTAATTAATTATATGTTTTACTTATATTTTTACTATTTAATTAAAAAATTGTATACTTTAATTATAGCTTTAATCTTTATAATATATTCTATTAGAATTAATAAAAATTATAAAATTTAAATAATATTATAATGTGAAAATAATTTGAAAAGAGAGAGTAGACGGTAATTTTAGAAAAGAAATTGTAGAATCTTTGCATGGAAAAAATCTGGAAAAGAATTTGTAAATGTTATATGTGAGTTATAACTTTTATTCAGGTGACACAATAATTATTCTTTATTATCCATCTTTATTATATAAAAATGTATTCTTAATACCGGAAATTCTACATTTTTCATATAATGATGTGATACAGAAGAAAAATACCCACTTTAATTAGCACCTGAAAATATGTATTATATCACATTTTTAAATTAAAGTTTTTCTGATTTTTTTTTAATTTAAAAGTAATCTCCATTTGTATTTCCTCCAAATAAATATTAGTTATACTCAAATTTTACAAATGAGTAAAATCTATATACTAAATATTAATATATAAATACATAATACTACTATATACTATAATTCATATATATAAAATGAAGTTAAAAGGTATTTGAAAATTAAAATCATAATCAGCATATGTGTAGCTTGCATAAATTAATAAAATTGATAAATTACTAACCATTCAAATATTTTGAAATAATTAACAAAATAATAACTTGATTTTTATTTATTCATTGATGATATATATATATATATATAATTTAATATAAATGAAAAGGATTCTTTAATAAATTAAGATATAAAAACGATTTTTCATTAATATTTGATATTTCTTTATTATAAATAATAAAAAAAAACACACAGTCCTGAAAATTTAATATTAAATAATATTTTCAAATCTTATTAATTTAAATGTATCATTTCTTAATACATATTATTCTAATAATTTTTTTACAATTATGGTTTTTATTTAATTCTTATAAAACTTCAACTTTAAATTATATTTAAAATTGATTCAATGATTCAACTAATTGTTATTAATAATCTTCACAATAATCATTCTAATTGACAAGTATATTTCATTTTGTTTCATTTATTAATGAATATTTGAAATAAAAACTATTTCAAATAAGTAAGAAGCGTATAAATCTGATAACCGTAAGAAGGACGGTACATTGATAATGTAGTAAATACATTCGTTTATTTCGTATTTCACAATTTAAATAATTTTTAACGTAATTATTTTATAAATAAAAAATATATATGATTTTTCCTTAGTTGGTATATAAAAGTAAGGACCAATAAAATATAGCAAGGTGAAATTACTTGTCGTCGCAGTATAGAAAAAGTAGTTGGGTAATAGTAACATATATGCTATGCACGAAGTTCGTAAAAGTTATTTTTACTTAATTGGAAAGGTTGAGTAGAATGAAAAATATGTGTCGCAGGTTTTAGATAATGAAAAGTAGATTTAATTACTCTAAAGATTATTCATAATTTAGTAACCTTATATTTTATATTTAAGCTTTGAGTATTATTACAATAAGATCAAGATAAAATATCCATAAAAAACTATAGCTTCATGGATACGGTACAATTTAATGTTGAAAAATGCAGGAAATATTTTCGACGGAAAAAATAAATAAATTTTAATATTAATTTTAAATAGTCAATTTTGTCAATGATATATAAACCAGTACAATTAATTGCATTTATAAAATATTAGACCTATAAATGCAATTAAAAACATAATTTTTTTCGAAAAAATGTATAATGTAGAAAAAAGTTCTCTCTAAATTTATTTGTTTATAAACGGATGTAATCTAAAATAATAATAAATAGCATTAATTGCAGCGCTGTAAGTAAAAAAAGAATATTAATTCTCTTGGTAGAATAGAAATAATATTATATTTGGAAAATATGCAAATCACTTTTAAAATGAATGAAATTTCTAAAAATAGTCTATCTTTGGCGTAAAAAAAATAAAAAAAGAGCCATTTTGCATCATTTCCGTATGATTTTGGTCGCCTGGTACATGCAAGGTGCATCACGCGATGTCTCAAAAATGCCCGGTGGACAGGTAGAAATATAACTGCGGGTAACATGATCTCTATCACAGAAGAGCATTAATTTTGCCGTACTGCCGTTTCGGACAGAACGCTATCTCGATCCACTCCTATGTACTCATACTCGCAGCGTTACTGACGACATAAATTAATTTGTGTTGGGAATACGGAAACGCGCGAGGATACGGACCGTTCGTTGCTGATCTACGGCCGAAGTAAAACTTGCCAATCGCTTCGTTCACTATGTCCTACGAGATTACTTAAGGAAGCTTTTCGCTCAAGCTTGTGGATTAAAATTGGAATTGCGAATGCGTGACTCGAATAACTCGTTTATATTACAGTTTTCTATAATCTTTAAATTAAATGGTTTTGCAAAATTTATTTTAAGAAGTTCGCGATAAATAATGTTCTTAAATTACTCTTATTGTACATTTAATACAAATCGGTATTAAAAAATAGAGCTTCATTAATTTCTAATCTAAGCGATTACCTTTTTAGATTTTAATAGTCCTTTCTAATTTAGTTTCTGTTTGAGAGATTATTTGAATAATTCTTTCACGTATTTATAGTAAATTTTGTTCAATCTAAACTATTAAAATATTAAAACTATAAATTATTTTTAGTTTTTCAATTAAATAACTACTACAATGAAATAAAATAAGAAAAATAGTATTTTATAATGTTGAACAGTACAATTAAATTATTATTCTATTAATTATCAAATTATTTGTATTAGTAAAATTGTACTAACCTTTTAAAAAAATAATTTATAAAAACTATTAATAAAATATACATATACAATAAATAAATATATAGCATCCATTAAAGTTCAAATTACTATTACTTTTAAATATTAAAACTTTTAATTATAATAAAATTTTTGATAACCAATGAAATTTGTTAGATATATTATGTTTAATTAAGCATCTTTATTTTATTGTTTTATTTATATCAGCAATTTTATCGATCCTGCAATAAGATTATTAATAATGTAATTAGTCTATATAATTTTTGAAGATAATATATAAAATTTATATTATATTTTTATTATTAATATTAATTTATAAAGTAAAAATACTTAAAATAAAAAAAATAAATTATGAGTTGGTTTTTATAACTTTTCTTTTTGAGCGGAATAATAAATAACAATTATTTAAAAATGTATAATATTTAACGTATCGACAATGATTAAAAAGTTGTTTTAGAATAGACAAAGATATAATTAAAAAAAAATAAGTATATATCCACGTGTAGAAAATGAAATAATATTACTAGAAATTGTAGGTTATTAAAAGAAATTGTGCTAGAGAATCTGCGTCAAACTATTATAATTCAATAAAAAGCAATATGTTAGATTAAGGCTTAGAAGTATGAATAACACAGAAATTCGAAGATATTAAGAGCTGCCCATCCAAATATATAAATGAATAAAAACATAATAGGAATTAAAAAATAATTGTAATTATGACCAAAGATAATATTAATTTACATTAACAAATTAATTTATATTGATTACCTAATTTATAGTAAACAATTACTATGTCATCAATTATATTAGTATTGAGACATAAATTTAATATAGATTGGTTAATTAAATAAAACAAAGACAAAATTTAATTTAACTGTATTAAACTATTTCAAATTCATATTCTGTAAATTTATCAGTAAAATAAAAGAAATTACATATTTTCAACTAAATTTATATAAATTTTATGCATAAATATAAGCATAAATTTTATATAAAAAACTTAAATAAAATTAAAATTATGTAACTTTATTATTTTTAACATTACATTAATAGAAGCTCTACGTAATCAGCAACCTTCGAATAATTCAAACTTTATCATTTTATGACCATGAACAAAATACTTAAAACTTTTAATTTATTACTTTTTAAAACTTATATATGATGATATTTTAATAAAGATGAAATAGATTTTAGGTAGTATACTCACGTATAAATATAAAAAGAGACATTATAGTTAATGAGTTGAAAATAACAAAAGATCTATTATATTTAAAATTATTTTAATAATTGCAACAACTAAATTTTCTTGAAAAGCAATTATAATACAAATGAATACTTATTGAGTAATTTAAATGACAGTTTACATAAAAAGTTAAAGAATTCTTCATGCTACTCTTGATGCAATGGAACTTACGAGTTAAACGATTGTAACGTTTATACTCGATTTTATTTGAAGTATAATTTTTCTGCTATAATTATATCTATTCGTAGCTAAATTATAATAACTGAAATAATTTTACCCTAAGAAAATAAGCAGTTTGAAAAAAGTTTATATTTATATTTCCAAAAATCGATCGAAGCTGAAAGATAATAATCACAATTAGCGGGTATTATTATGCTATCGATGCAGAATTAATTTTTAAATCTTAATTCTAGCAAATAGACCAATAGATGCTACTCCATTTTCTAACAAATATAAATTCCAAGACGTGTCAAAACACCAGAATAATTTAACCTATTATATTGGCAACATAATGAAGGTAAACAGTGACGTAATTAAAAGCAAAAAATCAACAATTTGTTTTTTCTTCTTCTGGTTGTCAAGGCCCACTAAAGCTCGTTGTATTAGCACTTTCTAGCCCTGCGGCATCACATTGCTTGGTAACGGTAGCAATTGTGGCAGCAGCAAGTCGCTGAAGAGATCACAAATCTTCGCGGAAAGTGGAGCGCTATCGGGCATTTTTGAGTAACATGTCTTTTAGACTCACCGTGCACATGCCTTTGATATTTGTAAGAACACACATTTAAAAAAGAAATGATCCAGAATTCGATCAGCTCGACGTTATGTAAACGTAAACACTGTAGCGATTTATTTCTGGGTTCATGTGTGCTTACGTCTGGGTATGAGCATAAATGCCTGCATATTCATCTTGGTCGATTTAAATTCTATATTATCAGGTAATAAATTCAACATTATATGCGGTTGTCTTGATAAAATAAAAGATGTAATTTTATTTAATTTATTTAGAAAGACTTCACAGAGAAATAGAATTAATGTATCTGAAAATTTCTAAACGCAATGTATTATATTGGAACTGGCTGTAATTATATTATTTAAGATAAAATATTAATATTTTCATTATAATATTAAATAAAATTACAAATATTTGGAAAAAGCTATATCCTATATATTTAATAGTATCATTTGCGTAAAAATAATAAGTTACGTAAAAATAATTAAAAATAATCAAGAAATTATATTAAAACTGTCGTTACATAAATAAAACAAAGCTGATAAAGCCAATATCTGCAACAATAACTAAACTAAGCTTTTAAAATATAATTAATTGATATTAAATATTGTAAAATTTACTTTAAAAAATTTTGTAAAAATTCTTTTTGTAGGTATGTTTGTGTCAATAATGCACTTAAAATCTTAGATTTCGTGTTGTAATTATCATTTGCGGAAGTTCCACAAAAAAGTATCAACAGCTGAAAAAAAATAAACATAAAATAAAAGATCCTACCTTTTCACATGATATATTCATTCGCTTCTTTATAGATTTCTTGTTTAAAAATATTGTTATTATTAATAAATACAATTTTTAATAATTATATAATGTATCTTAAATCTTTGAATATACATAAAATCCATGTATTATATATTATTATATTTATAATAATATAAATATGATATAATAATAAAAATATACAAATAGTATGCATAAAATTTCAAATTTAATTGTATGCACAACCAAAAATGAAGTCAAGTGTAAAAAATGTTTATATGACTGGGATTCTAAAATCGGTTTACTCCTAAAATTCTAGCAATTCTTCTTGCCAAAATTATAATTTTCGCACATAAAATTAAGATTCATTTCAGGTACACGTGTCTTTAAACGTTTCACATCGTGAAAAATTATAATATTAATACTATGGTAGATAAAATAATGATACCAACTTTCTACTGATAAAGTTTCTTAAAAGAAATTATAAATATGGGTGTCCTCGAGTTCTTCGAAATCGATTACGTGACCATCGGATAAACGCTGCAGAAAGTGTATATTATTGCGTTCGATCCCCCGTGTAAGGCACCACAAGATGTTGCGGTGTGGAATTATGGTTGCCTTTAATCAGGCGACTCTTTTATCCGATCAAAGCACAAGCGACTCGTTCTTTGCGGACGGGATAATATGTTTAATCGCATGTGACCGCTAATTAAACGAGTAAAACGTCATATGTTAAAGTGAACTGTTTTCATTTAAAATTAAGTACTTTGTTTAATTTGTTTCTGACGTAGTTTAACGAGTGAAAATTATTTGATAAATTCGTTATTTTTATAATATGCAATTTTTATTGCTAAAACTTTCACGCTTTTACTTTAAATAAAAACAATTATAATATTTATTTCACAAAAATTATTTCATTAATTTTTAGGAAATATGTTTTTTTTTTAACTTGCCTATTTTAAATTGAAAACAAAATATTTGCACATTCATAAAGTTAATAGTAAATTGGGTAAACTACAAAATTATATATAGACCCTATTGATGATAGACTATAATGATAAATTATTCGAATTATAAAAAATTTTAATAAAGTATATGTTTTATTCTAATCTGATTTATTTTCATAAAACGTACATAAATAGAAAGAATAATCTTAGAGGAGTACATAAGAAAAAGACACGTTTATTAATGCAATATAAATTTATTATAACTTCCAAAATTAGTCTTTTATAAAAAATAAACTAATAAAATTTTATTCGAGTAGATTGTGGTAATTAATTTTATAAAATTTTAAGTACTAAACAATATATGAGAATTATTGCTGACACAAATTACGACTGAATGAATTATAGTTTATTATTATCAAATAGAAATAACAATATAATTTAGTTATAATAATATAATAATCTTATAATTACAAACACAGTTCTGTACATATATAATAATTTGTTTTAAAAATATTTTTTTTAATAATCAAATTATACTCGATACTTGTCATTCGATGATTATTTTACTGAAATTAACTAATTCGCAATTGAATAACAAAGAAAATTAAATTTTTCATATCTTTTTAAACAATTATTTATACATTAGTATATACACCGACTCGTTCGTGAGTATTTTTTATCTAAAATTTTCTTGTAAAACACGTACACATATATTATACATTTTCCACTTATACCTTAATTAACATTTATTTAAAACACAAGTTTTAAACTCCTTCAACTTGAACTTTTATATATTTCTCCCTAACGACCACATTTATAATTTTTATTCTTTTACAACTGCTCATATACACAACAATAATGTTCTAATGAATTTTTTCTCTTAATTCACATATTTGTCCACTTACTGATTCGAAGTATAGGCACTTGGACATATTGTTCACAAATATTTTTGTCCCGACTAGTACCTCTTGAATATGATGAAATTCAAAGTAAGTATTAGTAAAGAAAAACAGGGAACTTGACTACCTGAAATTAAAAAATAAAATAAAATCATTAAAATCTACAAATCTATTTATTATAATTTACGTATTTTTTTAATTTCTTGAAATTTTTGTAAACAAAGTAATATTATATTTATATAATAAGAAATTATATAACAATTATATAACAATACGGTAACGAAACATTTTCTAATCATTAAATTATTTTTAATGCAAACATTATCCTTAAAATTTAAATTGCTAGATTAATTTCAGAAACAGAAGTTATAAAAATTCAACGTATTATTTGCTACCTACATTCTTCATTCAATATTAAATTTATTATTTTCTTAGATTGTATATTGATATAAGTTATTCTACATAATGTGAATTGATTTTAATTCTAACCGATAATTTTTTCTAATATAAAATTATATTCTCTAGAAAAGTATAAAGTGAAAAATACAATAACTTTACCAAACAAGTAATAAATTAATTATTTAAAAATAATACACAAAATAGACTTTCTTCTAAAATTCTCCAAACAAAATTCATTAATAGTTATAAACTCATCGAGTTCGGGATAAAATAATATGATAATTTATTATATAAATTTATGCAGATCATTCTTCAGAAAATTATTATAATGTATAAGCTACTTTTCAAATTCCTTCAGATTATTCATAGCGAATATCCTCTTACGATACGAAAGTTATTTGCAAATATATAAAATCGTATTCGTGGATGAATAGAAATGAAAAGAGCATATATGTATACCGCAAGGTAATGTTAAATTATATAGATACCGAAAAAGTATTTATGTTCAAGAATATCTTTTAAATAAAATTATATTGAGAATTAAATAGTTCTTTATTCGCATTATACGTAGAACAACAAATCAATAATATACAACAGTAAATATAAACAAATTAGAATACTTAAATATTTTGTAGAACAAGTTTATTTATTTTTGTATTGAATGATATATAAAACTATTTTTTAATGATTTTTAATTGTCCTTGTTCAAAAAATAATTTTGATTTTTTGCTTGTAAAATCTTTGTATTTACTTAGGACTTCAAACACTATTAAAAAGTAATAAACTCATACTTTCAAGTAATAAAATAAAGAAAAATGATTTTCGCATTCATGAATACGTATCAAAGAATCTTATAATAATTTTAAAATTTAAACAATTAATGTCATGTACCGTATATTTTCATTGAAAACAAGTTATTAATTAATAAAAATTTGGAAAACAAGATTATAATTTATAAAATATAGAAAATTATTATTCATATAGGTAAATATTTTATAATATAATATTTTGTTGGAATAAATAATTCTATAATTTAAATTAAAAATATTTATATAATTAAAAAATTCATGTTATATATTATTATATATTATGTTAGTTATTTTTGTACATAATTATCATACAATTCAATTTAATTTATACGTATTAGTATTTTATTAAAGGTATAACTACAAAAATTGAAATTATTTTAAACAAAATTATGATCTAGATGACTTCTATTATATTCTGCAGTTATTTTCAATGTTAAAATTAGATACTGATCAATTTTTTCAAATTCTATTAATAATTATTCAATAAGCAAGAGTTGTTTAAAAATATAATTAATATATTGGTTATACTTGAAGTATGTACAAATTGTTAGAGACTAAACAATTTCTCTTACCATTATAGACATATTCCTGAATGTATGTGTAATTAGCTTCCGAAATGGAAACCTGACATTGGAATAATACTGGTAGTTGAACTTTATCTGCTTCTAAAACTGCAATAGCTTCTGCAATAAAGCGTCCATCTGATTTATTTTTGTATCTTTGTTCCTGAAATTTAATAGGCTTCCTATTTAAAGAAAAAAACCAAGATATTAACATATTTTTAAAATGATTTGATATATATATCATCATTGAAAATGATTTGATATAGAGATTTATAGATAATAGAACATTTTATCTTAAATTTCATTTCTTATATGATGAGCGAGATATACTATACAGCAATTTAGTTCATGTTTAATAATCACGCATAAATACTTAACATCTATTTTAAAAGATTTTTTCATTTATTTGTGTTAGAAATAAAACCTTCACATATAAATAAGTGGAAGAATACGTGAAGATTCAGGTATAGTAACAGGGGTTAACTGTTAATGCAACGTATTTGTATAAGATATATATAGAGGTAGGTTGTAAGCATTACTTTAGACTCTTTTATGTAATAACGCTGTGCAGAACTACTCTGTGTAAATATTAAATAAATATATTTTTCTGTTGTCAACTGTCTTCCTTTATTATTGAAAAATTTTAATAATGTAGATAAAATACGATGCTAAAACTTAAATGTTACATTTATATTAATGTTAGATATCTTGATAAATTTTACGATTAAGAATTAAATATATTTATTGCAAATTTTTGAAAACTAACCCTACAAGTGATTTTAAAAGAATTATTATAAAATATTTTATAGAACAACTTATTAGCCACTGTAAAATTTAATCTTACAAAAAACGCAAAATTACTTTTATATTACACAATATATTTGTACGTAGTAACGTAATTAATGAATAGATAATCGCTTACATCTAATTTAATTTAATAAATATTTGTTATTCGCTTGAACAACCAGAGCATGTTAAAATTATAAATTAAAGACAAAATACCTATATTGCCGATAGAAACTCGATTGTTAATTTTCGCGCGATAGTCGAGTTGGGCAAATCCCATTGAAATGTTGCAACAAAAAGTAAACAATAGCCGTAGTCGCACAATGACTAAATAAAGACTGGCGTCTTAAAGTAAAAACAAATAAACAAACTCTCGCGATTTAATCGTGTAAATTGTTTGATCACGTACTGGACGTAAACATCATGTAAAAGGGAGAAGAAGGAAGTTATAAAAGGGCATGACAGACACAGGCCAATCTCATTAGCTTTTATTCTGATAGCAGATCGCTAATTCTTCTCCCTTATATTGCGAATTATAATAATATATATTAATTATATTATATAATATATAACAGTGCCAAAAATAAACTTAAATTACAGATTAAATTTGTTCTTTTAAGGCACCTTAACCATCATCCTCATCGCGATTCACGTTATTAACAATCTATATTATTCTTATTTGAATTTAAAGATATATTTTCTAACTTTTTTTCAAGCAAAGTTCATAATATATGAATGACAGGCTTATAATATAAGCTCTGTTGAAGGAATAAAATAAAAATTTTAACATCTTTTATGTATAACTATTACGTACTTAGTCATATAACCTGTCTCACCTGTCTCGATGAATAATGATCCTTGGTCGTGGATACAGGTCTTCAGCAACACAAGTAACAGTGAGGCGATTTGTAGTTTCATTCAATAGTGGATGATGTAGTTTCAAAATTTTTGCTGGTGCTGAAAAATATATAAGAATTAAAAAAAAAATGAGCACATATTTACCTACGAAATGCAAGTACATTTTTTATCGGATAATTTAAAGCGAAAGCAATTTATTATTTCAAATAAAATATATCTTTTTTATTATTCTAATTCTTGCTAAGTGAATTTATTGCATTTGAATACTTTGATTTAGATTCAACGATATAAAAAGAATAATAAATATTTTGTCGAAAGTTCAATCAAGTGAAAAAGTAAATTACGTATACAGCGAATTGTAACTGAAAGCTGAATCTCTTAGGTCGGATCTGATCTGGATATTTCTACTTTTATATTTTTATGCATTTTCTAGTGCACAACATTTGCTAAAGCATTTATCTTTATTATATTTTGTTGTTCTATACGTTGAAAAATGTGCCAAAACAAGTCAGAAATCGTTTTCATTGTTTTTCGAAAAAAATATTTAAAATTTATATTTAGATAGTAATTTTTTATGTAATAATTGAATAAAAAATTGTATAATCATATTTTTATATTTTTTATACTATATGTGAGTTTAATTTAAACATCGAGATAGGTATAAAAAGATTTCTCTCAAAATTTATGTGTGAAATTTATATAGAAATTTTTATATCAACTTTCTTTATAATATTTCTGAGATGTATTTATCATTTAACTTATAAATTTTTGAAATCCATCTACATCAATTACAAAACAGATATATTTCTAATATAAATTGAGAATGAATAACTTTAGCGGGAATATTTTAAAACGGTAAAAAACAATACATTATTATTTTAACTAATGTATTGTAGCATCATTATAAAAAATAAATGAAATTAAATATTAACATGAAAGATATAATCAGATACATTTTTAAACAAAAAATGATAAACGTAAAATAGTACAGAAAATATTTGAAAATTTGAATATCATCTGTATAGAAATACATGCCTCTTCTAAATGCATAAAACTCTAAATAAAAAGATGCTGACATAGTAGCATATAACCACGAGCTACAAAAAGAAAAGTTATGATAAAAAAAAGCGTAAACACTCAAAGAGTGCTTACACGTTTTTAATATGCGTAGCACGCATTACACCAACGCAACGCTTCATGTACCTGCCCTCATATAATTCATACATATTCATGTGTGTACACGACAAACTCCTAATTCAGTTTTATCTCTCTTTTTTTTATTCTTTACTTTCGTTTCTTTTTTTCAGGTAAGGGTGAACTGAACGAAGTTGAGAAATGAAAAATATCTCCTATTTCTTTTGAACCACAATTAAATACATTTCATAATTTCATGTCCGTAAGAAGATTGTCCATGCTTTATGTCTGCAGAAAATTAGATTTAAGTTATTATTACTAATTATTATTCATTTATTTATTTCTTACTATTGCTTATATATGATTCTAAGAAAATTATTATGTTAATGTTTTTAATGGTAACGATAAGTTGTCATTCTATTTACTATCATTACAATAAAAGTTTTAATCTTCAAAATAATAATATAATACGGTTAATATAATTTTCATAATTAATACAATTTAATTATTTTTAATAAGTTTTAGTATATTTATACAAAAAAATTAATTTTTTGGCTTTTTATCACCCTTATATGTACAGATGCAGGTATATATTGCAGAAGATATGATTGTTATGTCAATATTAAAAATGAAAATGCTTGTTTTAGATTCAAATAAAGTGATATTTAAATGGAGAATAGATGAAATAATAATATTTTTTTTAACAAGACAATTAAAAATATAAATTATTTAATAAAAAAAACTAGTTCTCTGAAGACTTAATAAACATTTGTAAATATCATAAATACTCTGTGTTATCACAAATTTTAAATAATGCATTTTTACACTTTTGCAAAACAAATAATATTTTTAAGATGAAGATGAATAACGGAAAAAATGGATAGGTTGTGAGAAGGATTTCAAATGGAGCATTTGCTTCGTCATCTGTCCCTCATTTTTGAAGAAATTTGATAGATTTATCGTGATTTTTGAAGTTTGAAAAAAAAGAATTTATCGTGATATACAACAGGAACACTTTAAATTTGTAGAAGATATATATGCGAGTACGAGTGTACAAAGTCAAATTCTTTAATTTGAAAAACATTCAAGGAAAATGATAAATTCAAAAATAAATATACAATGAAAAATTATTTGTTCAAATTATATTAATTATATAAGATATTGTATCTTACAGGCTTCTTTATTTTACATAATATTATACTTTATTCTACAAGATTATTAATTTGTTTTCAAACTCTGCGTAATATCATCCAACCAAAAAAAATTTAGTCATATACAATTATAAACTTTAAAAACCTTAAAATTAACGTTTTTCTATTTCCTATAATGAACTTGAGACGATAAATGGGAATTCAGTACAGCTAAATTTTATATAACACTTCTTGATCTTTGCATTAAGAAATGCATTCTATTTCATCGCAACTCTATTTTAAGTAGCATTAAATATATATTTATGATTATTTATTACTTTAATATAAAAATAAGTGTAATATAATTATAGTTCATCTTTGTGTGGTATCCGGAAATGCAACCGATACTGTCGAATGTATAAAAAATAGGACTAAAGTAGTACATCGATAGTATACGATCAGCGAAATATTACTTAAAATTTATATCGATTTATAATTTAACAGTTGTAATATATTATGTGTAATTCCATGAACATAATAATACGTTTGAACACACTTCACTAAAGTTTTAACCGTTGGAATGTTGTAAAGTTAATATGCTAAAATATATCTCTATAGATGTGTTACATAGATATACGTATTTCGATATCAAAATTTAACTGATATGAAGTTAACTCTACTAGTTGTTGTTTATAATGAGTTATATATTATTTTGAAAAGCATAATTGAACCAAAATTAACTATTGGATCAGAAGTATCAAGAATTTGACTAAGAGAATTAAATAATACGAAGAATGACTTGGTCGATTAAGATTATTATAATATTCTAAAATTATATTATATAACTGTAGAATGTCTTAATTAATAATAAAGTTAAATTTGTATAATATTTCTAATTATAATATTTCCTGTTTTAGCTTATGTAATGGTAAAAATAATAGTAAATCAGTTAACTTGATATTAAATTTGACACCTTAACTCTGAATGCAATATATGTGGAAAATACTTCTATGAATATTAATTTTTTCTGAAAAGAGAAAGAATTTTTTAGCTGATGGGTGAGTGTGAATATATTTCCTACAAATACGCCTTTTAATGAAACCTTTTTATCTTATTTCGCTTACCCCTTACAGTATTCAAATTTATCGTGGAACTTAATTTATATTCTGAATATATAGTTTTTTAATGGTTGTAAATAATTCCTCATATAATAAACAATAAATTTAGATCAACTGTTATGTAATAACATATATATGCAGCTAAAATGTATGACTTAAACATTAAATACTTTTTCAGTATGTACAAGAATAGCAGAGAAAATATGTTATTACTATGTGTAATTATATGAAATTTGAATTTAGGTGCTTAGACATAAGATTATTAATATTAAAAATTTTTGGAATTAAATTAATTGAATCCACTCTCTGCGACACAAAGAAGTTAAAGCTGTCGAAACGTACTCTAGTGTTATTACGCCAAGGTTTTTCGACGATTAAAAAAAGAATAAATATACTTATACAGATCCATCGCTAAATGTGAAGCATTCTCGTTCATAACAAGTTTTTTGCTATTTTTTTCAATAACACAATTAACGCTATGTAGACATTGAAAGGGAGATCCTATATGTCACCCACATAGCTTTCTAAAACTTCTTTCTTTCTTGCAACTATGTTCCATGTTCATTTTATATTTATTTTCATGTCTGCTTTTTTATATATCTTTTTTTCAGTCTCTCACTCTCTATTTCTTTGTTGTCATGGCTATAACCTGAAATTTTATCTTTCTATTTTTTGTCTTATAGCAATTGCTAGACTTTTTGAAATCCTACTTGGATAACAGCAAGAGGATACTTTTTCTTAACCTTAACAAGATGATCCGGAAGTTTTATCTGATTTCACCTTTTCCTTCTTACACCTACATGTTTGCTTATTTTATACAAACCAGTATATATATAAATGCCTCTACATATTCTACATAATTTGAAATTATTTAATAACATATTTAAAAATTTTAATTATTTATTAGTTCATATGAAAAAATATATCGTATATAAAAACGATTTTAATATAACATATATAAAAATAATTTTATATAAGTCTATCTAGTCCTTAGAATTAAATGACATTTTTTTAACTCATGAATAATTTCAAAAAATTTTAAAAGTAAAATAGATAATGTAAAATTGATTTAAGTTGTAAAAGATTAAATAAATTAGAAAAACAAAAATAAAGTTTTCATTCCATATTACATTAAGAAAATTAATTTATATCTGAAACAATTACATATTCGTACAAATATTCTTATTTCCATTTTAAATTATAGTTTTTGCAAAACAACTAAATATAATGAAACAGATGATCGTAAATAAATAAAATTTCATGGATATCATAGACTTAATAACATTTCAGGGATAAGTTTAGTAATCTATCTCGGCTGAGAAGCTTATTACACCTTATCGTTTTTAGTACAAGCATAGAATTACTATCGTACGAGCACGAAAGCTCAAAAGTATTATCAAAATGCTTCTCAAAAACTTGCTTCTTAAAGAAATATATGACTACTAGTAAATTAATTTTGAAAACTTTTATTTATATTTATAACGCATACAATTTCAAATGTATTCATATTCTATGGTAGCTTTAAAATATTAATTAATGTATATACTTATACAAAAACTATTTTAAGAGAATACTAATTTATGATTAATATGACTATAGTTAAAAAATATATTATATTAAAACTATGGTTTCATGGGTTTAATTTCATTCTTTTATAGAAAAATGTAAGAGTTGATGAAAGAATAAGAATAAAATTTCAGTTTAACAATGGGAACAACACCATATAAGTATTAAAAAGACAATACTATATCGCTGCAATCATACTTGCAAGGAACTATGGAAAGAGAGAAACTTAATTATTTAATATAAAACAAAGACTTCTTTGAAATATAAAGAAGATGTATTTGAAATTTAAATTTCACATAAATACTCTCGGAACACTATTCCACACAAATTCGTTAAAATATTTATGTATTTCTAAGATCAGGTATACTGATATATATGATTGTAAAATATATGCAGAAAAAGTAATGGATTAGCTAATGAGAAAATAAAAATGAATATAAATATGTGAAATTTATATATTGATTGGAACAACGAATGTGATCTATTATAGAACTCAACTATAAATTCAATAATAAATAATAGTAGTTGCATAGAATCTATCTGAAATTCTTATAATCTTTGTTATAATTAAGAAAATTATTTTTCAGGTACTAAACTTCAGTTCACAGACATATGCATTTTTAATATAGTACTTGATACATAAATGAAAATATTAAATCATAAAATTCAAAGTGAAATCAATCAAATTATTTCTAAAACATTTTTGAGTAAGCACCAAAACTTTAACTTATATATTGTGTTATCTAATTTCTAAAACAATTAAATAATCAAATAAATAATAAGAATTTAATAGATTTTTGCATACTTTTTCTTTGCTCGGAGTTATAATTTCATTTAAAAATAAAACAATATTAATTTATTTAATAAGATTCAGATTAAATCTATGTATATATATATATTAGATATAAAATTACAGATACTTTTTTAATAAAAGTATTTTTATATAAAAATATATAATTAATGAATTTTATTTTCTTATTGAAAATGCTGTTTGTTGTAACATTAAAAAGTAAAGTTATACATAATTAATTAAATTAATTATATAAATAAATTATAAATTGAATTAATAAATTGAATTCATAAAATATATACAAATATTAGTTAAAATATTCTTTTGCATAATTTAACATCTTTCACAATTAATTATAAATCACTTAATAAATAATGGTAGTTTGAAAAATGTTGATTTAAAGTGTATATCCGCATATTATGAAGACAGTTAAGTTTCAAAAGCCTTATAATCTCACTAAATAATTTATCAATTTTCAAGAACTAAGAATAATTAAAAAGTATTCTATTATTAATGATTAGATGAATAGTTAAAATATATTAGGCTTTAAAATCAGTATTATAATCAATAAGAAAATCGTCTAATATTTTGAAAATTTTTAATGAATTTAAAAATTTTTTTCAATAAAATCATAATAAATTCACTTTTATTATATGATATCATTAAAAAATTGTAATCGATTGTTTAAATTTATATAAGAGTCTTAAAACATGCACGGAAATTAAAAATGCTAATACATCGAATCTTTTGTCCAGCCATTCAAGTTACTTACATTCAATATTGTTATCTACATTTTGTCACACAAACAAAACGTGCTGCAATGGGATGAATGTAGTATCAACAATATCTAAATTCATTGGTATGTATATGTATTCGCAGTGTCATAAAATTAATGCGTTAACAACGCACATATGCGGAGGAACCGAGCAACAGTATGGCAAACTACCGACACCAAAGGTAAGCAGTTTCAATGAACATCAATGCCATACAAGTAAGCTTAGCAATGAAATACGATCATCACATAGCACATCACTATCGAAATTACTCATCGATGAATCGTTAGGAAAACCGTCGTGGAAAAGGGTCAAACAGGTTTGGTCATCTAAAATTGCAAATAGAATACGGATATCAGAAAGGAGAAAGGAGGAATAGTGTGCTCAACTAAAAATAAGCATTGATAACAGAAATACAGACAACGTGTGTCATACGAGTAAACTGATTCTCTGTCTCTTTCTTCATTTCTCTTTCATAATATACAAATAATTCAGCGAATACAAGTTGCGTACAAAAATGAAACTTTTTCAAGATTCTCAGAATTCATACCGATGAATTGTATTCAAAATAACGTTTTGTTTTTTTAATTTTTTTTTTATTCAATTTAAAATAAATTTTAAATTCAATTTTATTTTATTTATCAAAAATATTCAATGTATTTCACTATTACTTCTATACTATTTATAAGTTATTTAATCGTTAATTACATATGGTGTCAAAATATGATTTTATCTCATAATTCATATACATAACAGTCCCTTCGAATAATTACACACACTTATAATTTTCCTACTTCAAAACAGAAATGTATCTACAAAAATAATACGATATGGTAGAAATGAGTAGTTTCTTACAAATTGCGAGTTTGTAAATTTAAATTTTCATCAGGATTTCAGCCAAATCACATTTTTGCATCTCAATGTATAAAATACTGAAATTATAAATATACAACTCTACATATCGCATCCAATATTTTATATAAACTCGTATACTTTACACTGGGAAGAAAATAAATGAAAGTCATCCTTGAAGTAACTGAGCTGGATCTATGAAAATCTTTTAAGAACATAAACGAACACCTACAATAAAGCATTTATAGTTTTTCAATATGAGAAACTGGTAGAAATTTAGAAAGATGTTGCATCGGCTATTAAAACAGTAGCATTCAAAGAGAAACATACACAAAAATATGTATGAATGACTTTGAATTTTGTTAGGAGACAAAGAAACTAGTTATTTAGTGGCGTAAAATATTTCCTCTATTTTTAAGCTAAAAGGCTTAAAATATCAATCATTTTGAAAATTATGCCAATCTTAGAAATTTAAAATTCAGAAATTAAAATGCGCATCATCGTTTTAATTATTAAGAAAATTTAATTTTTGATTGTATCTATTTTATAAATAGATAAATTAGCTTTAAGAATTATTATTAAAATTATTAATATTTATTGAACGTAACTATAAATCGTAAAATTCTTACATTATTCTATGCTGCCAAATATAAAACATATTTATACAAAATAAATTAAAAGCAGAAATTAAAGCAAATTTTTATTTGAAAGTTATAAAAATAATAAATAGATACTAAGTATACTGTGTATTCAGGGTTTCAGCTTGTAAGTTCAGAATGGAGGTGTTTGTCTCTGAAATGAACGTTGCCTAGAATGAGAGAGACACACATCTGTGCAGTGGTATTATAAAGGATTTTACTACTTAAGTAGATAATTGGGTAGATATAATCATGGTTAGAAAATGAAAATGAGCTATTCCGTAATTTGTACTTATTGAGCTAAATTGATCCAAACTATTTTAAGCCTATCAATCATGAAAATTATCACATAGAATTAATTTAACAATTACGCTATTTAAAACCATATTGTGTACACCAACGGGTACATCTCTATCAAAGAAGACGATATCGTACGCTACAGCATATCAGTAATACAATTTCAAAGACTTGTTTATCATAACTGAGGGTCTGTTTGATGAATTGCGGATATATTTTCGCCAATATTGTATATAGAAACTTGATATATGTATGTATATATATATTATTTATTATGATTTATTATTTACTTATATTCTAATGTAAAAAAAAAAGGTTTTTTATGAAGTGAGTGATATCAAATAAAGAAGCAATAATTGTATAGAAAAAATTTTTCATTCCTAATTATTCATTTTAAGTTCTAAAAAATTTTTTGAATATTTTTTACATTACAAACTATACTACAAATTATAATTTTTCAATTAACAATTGAATTTTAAAATTCGAGTGATAAATTTAATTTGCAGAATTTGTTAAGTAAATAAGTATTTTCGAAGACGCTCAGAAATGCACGTATTGTTTATACTGAAATAATATAATATATTTGTTCAGATATGGAGAATTGTTTATTTATTGTAATAAATCGATCAAATACAAATATTTTGTTGTATCTGTAACTTATTATGTATGTACAACGTAGTTTATTTGATGTTTAACTTGACATTCAAATAAATTTTAATTTTTTAAAATACTATTTTTTACTTATTAATCACTTCTTTTTTAATTTTTTAATATATAAATTACTAAGGGAAAATTATTTAATTTTAATTTTTTAATACAATTGATAAGCGTCTACCAAACAGGATAGTACAGCTATGCTTAACGTTATGAGCAACGAGTATCCTTTCTTAAAGTAATTGTAATCATAATCGCTATGGTGTCATAAGTAGAAATTTAATTGATGTAATTAAAAAAATTAAATAATCGACAAATATATTATCTTATATTGGATAAAGAAACTTGAAAAAATTCAGAGCTTTAAAAAAATCTAATGGTTATAAGATACAAATTTCTGTAGATTTATAATAATTAAATCCTTTAGTAACGTGAAAAGATTTGCTGTATTATAAAAGTTTTAGCAACCAATTTACTTAAAATCATTTTATTACTTGCAAACTAAGTGATATTTCGAAGGAAATGGATATGTAAGGGAAAGAATAATAAATTTGTAAAAATGCGGTGATTTAGTAAATCTTGCCGTAATAAAAATTGACCATAATCAATCGAAAAACAGACTCTTTAAAATAGTTTGTAGATTTTATGTCTATTTCTCATTTTTAATATTGTTAATGTAAGTATTGATTACGATATATGATTAATCTTGGGAATATTTTTCAAACACTATAAAAGAAGTGCATTTTTTAAAATTGTATGCTATATCTAACATAGGTTTCTCATTCAATTTTTCATTCTTTTAAATTTGCTTGCAATTTTTTATTGCTCCGAATAGATTATATCTATATCAGTGGCCTCTTTCTTTAATAGAATAATCTTAAAGTAGAGTTCTCTTGGATGTAGCTGAACAAGATCGTCTGGTTTTTATTGACTTTCTTTTGTTACTTTTAACAAGCTTTGTAAGCAGTTTATAACTTAAATCACGGAGAATTATATCTAAAATATATTCATCATAGTTTTAAGGTAGATGAAGAGTTCCCATAATTAACACTCAATATTCGCTGCGTTATATAGTATTTTATAACTATTAAGACACATAATAATTATGACGATTTATATGGATTTTTAAATGAAAATTGATTGTTTTAACATAACATTATAATTTATAAAATTATGTTAAAATGTAGAACTTAAAATTTATAAATACTATCATTTGCTTTTATTCTTTTTTTAATAACTACTACTCTTTTGAATAAAAAAATTTGTTGTCCTTTGTACTCACTAAATAAAAAAAATAATTGAAAAATTTGTATCTCTTGGATTCATTGATTAAATTATTTATAATGAATTCCCCCACATTTTCCTTGTACAAACTATATTTTCCGACATGTTAATTTTTCTCATTACTTTTATAGTTCTTTTAATACTTTTTAGAATCTAAATGTATAAAAATTTAAAATTGGAGTTTTTATACGAAGATAAAATATTCTTAATAAACAGAGTAAGTTTATAATGAAAATACATATAAATTTTACTAAATAATCTGCATAAGACAAATTTCTAAAGCTTTTTTAGCTCTTTTCTCAATAATTCCATATAATCATAACGAATATAAAGTAAGACAGAGTTTTTTTATGTTGGTCGATGGATTTAATGCAAAAATAGGGACAGCAAATACAAATAGTATGGATGAAACTCACAGTAGACAAGCATCTTCCTGATGGCTCGTGCCTCACCATACATCGAAGATATGAGACACGTAACGTTTCCGCTGAGCTCATGACTTGGTCTAACGAGCTTTACCGCTCTATACATCGACCGTGGATCATCGCTCGCCTTAAATGATTCGTCGATGTACTTCTTGAACTCCTCCGACCCTGTAGGTATTTTACCGTGAATCCACTGATATAGTACATCTTGATTCACGAACCACTTGATCACGAGACCGTCTGTCGACGAGTTGCCTAACTCGTAATTGCAGTCTAGGACAGTGGGTTCAGTACTTCCGGCTTGTATCAAATACGGAATATCGACGGTGGTTATATTGATGGCCAAAGTACCTGCTAACAAATTAAAGCATAGAGATTGAATTAAGAAAGACGAGACAACCATTACTATCCGTTCGTTATTTTCGTTATACAACTTTTACAATTATTTATTACAGAATTATTTATTTATTTATAAAATAATGATAACATTAATAGTTTATTTAATTCCTACATATATTTTTAAAAATAGCAAATCACATAAGGAAGCTGTTACATCTTATATATGATATTTATTTTCTAATGTCCTTAACAAAAAATACATTTTAATACATTATCATACTCATACTACTTATTTAAATTAGATTCTTTATATTTCATTACTTTGCACTCGCTTTAACAAATTCATTATTTTATAAAATATCATAAATTTTTTAATATTTCATTACAAAAGAATTTTTCTTGGATTAATAAGTTTATTTTCAAATAGTTTAAAATAAAATAAATTCGTATTAAAACTATCGACGATAATCACTTTTCAATATTATTAAAATTTTTCAATGCTCTTGTGAAATTTAAAATTTCTGAATGTACTGATCTATAGATGATAAAGGAAATTATATATAATTAAATTGTCTGGATTTTTAGTATACAAATATAATGCCGTAAATTACTACAAAAAATATTTTTATACAATTATATTAAAGTCATGTATATATATATGTAGTGAAATCACCTCTACTATTCTTAGAAAATATATTAAAAATAATTATATTTTATTTACATTTTTCGAGGATCGTAAAAAGATCTATGCTAATATTTTCTCTAGAATTTTTCTTATGTTTAATTAAAATATTATTACTGATAGAATATAGTATTTTATTTCCATACAAGAAATCAATTTTATAAACTCAAAGAATTTGAAATATTGATCGTTTATTCGCATTTTTATATATAACAATTCGATAATTCGATTAACTTATGAAGTTTATCTTATCTACTGTCAATCAGCGGTTATTCATGTTCTACTGAATTGTTTATTAAGAAATAAAAATATTAAGAAATTATAGAGTGCGAGGAATACAAAGAGAAGAAAGAAGTAATAGAATAAAAAGAAAAGGATCAAATTCATAAACATTGAGATTTATTTAATTTAATGGATGAGTGAACTGAAAATTTTTATATGTAGAAAAAATTAAATTAAAATACAAATATAAACTAAATTACCAAGAAAAAAATTTGTATTTATCACTTTACTTATTCTGATTAGTTTTAACGTATAAAAGTCCATATTAAAATTATATTGCGATTTTTTTTGTTGGTTTCTTTTATTTTCAAGAAGAAAATAAAAAATATCTCTTAATAATCGTAAAAAATTTTTACTTTTAGTTTACCTCCTGGTGAAAATGTGACGTGACACGGAAGCCAGTCTCATGAATAGCTGAAACTTATTCTGCGAGTTTTATAAAATTTTCTAAAAATTATTAAATTACTAACGTGTAATAAAAAAGGTTATATACTTTTTTAAATTATAAAATATCAAAGAAATCTTTAAAAATTCAATGTAACTAAAACAAATTTTTACTAAATATCTTATAACTCTTAACGAATAATAAAATCTCTCTAAAACTCACTTATTATTGTATATTTATCATTAAAACAATTGCTTAAACATTAATATTATATTATTTTTATTATATATTATATAATATATAGTAATATTATATTAATTTTAAAAGAATAGTGCAGAAAACTTTGTAATATTCTTAATGTTTTCTAAAATTTTATTACAAAAGAGTATAAAGATGATATAAAAAGTTTTCTGCACTATTCTTTTAAAATTAATAAACTGAACATTTTCTGTTAATTTTCAAATAACATATTTTTATAATTTTTTAATTGATTCTGATTGATTTATTGAAAAATTTTATATCTTATATTATAAAAAACAAAGAATAAATATTTTATATTTAGTTCGATTATGTTTTTTATATATGATATACTAATGCCAATGTTATAAAATTATACCTAATATTTCAGGTAATTGAATGTAATGATTTTATATAATTACATAGAATTCATTAAATATGGTGAGATAAAATATATATTTTCTGTATTTTATTTTATATCTACAAATTAATTAATTAAATTATATTTACATTAATAATTTACAATACGTGACAAAAAATACTATTATAAATATTTTTTTATTCAATGATTCAAATAATTCTTGTAAACTGTACTATCTATATATTATATTTATATTTGCTTATAACGATGTTTAATCCATTTAAATATTGCTAAAAATTATTGTATTCGTGCATGAAGTATATTATGTTTTATATGGCTCTTTCGTTTTCTTGTTATTCGATTGACTGATTGATTAAAACTAATAAGTTAAAATTAATGCTTATAATAATTTAAAATAAATGACCTTATTAATCTTTGTACAGTGAAAATTTATATAAGAATATATATACGTAAACATAAAAACAAATATGTAAAATTATAAAAAAAAAACATAAATAGTCGACTCAATTCAAATAAGAAATGAATTTTTTTTTAATTTCACTAAATAACTTTTTACGTATTTTTTTCATTAATATATATTGATATATCAAAACTGAATCTTTAATTCGAATACTTTATAATATATTTTGAATAAAATGTTTTAATTATAATTTATAAAGTCACTTAAACAGTTATATATTTTTAAGATTAAGTGTGCCAAAGGATACGTATGTTTTTATTGTCCAGTTCTTTGTAATTATAGATCGATTTTTAATAAAATAAATCATAAAAAACGAATAATTATACAAATTAGTATAAAAATGAAAAAATAAAATGAAACAGAATCGGTAGTTTTAAACTAATGATTAAATACGTAGAAATAGACAAAGCATAAGAAAGATGTAGGAAAAGAAAATAAATTTTTCGACAAATGAGACAGAAAAAAGGAAAAAAATTAGAAAAAACTGACAGTGTAGAGGATAGAGGAATAATATAAAATACAGAGTGCAAGAAAAAGACGATGAGAGAAATGAAGAGCAGAATAAAAGAGATTTATGTTGGGTAGGAATGGAAGAATATGTGAAATGAAAAAAATATAAAACAAAAAATCTAAGAACAATAAGATTTAAATAAAGAAAAAAGTAATAAACAGACACTATTAAATAAATATACATATTTGGAATGTATATTGAAAAGAATTTTGTTGGTAAAAATACGTAAAATATCTAGTAAAGAAGGTGAATATAATTTTATATAAGGTGTCATAAGAAAGCAATGAGATGACTTAAAATTTAATTATTTGATGTACAAAAGAGAATATACTTTATATTATATGAAAACACAAAGTTCATGAGGACATAGAAAAATGCTAAAAATATATAAAGTGGATTGTAGAAATAGATGGAAACATACCCGAGTATATAATGACATTGGAACTGAGCAAATATTAAGTAAAAATCAAAGCAGACAGTAAGGATAAAAGAATGATAAGAATAAAATAGAAAGAAACAATATTTAAAGAACGTTAACAAAAGAGAATGGAAGAAAGAAATTATATGGACTTAATATAATTAATTGATAGAAGAAAAGAGAAAATAATAATGAAATAAGAACAAAATTTGAATAAAATATAGAATTCTCAAAAATACAATGGAAATAGAAATCTGATAAAGAAGATTTAAATTATAATAAATATATAAAATAAAGTAAAACTATTATGAAGATTATCAGAAAAAGATATTGATAAATAATTTTGAAAAATGATAATATGAAAAAAGATCGTATAAACAATTCTAAAAAGTATAAAAAATGTATTTATGTAAATAAAGAAGTTTAGAAGAACAGGTTTGGAGGGAAAATTTTATTATGATTTTGAATTGGCGATGAAATAAGAGCAAATTAATACTGGAGACAAAACAAAGAAATATATGGAGAATATTATGAAGAAGACAAAATATAAAAGATATTTTTGAAATGTGCAATATATTATAAAATATTTAAAGAAGACGGAAAGAAGTTTTTAAAATAGAAAATAGAAAAATTAAATCATGATATTTTATACGTTGGATTAGATGGAGAAAAAATTAAATAAAAAATATGGAAATAAAAATTTGAAGCAATTACAGCGCTAAAGTAGAAAGAAGAAAATAAACATTATGAAGTAAGTTATAAAATGTAAGTTTGTATATAATTATGGAATAATTCTGATATATCTTCTTCACGAATAAATAATATAAATAATTATATTTTCTTAATTATTATTTACATAAGCCACTAATCAATGATAATAAGTTTTACTTTGACTACATTATTAAAAATAACATAGAATTCTAAAGTTAAAGATAATTACAAATACTAAAAAATTAAAAATATTTCTTTGTTTTCTTAACATAAATTGTTACTGAATCTATGATTTTTCATGAATATTATTACTCTTTTACGTATAAATATTTTACATATGTAAGATAAAAGTTTTTTGCAACCAATATAATATATTATACAGTATCCATGCAGATTTGATATTAAATATAAAACCGAGTATATTTATTTATTTACACAAAACTATAAAATCAATAAGTATAATAACGTGACTTTGAAATTTTAACTAAAATAAATAATGTTAGTGACTAATAACAATAAAAAGGAATTTTTATATTTTTTTATGTCAAAATCTATATCTAAAGAATAAAATAAATCGTGAAATGTAATTTAATGAATAGTTAACGTGCTTTTTTATGAATGTATTTATAAGAGCAATATCATTATCTTATAAATATCTATATCTAATCATATTAAATTATAATAAATTTAATAAAATATGTTATTAAAATAAATTTTGATGTATTTTAATAGAATTGAAATTTTTTAAAATGTTTTTTTTTAAACGAAACTTTATAGTTATTTTCTAAATGACATAAATCATAAATTCGTTTATCTTGTATGTTTCTCTTTCTGTATATATACTCGTATTTATTTGAAGTAATTAATTAAATATATTGTTATACAAAATTTTTAATTCTGCATATTATTAAAGTGTCAGATAAAAATCTTGGGTTGATTTTTTTCATTTATTTTTTATATCTGACAACACGGAGCAATTAAAACTAACATATTCGTTTGTATAGCTATGAATATTTTTTTATATTTCTATGTATTTCATACAGCCGATATAAATAAAAAATATTATGAAATAGTACTAAGTTAACTTAGTCATAAAAATGATTTATACTCATGTGAAATAATAACAATAGGACTATTCCAGTATTTCTATACTTAATAATTTATTTACCAAATAATTTATTATATTTAAACATATATTTAAATAATATTATAAATTATAAATATAGAAAGTAAGAAAATGAAAAAAATGTTATAAAAAATTTGTTTACAAAAAAGCTAAGTTTATTTTCATAATGCTAATACTTTTTAAATATTTATATTTCAAAAATTTTAATTATTTGTTGAAATGATCAAATGATACTTTTGTTAAAAACCTGAAATTTGAAAAAAAATGTGTAATATTTATGAAATTAAACTTTACCGTCAAATTTAACAATTTATATGAAAAATTGGATGAAATAATTATAAAATAAATTTATTGAAACTCTTAATTAATAGATAATTAAATATATATTTAAAAACAAATTTTTTACTAAAATTTTTTACTTCTCGTAATTAAAATGATTTTTAGTAGTAATCTGATTTTTTGTTAATTATTTCAGCTTTAAAATTTTTCTATTCACATTTTTTAAAAATATTTTCAAAAATTCTAAAAATATTTAATCTTCTTAAAAAATTGATAATTATATATAAATTTAAAACGGGATTAGAATTTTATCATAAACATTAAAATTTATTTTAAATTCAAAAATAAATAATTTATTTATGAAAAATATTAGAGATTGAAAATATATTTGAAGATATATATTGCACATTTGATGATTTTTCATTATTAAAAAATTTAACTTAGATTGTAAAGTTTTCCTGAAATTAAAAATAATGTACAAAGCTAAAAGCAGAAAATGAAAATTACCGTTGTCAGTAAATATATTTTTCTTTTAAAAATTAAGCTTGTAAAGCTTATACTGAACTAAAAATCGAAAACTTTAATCATTTAAACTGAATGAAACATTGAAAAATGTTGAATACAATTTTTATTCTTGATGCACGTGTATGTTTGAGAACATGTCAATATAGTTACACCGACATATCTACGTATTATAAATGGAGTTAAACTTGCTTTCATATTTTTTATGTACATACATGTAATTTCTTTAAACTTCCATTTATTTAATTAAACCACATTTTTTGCTTTAACAAAATATAATGTATCATTGTTGTAATTATTGTTTATTTTGAGTGTAACATTATATATTACAGATATTTTTTATTAAAAACTGTGTAAGACGAGATTGCACGACATGTTAATCACAGAATTAATAATAATGAAGAAGAAGAGGCCCGAAAATAAATGTTTATAATATTTAAGTACAGAAGCTTTACCTGCTCAAAATAAATATGTCTCATCGATGACCTTGAAAATAGTAGTTTAACAATATGAATCACTGTAGTAAAGTTCTTCTAAAATAAAAGAGGAAAGTACGTACGTGCCCTTACGAATTGTATCAAGAAAGCCCTTAACAAACGAGAATTTGCTCGTGAGCGCCATGGATGGATAAAAGATAGAAGGACTGGGATTAACGCTAGCGTCGCGATGGCTTGCACTTACGAACCCCTCGACAGCGCTCTATTGTCGTGGCACATCAAAAGGTCGAATGTGAAAGAAAGTAAGGGCGTGTCGAGAATGCTCGAGGCTCGACAGTTATATATTGAACATCCGTTTGTAATTTTTAAGAACTTGGAACCAGATATAAAAGGAATGAAAGAAATA
Source organism: Platyscapa corneri (assembly GCA_018907185.1). NCBI lineage: Eukaryota > Metazoa > Arthropoda > Insecta > Hymenoptera > Agaonidae > Platyscapa > Platyscapa corneri. Next base: position 935,192 of record JACCHW010000058.1, on the reverse strand, counting down.
AACTAAAGAAAATGTAACTGTGAAGCTTCTGTTGCTGTGGATAACTTGATTTATTCAACCTGAGAATGTAGTTCTAGCGTAATACGATACTCGAACCAAAAATTCTAACCTTATTCAAATTTCTTTCCAATTATTCCCACTATTTTCAAACCCTAATTCAGTGTTAAAGTAAGTGATTTTATTCATGGACGTTTCAATTACTTTGCGGTACATATACAATTGAGAACTGCTTCAGGTTCCTAATGATAGACCCTAGATGAGTCGGTAAAAGATTTTAAAAGAAATTATTTTTTATTTCGGTTTGTACGATTTTTTACACGTTGATTACTCTATCAGTTTTGGAACACTGAAACTTTTTGTCGAGTTAAGTTTTCTCATAAATAAAAATCTTCGTTAATAGCAATTAATCTAAATATTTTATATTTTTTACCAAAATTACAAAAAAATATAACTTGTAAATTTTTAAATTACTAAAAATATATACAAATATATTATATATACAGATTTTTTCATGAATCAAGCTATCGCGCAGTTTAGCTTATACATGCATAACTAGTATCGTATTAAACTCAAAATTCAAAGAATTTCTTATATAGTTGATTCCATTCTTTGTTGATTTGATATTCTTTATTTTAAGATTTTATAATATTTCTTTATAAGATATTCTATAATATTCCCGAACTTATTTTTTTCCTAGAATAAATTAATTTTGCAGATATTTATAAATTTTAGTATTAACGTTACAAATAACAAAAAAATCTTTTTTTTAATTTATTTTTCATTTATTTGAGTTTATATTATCTTACTTTCATCATTGTATTTATTATTCGGTTAATAACTGATTTATATTTTGACTTGGTGAGTCATTTATAGTAATAATTACAATATTTTGAATAAAATTTTGCAAAAACTACTAGTAAAATATAGTGATACAAGAACAAGAACTAAAAAATAATTTCAATTCTATCTTCTTGAAGAGAAATTATATACTCTATCTTTCACAGATATCTAAACTGCATTGATGAAAAGCAATATATGTTGCATGTATCGAGAATGATTAAGTAAACAAATAATATAAAAGTTCTTTGAAATAATATTAAAATCGATTCCAAACAAATTTTTAATATTAATTTTTTTAATAAATCAATTTTTGAATTTTTGAAACATTAATCCTATCAATACATAGAATTTCTATAATTATCCGATTTTTAACAAATGTATTTATAAGATTTAATCCATGAACATAGAAATAATGACAAGTTTTTTAGTATTTAGTATTTAGTATTTTAGTATTATTGTAAAATGTAGTATTTTAGATGCTATTTTATTAAAATAAGTCATGTAAGATATTTTTTATAAAAATTTTCATATTCAAAAATTTATTACAACTTTTTATTTCTAAGTAAAAAAATTCATTTACATTACATCATCCTCTTGAAACGTTAATTTCAATTTATCCAACTAAGCCAATATTCATCGATTACCTGCACAAAGAACTGCAAAAGTTTCAGGAAAATAGAATACAATTCTCTTTTAGAATTCTTCACATAGAATGTGTTGTTGCCCTTCTTCACGTATGCATGAGATCAAAAGCGTACCAAACGTAAAGTGAGAACACTATTTTCTTCTATTTTTTCCACACACTTAGTTATTACAACTATTTTATTTGAATCTATTCAGACATGTACGTAATTATGCAAATAAAAAATAAATTATTTTGGTATACTAATTCTATATACACAACAAGTTATTCTAAAATTATTTTATATAACAAAAAAAAATGAAATTATAAATTAAAAAAATTTATTCTATGAATTATTTATATATTTTTACCTCCTTAAGCAATAAATTTTTTTCAACATTATAATTTTTCTTTTAGTTATTTTTTTAATGAAACAATTTTTTTCAAATTTTTTTTTTTTTTAATATTTAATACGATTTATAAAAAATTCACCTGAATAAATTAGTAAATTAAGTTAATTTAAAAGTAACTACTATGAGATAAACATTCTACTAGTTATTTTACCTACGAAAAAATAATTATTTGATCAGTTACTATAAGTTTTGTAAATTGGATTAAAAATTTTAAATTGGTGAAACTATTGTCATATTAATTTTGCAACGATAGTTTTCAATATAAAGATAATTTACGTTTTCGGTAAGTAAATTTAAAAAACATATCTTTAACAATAATCAATATTAAATATTATTTACTGCAACTAATATATAAAATAAATTAACATAATCGGGTAAAATACATTAAATAAATTTTTAACTCATTCGTAGAAATAAAATAGCATAACTTTTCTCTTAGAAATTTAATGTAACAAATTTTACTTGCGTTTATTTCATATGCTATAAAAAAACTATAATTATATTGAAAGTTCTTAATTCTCTGATCTTTTTTCAAAACTATAATATCCTCTTAAGGTATTAAAAATACTATTTTCATTATCACATATCTAGTACATCAAATATTTAATAAATATATCTTTTCTCATTGCGGTATATAAAATAATTATTTTTAATAACATAATTTGTTTTCTTGAATTGATTTAAAACCTTAAATGCTTATTTATATTCGTCTATATTCATATTTTATTTATATTCAGAACCTTAAATACTTATTTATATTTATTTATTTATATGCTTGTTATATAGATTGAAATCATGAGTATAAATTTCAATTATATTAAGGGAAGTTGCTATCAACGTAGGGAAATTTTTATGAAAACTTTTCCAATTCTATTTTATAATATTGTATAGTAAACTAGCCTGATATAATTATTATCAATTCAATAAACAACACTATATCAATAGTAATCAGAGAAGCCTTCCGTTTGATGAAAGGTAATCTAAGCGTAATAAATATTTCTAGAATTTATAGATAATAACCCGGATAATATTAATATTTGTTTTCATTTCAATAAGTTTTATAAATAATATAATTTGAATACTGTTCTTTTTTTGTAATAATTAGAAATAAAATTAAGTTAAAGAGCAACTTATTTTTAAAATTAAATAATTTATTCTTTGATTTTCAACTATTTTATTTATATCCAACATTGTTTTGTACAAATCTTCATACGTTTATAAATTAGAACAGACTAAGTACTAAATGTCCAAGTAACATACTCGAGTTGTCGTAATGATCGGTTAATTTTATTTGGTATTTATAAACATCTGTTTTTTAAATTATGAAAAATCAATCTTGAATCCAGGTCTGAATATTTAATGGTTACAGAAATTATTAAAATTAGTATTCCACTAATATAAGTTTTATGAATATTTATATTAATAATGCATCTATGACATGTTTACAAAATGTGAATAGACTTAAAATATTTTAAAATTAAATAATTATAAATTTGACAAGATCAAAATTGAATTAAAATGAAAATAAATGAAAATTGAATTGGAAAAATGCAAATCAAAGTGCTGCTTCATTATTCAATTAAAGCGGTACTACTTTCGTGTTACAAAGAACAATATTCCAATAAAATATCTTTCTGATTTCATTATTTAATTAGATTGCAACGTTGATTGAAAAAAGACGTATCTATAATGTACTATTTGATAGCTTTTAGATATGATAGCTTTGGTATCTGTGAAACATAAAAGTATATTTTTACCTTAAAATGGTTAATTTCGTTTTTAAATTTTGATTTTTATAAATATACTCTATTAAATGAAATAAGTTTTGAATTTAACAATTTGATTAAATGTAAGATTTAAAACAACAACAATAAAGTGCGCTACTTAATAAAAATATGTGGCATACATTCATGAATTTTTGATCTAAAGGAAACGATGAAGCCAATCAAAATTATTGCATCGTATACGTACTTTCTCTATTATACGTCAGTGGTATGGTGTAATTTATACGCGGTTCGACTAAGGTAACATGGTGTTCCGATATATGGCCTCTTAAAGTGAGGGAGAATTGGCGAATGGGGTGTCGACAAGCCGAATACATGTTTTTATTGTGTACCTAATCCATATTATAATCGCCCTGTGTTTCGCATGCAGCAAGAAATACTCTCATTGCGAATAAAAAAGAGTAAGTGTATTTATATTTATGAAAATATGTAAGAAGATTTGAAATATTACTTTCTAGTCAATTTTATATAATAAAATATTGAAAATTTTAATATTAAAAAGAAAAAAACTCACTAAAATATTTAATTTGTAGAATTTTCAAAATCATATTATGTATATAATTATAATATATATTAAGTGATTCATTTTTGAAAGTGAAAATTATTTGTTTTTATTATGCTGCAACTATAAAAATAATATTTATACAAATAAAATTACTTTTAAAATTTAAAAAAAAAATGAACTAGTGTACAAGTATAATTATTATTTATAATTAGTCTTTTGAGCTCCAGTAAAAAAAGGAAATAGGAAATTAAATGAAATAAAGATAGTAATAGCAAATTTTTCTTTAAAAAAAATGTAAAATAAAATATTTATCGACGTTTTAATATTTGTAATTTAAGTTCTATCTGTGATATCGAAATATTTTAGAAAATAATAGATTTAAACCAAAATGGTATTTAATATTTAACGAAAAAACTCTATATATTATCGATTTTTTATTTTCATTTTTTAATTGTTAGACGCAATAAAAATATAAATATAAATAAAACATTAGGATATATATACGTTAATTCTTAAGAATTTTAAATTCTGTTTAGTTGTACTACCGAGTTTTCTTTGTTTTTCATGCTCACATAGTAATTTTTCAGTGGAAAACATTTTGAACTAATACTTGATCGTACGATTTTCCAAGAAGTTTCATACTTTCTTGAAAAAGAATTAAATAATGTAACTCGGACAGCAGAAAAGAAAACTTTCAATATAGTTTACTATTTTTATTGTATAAAAGAAAACAGTGTTAAATCACTTTATCGATTGATTAAGATTTTAAGCAAACTTTTGTAATATATAGGAGTTCTTAATACATGATAATTTTATATCTTATATATAATATTGAAAAAATCTCATTTTATTTAAAATTTTAAATATTTGAAAAATTTAATATTCCTAATTATTTTATTATACCTGCAATAAAACGTATTTACATTTAGTATAAATAAAAATAAAAATATATATCTAAATGTAGATTAAAAAAGTGTTTTTCCAAAAAAAATAATAAATAGATCAAATTGATCAACTAGTTTTTAATTCGTAATTTATTTCATAACAGAAAAAAATATACAGTGTAAAACTGAAATAAATAAATCAGTTCATCGTAATTGAACTTATAGAAAATCGAAATTAATTTAATTTTTTAAAATTTATTATTAAATTTTATGACTTAAAAAAATTAAAAAATATTATATAATAACTTTTAATCAGGAAAAATTATTTTTAATAATTCTTGCTCAAAACCAATTATTTATCATATTTATTTACTATTATTATTAATTTAAATAATAAAAGTAGTGTTCATGAATTTATACATTTATAAATTTCTATAATATATTCTCACTTTAAATTTCATACTTGTAAAGAACCGTGCGACATAGAATACGTAAAACCTATTGTACATAAAGTTGTTTTTCTTTTTAATTATATATTATAAACGACTAATGTAATTTATTTTATTAATATTATTTGAAATACCAAGAAAGCTTCTATGAAATTTATTATTTAATACATATTTCGTATAACTTTTAACATTTAATAATTTTTTTCAATTCATATTTAAATAGTGAAATCATTAAAGATTTTATTATCTCTGCATTTGATTTCCACGCACAAGCACACACAAGTTTTTTTTTTTTAATTTATACAGAATTCCCTCAATATTTGTTCTATATTGTTATTATATTATCTAAAATTTATAACAAAATATAGATAAATTTAGTTATAAATAAATAGATAAATAATAATTATAGATAATTAATAATATTAATAAAAAAAAGTAATTAACAAATTAATATAATAAATTTTTTATTATAATGAAATAAAAAGATACAAAATTTTTCAATTTTTATGTCAGACTCTATAGTTTTTTACGTGTTTCTTATTAAAAAAAAAAGATTCTGGTTGAAAGATGCCTCAGTACCTTGAAATATACCTCTTACGTTTTTTCACTGCATATTGCAACGTATTACTTTGTGTACTTTTATTTTTTTAAATCATTCTATAAATTAAAAAAATATTGTAAAAGCATAAAATTTGTAAATCTACATTATTAAAATTTATAAAATTTTAATTTAAAAATATAAATTACATTATATATTGAAGATAATAAATAACAAAGAGACTTAATATAGATTCGTTATTTTAGAAATATCTTTTAATTGCTATGATGGCTCTGATATCCTATCAAAACTAATCATAAAAATTTATAACTGAAAAAAATAAAGTGACTCTGGCGAATCTGTCTTAGAATAAAAACATTGATATTGATGTGCTGTGTAGTCTTTAGTAACTTCGACGGGTTTTCCCTCGCAAGAAAAGCTGCAAATTACTCGTATATCTGTGTACCCTATGAACTTTTAGTGATGCAGTTAGCTATCCTATTTATAATGCATAGTGTTCTTATTTCACTGGATCTCTAGAGTATTTGTTGCTTTGCCAGCTTAGAAATCAACGTTATTTATGAGAATAACGATAAGAAAAGACAAGGACTTATGAGCAAAAGGTCGCCACCTACTTCGGCACCAAGGTGCCGAAGGTTCAACAATAACGAAGAAAACAATCGTGCACAGGAGGGTGAAATTACTGTAAACTGAAGCAACGCTAGAGTCCTACAATTTGTCATACATCCCGATTCTAGGTTGTTCGAATAGTGGTGGTGGTGCAATCATCTGACAAACATCGCTGTTCGTGAATAAGCCCCCGTCGATTGCTCGCAGGTGTGAAGCATCGACGCTTCTCCTACTCGACGAAGAAAGCCGCTTTCCCTATGGAATGTGCAAGGGGTCTCCGTACTTACGTTAGGATTTACTATCAATACTCGAGCAGTGACAGAGTCTGTTGTGTATCACTTCTTGCATTCGTAGACGCTGTTAAATTAAAGTTCCCCTGTCTACGTACTTGTAGCATCTAACATTGCGGCCGATAAATGGAGGCTGCTTGACACATTAATATGTCCTCCCCTTTAAATTCCTTTTCTTTGTTAAACCATTTTGCGCTGGAAATAGTCTGTTTGTTACATTTGTATGAGTGTCGATATGTAATTGGATTTGCTAGCTGACAGAGCTAAGTAACTCTTAAAAGGTATATTGGTAAGCAAAAAAAGAATTCGTAGGAAAATCTTATTACAAGAAAAATATTTATCTGCCTTTCTTTACTCAACATAATTTATTCAGTTTTTAAGCTTTCAAATTTTTATAACAGAACATTTCGTTTCGTAACGTAATAATAATTTTTAGAAAAAATTGAAAAGTATGAAAGGCTCCATTTATAGTATATTTATATAACTATTTAATTTAATTTAATTCAATTCAATATTTTCATTGGAAAAATTAGCATTTTTATACGTCTAATATCTATTAATACTTCTATAATAAAATTTTTTAAATAAGTAGAGTGTAAAAAAATGTAAAATGCTAAGGCTTTATTCGAATTTGAATTCGAATCATATGACAGATAGACATATTTTGAAAATTCACAAAATCAAGTATTGTAATGAAAATCATCTTTTCTCTAATACAAATATAAAAAATGTTGATTAGTAAACTTTCGATAATAAAATTCATATCTAAATTTCGAATTATTTTTTATATTTATTATGTCGCTGTAAAATTTTAACTTTATTTCTAAATTAACAAATCTACATTTTAAGAAAAATTGAGATACATTTATTTATTCGATTTCTATTTCTCTTTACTAACTTTTAGTGAGAAATTTATAAATCAAGACTTACTAGTAAATCGACTTACCTCTATTTACAACTACAAAAGATATTTTCCGATTTCTCAGGAACAAGGTTTGGAGTGAAATGAATGAAGATGAGATGAGAATACAGACAAAAAAAGTATATTAGTAAGTATAGAATCTGGCAATAACATGAAGCTGCAAGGAAAGTTAGAAAGAGTGACAGAAAATCGCAGTAAGAAAGAGGTTGCTTTTCTAGATTAACTGGAATTCTGGATAAAGTACGTTACTTAATCGTACATTCTGACTCATTTCATCTTCATCTCTGATCTTTTGTATAAGTTTCAAATATACATCTCTCTCTCTCTCATTCTCTCTCTCTCTCTTTTTCTCTCTCCATTTCTTTGAATGTGCCTGTATTTTATTCTCAATTAAATAATGTTTTGTTTGCGTGTGCATCTGTGTGTCTGCGAAACTACGATACTTGGTACTGACATTGGCGCAAGCTCTTATATTACTAATGAAGATTCGTGGGTTCAGAGTAATTACTAAATAAAGATCTACGATGTGGGTACTAAGTTTCACTTAGCGCTCTAGGTAGAATATAAATGAAAATTACGCACCGCTAGTTTTCATCTCTCTCTCTCTCTCTCTCTCTCTCTCTCTCTCTCTCTGCACTTTCTCATTTTGACTTTAAACTTCTTCTCTATCCCTTTAATTTTTGTTCTCTCTAAAATATATATATTTTCAAACGCAACACAAGTTTGAGAGTGAAATCCTCAAGCGCAAAGTACTCAGATACAGTAAAATGGTAAAACAACAATTTCCTGAATTTTCTTTTTCTGAACCTTAATGTATTTTAACTTATACGTTTTAACATATGATTTACGTTAAAATTATATAAAATTTAGATATTTAACAATTTTTATTCAATTACTGCAGTAACGTATATTATGATTTTAATATATGAATAAAAATTTTTTTGTAAACATTCAATTGTACTCCCTTAGTCTTATTTTTTCCCATTTTTTTCATTACTTTATCAATTTATGCATTACTTATGTTTATTATTTATTCTAATAATATTTGCTGAATCTCATGCCATAATCTATAAAGATTTAGGATACAAATACTCATAAATTTTCACTCTTTTACAAATATCAAATTTCCAAATACGACATAATCAATAATGTGATTTAAATTTATCTGTTTTTATCTTATTAAATATAAGTGTTTTATTGAATAACAATAAATAATAATTTAAAATTATAAAATTCAATTTTCTTAAAGCATAAGCAGCAATTATTTATAAAGAGCATAAGAAAAGTTTAAAATAAATATTAAAGACAGATTTAAAATAATAGCCGACAGTATTTAAATATTAAATTTATAATAGTTAATGATTTTAATAAGAACGTTATATTTTGTTTAACCTTAATATTCTAGTCATTTTTAACCACAACAGCAATTTCAATCTTAAATAATATCCTTGATGATGAATATACTATTTACCAATGATATGCAAACGGAGCTCTGAGGTTTCTACGAGTATTTGGGCGCCTACGTATTTATATGCTATTGTCGGATTTAATTTTACTATTTGTATTACAGAAATTAGTATGGTTACGGTTTCAACTAACTTTGACAATACTACACTCGCATACTTATATTTACTATTTATTTTTAAAAAATAAAAGAATTTAATATCCGTCCGTAACTAATTTAATCTGGTCTTTTAATACATCTTAGTTGAAAAAAAATATTTTTACTCGTTTTTAAAATATAAATATTTAAATGTATATAAATTAACGAATACAAGTACACGCACTGAATACTTCAGAAATTTTGAATTGATTATAATAATATGTACGGATATTTAAACATATTTATTTGTATAGAAATTATAATTTTTTAAGGTGTATTTGCATTCAATTTATCAAGAATGTTTAAAATTTTACTTGAAATATTTTAATCTTTATAAATTACTATTAGTAACTTGAAAAGTTTAGTTATATTGAAAAAATGAACCAAGTTCTTATCGATGAAATTAATTAGTGATATTTATGAATTCAATAAGTAATTAAAATACAGATGTTTAATATTTTTTAATTTTTTAAAAGTTCCCTTCCATTTTTAAAATGTTTTTCTGTATACACGATAGTAAATTAATTTAAGACTTTTATGAAACAAAAATTTTAATAATAACTTTTAAGTCTTTAATTAATACACTTATATGGCAACAAAACTATTCTTATTTCCATAAGGTGTCAGAGGTGAAATTTCATAAATACCAAGAGGTTGAACGTCAACTATTCTACTTAGAAGACGAGAAAATTTACTGTAAGTTTCACAATCAGAAAATTTAATCTAATTAAGTTTCCACATTCAGACAAGTTAGAAAATATACGCACAAGCAAATGAAACCCGAAGTAAAGCTTTGTTAATTTAATGCAATTTTAATTTTCATTTGTTGGAATTTAACAAAAAAATTTTCTTAACTTTAATTTTTTCAACAATAAAATGAACTTACTAATAAATGCTTCTTTTTTAAAGAATTATGATTTGATGAGTTAACGTTTATAGAATTAATTATATTAATATAATATTATATCTAAGAGAACCCGCTCTGTATACTTTGACAGATGTAAATTTATTTATTTTTACTGGCTTAAATTAATAAAAAAAATACTACTTCATATACTATATTATTTTTTTTAAACGTCACATGATCTATCTTAACTATTATCATATGTTTTTACCTCAAAAAATTTTTTTTACAATTGAAGCTTGAAAATTTTATATTGGAACCGGTTACTTAATATATTGCGTATAACAGGAGAATTGATTCTATCGTGTTTAAAACATATATAGGTAAACAGATAGACGAAAAATGAAGAGAGAGGGAGAGGTAGAGGGAAAGAGAGATAGAGATAAAGAAAGAAAGAGAAAGAGAACGTAAAAGCTACAGAAAATGCAATTGTAGAGAAAAGAAATTGGACAATTGGGAAACGCATAAGATGTTATGTGGCCTAAATACAAGTCCCTTGGGAATCTTTTAGTTTACGTGCTGATCTTCAACCAGTTAAGGTTAAACTGGTGCGGCACTTGGTTTTGCGACTCTCACGGGAATTCTTGTTCCAGGAAGCAATAACTACCACTAGACTAACTTTTCCAATAATAATGCAGGAGCATATCTGCAGCATCGAGCTCTTCGGAAAATGTCTTAGAAAGCTTTGCTGACCAGAAGCTTAATTCTCGACGGTTTATTTCTAACTCCGGGATGATAGGTAAAGTCTCTGCCACAATTAATAATTTTTTATTCTGATATTTAAATACTTAAATAAGTAATGGCAATCGTTATTGAGTTATTACATATGAACTTGAAAATTAAAAAGCTCTATAAATTTGTGGATTTTTGAATTTATTTGCCTAATTGAAATGTATGTATTAATCACAAATAAATATAAATAACATAAATTCATATATTCTTAAAATCTATAAGAATAGGTAAAAAATAATAATAATTTATTTTTAATAACTATACGAACAATAAATTTTTTAATAAATATGTAATTTTGTGATGGTAAAATTGAAAGCACAATTGGTGTTGTGCATAAAATCATAAAAAATTGTTATTTATAATATTCGAGCATCTAACTGTGTAAGAGATAATAAAATATGATGTATTTTTATGTTCAAAATTATTTCCAACTTATGAATAACAATAAGTATTCATTTGAAATTTATTTTACTAAGTTTTTCTAATTTCAGAAAAATATTTACAATTTTTGATAATTAGCTATAATTTGCTATTTTTCTACTTGTAAAATCCTCCTGAAAGTTTTGATACAATTTGTTAGGGAAATTTACCTCGTAGCTTCAAAATCTTCCCTCTGCATAAGTCATGCATCTGGAAACATAGAAAATTTCCTACATTTCACGGGAGTCGACATTTCAGAAAGGCGGAATGCAACAGAGTTGATCTCGTATATATAGATGTCATATTTCCCTATGAAGTGGATTTGCTCAGTTATTGATACTAGATTGTTAGCTTTTGGCGCTTTGGATGAGTTACACCAGTGCAGCCGTGGTAAAACCCGGTTTTTGTACTACTGAGATATGTAGCCCCGTTCTATCGATCGTTTAATTTTATTTTCACTGGATATTACATTATAATATTTAATTTTATTTTCAATGGATATTACATTATAATATAAAATAAAATGAATTTCTTTACAAATAATAAGTTAATTTCTTTTAATGAGATTATTATTCACATCAAGCAACTAATTTAAAACCTTAATAAATTTATGCTCTTGCTTTTTCTAATGTCAGGAAGAGTTTTCATTTTTCTCTTAGTTCTGCAATTGATTACATATTTGCTCTTTCGACGTGGTCAAGAAAATTTTATTTCAACTGATTTTATCTTTATTGAATTAAATATTAGGATTAACAAAGGAAATTAATAGGTCAAATACATATAAATTTATAAATATGAAGATTATTTATATTTTATCATATAGAAATATATACAATCATAAGTATTGAATTATTAAGAAGTATTAACTATAACTATATAGAAAAATTTTGCATTATTAAAGAAAATTTATTTTAAAGCTTCAATATAAATAATTTTAATTTATTTTTCCAATTGAAAATTGTTATATTTAAAAAGAAAATTAAATTTTTCCCAATTAAATATACATTATAATGTTGAATTTCGTATCTATAATTACTATTTGAATTTATTAGCTCATGATATGAGATAAATATGGACGTTGATTTAATATTAATCTATTTTAAAACTATATATCTTAATCATTATGAATTTTTTTTTAAATATATTAAATAAGAAATTTATATTGTGTTCAGATAATATTAGATTATATTAAGTTATTTCACTATATTGTAAAGCATGGGTAATCCTATTATCAGAAATTAAACAATTGAAATAAAAATATAATGTTGCGTCTTCTACAGTTAGATTTTCTAAAATTTATAAAAAAAATTTGTATAAAATAAAAAAATAAAAAAGTATATTATATAATATATTGAAAAATTTATATTAATTTAGAGTTAATTATTATTAATCTACTAATATAAATACGAACTTTTTACTTTTTCTGTAAATTGTTTTTTTATATATTCCTTTTTTAATTAATGCTAACTTCTAAATAACAAAAATTTACAAATTGAGTTAATTTGTTATATATATGCGAATTGTACAAAAGTTTTTTCGGTATCAATTAAGCAACTATAACTTTAACAGGCCACATAAACACTTACATTTTAATTCTATTAAAATAGGGAATAATGTTTCATGAAAATTTACTAATGATTATTAAAATCTGGAATTTTAAATCTTTAACATATTCTATTCATATTTTTTATGGACGATCGATAGAACCAGTATGTAGTAATCTTACGGATATGTCTTAAGCGATTACAGGAAATTGAGGATTACTTTACTGCATTCACAATAAGCGTTATTTCAATCATTAATGGATAACTCTCCCATGCCGGTTGTATTTCAAAATATTTTCGTTTATATTTAATTAATACAGCAATTGATTAAGCAATTCATTATAATTCTATTTGAACATTTTATTTAGAAGGGTATGTGATTATATGCACGCATATAATCACGTATTTAAAAGAATAGAAAAATATTTACATAAAGTAAAAATGCTTATATGTTTTACTTGAACTTCGAGAAATAATTAAGTAAATTAGGATAAATATTACAAAGATAAGCGTTTTTAACTAAATAGTTAAATATTAATTAACGTACATCATCAATGCAGATATATTTATTTATATTTATCTTTGAATATTCACCCTTAATTTTTAATCCATATGTTATATTGTTTAAAAATCTGAATTATTTCTTCTGTTTGAAAAATTTATGAATTAATTTTTAAAAAGAACAAAATTGAATACATTATCATATACTTATCAATTTGACTAAAAGTATCTAATATTATTTTTTTATATTACCATGCAGAATATAAAAATCATCGTTAAAATGCGCAGGTAGTTATAATGGGGCTCATTAAATATTTTAAAAAATGTTTTGAATAAAAAGTACATTAATTTTTTTTAATCAAAAATAATTATGATTTTTACAATTGCATCAGCTTATTCTATTTTGAAATTTATATATATATATATATAATTAAAATATTTAAAAGGAAGTTTATATTTTAGCAATGAATAGCATACTAAGTTGAATTTTTAAAACAAAAAATTAAAAGGAGAAAAAATTTTAATATTTATTTTTGGCTTTCATTATTTCATATCAAAAAAATATATATTATTATTAAAGTAATATAAAACTGTTATTTATATTTAAGGAGTGCATTTAAAATATTTTTTTACGATTCATAAATTTATCTAAAAATTATATCTTATCACATTATTTACAATTCATATTTAAAATGCATATCAATATAATTCAAATAATAAAAATAATAAATAATATTGAAGAGCTCTTATATCTGTATTTTATGAAAAATAAGTAAATAGAGAAAAATGAGACAGTATTTTAAAAGATTATATTTTACATAAAAAAAATAATATTGGATTTATTTGAATACTACTTTTCAATACCTCCGTGACAAATTACATGCTATACAATGCATAAATAAATAGCCAATTGACTTCATATTACTCGGAAATTTTATTTGACTAGAATTATACTTCTTGAATAAAACGAATTGAAAAACTGTTCATAAAAACTATTCATAAATTTATCACCGATAAAATAAAATAGATCTTATTCATTTTGAAATTTAGATGAAAATTTGATAAATGTCATATTAACATAAATTAAAACTTTTTAAATTCGAAATAACAAAATTATACAAAGAACGTAACCGTAATTGATAAGGTTTGCAGGTTAAGTATATAAAAATTAAGAAAGTGTATGTTACTTTCATTTATTCAAAAAGATCTTAAATATATTATGAATATACGTAGAAGAAACAAACATCGACCGAAAGTTCTGCGCACGCAGAAACTACTTCATTCGAGGCTTACTTACCTGACGTTAAAGCGACGATCAACATGAAAACTCGTGAAAGTATCCGCTGACTGGGAATAAATCGCATATTGATGATTCGTTGAATTGTTCTACTTGTAGACCAAGGCAGTTTTTTATGGTTGAGGACAATTCTTAGAAAGTGTGAAGTAGAATATTTTATCAGCCACGAACTTGTTGTATTTTACTACCTCGCATATCATATTTTTCTCCCGTTTTGAATTTCGCGCTGGAAAAAAGTCTCGGTGAAATATATAGTGAAAGAATTTAAATGGAAATTAAGAAGCTTTACAGTTTATATCACTGTATAGACGAAGTTCTTTATTTTTATTCTGACTACAATGTAACTTTTATCATGTTTTGATAAGATTTAAAAATTTTTTTTAAGGTGTAGTTATTCAAATTACTGTAAAAATACTATCACATTGTAAAAACAAGTTTAATATCAATTTTCTGGTACACTAATCTCATCAAAATTTTTCTAAGTTTTCTCTTTATAATATGGAGTAACAATTCCTAGTCTGATATCATATTGTCGAACAGTATACATCCGATTATAAGTACTAAAATTTAAATCTTGCAATGAAACTTAATTATTTTTTATTCATCAGATCATTTAAAAAAAAACGACTTTTACTCAAGGTTGGTTATTTTACGAATGTTAGTACTGCAACTATAATAATATAAAATTAAAAATAAATAAATTTTTCAAACTATATGTAGTAATATTTAATTTTTGTTAATCTCTTTTTATTTACAATAAAATAGTGTTACCATTATAGAATTTGGAAAATAATTAAAATTTTTTGCCAGATATTTCCATTATATATTATATTGCAAATAAAAATATAATTAATGTTTATTTTGAATGTAATCAAAAGTTAAGTTATATAATCCAACGAAGACTTTTTGAATTATACACAAAATCAGAATACTGATTCTTTCCATATTTTCATATTACACATTAAATAAAAAGACAACAAATTCAACAAAATTAACAAATTAACAAAATTCTGAGCATATGATTTTGACTAGAAAATCAATTTTTCTATACTTTCTATTGATAAAAGCTATCATTTATAAGGTATTTTTTTAATTGCCAGTCATTATTCGTTTAGATTTTTTAACGCTTTTATATTTGCTAGTTCCAATTGAATGAATATGTATTTGTTCGTAAACTCAAAATTTGCTTTGACAAAGTGAAGCTCACAGTGTAAATGTAAGTAGTAAGGTTTTTTTTTTAAGAAATTCTTTTGGAAATTGAAACAATAATTTGCAGCAAAAATAGTTAGTCCATTGAGTGAACGAATCAATTGAATCGTTCTGCGATAAATTCTTTCAGGTCATAAGTCATATGCGACACTTTTTTGCTTATTACTTGATACAACACTCAACATGGTAACGGTGTATTTTCTCTACCTCACTGCTGGAGTATACACATCTCATTAGAACCGAATTTGTGATTACGGATCGTAGTCCAATGAACCGATGACAGGACAAACTCGCGCAAAACTCGGCCTCGCATGTTTCGAGATGATTGTTCTCTGAACAGCTGATAAAGTTGAAAAGCATAGACATAGGTGAATAGAACTAGCAGCTACAGAGACGGATTAGAAGAAAGAATTCCGCGTACCGCTCGGGGGAGCTTGTGCTCCCTTTCCCGGTTACGCGTCCACTGAGCGCTTTCTGTGCTTTCGCGATTACTGTCGGCTCTATGTGCCGACTCTCTTGCCCCACCACTGGTCACACAGGGTGAGAGCTTGCGCGAAGCGGTCGCGTTTGCGCATATCTTTGAGCTCGGTTATCAGCCGTCTCTCTTTTGTACCCCAAAGGAGAAAAGTGTTTCCCCGGTTAACGCGGAAAGTGTGTAAGCAATTTTCTGTTTTCTTTTCTTTTTTTAAGTTATAAGAAATACGAAAAGGTTTTGTGGAGTTGCATTGAGAAATCTGGACGTTACTATTGAAAAGAAGGAAGAATCTTCCTTAAAATTGAAGCAATTTTAAAGAACATAAACGTTTTATCCATCATAGATGAATAGTAAGATATAGTGTTTATTTCAAAAGAGACTGCATAATCTGTTTCAGAAGGCAAGGCATATTCTATAATTGCTGAATAAAATTTTAAAATATATTTTACATATTATTTGTACACTTTTACATATTATTTTACATTTATTATTATATGTAATTATTATTATTTTATAATATTATACATACATTGTTCAAAATGGGATATGTTTGTTACATTTTCAATAAATAATACCATTTAATTAGTTAAAGAAAGTATATCAAATAAAAAGGAGTTTGATAAAGTAACAGAACAATTAGGCAAATTGTAAAGTGTCCTATTATAAATTATATTTTTATATATGAAAACAATATTATTTGCTAAATTATTGTTATAAATAATTAAAAATTATCACAGTCTAAAAGCTTAAATTTGTGTATTTAATATTAATAAGTTAATGTACTAAAATATGTAAAAGTAATTTTTTAAATATATATATCGTAAAATATCAAATAAGTTTATTTTTAAAGTTAAAAAATATCCTAAAGATGTTGACGTGAAATTCATATTGACTTTTTCTTTAAATTAAATAAACAAAATTTTGAAATGAATTGCAACAATAACTTTATGACAATAATTTAATATATGAATCTATAAATCTACCTTTACCTTTGTTGCACACTAATACCCACATGTATAAAATATGCACTATAAAATATAATTAATATTGTCATAAATTATATTTTTAAGTACATCTAAAAAGTTTGAAAAAGCACTCTATCAAATAAGTTTTTTGTCTTGTAGAAATTAAAGTTGTTTCTAATTCTTTTAGGTATAAGCGATTTTGAATTTATGATTAGCTAGATGTTGATGCACTCTACATTTTTAAAAGGATTTATTTAAAATATACACTTCTCTTTATGAAGATTTCAAGCCAAAATATCTCCAATAAAATATGTACTGAGTAAATCGATTGTTTGATTATTGAGCACTAGAACTTATGAAACTTAATGATTTATTTATCAATCAATCAAATTATCTATACGAATTCAGTGTCCAAAATTTCTTTATCACATTTTGTTAAATATGTTTTAACGATAAATTTGAGTATTTATTTTGATAAAACTTTTTATACATATTATTAGTGTTCAAAAAAAAAATTAAATCATTTAAGATTTTAAGTTTATTGGCGATTTCAGTTCATTTGAAATCTTAATATGTATTATTTTATAAAATTTTATTGAAATCTTCTATAGTTTAATATCATCGTTTCTTTTTACTAATATATTTCCCTAAACGTACAGTATAATTATTGAGGATTATAAATATTAAAGTATATCCATGGAAATTTAGTCAATATTAATAATATAGATAAATGTAGCTGTTCAATTTAGAAAATAAAATTAGGAAGATTGAAAGACAAAATCATTAAGAATATAAATAGGATAGATATAAATAAAGATTGCAAAATAATCTTATCAATTAATCATACTGTAGAATCCTTGAAATTCAAATATTGGTAATGTAAATTTCTTCATATAAATTATCAAATATGAATTATATTTTTTAGTAAAAACAATCAATTGCGTAAAATAAAAATTATCCTTATTTGTATTATTTTATGTATTACACCATTAACATTTAAAAAAAATAAATCTATACTAAACTTAAAATTGACTTTGATATACCGGAACATTATAATATCAGGATAAATGAATAATATGTATTCTAGTATACGAGTAGATAAGTACTAAATACAGTGAAAGATTTGTTTACATAGCTATTTCTAACGATAAGTGTTCGAAATTATTGCCGAAGAAATGAACAGAACAAAATTGAAACTTTTTATTCCGTCTAAAATCTCACAAAAATTTAAAGAAATAAGAATAAATGTTTTTGTCTCTTTGTTTTTTTCAATAAATGTTTTTGTCTTAATGTTTTAACAGATCCGCGAGATGAAAAAATATGTTCTTAGTAAAATGACAACGTTGATGTAAGCCGTGTGCTTGCTATATGCGCTCACAAAGTATAAAATGATGCTGTCGTTCTTTCGGTCGACTTACGTAATTTCCACAGAGCTATTGTCGAATTTATGACTGAATGAAGAATGTAGACATTGATTAAATATACACTCGTATTTGTCATAAAAGTAGTAACGAAATTTTTTTATATTTTTCATGAATTACTTAATTATTTGATGAATTTCGTTGTAAGAGCTTTAAAAAATTCTTTTTAATGGTTTATATTAGATATTTTCGTTTTTATTATATATTTTTGAATTATAATTGTAGATGACGAATTACTCCTTACAATCTGTATCAATTTATCACAAATTATTATTAGCTGTTTATATATCTATGCGTCAAAGAATGACATGGTAATTTTTAATATAAATAATTTGAAATTTAATTGATATTAAAACAATTTATTATTATGTTTAGTTACATGAAGCTCATATTTTATTATAATATCTTATCATTTAATATTTTACGAAAAGTGATCGTGTACAACTAAACAAGATTTTTCATAATCATTTCTGATATATTAAATAAAAATTTTTATCAATTATAATACTTTCTATATAATATAAAATATTTAAAAAAATGATGATTATATAAATTAAAATTTAACTACAATGTAGGAACAAATTAATAATTAATCTGATTTCGATATACCCAATTAAATTTATTATACATTAATAATTAATTTTTTTAATTACACAAAGGTAATTTCGATGAATTATTTGTGATATTAATAGTATATATTTAATAACTTTTAATGGGAAATTTGAACTAAAATCCTAATGGAAAGCTATATTTGAAACGAACAAAATATTTTATATGGTACGAATATATCCGTTTATCTTAAATTAATTAGCTCGATTAGTTCGTTAAATTTATTATTCAAGTTCTAAACGAGTTATTACATAAGTAAATTATTAACATACTATTCATATATTAAGATGGAGAGTTAAAACTTTCGATGATGGTCGACGATTACCTAATTAATTCTCTCCTGTAATAATCCACTTTAAGGTACATGAATCTTTTAATGTAAGTTTATTGCATTTTCGTCTAATATTAGATTTTATTTATAAATGTAGTACAGTGTACTTATGAAAGAACGACTTTTATACATAGCGTCATAAAATTTGCGTCTTGAGAAGAATGCAGCTTAAGAATATTATTTTCTTATGTCGATATAGCGAAATATTTCTTTTTTGCTAAGTTGATAAATCTCAAGTTGGTCAACTTTTCGATAGCTTTCAAAACACGAGAATCTTGGACTATGTCAACATCATCTCAACTTACATGTAATAAAATTATGCATTGATATTTAGATTTAATCATACAGAAATATTTAGCGCAGTATATAATATTCTTATTTAAACGAGCATTGTGTTATTGATTTCAAATTATTAAATAATAATACGAACATGTGTATGAGTTTAAATTAATTTTTAGAGGAAAAAAGAATTCCATATCACCAATAAAACTACTACTTTTGGATCAATTATTACCATCAAAGAATATTGAATAGTTGTACCAATTTTCGATTCGATTTTATGATTTATATTAATTTTACCATACTGATCACAGATTAACTTTCTGATAATCGACTTATTATTTATTTTATAACTAAAATATTCTCACAAGAATATTTCATGTCGAACAAAAATTTGTTGAAAATCAAGTAATATGTAATTTATATGTAATATTTAATATATAATATAAAAATCTAATTTTTTAAATATCGAAAAATAGCTTATTTGAACGTTATATTAATTGTGACTCTCATTCAAATCTATAGAATACTGTCTCTACAGTATAATATTCTGAATATATAGAACATTGTAAAATATATTTCTCAAAAAATATTGAAAATAAATTATTCCCATAAATACATGATTTATTAGTTTCACTTGTAAATTAAAATTGGACAATAATTATTTGAAAGAATTATATTTTATTTGAAAACATGTTCCTGTGCATAATGGCAACTGGAATTATTGTCTTGTCGGTAATAACTTAAAGATGTTTTAATATAATATAACGTAATTATTTCAATGTATTTGCAAAAATGAATACTATTTTAATTAAATATACAAATTACTTTAATAATGATATAATTTAAAATTGATCTAATTGTATTAAACTATTGCAAAAGTAAATATTAAAATCTTTTGATGAGAGTAATATGAATCGTTTGTTATAAATGTGTGTATAATATATTATAAGTTATAAAAGTTCCATTAACAATTTCGTTTCATCGAGGTAGTACAGTAAAATTATAAATAATTTTGAACAAAATTACTTTAAAAAGGTGTCATAACTTTAACAAGTTTGATTGAGTCTTTAAATAATGTTTAAAAGAGTATAGAAAGTTTAAACTCATTCAATAAAAAGTAAGTCAAAATACTTAAAAAGACATAATGACTACTATAGTATACAATTAAAATGACGAAAACCTTTCGTTACTGTCAAATCACGGAAAATTACATTTTTAATGACAAACATCAAATAAATTAAAAACTTAAGATTACTATTGTTTTTACAATAAATTTAGATAAAAAATAATAAATTGAAAAATAACTTTACTCTTTCATAGAACCGTATAAATTTTATAAATGGCTTTGTGAAAAATAACGTAATTATAGACAATAAAAATATTAAAATAGTTATTTATTTTCAACGTAAGCTAAGTATTGAAAATTTAATATTATTTCATATAACATTATATTTCAAGCAGTCAATAAGACTAGTAGCAAATATATATTAATAGTATCGAATTATAAACATTGATTTACAAAATAAAATAAAAAGAATCTATTCAAATATGAATCACATTTTTTGATATTGTGTATAAGATATAAAAAATACTTTAACAGACAAGTTAAAAGAATTGATAATAAATAAACCACTACTATCATAATATAATATAAAACAACTGTATTTCAAAATTATACCATTGAAGAACAAAGCTCAAGATATATGAGTATTACGTTGTATATAAAATAGGTAATATTTATTCTCATGATAACACACGTTAAAATTAATTAACACTTTAATCAAGAAATATTATTTAAATGAGATTAGATAACATGATATAAACTAATTCAAATAAATCTTTATTCCATTAGGAGTCTTGCAGCAACGGAGAATCATCAATACTATTAAAGAATGATAGAAAATATTTCAAACATAATGAAAAATTAATTAAGAAAAAGAGTTATTAAAAAAATAATAATTATTAAACTAAATATTAAAATTATTAAAATATTATTAAAGATTAAAAATATTAAACTTTTCAATTATTTAATAAAACCTATATGAAAAATTAGCATTGGAAAAAGGTTGGCTTAGAAGACTTATTGGTAAAAGTTATTGGTAAGAGTTAAATGGTATAACAATCTATAATAATGATTTTTCCTAAAAATTAAATATGATGATCATACATAAACTTTTTTATGTTCTAAATGAAAACTAAACGTCTCAAATATAAAGTCTATTTTAAGATACCTTTTCGTTGATAATAATACAAAATTTAATATGTGTACAGATTTCTCACATTATGTGAATCACAGTTCTATAAGTACAAAGAATAAAAATTTTCACAGAATTAAAATAAACCTATTCAAGTATAATTAAATAATTTTTGTATATTTCATCGTTTACAAGAGCTTATAATGTTAAAATTTTTGAAATAATCATAAAAATCTTTATAAAAAAATTTATTTGTCTATTTGTAAATTCGACTAAAATATTTACGAATAAAAGAAAAGAACTTATTAAATTCACATCAGTATTGAAGAAGCTAAGTTAAAATCGAATAATTATGAGACTTACTGTCAAATTAATGGGTCTCATAAGCAAATCATAAAGTATTAGCAGATAATTTAAAACTTTATCATAAATAGAATGACACAATTAAATGAATACTTAGATTTTTATCATTCTTCTTTAGTATTTCTAAATAATAATTTACTAAATCTATTCAAAATAAGCTACAATTTAAAAATAATATTATACTAGTCAAATATAAAAATTTGTATATAATACCTATATCTAATTAATTAATTTAATTTTGAAATTATGATCAGGTAGTAAATTATTTCGAGCTTTACTTATTATGTTTACATTCTTACATTAAATTTATCAGAATATAAAGTAAAATTCAATAATTATAAAAATATAATAATTATATCAAATAAAACAAATAAATTGCGTTAACACTAAATAATTTCTTACGAGTTAAACTATATAGCCTCATTTTTAAACGTTATTTTTCATCTAAATAAAAAATTAAATGAAGTTTATATGGAAAGAATAAAATTTGCTTGTTTAAGTGAAGAAATCAATAAAGATAGTACTTATTTTTATATGTAAATGTTAAAAAATGAAACTTACCCAAGTAACAATTCGAAAATTCATTGTGAATCTTTTGCTATTAAAAAAATGAAAAATATTATAAAATGCAGAGATTAATGTTATTTTAACACAGAAAATATCAATAGAAAATATTTCAAATAAAACGTAAAAAAAATTATGTTTATCAAATACTACAATTATATTATGGGTTGATAATTTTTTAGAATCTTTAGTATTTCTTATAGAATTTATGGTAAAAATAAAAATCAAAAAACAATTTTAAATCGTTGTTTATTCGCAATACTTTGAGAGAAAATAATTAAACGCAATAGAGACATTTTATTGAAATAAGGTAACAGTTATAACATGGTGATTTTATTCAACTTTATAAGACAATAGATAAAAATTTTTCAAATATTATTTTAATACAAATATTACAGGTTATATAAAAAAAACTAGACACTGAGATTCCAGTAATGATTTTATATTAGATAACATTTCTTTTGCATTTTTGTTAAGCTCTCCAAATAATAATAATTCTTAAATGAATACAAATTTTAATTTAAAATGAGACAAATAACTAAATTTAAAGAAAAATTGAAAAAATATATTTGAATTTTTTATGAAAACTTAGTTTGGTTTATTTTTATTAAAGTAAAATATACATATCTGGGAAAATCGAAGGATCATGGTTAGATAATTATATAATAACAACATACGTTATGTTAGAATGTAATTGTATATTATAAAAGTGTAACTTTTTATATATCATATGTTCAACGTAGACTAACACATTAATAGATACAATTTATGACAATTTTTCATCACTAGATGAATTTCGTTAAATATTTTGAATAATTAAAGTTTTATTCATTCTCGATTTCAATCGGTGTATAGAATTACAATTGATTTCTCATTCCATTGGAAATAATAATTTAGAACATATGTGTTTTATACAAGAATTTCATATTTACAGAAATTATAAATTATTATATAGTAAATAAAATCTGTGGTATATATACTTTGGTAAATAATTTCATGATTATGTAATATTTTTTTTACGTATTATCAACATAAAGGTTAATGTAAGTGAATCGTAATATTACAATAAAGTAATGGTGAATGGTGTTTCTTCCTACTTGTTTGTAATAAATTAAATAAAATTATTTAATAATATTATGTAATAATAGCTTAATGCGATATTGTACAATTCTTGTTACATTAATGTACAGTTTTAAATAATATCGTAGTAAAATACGAAAAATACGTATTTTTTAACATTTTCTTTAAAATTAGAACTTAAAAATAAATTGCATAATAGTGCTAATAAATCATTTGGTATATATCGTGATTAGTTACAAGACTAGGATAATTATTATCATTCTTTAAAATGTTTTTTAGGAAACTAATTTGAGTATTGCTAACTTAATTAAAAATACTAAAAATTAATAAAATTTTTCTCAAATGAGAAATAATATTGAAGAAGCTTTCAATATATATTTTCATACCATGATGCAACAATTATTACATTTAATAATATCTTAAAATTATCGCAGTTTATTTGATACACTTTCGCTTTTCAAACTTGTAATGTATTGGTAAATTATAGATTCTATATTTTTAGATGAAAATATTTTTAAATATTTTTCTATTCATTCAAAAAAAAATTTGTCGAATATAGAATATAATAAAATAAATAATTGGTTATAAACGATTAATATTAAAGAATATAATAAAGTAAATGTTTAGAGATAATGGTAAAAATATTTATGTAAGAAAATAATTAATTAAAATTTTATTTTTAACCAAAAATTATATTATTAAATACGACCTCTATTGATACAACCTTAAGGCGGTCCCTCGATAAACCTCTTGGAAATGATCAGATGACAATCAATGGTCGTTGCGACAAGTGATAAAAAGCCTTGATAACCCGTTTACGACAAATAATTATTGAATATCGGTGAAACGTTTTGAAAAAACATTTAATCTAAGTCTCAATTATATATGGTTTAGTCGAACGCCAGACGTTCTTCGTGTATTTGAAATAGAATTAAGTTTTGCTAAACGCCGATAGATTAAAAAAAAATTAGAGTTAAATATGTATCAAAACAAGTCTATTAATTATATATTTTAAAAATTTTACTTTTTTTAAAATCACGTGAAATATAAAATAAGTTTCCTGCAGCGGATTAAATTATAATTTACCTATATCTTTTGGAGTTTCGTTACTATAAAAGAATACGCTACTTATTCTCTTTTACATTTCTAGCTATTTCTTTCGTAGGCGTACCGTATTTTATTGAAATTACGTCGTTTCCTTAACGCTTTCATATGTATAATAGAATCAAAAATACTTGTTTACATATTCACAAGCGTCTCTTCACTTTATTTACAGTTTATGTATTTATGTATATGCTGAAGATTTGACTGAAAATTTATACGCCATTTTCTATTGTACAATATGGTGGTATTCCTATTACTTGTTTTTGACGTAAGAATCGATATCCAACGATATGTTCTTTACGTTCGATCCTTAGTCTTTCTGAGTCAAATGTCGTAGGTTTTGATAAAGAGCTTCTGAAATAGATAAACATAAATAATAGCAAAGTTATCAGTTCTAGAACTCCATAAAGTTTAACATAATGTTGGTATGCTACTCTTTAACATGAAATCTACCCTATTATATCGTAATATAATATCATAGTATATAATCATTTGTATCATTAAGTTAAATAAAAAAAATTTTTTTCAAAATTCAAATATAATAAATTTTTTAATAAATACTTTTTTATTATCTAGATATCAGACAATATAAAAAAGAAAAGCAATATATTTATAATTGATCAGAAGAAAAATAGATTTAATTAAATATTTATTAATGTATACTCAATGTACAATTCACGTAAAGCAAATGAGTAAAATTTATAAAATAATTATAAAAAATTCTCCTAATTTTTAAAAATTTATTGTAATAACTTAATTATATAACAAAAACAAATTATTTCGTTATAAATTTATATTTTATAAGTTATTTATACTTGATACCAGGCTAATAGTTATTCAAAAACCTTCATATTACTTACCATTTCAATGTTTTTTTTAACCAATGTAAATGAAAGATGTAAAACTTAGCAGTATAAAGAATAAATTTGTCCTCATCTGACCAACCGAACTACCTGAAACAAATAAATTCAGCGGTATTTATAAATATATTAAGAAATCATTATATTTTTATTTTTAGTTTATTTTTAATTACTCTAGTAATTTATTAAAATGTGAAAGTCAGAGTTATGCTCGTAATGCTTCAGATATTAATAAGTATTTCCTAATATAATATAGAATTCAAACTTATGATATATTTTGACAAACAGAAAATAAGAATAAGTACTTTTATCTCCATAAAAAATAACAATTACATTTGAAAAATTATAAACGTATTAATCGTTTTCATAAACCTGAAAATTTGTATTCTTCATTACATCGCTTAATTATATCGTTGAATCTTTTTATAAAGTTAGAGCAATATCGATCATTTCATTTTGACGATATTTTATTTGAAATCTAGTTCACGAGGTAAAAATAAGAATACTTCGAGAATAAAGGATATTTCTATTATTATTTATTTGAAGTTTAGCCCAATACTAATAATACATTTGTAATTGATTATTCTCCACTCTACTATTAAATAAGTGAAGAGATTCACAGAAAGTAATTAAATCCAAATAAACTCAGTTTCAATATTTGATAATTTATGACAATTTATTTAATTGATAAATAAATAGTTTTTTAAATTAATCATGTTAAATTGAAAATATTTTTCCAAATTTTTTAATGTATATTGAAAACTGTTGAGTAGGTTAGAATATAAGAAGTGTTAAAATAGTATTAAAATCTTAACATTTCATTAAAAAATACATGAAAGGCTAATTTATCAAAATTTTTGAAATGTCATTCCTTTTACTTCGTTAACTAAGATGTTAGAGAAAAGGAAATCTCGGGTCGTCGTTTCACAGAAATAAGTAATTTATCTTATTGCCTTTATCTTAGATTTTAATTTCCATTTATCCAGAAGATACGCACGAATACTACTTAAATAAGCTGCTTATAGAGGAAATAATTAATTAATTTTTTGCATGTATTAAAAATTATCATTTTTAGAATACCGTATAAAACATATTCAGAGTTCATAATCTATAAATATTATATTAATTGTATTTATTAAAGCAAAAATATAATTAATTTTTTTATCAATATGTATTTATAACTTGTGCATCACTGAAATGTTATTATTTGACATCCATAATTAAATATTAAGCTATTTAATTTTTTAAATCAAATTATTCTTTCCGATAATCTAAATTTTGAATTTTTTGTTATTATTGATAATTATATGTTAAAGATATATTTAACAGCTTATTAGAATCATATTTTTATATCATATTTTCATCTTTACATAATTTTATAATCGTTTGTATTCCTGAATACAATACTGAATTTTTCAATAAATTTAAGGTTATGTAATTTTTATTATGTATAGATATTATAGTAGTATGTATTTCTGGTTCATAAATAATTTTAATCTTATAAAATTAACATCATAAAAATAATACAAGATAATATAAGAAAAAAAGGAAGTGTTGACTCAGAACATTGAAGCATTTATTTAAATTATTAGAAACTTTTGTGTTAAATCAAATATATTTTTTTGATAAACAAATTAAATAGTAATATCGTTTAAGATTAATTACTAAAATATGTGAATCGATTCAAAGTAATGGTAATGTACACAAAATAAATTACAGGAAATCTTATTAGGGTGACCTACTTTTGTATCGTTATGCAGACAAAAGGGTCACACGTATACGCAGCATGCAGACTTCAATGTTGCATAATCCATAAATGGAGTTCTCAATAATTAGTGGTGCTTCTCGCTTGTGTTCATAATTGTTGTTACCTCGTTTCTGAAGTCACTAAGTAGTAACTGCACTTCTAAAAAGGCATTTCCATGCAGTGATTCGACTGAAAAGTGTTAAAAAGAGGTGGTGCATAAGTTACACCCCAGAATATAATAGATTCATGTGCATTTTCGAAAAAACGCATGTTTAAAGCTATCGCAATCGAGAAGCGGTTGATATACAGAAAGTGTGCTGAGTGTTTCTTTCATCTGCGACACAAATCAAATAGATACCGCTTTTTCTGATGTACAAGTCGTATAATAGGAAATTTCTGTCACTGAAAATGATTTTTATTGCTTATTTCAAAGAAAACATTAATTACATAACAAATTATAATCCTCATTATATAACAACGTGCTCAGATTATCGATATAAAACTACCATAGAAAATTAGGGTTTGATTTATTCTTTCCCTGCTAAACAGTTTTTTTAAACTCATCTCAAATTTTGTTGAGTTGTATATAATATTGTTTTATTAGTATTATAATAGTTTTACTAGTTTAGAATCCAATAATTCAATAAATAAATAAATCATATGATATCTTGCAAAATTAAATTAAATTAATTAGATTTTTATGATATTTATATTACTATAACTATTACTATAACTAATATTTTTTTATCAAAAATGATAATTTCATAAAAAGCAGGTTTTAAAAGATGATAAATGGAAGCTGTACGTTCATTTTTCCATAATTATCTCATAACCATTATTAAAAAAACTATCAAATAGATAGTTTAAGAGTATGTTATGTATACATATAAAAATTTATCCTTATTATTAAATATCAAGGTGGATACAATTCTGAGGAAGTATTTCTATTTTAAATTAAAATAGTTTATAATAATTTAAAGTTTTAAGGAAATAATGGAAAGAAAAGAAAATAGAAATTATGAATCAAACGAAACTTAGAAAAATTGATTTCAATACATTGATTGATTTATATATATATAAAATTTTGCATTGCTTTTAATATTTAGGATTTTACTAATTAAGAATAAAGATAAATGAATATAATTTTACAAAACTTATTTTATATTTCTGCAATTATTAACACACATTATGGAACTATTCCTAATTAATGACAATTGAATTTTACTATGTAGACAAAAATATAAATATATACTAATATACAAGAAAATTTAACACTTTTTTTATGGATATAAATTAGAGAATTTTATATTTTTCATAAAAAAAAAATTATTTAACTATCGCAAATTTTTGGGATCTATATTCTAAAGTATATTATAGTAAATTAGTATTATATAGTATATTATATTATTAAATTATTTAAACATTTAAAAAAGTATAGAAAAATAGCCAAATTGGTTATATTATATTATTGCAATTCATAAATAAAAAATGGCTTTTGTTGATTTTGGATAAGAATTTATAAAATCCATTGATTTATGAAATATTGATGCGATAAGTATTTCTAAAGCAGCATAAATACATAGAGGATGAGAACGGATCTGGTATAGGCTCATGCATACGAGATCTGTGGTAAACTACAGATGCGTTTAAACTCAGTTTTTGGTAAATAATTCGATGAGCAGTAGACGACGACTGGAATCCAGAGTATATTTAGTGTGAAATAGTCTAAACCATGTTTCGCTATCTCGTTTCATTTGAACGTTTCTGTTCATCCTTCTCTAGATAGTGAAGGAAGGAGATACACGCGAAATCAGAAGCTGGGAAGGAACTTCCTTTCGAGAATTTCAGATGCGCGTAAAACAGGAATGGATCTTTGTTCCTCTTACTTAGATCGTAATTTGTCTTTTGCTTTTCCTACATTTTTAGACCAAACATGTACCTATAGCCTACATCAATCGAATATTTTATTAAGAATTCTGGCTGTGGTAAATTTACAGATGAAACATAAAGGTTCACTAACATTAGAGGATAAATGGGATTGATGTACGTATTTATCTGAAGTATTACGTTTTCTTTAATTAACTTAATTTATTATCGATTAATATTTTATCTTAATTTAACAAATATATGAAAACTTATTATTATATTATTATGTTATATTATTATATTACTTATATTATTTATTGCTATCGTTAAAGATAAAATAATAAGTAAATATAAATATATATTTGTCATTTGGATATATTTATGTATCTTTAAGAATTCAATTAAGTGAATTTCTCTTCTCTGATAATTATAGAGCTAATTCACATAGAATTAAATCTATTAAAATTCGTACATGAATGATAGTTTCAATTAACTTTCAAGTAATTATTTTACCTATTATTATAAATATATTATTATTGCTATTATCATTTCATTCATAGAAAAATTTCTAAACACTTATAATAGTATCACATACAAAATTGTACAAAGCATTACTTAGATATATTTATTCGTAATACCTAATAAAAGTTGATATATTATTAGGTTTTATTAAAAATGTATTAATTCAAATTTATTTAGTATGAAAAGTTACAAAAATAATTATTAATTGGTGCATGTCATTCGTTAAAAGAATCGATAATCGATATTTTATGACGTGGTTTACTTTATTGTATTAAATTTTAATTGAAATAAGCGAAAATCGAAGAATAATTTTACTGATAATATTACCAGAAATTTTTAGGACCACATTTGAAAATCTGTTTATTTATTCTATATCATTTTTTAAAAATAAATTACAAGGGAATTCATTCAATTCAAATTTCATTGAATAAATAGAGTTTATTAAAAATATGGGTAAATAAATTTTTTCGTTCAAAAATGTTTTAAATTACTATTTCATTAAAATCACAGGTTTATGGCAAGAAGCTTTTTTATAAAAATTTTTAAATTATTTATTTTTAATTAAATAATAAAAAATTAGAACCTTACAGTAATTTCTAATATTTCAATTTACATAAATTTTAATTAGATAAATTATGTTTACAGTGAAATAATATTCAAA
This sequence comes from Platyscapa corneri, assembly GCA_018907185.1. Lineage (NCBI taxonomy): Eukaryota > Metazoa > Arthropoda > Insecta > Hymenoptera > Agaonidae > Platyscapa > Platyscapa corneri. Next base: position 904,060 of record JACCHW010000058.1, on the reverse strand, counting down.
ATAAATCCGAAAAAAATACGATAATTCATAGCTTTCAATATTTTAATTTTTAGTATAATACACTTATACTTTAAAACTTCATTTGGAATTGTATATCTATATATTGTTTTTGTTCTTATTTTTATTATTATTATCATAATCATTATTATTATTATTATTATTATTATTTATTATTATTGTTGCTATTGTTGTTGTTACATATATTTATTTGAGTAGGATATTATTTCTAATAGACAGTAATTTAAAATTAAATTTCATTATTACAATTATATAGACATTTATTAACCGAAATTTTTCTAGTTTATTTAAAAAACTATAGAAACTATTATTATAATATTAGATATCCAGATATAATATTAGATTACTATTTATTATAATTAAAATTTCGATTAAAATTAATCGCTCCTCTGTATTATAAGATATTTAGTTTTAATTTAACTATTTAATTAATTTTAGTGAATTAATGTTGTTTAAATATAATATTCTGTAAATAGTAAGAATATTATTTGAATATTAGAATAATCGGAAGATATTCTAATAATAATATAAAGTGTAAGGACAGATTTGTAAGAATAAAATTTTTTCAAAATTCGAATTATTTAATTACGTGTATAGCTCTAATTTAATTTAAAAATTAAAAACATATTTATTACAAAGAACTAAATAGTGTAAAATAATACATTAGAAATGTTTTAATTATAAAATATGATATTCTAGAATAATAATTTTTAAACAATTAATAGTACAAATAATATAATAGTCAATCAGTTTTTTATTAAAATTTAATATACAAGATAAGTGCACTCTTAGTGTCAATAAACTGTTTGAATTTTTTTTATATTTATTAAAAATAATTTGGCTTGTGATGTTTCATGCAACATATTTTTATTTGTTTTTATTTAAGAAGTATTAAATATGAACCTTATAAAACCACAAAAATACATATTAGATAATATTGAATGTATTTCATCAATTAGCTATTAATGTGAATTATTGATTTTTATATATTAAATATTTTATAAATATATTTAAAGTAAAACTTATATCTTAGAATAAATTCAAATTGTTTTCAAATCAAAGCATTACATAATAGTAATTAAGATTATATATATAAGCAATTGAAGAAATATACATGTTATGTATTGCATGTCTGATTGGAGCGTATGCTTGTGCTACTTATTAATTACAATTGAATCTTAAGTGTATTGATTTAATCATCTCATATAAATTACTCAACTTCTATTAAATAATTATTTAATTTAATTTATTTTTATTTATTTAAATATATAGCTAATCTTAACTTATTCAAATTTATTTGATCATTTTTTTGCATAAACAACTTACAAATATTATTAAAACAATTTAGTATACATTGATATATGAACAATAATTGTTTATGTAACTACAAGTTTTCTTTTTTTTTTTGATAAAATTTTTATTTTTACCAAGATATTGCAAAATAAATTTCCCTAAAATTTATTTTTGTCCGAATGATTTAAAATATACTAAATTATAAAATATAGTTATTATTAAAATAAAAAATTTTTAAATAACATATCTTTTTCTAAAAATTACAAATTTACTATTGTATTTTTCATAAATAATAAATTTCCATGTTGAAATTCAAGTATTATTGCTATTTTTGCTTTTCTAAGGGTTAGCTTATGTTTATTAATGTATAATTTAATAATATATATTTTCATATTATATTTATAATAGTAAAGAATATTATATTTTAAATGGTATTGTTTCGTCACTATGAATTTTCATACATCGTAAATGTATAAATTTTTGGTTAATAAAATAACAGAATTTTGATAAAAAGATTAAAAAACAAAGTTAATTAAGTATAAATTTATAATCAACTATTTTCACCAAATTTTAAAATGAATATCTCCATTTAAATCAATATTAATTTTCATGCACAGCCAAGAATTCATCCTCTATATGTAGACATTTATATACTTAGTCGCGTGAACCTTACTATCCGAATCTTACGGTACAAGTATGAAAGTGCCTCGCACCCTGCAGATGCTGAGTAATCGAGAAAACGAGTGAGAGAAGAGAAGAGACAGACAACTAGGGAGACAAATAGACAAATAGAAAAAGAATCAGAGAATATAGAAGATAGAAGAAAATAAGCTATCAACGGAAATGTTCTGGAGTTCGTGAGATATACTTTAGGTGATATTTAAAATTTAAAAAATTTAGAAGTCGGCGTGTTTCATAATTTTCTTTCCTGTTTCTTCTTTCTCTTTTTTATGCGTTTTTTATTTTATATGTGTTGTATTAATTTGTATAAACCAGGCTGTCTTGTAAAATAAAACTAAAATAAAAAGAAAAAACGAACTTACTTAAATATATAAATATAATTTTATGAAAGAAAAACGAAAAAGAATACAAAGAAAAAACGATAGTAAACGAAATAGATTGTAATTGAGATATACATTTCAGTAGTGATATTCGTATGAGACGAATAGCGACGAGGAATTTCAATTTTCCTTAATATAGTTTATTTTTTCACTTTTTATTTTCCTCTTTTTCTCATACATATGCAACTCTATGTTATCGATGCAAATAGATAAAGCTCGTTATCTTAAATGAACATTAATCTTGATTGCCGAACAGCTATAAATATCAAACATATATTTTATCAAGTTCTTATTTTGTTTTTGAATCTCCTGTGGGAACGAAAATATTCTCTTCTCTTTTTATCCCTATTTACATATTTCTCATACTTTTATCTCATATGAAAGTTGGTGCCTTGAATGTATTATTTATTTTCTACATTCTTGGTGATATTTTCCTTTCATTCTGTAATTTTTTCTTTTTTTTTGTTCACATGCATATCTTCGTATACGTACAAACTTATTTTTATCTTCTTGTAAGAACAATAACAATATAAGTTTCCCAGTTTTTTCCAAATTATAAATAATTTATTCTATTTCAATAATTTATATATTTTATTTCAGCAGATAATTATTCATTATATTCTATTGTCTTAAAAATTGTTTAACAAGTTTTAAATATAAATATAATTTCTATAAACAATTTATTTTTATTATAAGTAAAGTCCTTGTAATTGTGTTTTTTGACTATAAAGTACAAATAAAAAAAAGGTATAAATAATCAAATTATGAATAGTAAATTTATGTATTATATTATAATATGAGTTTAGTACCTATAAAAAAAACCACCCACCTAAACAAAATTATGAAAAATGAAAAATATTATAAGTTGAAAGTAATATTATAAGTCGTTACAAATTTACTTATAGTAAAAATCATTTCATCTAAAAATCAATAATATCAAATGTATTCATAATAGTTTATATTTATATTCTTCGAAAATCATAATATTAATTCCAATTATTAAAAAATTAAAGCTCAAAAAAAAGATTTTAATAAATTCGTAGTTATTTATTAATAATTTGAATACTATTTTATGATATTTATATTAAAAATCACATTTTTTCAATTAAGTTTTTTATAAATAAATATAAAAATATTTTAATAACTATTTTCTATAATCATCTATAAATACAATTATTTTTTTTAAATTTTATTTTTTATTTTTTTATAATCATTTTCAGTTTTCATAATAGTTTAAAGTAATAAACGTTTTTTCTTGCAGATTATTAAATTTTATGTTCTATTTATTCTATCTTTAACATCTATCTTAATATTATGAATTTATTTCACATTTATTTATTTTATCTTTATTGTTTTTTACCATTTACATTAGATATTTTCTGTAATTTATATATTCTTTCTTTTTTCTACAATCTTTTTTTAAATTTTCTGTTTATTTTTCTGTGATAGTAGCACCAATTACAGCCATAAAAAACAAGTACTGAAAACCTTAACACCATCAACAAAAGATATAGATGAAGTCTTGTAAGACCCCCAAGAGAGAACAGTAAAGCTCAACTTTTGGCTATTCTTAATCCGGAGGCAGTTTTTCTCTTATTTCTATTTATTTCTTTATATCTCTTAGTATTTCTCCCTATAATTCGGTCTCTTCGCCAATCAATTCTACTCAATTTCTCTCTTTAATATTTAATAAAATCAGAAGAAAACAATGGTTACGGTTCCACCAAGATATTTATATAATATAAGATTTTATACGTATATTCTAATTTATGTTTATAAGTATTTTATGTTGCAATAATAGATTCGTATTTATCAACACTTCAATAAAGAGCTCACGATGAAAGATCTTAGTTCATACCTATCATTTGTCAATTTATACGGGGTGCAAAAATTAGATATAAAATATGTTTTCGAAAAGATAAATACTAATTGATATACTAATTAATAAAAACGGTTACGATAAATTTTATATGTAGAGAACCCAGTACTCCTAAGCTTAATTTATGTTGTCACGTAAATTAAACAGTCACGTTAATTCAGTTATGTTATATGAAACAAAATACGCTTATATTTATAAGTCATATGTAACTATTTTTCTCATTTTAAAATAATTAAAGAGTCTTAAAGATGATGTATTCTATTGCATGCTGTTGATTTTTACTCTGGTAATTCTTTTAATTAAAAATTACAATTCGAAATCGATTAGGGATAAATTCATTTAAAAATAATTTAAATTCAATCTTTAAATGCAAATAAAAGAATTTAAATATAAAACGTTTGGAAAGGTGAAAAAATACATTCCATACTTTGAAAAAATTTTAATTAGTCGAACAAACTTCATATACAAGATAATAATATACACAATATTGAAACGTAAATGTTTTAAATATAAAACGTTTGGAAAGGTGAGAAAATACATTCGATACTTTGAAAAAATTTCAATTAGTCGACCAAACTGCATATACAATATAATAATATAAACAATATTGAAACGTAAATGTTTCAATTATAAAACGTTTGGAAAGGTGAGAAAATACATTCGATACTTTGAAAAAATTTCAATTAGTCGACCAAACTTCATATACAAGATAATAATATAAACAATATTGAAACGCAAATGTTTTAGTTGACAAAAATTTTAAAATATGACAGACAAAAGTAGCATTGTCGTTTCAAAAATTGGTATTCTTTAGACAAATTCATGAAAATAAATAATATAATCAATTTTTCATAAAAGAAAATTTTTTTAAACTTGAATAAGTAATGTTTATTATCAAGATTAATTCCTAAAAACTGAGTATTCGAATGATTTTCTTAAAATTTACAGAATCTATTCATTCAAATTTGGTAAGAAAAATAAATGAAATAAGAACTATATTACTGAATTGAAATTCTAAATAATTTTGTTTTAAAAACATTTATTACTGTTCTCAAATAAAAAAAATCTTATAGCTATGGATAAATTCATAGTCGATTTAATTTTATAAATGCATAAGTTTTAGCTTATAAATTTTATAAGAATATAATGAGAATATACTGCCGGAATATAATAAGAAGATAATATAGTTGAAGAGATGGAGAGAAACTATAATTCTTATCATTAAAAGATGGAGTAAAATAAATAAATATTTTCTTATTTTCTAATTATTAAAAGATTCTATCAATGATATCATTAATAGAACTCAAAGATTTCATAAACTAGATAATTTATTGAAAAATTAAGCGAAATACTTTTTGAGAAATGAAATGCAAACGATAAAGAGATTAAGAATATATATGATTTGACATAATATTTTAAAATTCATTCAAAGCGTTTAAATCTACAAATTTGCTTTAATCCAACAGGGCCAAACTTAGAATATGAAATCTATTCAAAAGGTCTTATTTCATAAAAACAGACTTTATAATTTGAGATCTTTCAACGTACTTTCTATTATAAAAAAAATTATCCCTCCCATAAATGGTAAACCATTCACAATAAAATTGTTAAAAAGTATAATCGCACACAAATTTCTCGTAAAGAAAAGAGACATATTTATACATTTCAAATAGAATTATACAAATAGAAAAAATATATTTATGAATCTGTTCTAATATTTTACCAAATAATGGAAATAATTCGTATAACAGAATTGCGATGTTTAGGGTCCAAACGCGTGTGAATTAATCTTTAAGGGTAATTAATCTATTTACCCTAATATAAAATTCAAAATGACGTTCATTATTTGATATCCACTTTATAGATGCTATAACAAATATTCGTAACTCGATATTTACCGACCGCAATATGTGCTATTGTCAATAATTAACAAGTACATTGTTCGTCACCAAACTTCGGGAGATCCTACAAAATTTCGGGCGATTAATGAATACCTGAGGGGCACTTTACGGGACGACTATCTCGCAAATTCTATAGGTTAATCATAACAGCGGAAGCTATACATCCATGAAATTCACAGTATAAGAGATGTGCACTACATCATGAATGAATAAAGCACAGACGGCGAATACGTTGAATTAACTCGTACTGCTCGGTTCGTTCGCAAAAGTTTTTAGGAGAATTAAAAATTGCGCCCTCTTGTATGAATATCGCGTACAACAGAAGTTTACTTTACGGTTAAAAGCTTCTAAAAATTTACGTGCTTCAGTGATGTTCTCACGTATATACTTATAGTTATGACTGAGCATTATTCGTATTAATAAAGTTGTCTACTATAGTTATGATAAAGATAAGACTTTTTTCTTTATGAATTCCAGTATAGAAATTCAAATTCTTCTTCATTATAACTTATCTTATTTTTTAAGGTTGTTATATGCATGTGTACATGTGAATATGTATATATATTTATATTTATACATAATACAAAGGAAGTGAAATTATAAAAAAACTTGCAATCATTTTATAAAAGTTGCTGTAAAGTTGCAAGGATCATAAAAAATATATAATTTTCAAAATAATTTTTATACACGTATATATAAAATGAACACTTTAATATTAAAACTATGCAATTCAGGTTATGAATTACCTTGCAAAATTAAAATTTCAATTTTTTATGAATATAAAATATTTTATTATTGAATAAATTTCATTATTATTAATACTATGAAATAAAATAGCACATTATAGTTATCAAATTTGAATTTTCTTTTGAATAGAAAAGTTGTATTTTAGAAATATAAATAAATATTTTTTTCTTTTTGATAAATAAATATTGAAATAATGTATTACAGCAGAATAAATGTTAAGTTTTTGATAAAATCAGAAATTAAACTAAATTTTTCTATGTTTACCTGAATGGAGAGAAATATAAAATTTATGAAAAATTATGATGCATTTATATTTTGGTCTAACATACGATTTCAGGTCAGTACTAAAATTATCTATTTTTATTTTACTGAAAATAAAATTTTTATATAAATTTTAAATATAAAAATTCGAAGAATATCATCTTTTAGTTATCAACAAATAAATTTAAAATTTTTCTAATTTTAAGGATAGTAGTTATTAAATTTCACTTACTCATTTCAGAGAAAGTCTTAGAATTTTTAATTGCAAGATAATAGAATTCTTAAACCTTATAGATATAATGCAGCCCTAAATTTATAAATTGAAAAAATAAATTTAATTTAATGAAAAAGAATACTGTATAAAAACTACAGTCATTATCAATATAGTAAATAATAAATAAATAATTATTATATTAGGAATATAATTATTATATAATGAATATTTCTAAAACTAGGTAATCCAATAGCGAATTGTTTACATTGTAGTAAAAAATCACCTTTTTATTAAGACTTTCACATTTTATTTAAATATAAATTTAAATATAATCGTTATTTTTTAAAACCTAAGGTACTAATTTATAATTAAATATTGATTAAGGTACTTCATACATGTTAATTATAAATATTTAGAATCAAATTGGAAGCATCGAATTTATTTGATCTATATTTAAAATAGAATTGTATACATACTACTTTAATAATTTATTTACTAATTATTTATCAGAATTGGAATTAAATTCTTTTCGTAATTGCCGCATTAAATATATATTTACTCTACGTTTAGTCATATTTGGCATATTGTCAAAGGTATCACGTCAGACACTAAGCCTAGTGCGAAGTTTGCAGATTCTTCGCAGTTACTTGCTTTTGAGAATAAATTATCCAAATAATCCATTGATTAAATTTTTCTTCTTTTGCTTATGCACATGTTTTTGTTTTTTGTTTTGTTTTTAGAATAGATACGAATACCTAACGTAAGACTTAAACCACATTCCAGTTTAAAACTTGTACGTTATAAAAATTCTATTTAAGACTCTATCGTAAATTTTCAGTCTATTTCTATCACCAATATATTTTTTATATATTATGCATATCCATGGACTATTTTAATTTTTGTTTAATTAATTGACTACTACAAATTCAAAAATAAGTTTCTATATTTTACCTAAACAATACTCATATAATTATTCAACTATTTACTGTACTTCGATATTTATTGACAATAATTTATTTTTCTCATATCTTAATAATTTAATCTATATTTGAATTATATTCTTTGTATTCGTGAATTTTTATAAAATTAAGTATTTTATTTTGTGGCTTTATTATATTAATAATGAATTCAAATATTAAAAAAGTTTTTAGAGCTAAATAAACTCAACATTATTCTAAGACCATATTATTAAAAAACAAAAATTTCTAAAATGTATAATTTAATGTACTATAAATTATATTTAACTTTAAACGATATTTACAAAATGAAAGTTATGTTTTATTTAATATTTATGTGTAATATTTATCAGTCAATAATAAATTTAATTAAGTATTTTGATATTTGAAAGTTTTATAAACCTTATAAAAATCATATTATCCAGTAAAAAGGTGTTTATATAACGTTATGATATTATCCATTTTCCTCAATCAATAATTTTTTTATATTCTATTAATAGAACGATGTTCTAGTTTCTTATATTGTCCAATTCTCTGAAGCATGTTTCTTCTGATTTTCAGACGTGTTCTATATTTAATTCGTTATATTTATTATTTATTTTATAATTTACGTTTACTAAATTTAGAAGTCTGTCAATTTATTGCTTTGCACGCTTTGGTTTTATATAAACCTGATTTATCCAATTTTATCCAAAATACGAAAATAATAATATCTGAAATTAAATTAAAAAAAAAACTAATAATATGGGTAATTTGGTCTATTGATTTATATCTTATATTTTATGGAATACTTTTATATGTATGTTTATTATGTAAATACATTTTATATAAATTATTAACATTAATTTGATATTAAAACAAAAACAAGTGAAGGATATAATTTTAGTATTAATTGCAAAAAACAGTTGTAACTGATATTAATAAGCAGTCGTTTTGGAGGACATGAAATATTAAAAGATGAACCGTATGTGTACAGGTGTATATATTATTCATAACAAATTTTCGAAAACTTAAGCGTACGTATAACTTCTCTATCTATCTCTCTCTCCTATATATACACATACGTATATGCAAAATAATTAAAAAATGAAAAGAAATTGCGACATTTATACCAACAATTTCCGTAAATTAGTAAATTTCATTCAAATATATTCAACAATCTCATTTTTCTATTTTCCAATTCAGAAACTTATTTTTTCTAAGTTTCTCATTATTTTTGTAAATACTAAATAATTGGTCTAAATTTTTATGAATTTTATACTCCTTTTTTCCGTTTATTCAACAAATCAGATTATAAAGAAGTTTGTACATTGAATAATATTATTTTTATAAAAAAAATATATTCTTAAGAAGGTTATATAATGTGTTAACATGAAAATAAAATTCAAAATAAATAATAGTGTTCTTGTATATAAAAAATGAAGTTTTTTTACTTGAAACAAAAAAATTATATTCACTCTGTATATTCAATAAATTACAGTAAATTATACATCTCATAGGATGCATTACTTTATATATATATATATATATATTTTATTAAACTCAGTTATTAATTTTAATTTGCTTTGCAGTTCTTAACTATATTAATTGTTGACTATTTAAAAATTTGTATTATTCAGCCATTTCTAAATTAAAATGTTAGCTTCTGCATATATATATACCAATAAAAAGAATAAATTTAAAAAATAGTATTAGTTTTAAAGAAATAGCTACAATAGTGAAATTAATTTAGAAATAATATTAAATACATCTTTCCGTAAATAAATTATTTTTTTAAATTATTTTAAGCAAAAAGTAGATTTTTCATAGTAGTTAGTAAAGAAAACTGATTTATTTAATTTGGCGTGTCTTAAACATCATTTATTTCTATTAATTTATTTACTTGTCTCCGCATTTATTTCGCTAGTTTTCATTGTAAGTTTCTTGGCCAGGTGCTACAGACAATTTGCTTTTAATTAAAATATAATATGCCGTAGCACGCAATACAAATATTTACTTGTCACTTTCCTCCGAGCGTCGCACTGTTAGGCAATAAAAGCATTAAATTAAATTGTCAGCCCTTTCAAGCTGTAGCTGTGAGAAAATGACGATTAACAGCCGTAGTTTAGAAGACACAGAAGCATTTTGTTTCGACGTAGCTCATCGGTTGGGATACGATACTTTCGTCGCGAAGTACTCGAAAGCTAAGGTGTACTTCCTAGAAAATTGCTTAAATCCTTCCCGGTAATGCTATGCAAGAATTTCCATTAGCAGTGGCAATGAGAACCCGATTCGCGGCTCATTTATTCGTTTAATTACTTCCGTGTTTGCGGTGAGGTCTAGCGCGTCCTGTGCGGTATTCATGACTGTGTAAATGTGCGCTTTGTAACATTAAGTTTATGTGCGAAAGCGCTCTATTATACTAGATCTTTACTTCTCTTTTTCTAAAGCTGAATACGAATGAACTTCGAAACTTCATTTCGTTACACAGAAAAACCTTCGTTTTTTTCTCGCCATTACGAGAGATTCTGTAAAATCTGTTCTCGTGGCGAGCATTTTAAGTGATTTTGCAGATCGAGATGATATTACTAACTAACTTATTCTTATAAATTTATTAACTCATTACTTTATTCATCTGTTAGATTTTTTATATAAAACTTTCAGTTTAAGTTTATTAAAAAATTCTTTAAAATATAATTTTAATACTTTTTAACTGGTTTATAAACTTTGATTTATAAGATAATATTTTTTTTGTTCAACTATATTATCAATTGAATATTAAGTTCTTAATTTTGCTTTTAAAATTATTTTCTTGATATATATAAAAATGTTGTCATTAAAATGGCAATTTTCGTATTATAAGTATGCAAATAATATAATGAAGAATACGATGTTATTGGAAAAGTTTCAACTTTTCAAACTTGCACATGTCACATAAAAAGTAAAATTAATTAGCTTAACTCCTCTTATTAAAAGAATTTTTATGATTATCTTATTAATTTTAATATTATAGTATACAACGTTCGGTAACAAAATTTATTTCACTTTTTTTATCTTATAGTAAAAAAAGTATAATTTATATTTTATTGTTTAAATTTCAAATAAATATTACAAATTTGATTTTGCAATTATATAAAAAATTAAATAAGTGATTTAGAATAAATATATTCTACAACCTAATGTTCTAATTGTACCTATGAGTATGCTTGCGTAACATTATTAAAATTAATTGCTTGCAAAGCTCTTAAAGTTTATACAATGAAGAGCTTTTATGGAATAAATTCATTCTATTTTAAATATGAAAAATTGCATTTAAGTGCCCCCCAAATCGAATCTTTTATTAGTTAATTAAAAAATCATAGAGATACGCATACATATAGATATCGTTTCATTGCTTTTAATTTTATCACAAATAATTAACTTTCAATTTTAAAAACGAATTTTATAAGCCTAAGCACAAGCCATAAAAAAGTTTTACAAAGTATTATGATATTATGAAATGGTTCACTAGACTTTTTAGCAAGGGTAGTGAAGAGTGATTCTTTGATAGAAAATGCAGAAATGGGAGCATTTGTTTATATTCTAATCTTACTTAGGCTCATCATTTAAGAAATCGCACAATACATCGAGACAGAGGCTTAGACCCCTGATGTTATTTTCCACATTACTCTTTGTCAGGTGTACATATATTTATCTAATAATCTAGCTACATATGGTGGATACATTAATTTTCTACTTTAGGATCTTTTTTAGAATTGAACTTTGAGTACATTGCTTGATACTTCTTGGTGAGAATTTATTTTATATCACATTATTAGTAAAAATAAATGTTATTAATGACTTCATTACTTGAGTATCATACATGCAGTATGTGAATTTTTGAGAAAAATAAATAGTGAGTTAACTTATCTGTAAAAATATCGAGAAAGTTGAATCATACTTTTAGTTGATTAAATCAATATGAAATGAGAAAAGAAGAAATCCAAAGGAAATACAGATACATAACATAAAGATAGATTTTAATGAACTTTGACTGTAGATTTTGTAAAAAAAATAACTAGCTGTAATTCAAGTTATGTGTGTTTACATGATCTTTATTTGTATCTGTGAACTTATATTTCTTATATTGTATTCTTTATGAATTATAAATGTTTTTATTGTTATTAATTTTATATAATAACAAAACTTCTCTTTATATCACCCTATCCATCTTCTTACCATTAGACAAAATATATGATATACGTATAAATTTAGATATTTAAAAAAATTTTGAACATAAAGTAGTTATCAACGGTGCTGAAATTTGTTTTAATTATTTAAAATTAGAAAATACACGCTTCAAAATTATTTGTTTAACTGAATGAATGTAATTTTGCCTTAATAAACGATTAGTATATCAAAGAGAGATTGCCATTTCCAAATATTTAGTATCTATCGACCGCGATTACTACTAGTTTTACCTAATAAATGACTTTAATTTATAAAAAGGATAGTTGCATTTGCATTTATTTATAACAGAAACTTTGGATTTACTATTTTAAGATACTATTCAAATAATAATTATTTTTTAATATGACGATTTCACCTGTATATAATTCGTACTTTTGCACGTACCTTTTATTTACCATGTAAAAAGTTAAAATTTCACGAATAAAAACTGAAATCCATTAATTTTTCGCTATCGCACTATATAAAATATCAAAAAGATAATTTGGTTGCTGATAAAATTTGTTCTTTTATAAAATTTAATTATATTTCTCATGTATATTATAAGCAGTTCACCATCCAGTGAACACAAGTTCCTAATTAACTTAAATTCATAAGTTTAAAATAGCTTAGAAGATAATGTACTCTATTATTGCAATCACTCGATTTCGTAAGCAATTTTATTTACCAGATTAAATACTTAAACAGTAGTGCTATAAAAGTCACCCATGCTCTCTCATAAAATTGGTGCAGACATTTCACGAAGTCTAATATTGCTTCGAGGTTCGGAGCGCACTAAAGAAATATTGATTTAGCCGCTCATATATAGTCGATTGTATCAATATCACATCGTCAAGAAAAAACGGCGACTGTATAGCATTTAAGGATAACGTTTTCCTTCATCCAGTTTCATCCTCGTCTCCATTTAACAACGGCGTCAGCAGCATTTTTCCGTGTTTCTTCAAACTGAATGTTTAAACTCTTTATGCATACATCCGTTCGAACAGAGTGGAATGTATAAGCAACACTGCCACCCTTTGCTGTCGGTTTCTTCTAGCTATTTTATTCATAGGTAAAAAAGCAAGCCCTCGACAAATGTTTTCAGTCGATTTCAGACTTTAAGAAGATTACAAAAAGTTTGTGAAAAATTATTCTTTTAATATGTATTTTTGGGATAAAAAAAAGACCAAAAGTTTATAATATTTGATATGGTTTTATTTTACTTATAATACTATATTATTGTGTTATATTTAGTGCTACGCTGATCTAATAATTAATTCATTTTATCCGAAAGATTATTTATATGTATGAATTTCAAATGAAAATTTCATCTTTTAATTCCAATTTCTCAACTGATTAAGTTCGATATCATTAAAAGTAATATAGTCAACATTTATGTCTAAAGTTATAAGTATATTCAAATTTTCTACTAATTTAAAAATGCAACATTAATAAACTGAATAATAAGCTGTCCTTTAATTATCGACATGATTGATAGCGTTTTAAATTCTAGTCTAAAATTGAAAATATACCATAACTTATTCAAAAACCTTAATATTTTGAAAATTATAGAAAAGTATATAAAAAATATAAAAGTGCTATATAAAACTATTAAATATTCAATACTTTACACATTTATTTTTAGATTTATACACACATAAATTTTTACACCTATATAAAACATATATTTTCATACATAGTCTACATTTATTCTAATTAATTGCTCAAATAAATGTCACATTTAATTTTAATTATAAATAAACTTAAATTTAAAGAAAATATTTTGAGTTTAACAATATTATGTAAATATATTAATTTTACTATTCGGTATATTAAATTAACCACCGAAATTTAAACAATTAGAAAAAATGTCAAAAAAGCTACAGCCTAGATCGAATAATATCAGATCATAATTTCTAAGAATAAATAATACTTTTATATTAAAATTTTATAATTATTCAATATTTATTTTAAATATAACGAATAAAAATAAGATGCTACATAGTTTTTTGCAATACTTTACCATGTAATTGTCTAAGAATTCGTGGATATGTTCATTAAAAAATTGTAAATTTGTGCTTTTTTAAAATAAAATGTCGACATTAGAAATTTAAAGTTAAAAATTAATAGTTGTAACCTTTTAAATGTTTCATCTAAATACACAATAAATGGTATTACATTTTATTCAATTATATAATTAATGCAAATATATCTTGTTTTCACCTTAAATGCCGATATCTTTAATATTATGCTATTTTTTTATCGTTTATAAAAAATTAAATTTTTTTATTTATTACTTTAAATATAATTTTTTATTATTAGTAAAATTTATGGAATTTTATAGCTAAATAGATTTAAAAAGGCAAAAAATTTTTAATTATTTTTACACTGAAAGAAGTTCTAATTTAAAAATATATAAATATTTAAAAGAAATCATACAATTTCACATGTATATGAATAGTATAAATTTTTATATAATTGCTGGAAGTAGATATTATTGATAAATAAAATAAAGAAACTAATTGTAATATAAATTTTTTGTCTTATTTAGTTTATCACAATTTTTTCTCATACGTGTTGAGCGATCGTATAATACTTTTTTCCCCATTTTTCTGTTTCATACTCGTTCATTTATTTCCATCTTTTCTCTCTTTCTCATTCTTTATTTTCATCTTTTCACTCTTTCTCATTCTTTATTTTCATCTTTTTTTAAGTCTAATATTGAAGAATTTTATTTTTAGTTCATACTTTTTGCAGCTTTTGGAGATCCAAAAGTAGAAAAAAAATAATGTGTTTTCAATACAGAAAATATAAAAATTTTTCGAAAATAATTAGAACAAATATCTATTACTAGTGATTTACTAATTGGTTAGACAATTACATTCGATTACTTTCTTAAAATGAGAATTCGTATTTGCGTGTATTTATGTGTTTTCATATTATTGACTTCTATCCTTTTCTCTGTGTATCTTTCTTTCTTCTCTATATTGTGTTTTTAAATGAAGATTATAGTTTTATAATTTAAAAGAAATTTTTAAATTATTATTTTATCTAGTTATAGACTTTTATATTAGAGTATACTTATTGCATCATGTTGTATGTGCGAATGTTTGCATTTTTCGTAAACGTGTTTACATGGACCAGATAACGTACATATGAATTTTTAGGAAAGAATGCAGTAAAATATATACTCGAAAACATGAATCATAAAAATATACCAAAGTTCTATTTTTGATGTCATACTCAAACATTTTTCTACTTTTACAACATTTTGAATAAAGAATAAAAAAATTTTAAACAAACAAATTCTGTATGTAATTTCAAACAGAGCCTTTACTAAAACGTTTAGAATAGATAGTATATTATGAATACTTATTATACTTAATATTATTCATAATTATAATACTTAATATTATATATGAAATAAACTGATAATATCTTAATAAATCATCACAATGTATAATATTTAAAATTTAATGGAATTTTTTTTTATTGATTCAGCTATGATTTTTTTTTTATTTATATGTATGAATATTCAGAATATGTAAGTTAAGTAACTTCAAAAAATAAAAAAATATTTTTGCGCTTTGGTTAAATAAAAAATATTTAAATACTAAAAGTATTTTAATATTATGGAGTATGTTAAAATAATCATCGATAGAAAATTTTAATTAATATTTTATTTATTTTAAAAGTTTCTTAAGATTCAACAATTATTTGAATAATAAAAAACTAACAATTTGTAACAAGAAACTAATTTCTACTTCCTTGTACAATATATGTATAAATATAAAAATTCTTAAATAATATATGTACATATGTAGATTTTTTATAATCAGATATTGTTGCTCTCATATTTAAATTATGAAATGATATACATAATGTAATGTAATATAATAAAGATAGAATCTCAAAATCAGGTGTAGTTATTCAAATATAATTTTTAAAGAAAAAATACAAGTTTCACGTATTCAATCTAAAAAATAACAAAATTTCATTATAGCTCATTATGTTTTTAATATTTTTTAATTAAAAGAATTTCAAACTTTTTTTATAAAGTATTGTTAATTAAACACTTTTACTAAATATATTCCAATATAATTAAAAATATAATTACCATAATATTATTAAAGGTCTAACAATTAAATGTTCTGGTCTATTTAATTTCTAATCTCACGATACACCTATATAAGTATACATTAAAATATTTAACTTCCATATAAGCAGCTATTTTATAGGAATACTTGCATAATTAAAAGTATTTCCTGAGAATTATTTTACGGAATATACTTAAAATTTTTATAATTTACCTAAAAATAAAAAAAATTTAGATTGAATTTGTAATTTCACTACCATGAAAAATATAAAAACAGTACATAATATACCTTAAAAAGATGGCTCTATAAAATATCCTCTTGATTGTATTAGTTTATTATCTTTAATGTAGTAGACTAATAAAAGTTAGTCATGGTATGCTTTAATTTGTTTCAAATGTTAAGTATGGAATATATAATGAACTTTTTAATTTTTTTCGTTAATATAAACTTTAAATTTATTTGATTAGATGGTTTTAATATAGAAGGATGTAACATAATAATGTATAATAAATAGATATTCTACTACGTATAGTATCATATTTACTGATGCATAGAGAATGTAATCCAATATTCTATATTTAATTAATTTTATGATGAAAATTTTATATTTGATAAACTGACGAAACTGTTTTAATTTTTATTTTGTAAACATTTTAAAAGCAAGAATTTTTCATAGTTACAAACTGAAATTCCAATAGAATTTATTATAATTAATTCATTTATTATTATTTTATTAATTAAATGTTAAATATTTGATTTTAAAAAATTATCCGAATTGAAACGGTTCACCCATTCCTGTAGTGAATTTCCCTCAAATTTCTACTTTTTTATTCTTAAAATAAATTCGAAAATATTATGAAAGAGTAATTAATTCTATTTAGGTTATAAAAAACTTCAAGTAAGAAAAAAAGCGATACAACCTTGATAATAATGAACTGAATATTTTAGCAAATGCCTCCTGCTATTACATCCAAGCTGCTTTAAAATAAAAAAGAAATATACTTTTTAGATTAATTTTATTTTAATTGCTTTTGATACGGATTTTTAGCTTAGATCTGAATAGAAAATAAACAAAATTCATTAAAAACACTCGGGATGTTAGCCACTATTAAGATGTCACGTACAAATATACTCGCTTACATAAGAGTTTATTTCTATAAATCTATTTAGAATAATGTAAAAACACTATAAAAATCAATACTTTTCTACTTCATTTTTATTCAATTTCTACAGTACAATTATCTTGAAAATAGCGATATTTTAAAGATAAAAATTACAATTTTCTAATCGGTTTTTCAGTTATTGCTTACATTTTTGATTGTGTTGGCTAATTTATTGTATTCATATATAATGCATTATTAATATAATACAATCATGTATTGGTATTGGATGAAAGAAGTGACTTATATGAAATCTGTATTATAGATTATTAGCGCATATCTGCTCTGGATCAATTTATTTGGAATTCAAAAATTCGCTTTAAGCAGTCGCACGCAGATTTCCGTGTGCTAGGAAAGCAGCACTTGGCTCAAGTTAGTTATAAAATCTACGGTTGATGCGAGCGCATACCAGTGCTACTGTGGCACATTGAGTCTCGAGGGAGGAGTTTTGACGTCACTTCTAACACCGTTCACCCGAATTATCGCAACTGAACAATCATTGACCGCTAAGGAAGGACTTCGTGATAGTCGGTTCAATATTGACGAGCTATTTCTCATGGTATTCTTCACGTGCTTGTGGGGTATTTGAAATTTAGGAATTTACGACTTATTTCAAGCAACGTTGGAATTCACCAAAAAAGTTGTTTAAACTTATAAACTGCTTAGTTCAGTTGTCAATTGCAAGCTTTTATCATATAGATTTGAAAAATCATGAATATTTATTGGATGGTCTCGTTTTCTATTCTTAAATACCCGCATAATTTTGAATATCATTATTGAATATTGAATAAACGAAAGAAATATGCTATTAATATCTTAGTTTTACATAAAAAAATCTAGATTAGATACGAAAGAAACAGCACGATACTTAATGTTCTACGTTTGTAACTCAAAATTTGTTTAAGATAAGTTATATAGGAACAAGTAAGTTTAATAATATAAACGTAATTAAAAATTAAGATGCGATTTATGTATAACGTCTATTATATATTTTAATACTTGTATTAAAATAATGCAAATCAAATTTTCACAAATTATTTTGTTAAATTATTTCAGATCATAAATCAAAGAAATTTAAAGTAATAATATGTGAACTTCAATATCGTAACGAAGTACGAGTACATTTTAGTAACTTCAAAACATTCGTTTTCTAATTTTGTGCAACAATTTTGAAATAATTTTGACAACTTATTTTTATATTATTTATCACTCTTTACATAAAATAACAATAGTTTATAATACATATATATATAATGTCAATATAATAACTATATCATTAACATTGATATATTTATATTTATAGGTTCAAAATTAAACTTACTGAAGATCAATATTACTATGAATCATGATCCATAGATGAATATGTATATAAGCTGTTTTCAACATTTGAATTGCTATTATTTTTGAATAGATAGATAAAGGTATACGAATAATAGTTTTACGAACATATAAAGAAAATAGTTTTTAAAAAGGATATGAATCAAAGTATTATTAATAACTATATAGAATAGTTGACTTGGAATTGTATTAGCATGATTCGTAAACACCGGAAAACACGAAAATAAAAAATTCCTTTTATGTGTGCGAAGACACTTCTTGTTCTTGCCTTTGCGTCCGATAATAATCTTTAATTTTATTTCATAATATTTTTCGTTCCATTTTGAAACTACACTGGCACATTTACGAGATATTCCCTTTACTTCCTTTTTTTACGTGAATTCGGCGTACCAAATATACTAAAAAAATAAGGAGAGAAAACGAATACCCATGCGATTCATCGAACAAATCCACATAAGTTTAGTATGCATATATATATACATACACACACATACTTACATATAAAAATACAAAAGTACCTATATGTATGGTAGGAACGAATTCTTGCATCGGCAGCAGGCGTTTTGTTTTATGACTGGCCATTTTCCTTCTTTATTTTCTCTTTCTCACCATCATATCGTATGGCACAAAAAATTTTTCGCTCTATTTTTGTCAGCACGTTTTCTGTTCTACACGCAAAATTCTATTTTCAGTTCGTAAAAACAAAACGAAGTACTACTACTATTTCACATCTCAAATTTGTTGTGAAAGAATATAGAAAAGCAATGAAAAACTTTTGTTTTTTCTTTTATTATGATGCACTCACTATCTTATTATTCAGTGACAATATTGCAGTACTATAGTAAATACCGTATAGATTTGTTTGAAAAGAAGAACAGAAAAGTTTTTATTGTCATTTGGCAAGTCAATTTTATTTTATTGCATTCAATGTTATTAAAGTAAATTTTATAAGAATTAGTGTTATATGTAATATTTAAATATTATAAAATTTATTATTGCGGTAATTTCATTATTATTCGAAATATGAATAGTATAAATTTAAAAAATTAATTTTTAATTGATTACAATATTTTTGTTTCATAACTTTAAATTATATAAAATACGAATTTCTTTTGATTAAATTTAAAATATATTGGTAGAAAAATATCTATTTTTAATAATTCTTCATAAATAATGAAAACTCTGTTATGAAGCTCCTATATTATTAAAGTTATGTGGCTTATCTTCATCAAAAGTTTGTAATTAAGTACTAATCATAATTTAAATTTACTTAGAAATTGAATACTTTACAAATGAAATTTTTAAGATAGTTTTAACAGTTTCTAGGTTTACATATAGAAAGGAAATTATAATTTCTGTTAATAATACGATTTATATAAACAAATTATTAATTTTTTTATCGCTTTTCAAATTACAACGAACGTTATTTATATCGTTTTAATATGCGTAATTTTTTTATGCGATATATATTATAACTTACATTACTATAATAGGATATACTATTTTATTATTTTCTATTGTTGAATATTTTCAATTGTTAATGTAAATTAATAAAATGAAAAAATCTTTTATTTCAATATAAAAGAAAAAGAGTATTCATCTTTGTATTATTATTGCAGACTATTTTGTATTATCCAACATGAATTGAAAACATATTCTTACTGGACAGATTTCATTCATTGTGTAATTATTTGTAAACGTCTTAAAATTTTAATGAAAGTATTTCCCATAGATAGAATTAAGAAATTTTATAATAAAAGCAAATAATGCCATTTCCAGCTTTCTTTGACTTACTGTTCTATTAAATAAAATATATAAAAAAAGCACGAAAAAGGATCGCATAAGGAAAATAAAGACTTTTTAAAGGTACTTTCAACAGGTTCCCTTTCACTAACGACAAGTAGTATTATCCTTAACAAATCAGGCGATTAATGGTTGGTCTGGAAAGCCGATTATATAAGGAGAGTACAAAGTCGCTCAAAGAAACTTCTAGGGAAGTTTAAAAAAAACGAAATATTTGAATCCACGAAAATAAAACTGCTTTGGGTGCGCTCTAATAATAAATATAGTAAATAAAAATATAGTTAGTTTAAAAAATTCTAAAGAATACTTTAGGTGTGATTATGCTACGTGTAATTGTATAATAAATTAATCACTCAAATAAGACGTAAATTAAAACTTGATTTTATTTATAATACGAAAAACATTTCTTTAATATAAAAATATAATAAAAGAATAGAGTTATTAAAAACTGTAAAAAATTTATTTTATTTGTATTTTACATTTATTAAAATATTATTAAATATTTATGTTTGAGTATTGCTTGTTATAATAGTATTTGTATGTTTAATACCTTTATTTTTGCATGTGTAAAATATATAATTTATGAATAGAGATTGAACACAATCATTCATAATCATTAATAATATTCTTGTGAATATGGATGTAATGAACTAAAAATTCGTAGGTTCAAAAGAAATCGATCAGGGTATTAGTGTTCAACGATTATTATAATCAGTACACTTCTGCGATAACATTACTCTTTGTTCATTCCCTTTTTGTTTCTATCTTTTAAATTTATTATTTATTATTTTACTGTCAGGTCAATTCTGCTTTTGTGTTTCCCCCTTTTATTTACATTGAGTTATGCTTGAAGTTTATATTCGTGGCGCAAAGATGTACAAAATACTCGACGCGCAACTAATAAACTGGCGTCTAATATTGCTCAGCATATATAAGCTCGGTTAGATTGCGAAATTAATAAAGCGAGAAGCGTATAACCCAAAATGAGGTAAGGATAAATGTAAAGGGTTAAGACTGCGACCTTTCTCTTGCGTCTCGTTAGATATAGCATTAGTGCCTGGCATGGTAGACTAATAAATAGCCAAACTTCAACCGAGGGCTTTAATAATTTACTTCTTATATGATTCACGTAGACGAACCAGATATAAGAGGAAGAGAATCGACTCGGCTAAGTGCATAATAAGATGTAAAAGATCTCCAGTCAATAAATTCGATATTTCTCTCTACAATTTTTATGACTTTCGTTAATACATTATACATAATTATATAATATAATATTACAACAATTTGAAATAAATTTATAACTAAATAGATTTAAAAAAAAATTTTAATTGATTAATCAATAAAAAATAATGCACAATTTTAAATTTTTTTCAAACAAGAATATAATTTTAAATTTAATCTTATGACAAACATAAATTCTTAAATTCATTTTATAAATGATATAAATTTTGTTATACTTTATTTTTTAATATGACTTTATTAATAGTGTACACTGGCAATATCAAAATCTTTATTCATAGTTCATGAAGCTTAAGAATCTAAATAATATTATTCAGTAAACCTATAAAAATATAATAATTTTATCTACTAATTTGCAATTTAAATTAACCAGTGTTATAATTTGAAAGAAAATTATAATATTTTCCGAAAACTTCATTTTGACACTGGTTTTAATTTAGTGAATCAGCTTGACTTTGAAATATGAACTTTGAATATCTTTTTATTCAATATTGTCTGCCGTTTAAACATAAAAAACTAAATTTTTCTCAAGTACGTATAAATTTATTTAGATTGCATCTCAAAGTCGACAATCTATTTTCTTGTACTAATAAAATTATATTCGTAAGTGATGTCAAAGAATATATCAATTAAAAATGTTAAACATTACAAGCCTATATCATAAAAAATTGAACTAGATATCATGTATAAATAATTTTAAATTATTCAATTTTATTTTCTTCGAAGTTTCTAGGTGTGTAAAAACTAATTTGTTAATACATCTTGACAGCTTTGTCCTAAAGTGAAGATGGTACATTTACAAGATATATTGCCATTTGTCTGAAACATTTTATTTGCGGAAAATTCAAAAAATTAGAAAACATATTATTATCTACCATAAAAATAATATTCGAAAAATAATAGAAAGTATGAAATATTGATATAATCATATATTTTAAGTCATTACTTTGAGCTATTCAAATGGTTGCATCTATATGATTTGATATAAAAATTATGACTCATGAGAAAGCGTGAAACTTTTTTTTTTTAACTTCTTAAGAGAGGATAACAAACAAACACGACTGCACGTGTTTACGACTAGAGTTATAATAAACATGGAATTTTTTTGAAGAGTCTTATGAAATTCTCGAAACCTTCTGGTGTTAAATTGTTTTAAACTTTTTAATAATAGGTAAAATTAAATTCAATATAATTAATAATTTTTGTACTAAAATAAGTAAGTCAAAGATCAAATTTACTAACCGCAATTGTTATCTAAAAAATACTACAAATAAAATACAATAAAAATAAAATCTTATTTTTATTGATTTATTCAAAAAATATTTGATATAATCAAGATGATCTTTCTTCGTGAAATAAACTAGAAATTTAAATCAAAACAATGGCGGTAAAAAAATTTTCAAAACGAAGCAAAGAAACTATCGTCGCATAAAATTAGGAATATAATAAGAAACAAAGTATCGATTCTGAATTTCTTAAAAAATAAAAATATTTACGTACATCTTTAAAATTATTATTAGCATACTTAAAAAATTTCTTAAAATATGAGTATAAATCATTTTCTAAATAAATAGATAGGGAAAGACACTTATAAAATACATAATTAATTATGATACTTGCAATAGTTGGATAACACATATCCATAACCAACATACGTAGGACCGTCGTGGAAATGTTATTTTCTCCTTTTAACTCATATATTGCAAGCAGTTAGTTACCTAAAGTCGGAGACGGAGAAATTGAGAAACAGTTGGAGAGTTAAGCAGTAAAGAGGAATGCGATTAAAATAGCCTGTCTGCGTATGTCAGCAGATCAGTACGGACCATCCGTAGGCTTGGCATAAATGACGAAATCGCCACTGGCATAAATGCGTGCCCACACACCAAAATAGGTCGGTACATCTCATGCTAGTCGCTGAAGGGTCGTCCGATAAAATAGTCACGCGGAACAAGGATAAATGGAAAAGAAAGGGACAAACGTTCTCCTATCTTTGCAAAAATAGAAATTCACAGGTCGATATTCCCGTTGGTTATAAAAATTGTGCCCAATGACCATAGTAATAAAGTACGCATCTATTTATTTCTTCAATACTATCTCCTCTTATAATCCTCCGTATATTTTATCCCTTTTTTATTATCATTCTTTTCTTTATCGATTATTTTTTATAAACATCTTATCATGCATGTGTACTTAAAGTAACAGAAGTGAAAAAGAATAATAGAATAGAAGATACGATGAAAATTTTTTCTGCTTCAAATGCCACATTAATAAAAAGTAGCTGTCGCATTTTTTTGGTTGACACACTTAATATTTTTTGTAATATAAGATGAAAAATTTTCAAAATTAACGACTTTTTAACAGAATTTGCAAACTCTTTTTAGTTTTACTTAATATTCTTTACAAGTAAACTTTATAAGAAAAATCTATAATTCTTTTAATGTACAGTTGCTCGACAATGCGCTTGAGTTTAACATAATTTTCGATGTTTAATCACAAGTGAATTTGCATTTGAATGCATTCATAAATCTAAGCTGAATATAAGTTTCATAGAAATTGAATTTTTAACAAAGGATTATGTTACAGTTTCAAGCGAAGGGACAGACATAAATATATTTTCATCATTGTATAGTGTAAACAAATACCACACACAGTAGCAATTTATTATTTTACTATTTGAGAATTGACGCACTCATTAAAATTTTGTGGTTCGTAAAAAAATATTCGCATGAATATTATTCTTTTATACAATTTTACAATAAAAATAAATGCTTGAACAGTAATACCTTGTTCTTATTATTCCTTTTGTTAATTTAGCTCGCGCATGAAAGGCACATTAAAGCCCCGCGAATAAAATATTTTTATGATAATGTTATCACATATGACTCTACAAATAGTATATCTCATAAAATTTTTAACTCATCCTGATATTTGCTTATTATTCTTTTTTAATAATACACATACGTTAATTTACATAAAAATATATTCTTCGGTATAAAACGCGTTACCGCTCGTGTTGTTTGAACATACTATTGAATTCATTCAACAATTAATGAAATGCAGGTGGAAATCTAAATAATTTCAAAATAAATTTAATAGTAATGCCTTTTTATATAATATGAAATAGTGGCAATATGAATTCTCAGAATTAATTAATAAATTTCAATAAAGAATAACGGATTAATTCACTCATTGTTTGATAAATTTGTTTGTTTAGAAAATCATGAATCTGTTATTTTCTTTTTCAAATGATTAATAAAAATTCAACAAATATTCTCTTTAAAGTCATTAGGTTTGATGTGTTATCGATTTTATTTCAAACACTCAATGGCATAGACAAATTTTGTAAGAATTTGCTCAAAAACCTTGGATAATTTCTTGTTAGAATTTCCCTCTGTTTCTGTCTTGTGGGACAAATTAAGTTGGCTGGTCCATATAAGCTTTAAAAGTGCACGTATTATTCACTAAGTGAACCTTTATCCCTTCTTCTTCATACACGGAACTTTCTTAATTATTTTATGAACAATTAATTTCCCAGACCGTTCGATCGTACGTGGGAGTTTCCGGCCATAATACGATCCACAGCTGCACCTTTAAAATAGTGACAATTTTCGTAGTTTGACGGTAAGTTACTGTAACAACGATAATGTAACAACGAGAAACGTACGTGATTTTTATCGGTATGACATCAGCGAGCGAAATCGTCGAGCAAATGCTGAAGGGGAGATTATGGATCAATAAATTTATTATCAAGTTTATATTACAATGAGAACATGGGTTCTCGTAATTATGATGATGGCAACGCGAGTTGAGATTCATTTTAAAAAGAAATGGAGCTATTGTTTTATTTTTAACTTTCCTATCTACCTTTAAGTAATAAAAACAGATGTATAAACAAAATTATACGATACTTTCGTATATTGCCAACTGAAATCTTGCATAATATCAAATTTTACTCCACGAGAATGACGTAATAAATAAAGATTTTATTCACGAAAGAAGCTTTTAATGCTTTTTTAAATATTTTTATGCTTTATATAAAAATATTTTGATTTTAATGCTTATATACATATATTGTGGAAGAAAAAGTAAAGTGTATTGAAGTTGAAGAAATTTCAGTACAGTAGTTGGTCTTCATTATCTTTTATCCATGAAGTGAATTGAAAGAAATTATTAATCACGTTTATTATCTACTTCGACTAGAATTTCGACAGATTTTTTTATTGATTACTTCGTTACTAATATTTTCTGTCAATTTGAATAAAAATAAAATAATTTTTGGATTCAATATCGATTAATTCTTCTATTTCAATGAAGATTAATCGGTAATCACAGAACTATCATCAATGAATAAAGTATTTCTAATAACGTAATCTTGTTGAATGTATTTTAAAACAAATAATAATAAATAATTTTACTATCATAATACAGAAAAATTTTAAAAAAGGTAACACGAGAAATATGTGATACTTGTCCTGAGATATGACGCATCATCATTTATATTATAAATAATATAAAATGTATTTAATACATTATTTTTAATTTAATTCTCCTTTTGCGAGAATAACATTAAAACTATTTCTTATTCTATTGATAATAAAGTATCTCGAATAGTAAATTTTATTCCTATATGTTTTCCGTATGTAATAACAAATAATTTTTTTTTTAGTCTTAATAAAACTTTAAATTTAAAAAACTATGAAAATATATTTCAAAAGTTAATAATGACTGTGTAATAAAAACGTGATTTTATATTTTAAAGAACTTTTAAATAAAAATAATTTAAAAAGATAGCTAAAGAAAATAAAAATCATAAAATACAAGCAGTTATAGTTATTTTGATCGATAATATAGTTTATAAAATACGTTAAATGTTGAATGCCATCTAATAAAATTTTATTTTTAGGGACGCTTATAAACTTAGAATACAAAATGTGGAAATTATATAAGGCAATATAATAATAACTTGCAAATAATATAGATAATATAAAAAATAATGATCGTATTTTAAGAAGAATAATATTACGGTTTTTATGCTAAAAATAAATGTAACTGTGAAGACAAGTGCTCCTGATTTTGTGGAATAATAAAATGAATCAAAATGATTTAATTTTAATACTTTTAATACTGGAGTTGGCAAAAGTAAAGTTTTTATATTTTTTAGTTTTATTTGTATTAACAATTTTCTTACTTAAAAGTTCTACTGTTTACATATAAATACGAAGGCAGTACTACAATCGCTTGAAACTTGAAATATTGTATATTGTCTATGGCTTAATAGGTGATCGTAGATCGAAGAATCTTAACGTCCTCAATGATCGGAAATAATTTAAAAATGGATTGTAAAGTATCTATTTGCTGGACATCCTGATCACTGATACTCTCTGTCTCTGTCTCTCTTTTTCTCTCTTTCTCTCTCTCTCTATGTGTCCATCTATCTATCTATCTATCTATCTATCTATCTATCTGTTTCGGTATGCTCTAATACACGTACGACTACATTTCTGATAGCGTACCAAATGGCTTCTGGTCTGCATCGATTTTCTGTCAATATCAATATTCCATATTCCAATGATGAGCTACCAATACTCGATGCTTCAACCGTCTTTGACTTCTGGAGCTTCATAAAATACCTTACAATCCGGAAATCATAGAATGGCAATGAACATGAATGTGTTATGCCAGATATTATAACTTTGGTACTATAATAATATAGATTTGACTATCCTTTTTGTAAAAGCTTTATTCAAACGTGCTTGTTTGATTTCATATAATAAAACTAAATATTTTTTAATTCTACATTTTCATTATCGATTACATATATTTCACTAAAAATGAAACTGAAATTTTTATTTAATTTTATTTTCATTCAAATAAATTCATAAATTCAACAGTTCATTATAATATTTATTTAAAAAATGATATTTAAAGGTTTAAAAAGGTCACTAATGTATGATATTAAATTGAATATTTTAAAATAATTTTTCAATTCCCTTCTTGTCGAGAATATTTGAAGATTTTTTCATATAGTTTGATGTTCCCTGCCATTAAAATAAAATACCGCACAAATTTAAATATTTGAAAATTATTTTTTAATCTATCTATTCATAAATCAATTGATAATTATGAAAAAAGTAAGTATTGTTCTCTATATTTCCAAGAAAAATTATTATTATTTAGAATATATCGTATTAATTTAATATAATATAATTTTGATTTAATTTCTAATTAAATTTTATTGTTCCTCTTTGAAAGAATTTTTTCTCTCTCATAAACATATATTTTCATCATTTATATATTTTTGAGATTTAAATCTTAGGATGTGGTAAAGTAAATTACATAATTTTCTTGCAAAGGTATTTCCAATTTCTTGTTTCGAGTTCTTCAATTTTCCACCTAATGTCAGTACATTTATTTTAATCAATCAACTCTCCTATATTTAACGTAAATTTATATACAATAAATCTAAAAATTATAAATATTCTAATATAACATATTATATATTATAGCCTTTGTGGAATCAACATAATTATTGGGGTACTTTAAATTTTTATGAACTATATGAAAAATAAAAATAGAGTATGTTTTTCATTTAATTTTTTAATCTAGAATGAATATATAAACAGATTTTCTACTTATATAGGTTAAATAATACTTCGGTACTTTCTTATTTCGCTATTTTTGATTAACCAAAATTTTTTCCACTAATTATTTTTTACATTATCAGCTGAACTAGGCAAAAAAATACAACAAGCGGAAGTATAATTAGACTTTTTTCTAATACTGCCTATGTATGGTAGAATTTCATTTATTTACAAATCATTTTTAAATTCATGAATTTTGAGTGATATGTGTATTTGATAGATCATATTCTGATATTACTTTGCAAAATATTTTCATTATTTTCTACTTTATTTAGTTTGAATTCATATCTATAATTAAATTTTACATCATGTCTATTTTGCATTCTTTTATATAAATGGATTACAAATTATTACTTTAATAGAATTAAATATTTTCTAAAAATTTTTAATAGGAATATATCATTTAAGTAAACTAAAATATTTTTAGAATAATTAAAGTAAGACGAATAATTTTAAATAAAATGTTTTATACCATTATTCGAAAATAGCAAATTATACAGAGTAAATTGATTATTTACGAATATAAAGTATTTTAATTTTTAATTTAATATCATAGGTTTCAAAATATTATAATTATTTGTAAACACAGAAATATTTTAATAATAAAACATATCATTTAGATATTGCAATAATATTTTCGGTTTTACTTGGAAAAATTGTAAAATGTGCTTTATTTTCATTTACGGATGAAATATTCGAACCAATATATTGTAGAAAATAAAGCATAAGTAGAATAGCATTTAAAACCATTGAATTTAAATTAACAAACTTCCTTTTACCATTTGATTTCATTCGTAATAATATTCACATCAAAAGGGAAGTCAAGCTTAATTCTGTGCGAAAAAAACCAAGTAGAGGCGCTTCTTGAAGTACGCAGTAGATGGTTTTCATATTCAACGTTCGATAGACATTCGAATAGTACTTGCTTTATATTCCCTACGTCGGTTGAAGATAAAAGCAGACACCGACCAACTTGAATTGAAGAACCATTACCAAATACGCAAGTTGGCTATGACGCACCTCTTGTCGCGGTTTGCAAAATTGAGACTGTCGTTTTTAACGATCATCGCTTCAATTTAATTAGCATACTTATCTTAATTGGATCATCTTGAAGTTATAAGCATCACGATGTCACAATACGATGAATTTGTGTACTACATTATTAAAATAATAAATGGATATATCCGACACCATGTTGTACATAATGCAACTCATTATTAACAATTTATCATTTTTTACCGA
Source organism: Platyscapa corneri (assembly GCA_018907185.1). Taxonomy (NCBI): domain Eukaryota; kingdom Metazoa; phylum Arthropoda; class Insecta; order Hymenoptera; family Agaonidae; genus Platyscapa; species Platyscapa corneri. The sequence goes on along the minus strand of JACCHW010000058.1, from coordinate 874,022 downwards.
AGTAACGCATATATTTTATTTAATAAATAATTGAAATAAAAAATATCGTAATTAAAAATTTTTAGCTTTTGTTAATTAATTAACAGTATCAAATGCTAATTATCTAATGTCTAATTTAAATTTAATAAAATTAAATTTAAATTTCCCTGATATTTCTTCGAAATTCAAATTATCTGAGATTACTAGCTGCTATATGCTAACTGAACTACTTATACTTATATTAAGAATTCATATTAAAGAATCTTATTGTTTTATGACACACCGGTATGAAATATTATACTAACTTAATATATTAGAAACTCTTAAAATAAAACAAAGTATAACTTTTTTATACCAACTTCTGCAAATGCTAATAGATAGTAATGAAGAATAAGGAAATTATATTTCAAAATATTAAAAATATATTGAATATACAAAAAAATGTGTACTAAATACAGTATTCCCAATTATTTTAACTAAATAATGACATTCATTCAATTCTTTTCAATTTTTTAATATAGAAAAATTTTATTCAAAAATTGGTAAGAAAATTATTCGAACGATATGCGATATCAAAAATGCGTATCTAATTATAAGTATTTGCAATTATAAATATTTGAAAAAAAATTGTCTCTAATATTCATTTATTTAATTTTATGAACATATATTGTTGGATACAGAATCCCTGATTCTGCCGCCACTTGTGAAGACCGCGTGCGGGAAACCGTAAACACATATTGTTAAGCGCAAATTGAAACCAAAGCCTTGTTTTTATTTAAAGAACTGTTGAAAATAATACTCGGTCAAGTACATTTCCCGAAAGCCGATGTGTTGGGAAAATTTACAAGCGGAAGATTTCCGACTAAGAAATGTAAGGGCTTCACGGGAAGCTCGGCACGCGGTAGAAAACAAGCCATAAATCCTCGAGGTATAAACACTGTATTGCAACTACGAAAAAGGGTATACATATGACCGTCAGCGGACAGCGCACCAGATTTTTCGGTCTTTTTTAAATATCGGTCGTCCGCTTCCGTAAACCTTTACGACTAAACAGTGCTGGGCAAATAAAGTTCATTAACAAAACCAGCGTTAATTCTTTTTCCTACCAACCCTACCTCCCTCGCGCGATTCCATCGTTAATATATATAAATATAATCTTAATTTTGAGAAATGATTTAAAATATTTATAAAATTACCTATGTCTCTTATTCATTAATTTTACAAAATAACTGTATATGATATAGTATCTATAATAGATTATAATAATTGAAAATATTTCAATTAGTTTTAATTTAATACTGTAAAGAAATTTTATCCAATATATTTTTAATCAGTTTTTATTCTTTATTTTTATTCTTACTAAATAGAACAGTAAAATGTTTAAAATTAAAAATTATTTTATAGAATTTAAATAATACATGTATATTTATTTTTTACAAACTTAAATTTTATTTTATTTAATTAATTACACCTCGGGGTTTTAAAACTATAAAATTATGACCAAGCTGGATACCATATGCATATAATCCCATAAGTATCCCGGTTTGATTAGTCCTATTTTTTATTTTCATTGCAAATAAGAATAAATATATAAAATCTTTGATGTAACTAAAGAATAAAATTAATAAATAAATTTCATCAAGTTTATTATTTTCAAAATTACTCACCGTAGAATAATAATGTTTACTGATATTTTAAATATTATTTTTATGATATATCATTAATTTGAGATAAAGAGATATTTATGTTCTGTTGTGAAGATGAATGATATGAAATCATGAATAAAAAAATCTAAGTTTTTTTTTGACATTCGAAAAAACATGATATGTAACAGTTAGTTCATTATGATTTATATTAAATATAAATATATTATTTTCTAATAAAATTAAAGACAGCATAATTCCCTTAATAAGCAACGCAAACATAACTTTGTGTGAAAGAATATTTTAATCTTGTTAATATCTCATGCAAGAACTTGTTAGAGATAAAGCTTATTATTAGGCACAGATCGAATTGATAAACAAACACATGCTTTAAAATTGAATATTCTAAATAAACGGTTTATTTTACAGAAACAGTATATATAATATTATATATTTTATATTATATATTAATATTATATATAACAATATATATATAATATATGTATATTATTAAATAAACGTTAAAAATAATTTATTCACATCAATAATAATAATTAATTCGATTGATAATGCACACTAATAGAACAATAAAATCTGTTTTATAAGAGAATTCAAAATAATGCGCTTATGTAAGCAGATCAATGACCAATACTTAACAAACTCGTACGCTGATTCTTTCCACTTTTCAACTTATTTTGAAAACTTCTGTAGTTATTAGTCTGTACAATGTGAAAGTCTTATTTTTTTATTTTATATTGCACAATTCCTTATGAATGAGGTCACATATCTTCCAAAATCGCAACTCTAACCAATAACCCACATTCACATTCTAATGGGCTACAACATTTGGAATTCGTGTTAGCTAATATAACGAGATATGTCAATATCTTTTTCTTTCTTACTTTTTTCCAATTTCCCAGTTTTTTTTTAATACGCATTCTTTTACTCGCGTTGATTTGTGAATCGTTGAAATTTTAAGGTCGTTTATGAAAAAAGAGAAACTCTATTCTAAAAGAAAACCTTTAGCAATTGAAATTCCTTTCTTTGTACATAAAGTTTCGACCATTCGCTCACGCTCTTCTATTTTAATTTTTTTTACCCTTTTTCCTACGTTTCTTTCTTTCAATTGGAGTTTTAAAACTCAAGATGGACTTTCTTGTTCAAAAATATCGATGCTTTGCAATGATTATTAGCGGCAATGCGCTGATGAATTAAAGAGAAGCAGCGAAAGTATTCGACATAAGGAAATCGTCAGATAAAGTAGAATAATTGAGGTTTAGATTTAGAGATAAGTAATGAAAGGTTGAATAATTCAAATAGGCGTAAATAGTAAACTAAATTTACTCTATAAATTGCTACTGACATGTGAATTTATTGAAATCGTTAATATTTATATTTATTTAATTATTAAGACTAATTTGCAAATATGTATATTCAATTGTTATTCGTTTATATTATGTAACTTTGAAATAACAATAAAAAATTTTTTTTATCTAATATTTATTCTATGTCTTCTATTTATTTACAAAATTTACAAGATATATTTTAGTATAATAATTTTTTCAAATTACTTAAAGAATTACAAACCGAAAAATTATGCTAATTGAATTATAAAGTAGATTTTTTCTCGATGGATTAAGTTAAGTGATAAATAAAATTAATTTGTAAAAAGTGCTAACAAATAATTCTAGTTTTACTCATTTGATTAAATTTCAATTATTCGTGTGCAAGGATTATTGTATAAATAATTACAGGATTCGTTCCCGTGATAAGCCACATATAAAAGGTATTGTGCATTTATTGATCCATTCCAGCCAAAGGAGGTGTACAGGTAATCATACCATACCAATGTGTAGATATAAAAAAATAACACAAAATAAAGAAGGGTTTGCTTGATAATATAGTCTTACCACTACTATTGCTAGCATCAGCTTGTGAATTGTCTAGCGCCTGGATCTCCATTTTTCGCAGCAGCTTCGTAGTGCCACCAATGGTTATTGCAGTAGTGAGAGTAGTAGGCCTTCCTGCACAATAAATACCACATACCGCGTCCATCAAGTAAGCAAAACACACTCTTTCTCTACAAAAGATATTATGTGAAACCGTAGGTTCGTCCTTATGTAATAAATATTGTGGGAATTCTATGCGGAACTAATTTGGTATATACATCGTGCAAAATCGTAGTTTAAACCCGTTATTTGAGTTTGGAAGATATCCTTCGTTAAAAAAAAACAAGTATTGCATTATCATAAAGTAGATATAAAAGGCGCCTTAAATACCGTAAGCTATAACAAAATATTATAAAAATAAATTATTTTATCTATTGCATAAGAAGAAGCCAAATATCCTATTAGTCCAATTAGTATAAATAATTACTTTCTGTACGACATATTGTAAAATATGTTTTTCTATTAATTTTAATGCAGTGCAGAGTCATATATAACGCAAAGTTTGAATTGAAAAATAAGTTTTCTTTAAACTAATTTTTTATTGAACTGATTGTTATTTTTAAAACACAAATATAATATTATTTTTTAAGGTATTTAGAATTAATTTATGATTAATTTGTTATACTATTTTAATTTTCCTTGATTAATATTTTTTTTTAAATATGAAAATATATTTACTTTTTATAAATTTCAATTAAAATAATCAAAGATAAATATAAATTTAATTTTAATTATGATTTAAAACTCCGATTTGTAATTTTGCACTTGTGTATTTGTAAAAATTTTTTAATAGAATATACTGCAATGTAACGGTGGTTTCTTTTTTAAAACTCAAACTCAGTAGTCATAAAAAAATTTTTTCTAAAAAATTTAATTTATTGAAATTTAAAATATTAATGCTGGTATTTTCTCGGATTTATTCAAAATTAATTCATAGTAAAAATGTATGTTTAGTGTATTTTTATTTATTCCAATCGTTTTTTTTTATATTTAGCTTTTATTCTAATTTTCACTCGTCTTAAAAATTTCCTTATGCAACTGAAAAAATAAATCTATTTAGAAAATTGCTGTTTGTGAAAGCTCATGATTTTTATTTAGCTAAACTAAAAGTTATTCCATTTTAATGGAATGCTTTTATCTGTAGACCATTAAAGAATTATATTGTTTCTTGTGAAAAATATAGTCTCTAGATAAACTGTCGGAACAATCAGTAATAGTTCAAAAAATACAATTAAATAAATAATAATTACGAATATTTGTATTGTATCGGAATTCTTCATTAGTTACTTAGTGTTAATTTTACTCGAAGATAATCCAAATTAATAGTCTACAATAATTCTCTTTATATTTTTTATTAGTAAGACTTCAAATTCGTACAGAAAGATTATTAACTTGAAAAACTTATGGAAACATTTTTAATTAGTAATAGCTGAACAACGTGAGCTTGGTATTACTTATTTACACGATATTATTTTATTTATATTAGTTTTAAAATCCAATATCCATAATTAACTTGGTCAATTTAATTGAAATAAAAAGCAAACACGTAAAATAGAAAAATGTGAAAATTCATGAAAGAAACATACATGCATAGCTTTACATAATAATTAATGAATGTAGTCGATTGAATAATGTAGTTAAGATGAGTACTTATTTATAAATTTCTTACTTTTATTCAATATTTCTTATTCATTCTTAGTAATAATTATTATATCATAAAATTATTAAATTAATCTAGTTTTCAACTCACCTGATTTATAATGGACTATTCTTTTTGTCGCATTATAATTTACACTTGGAATTTCTAAAATACAGTCGATGACCACAGAATCTGGAAGATTATCATCTTTAAGTGCAAGGTATGAAACAATGTTATAATGACCATTTTCCGTTTCCGTAATTACAGGCTTTGGTGGTTTTAAATAAGGTTGATCTCTGTAAATTAAATATAATAATTTAATAATTTCTAAAAGCAAGGTAATTGTATTGAAAAAATTTTTTTTTTTAATTAGGATTTATATTTTAATAGTTAAATATAATTATTATAATCTATTTTGCTACTTAGATTTATTTTTTTTTTTTATTATTATTTTCTAACAACAGTTATTTTATCTGTAGGTGTATATAATTAATTAGTTCAAAAATTTTGAATTGCCGCATTGTTATATACTGTAATTTCTAACCTTTATTTAAAAGAGTTTATATATATTATGCATACTTTTTTTTTTACTTCTCATATATACTTCTAATTATCTTTATAATAAAACTTCATCATTCCTGTACATATTTTTTGTATAAAAGCAATATATTATTTAATATTTTCATCTATACTTGAAGTTTATTGAGCTGATTAGTAGAAATTGAGCTGAATTTCATGAAGTTCTGTTAGAAACTTTTATTTCTAATTTAAATAAACCGTGATCAATATTTATATGAATTCTGAAAAATTGTAAGTATATTTACAGTGAATTAAAAATATTCATTTAATAGACTAAAAATTACGAAATTAATAATGATAAAAAAATTAATGATAACGTAATGTTAATAAATTCTTCGTTAATACAACGAATCAATTTATTAATCATTAGGGATTTTTATTCAGAATATTATAAGAAACACTTTTAAAATTAAATAAAACTCATAAATATTTAAAATACATATTTAAAAATTTTTATAAGAGATATTAATTTTCAATAAAAATGTAAAATATTTATTTTAACACTTACTAATACTAAAAATTTTCCAAAATATTTCAAGCGTATATAGTTTCAGTCATTTCGTTAAATAAGAAACATATTTTGCATTAAAAATTACAAAAATATCACATATCATTAAAAAATAATAAATAATATAAATTAATCTCTTTTCATTGATTATCGTGTAAATTACCATCAATACAAATTTCAAATAAATATAATTGTTAATTACAGTTGAGATAATCTTCATTATCTATAAAAAGTTATAATTTCCACAATCTTTACATATCTTTACACAAATTCCTTAAAATATTCTGAGGTATTAATACATTTTGTTTTCGTATATACTACTGATAATTTTTAAGATGATATTATAAAAATAATCACATATTATTCTATGAAAACTAAAAATATATCTAGAAAAAAATAAATATAAATTTATTGTTTTTATATTATACATATTTTATTGTATCGAATCATATATGGTATTTCTACCACAGTATTTTATCATAGTATAAGAAGATAATCCAATAATTTTTTTTAAATGCATAGATATTATTTTTAAATAAAATTTACTTTAATTATTATGCCGCGAATAAATTAATATTACTTAAATTGTATTGTAAACCAAACTTATTGTCTAAATATATTTATTAATTATTGAAATTTATGCACATGTAAAAATAATTCGTTGTCTTCCAAATATATAAGAACAGTGTTTTTTATGGTGATTACTTCTATAGGTCTTAAACTCTAAAGTTACGTTCTATAATAAACTGTAATATACATAAAATTTTATTTATCTATTAATGCAAATTGCATTAAAATTGAAAAATTATATGAACGTGTAAAAATTAAATCATAATTTTTGCAATAATATGCAATCTGAAAATTAATTTTTAATGTTTTAATTGAAATACGTTTTTTTAGTTAAATAAATTTTATTCTAAATTTATAAATAATTTTTAAATAACAGTTTTTCATACCAGTTACATTATTGAATTTATTTATGAAAATTTTCTTTAAATAAATTATGAATATAAAATAAAACATAAAAGAATTTCTATAAAGAATATCTTAAAGAAAGATAATCGACATAATATAATTCAACACACTACGTGCAAAAAAATGCAGTCAAAACGTCCATTTATTTCTAAATAATTGCCCTCGTATTTGAAAACACAAAAATAATACAAATAAGCAAGGATGAAACGTCACTCTTTGTCTTAATCTTTCTCGCTTCCTCTTTGTCTCTCTCACTTACTGAATGATGATATCGAGGGTGGGCTTAGGATAGAGTCCCACTGCTTGACACGTCACTTCCACGCTTTTATCAACATCAGAACTTATTTTTGTATGCCATAATTTGAATTCATCTTCTCGACCAGGAGCTGTAATAAAAAATATAAATATTTAAAAAAATAATATTGAATACATGAAATTATAATTTAATAATCTTCGTGTGCAAACAAATGTAAATTAATATGTATAAAAGAAGTATAAAATGTACTTTTTAAAAATTATATTTTCAAAAAATTACTATATTTAGGTAGATTAAAATTTTATAAATTATTTAATAAATAATATTCACAATGATTTTTGTAAAAAAAATAATATGTAATAAGTTATCAAAAATATTAATTCTCAGATTATTGGTATTTTTTTATAAAAAAAATATAAAGACTTGAAATTAAAAATTTCCAATATTAAATTTTTTTCTAGTTTAATGAGATATGGCATACGTGAGTATAGTCTAATCGTAGCATACGTTAATGCGTTTAGCGCGGAATTTATTTGCTTTCTAAGAGAAATTGAGCAAATTCTTGCTTCCGATGCGCACAATTCAGAAATCGATCGAAACTATACATAGTATATACACAGGCTTTTACGGCGCACAAGCTTGTGCTTGCATAGACGAGAAACTTTTCACCAAATAGTCGCTGAGCGAACTTTTATATAAAATACCATGGGTAAGTGATTTTTTGTCAATCTGCAAAACTCAATTCAGCCGGCCGAGGTCGGGTTAAAATTGAACAATTTAAAGTCAACGTTCATGCGGTGAGAGCTACATTTTCTTCGTTCTCTCTCCTCTCCTCTCTCTCTCACTCTCTCTCTCTCTCTTGCTCTCTTTCTCTCTCTCCATTTTATACATATACATGCGCACGTGCAGCTATGTATATACATATTGTTCGAGGTTTTTGCAGAAAGAAGATCTCAAAAAGTATTCTGCTCTTTCGCATTCATAGACTTGTCTATCGTCCTTGTCATTGTCATCATCGCTACACTCTTGTGCTGAGAGAATTCATTTACCGCGAAGAATGTCCTCCTTTAAAGCTTGTGATCATCAACTTTCCTCGCACGCTTCGAAAAAGAGAGAAATAGAGTCAAAAAAGTTGATCGAGAAAGTAAAAAGGACAGATTGAGTTCAACTTGTGAAAGTGTAAGCGATTTTAAACCGTTAAATCAAATATTTTCACGGGTATTATAGTTTTGTCTTGTCAAATACCATGTGTTTTTGCTGGTAATTCCTTCGCTTACCCTTCATCCATTTTTTATGTCAACAGCAGATGACCATGATTAATAGATATTATTCTTATACAAATTTTTTGTTTTACTTTCTATTTGTCAAGATTTTTCTCGCTCGACGATGCCATTTCTGGAGATTTTTTATATTTGATGTAATAGCCTCAAATGATATGATTAACTTTTTTTCTCTCAGAAATAGTATCTAGTTTTGTATTCTGTATAGTTTACATCGTATTGCAATAGAGATGTTTTTTCAAAGAAAAAATTTCTAATCATAATATTATGAACAGTAAAATTTTAGGTGAAACGAATTTTTTTAAAACACGCTTGGTTACTTTATAATGCTAATTAGAAACCTAAAAAAATGAATTTTAGTAATTACTTAAAATTATAAACAAACCACATATTAGTATTTTAAATCTTAACTAAATTTTGATTTTTTTTTGTGAGCAGTGTTCAAAAAATAAATAGCTTAATTAGTATAATATTTAATTAAATACTTCTTGAATTATACGCTACCATTAAGAATCTTTTGATAAAGTCTCTATATTTAACAATCTCATCCGGCATAATAACGAAATTTTGGTTTGAATTAAAAATTTCCTTAAGCGAATATCTAGCTTTTATTTATCTTATCGGTATAATCTTCAATGGGATTCTTTTTTATGAGCATAAAAAATATAATTTTACTAATTCTAATATTTATTATGGCAAAATAAATGAAAGCTCTTGAAGAAAATTATTCCTTTTTTTTTTAAATATTCTAATAAACACGATAACAATCCTGAAAGTATGTGTAATATTACATTACATGAAGCGTAAGATGAACTCGGCACTAGTATTGATGGTGATGTGTAGAAATATTTATCAATTTTTAAATTAAGTAAAAATGTTTATTTATATTTCAATTTACATCATTTGTATCATGATAGTTTATTTATTTTTATATCCATGTAATGAGAAAAATATATATTTTATTGTTCTAAATGTTTACTTTTAAATAATACAAAAAAATAAATATTTTACAAATTTAATGTAAGGTTATATGATAAAATTGATACACTTCTATTTTATCCTATACGTGGGTTGACTATTATAAGTTTAAGTTATTTACCCAAATTAGATTGTATAAATAGAACACGTGAATATTAAAGAATACGCGTAAGAAGAGGAGACAAACTCAAGGAACTCGTAATCAGAACCACGTCGGGAGCACAACTCAAACCGAACCTTTGAGCTGAGTATGAGCAAAATCAGCCGCTAATGACGCCGGAATAATCGAAGGAGGCCAAGTACCTAAATGAAGTTTTGGCCAATTCGGCTAAACTTCCGATCAACAACGATAACAAAGGCACAAAAAGCAGATGGAAGCAGTAAATCAAATACAGTCACAGTTAGAACTCGGTAACCTGTGAAGTCAGTTACCGGTCAATTACTGATGTAAAGGAGTTAATAAAATGAGGTGAAAAATCAATGCTAGTAACAGTTTTAAGTAAAGTAACAGTTAGTAACAGTAATAAGTTCATGGAAATCCAAGAGAAGGCCTACTTAATCTTTATCTTAGATTTAGATATGTAGTATAAATTTCGTTTTAACTGTCTCTCCGAAAACTAATCTATTAAATCCTTTCATAAGTAATTCAAATGGAAGCATTTACTTCTTGATCCTCATCTAAATTTTCAAAATATCTGATAGGTTGAGTCGCATGGATTATAGTCAAAGCTTTAATAAAATATAAATGTCCTTTTCACATGTAAACAACTTATAAATTTATAAGCAAAGAATAAAAAAGGGTAGTATTGATTTACTTTCCCATTTTGACTTCGTTGGCAATAAAAATAGTTCACTAAACAAAGAAAAAACAAACATTTAAATAAGTTAACCAAAAAAGCTTATACAAATTGAGATTCGCTTATGTATGAATATACTTGCGTTATTTTTATAATTCTTTCATTTTAACACTTTATAACTAACTAAGGAACATTACTTCTTTTCGAATATGATAAACTGAAAACGCTAAAGCAGAAATAGACTAAAAATCTATCCACATTCCAAACAGTTAGACTGCGAATAATGTAAACATTTTTTAATTGGCTTTACAAAACGAGTATCGTTTATACCTGAGAATGTTAAAATTAAAAAGTTGAAAATTTACATTTGTTATCGACAGAAAAACGAGTTTCTTTAACTAATAAAATAATATGTTAAAAATGATACTTAAATGTGATAATAATTAAAAAACAAAAATATGTGTGAAGTATATATCCTTTAAATAAAATTTCATTCCAGTTAAGTAATATTTGGCAGCAAAGTATAAATAATTATAATGTTTTAATTATATTACTGTAAACTTTTAATTTTACAAATATTTAAAAATTGACAATAGAGTTTATTCGTTTATCTTTTTTCTACTTACTTTTTTTACAATAAATACGTACTATTACAAGTACAATAATAATATAATAATAATAATAATAATAATAATAATAATACTAATAATAATAATAATAATAATAATAATAATAATAATAAATAATAATAATAATAATACAGTGAAAGCTATAAGCACAACCGCAATTAGACAATTACGATTATATATCAGTTAATGCGTGTAAGTGTTGATTGTTTGCTATGCAAGTATATGATTAATATACGAGTATCAATAACAAGTAGAATTTTAAAGGGAACGAGAATGAGTAACATTGTGAGTACTACAAGTATCGAGGATTGAAGAGAGTGGCTGAGAACGTCAAGAGGGCAGTTGTGATAGGGTACATGCCCGACTAAAGCTTCTACCGTTATCGCCAATTTCCAGCATGTCGCGCGAGTGTCCGCGCGTTGGAAAATCGAAAGACAAAAAGTCTGTTTCAGTGAGCTTCCGAGGATTTATCCGCTCATTCTCTACTCCTCCATTTTCTCCGACTAATTAATCTTCCCTCTAACTTTTTGTTCATCAATGTTTACGGTTTCATCTTATCCATTCTCGTCGACATTATTGGGAGTATACCTTTTCAATTTACATGTCTATAGTCCGAATGAGTTTGAATATTCTGCCAATAATATTTTAACTTTCAAATAATCTCTTTTTAATTTAGAAATTATTTTTCCTTGAATTTACGAGAATATAAACTAAAAAGCAAAATTACAAAACATTAAAAACATCTAAGTAAATCGAAAGCTTATAAATATATTATGTATAATATTCTATATAATTACTATTATTTTTTTTAATTAAATTTAAGTACTATTTATTAAATAATTATTTTATGTAATATTATTTTAAGCTGAATTATAGCATAATTTATTTAAAATTTTAAATATCTCTAAGAACTATTATCAAATAAAGGATACTTCACACTGGGAAGATGATTTTACAATTTTGTTATGGCAATAAATCTATTCTTAAGTTAAGCGTACATAATAAATTAAACATAAAGAATTAAAATAAATTAAAACAAGAATCTCGAGTTATTGTAAAAGTTACCTCAGAATATAACGAATAAAAAATGGAGAAGGAGTTTTAGAAGATTAAAAAATTCACTTTCTTGTCCATTACTTCCAATTGAAGATTAACGTATTGATAATTCACTAAAAAAACAGCTCAACATAAGTTAATATCTTCATAAAATAACTCATACATACTTAAACTTATTCTTTTTTACTTTATTTAACTTATTTTTAAAGACAAAATGAAACTATTTTAGTTATTAAATTTGTTTAATGAAATAATTAGTACACAATTAATTGAAACAAATACAAATTTTGTATTAAAGAAACCAAGAATATATTTTTATTTCATAGACAATTGTATTTAATTTAATAGAAAAAAAAAAGATAAAATGAATTCTCTGTAATGTCTTAAAAATAAAAAAATTTTTACCAAGCATAACATGATAACATGAAGTTATCCATATTTAAAAGTTATACTTCGAAAACGCAGAGCTTAACCAGACGTTCTCTCCCTTGATAACATTATTAGGGATCAAAGAGCACTCGTGACGTAAAATAAACGTAGTTGTTTTATGCTCGTGTTCTAAATTGGTCGCACATTGAAACGTATAATCATTTTATTTTCTCGGCTAGATGTCTGTTTTAATATGCACGAATAAGACCAAACTCGGCAAGTGCACGCAACTTTAATAATGCATCATTCTTTTCTTTCTTTTGTCATTACTAATATTTTTATTATATCCTGCATTCGTAGACTGGTCAGCTCAATAAAGTACTTCAATAATTTTACTAGCTGAAATATATGCAGTTCACGTGTCGGTTTTAGTTCATTGCGTTAAAATTCATTAACCTTTGTTTTAGCGATAACGTAAAAAACTTCTTTTTCGACTTTATCTCCAGGATTATTACATTAGTATTATGGTGGTTGCTTTTTCCCGTCTCAGTAGATACAGGACTGCGTCCAGTGCCCCTCTGGGCCCTGCTCTCTTTCTGCAACCTACACGGGTCAGTCCAACATAAAAACTAGTGCGTGTAGCTGTTGTAACGCGATAGTAACAATTTGACATCAAGCATGTGCACACGATTTTTGGGTAAATATTAATTAAGACATACAAATCATTTCCTTTCTTTAATGCGTAAATACGTCATTGTAATTCTCATTATTCTTATTAATATAATTATTGTATTATCATTTTGCTCTTGGTACTCTTTGTATTGTTCATTGTTCTCTGATGCATCTTTTATACAAAAAATGATTCTCAGGTATATTAATTGGTTCTGAGAAGCAAAACTATCATAAAATTAAAAAATTACCTATCACCGTAATAAATTAACGTACAATTATTAAAATATGAAGATATGCTGTTACAAAGTAGCAAATACAACGAAAATTTTAAGAGAAATATAATTTGAAGAAGAGCTGAATTGAAATTATTACCAAAAGAATAAATTATAATATTTTAACGTATTCATTGTAGTTGAATTTTATAACAAATAGTGAGAAATTATTATTTCACTAACTAACGTAAAATATGTTTACTATGTTCAACTTATAACTTGAAATTAAAATACAATTTTCCATGCTCGATGAACTAATTTCTCATCTTATTACATATGTTTATATATATCTACATAACTAACCAACTAAATTAATTTGAATATCTTTTAAATCAATTGAAATTCAGCAAAATATTGAACATTTCCAAAGAATAATAAGATAACTCAATTTTTAATCTAAAAATAGGATTATGATAAATTCACGGCAAATTACAACCATGTGTTATCAATAATTAAGCTTAATTTATAAAACAAATATTTTTTAATATTAATTAGAAAAATTACGAAAAAGTGTTATTGTTAATAATATTACTTGCACTTCTAATGTTTATGAAGATTAATGTCACAGTTTTATATGTTAATTAGAATTTTTAATCAATATTATAAATAATGGCTAAAAACTTTAGTGTAAATTATAAGTAGTTGAATAATAGAATCTAATTGTGTCTTCGTATTAAATGAACGATAACTCTAATATACAAGATCCTACAACTTAAAAATAAAACATCAAAAATTTTTTTTATCTATAGAACTTAAATTCAATAAACACACATAACAAACTAAATCCAACGTAATTAATAAACATAATTTGAATGAAATACTTACAATAAATCGTCATCGAGCGTTCGGCATATTTTTCATCTTGATTAGTGGATATTTTACATGTATAGTTTCCACTAAGTTCAATGTCAGGTCGTCTCAGCTTCATAGCTCGATACATCGTACTAGGATCTTCACTAGCTTTGTAAGTGAGGTCGATATATCTTAAATAAGGAGATGCGGCCTTTGGTTCCATACGGAAAATCCATTGATACATAATATCGTCATTTTTGTACCATTTGACTACGAGACCATTAGTCGAGGTGTTTCCGAAATCATAATCACAATCAAGAATAACGTACTCCTCTCCCACTTGAACTTTTGTAGGGATATTAACTTTCTTAATAAGTAGCTGGGGCGACGAGGCTGAAGCAAAGCAGAAAAATTTTTTTAATCTATTGCTTATATATTACTAGTAATACATTCATATTAATGATTAATTCGCATTATTATATTTTTTATTATTAGTTTCATTAATGTAAGATTTCAGAAAAATGTAAAACGTTTTTCAAAAACGAATGAATTCAAATTAGTTTAATGCGTATTTAATAATATGGTAGAATGGATAAATGAAGTGAGAACCGAATTTAATTAGAGGATATGTTATTATAATGTGGAATAATGAGGTGTGCAGGTTTTTTAAAATAAATTACTGTTTGAAATTAACTATCTGTATTTACATAAATGATAAATACGATCTACAAAACTATAGACGTTACAACGGACTTGACACAACGTGTTGTCTAGGGTATCGGATATATATTTCGTTTCCTCGTCACGCACTCGTCTTTCTCTTATTCGGATCGTACAAGGATTGACGCTGCATCGACGCGTTCTATCAATCCTGTTGAAGCCTGTATAAGGCCTGCTTCGAGGAGGGTGACAGTCATTCGGGGTAGGGTCGTTTGGGCCCTGTGTTGCTGGGGTTGCTCAGACTGTTATCTCCCACGCGTACGCATATTCACAGACATGCTCTCTCTCTCTCTCTCTCTCTCTCTCTCTCTCTCTCTCTAGTGCACTCTTGCACACACGCACACATACCCACGATAATGACAGCATCTTTATATGCATATTTTTAATGAATTTGTGGTAAGTTTTAATTTATTTATTTTTTATGATTACATGTTAATAGTGAAATTAATTTTAAGAAAAAATAAATTATTTTATAATAGTAAAAGTATAAGCGAGTTATCAAATTTAAAATAGGTCGGTGATAAAATCAATGTAAAAATATTTAGTCCATAATTTTAAATTAAATTTAGCAGATATTTAAATAAAAAGAACTTCACGCAATCGTAGTTTACATTATTTTTTTGATTGCTTACTTTATTCTTAAATAATTTATATTTCACGTTCTAAAACGTTCTACGATAAGATATTTATTTATACTCTCTATTATTTATATCCCTAAATTCATTCACAAAAGACTTATTAAGTATATCTTAAATATATAAAACATTTAAATAATTATGATCATGTATATAAACTTTTTCCGTTTATTTTATACAGTTACATAGAAAATTGGTGTGTAAGAAGACAAACCTACGCAAATAAATTACTCTACTCGTCATTACCTTTAGAGTTCTTAACGTTTTTGAACAAGGAAATTCATTAAAAGTTACGAACCCTCGGCCTCGAGGTTTCCTTTCCATTAAACACTTCCTGAATTCGTATTTGCGAAAAGTTTGCAATTTTTTTCACCATCTTTCCTACACTTTTGATAAGTAATGACAATTCGATTAGGTGTATAACCAATGGGTATTTTTTCATAATAAAATTTTCCTGAAATCTATTGATATTATACGCGTGATTTTACGACTGTAAACTAATAGTTTATTCAACATAGTATGTAATAGTAAAATTTGCCAGTTTTAATTACGAGTCACGAAGTCATATAAAAGTCAAAATTTTTAAAATAATATAATGGTGATATTTTTTTTTAATTTACATTTATACACGTAATTTTTTTATAACTTTTTGGGAAAATTTAGAATTCTTTTAATAAAGCTTATAATAATATAATCATAATATAGTCATTGTATAAATTATAATAACTATAGCGTAATAATATTATATTAAATACCCAATCGCATACAAAATATTAATGCGTGAAGTAATAATTGAAATCTGTACAAATTAATTTCAAAAAGTTTTTATAAGTTACACTTTGTATGAATGTACACACCAAGAAGTTAAAAATAAAGCTAAAAAGAAATTTTTAAGAAAACATATTGTTTTGAGCTTCAATATACTCGCGCGCACATGTATACGTATATATATATAGGTATATAATTTTTGCAAAAATTGTTACTTATAAAAAAATATCTTCTATAATGACTTTTTAAATGTGGAATTGAAAAAAAAATTTCAATTTGACATGTATTAATTTTATAAAATTAGAATGTTAAAATTTTATAGTCTTATAGTTTCTTACAAAACTATAAATAATAATGAATGTTATTTTGATAGAAAATCACAAGTATTTGCTTGCGTGTCTTTTATCTCGAACAAGTTAATTTCTAATTAACTTCTTAAGTGTCAATTTAGCTAACTAGTATTCATATATTCTGTATTCCTCCACTCTGTTTTTTGAATGAATTTGATATAAATATTAATATGTAAATATAAAAAAATTTTATTTTAAAATACAGAGTAATACTTCAGAATCGATAAAACTTCATTATGTTGGATTAAAACTGGATTTAAAATCTGTATTACCAGGTGATAGTTACTCAGTGGTTATTAATCTGATAGCTATTTACTTCGGGAAATTAGAAGGAAAAAAAATAGTATATAATACGTGAATAATATTTTAAACACTTTTAAGAATTTTAAATCAAAAAATCAGATTTTAAAAGGAATATTATAATTATCAATAATTTAAAAATAAATATTACTAAATGAAGTGTATTTAAATCTCGATTTTCAAAGTAATTTAAATATACTCAAAATACGATTTACGGATTTCAAAATTTCTTAAAATCAAAATAGCTGGGTTATATTTTTATATGAAAAAAGTTTTACTTTTTTTCAAGCAAACATTCATATTAAATAATCGATAAACTGAATCCTGCGCGATAAAAAATCATAAATGATAAATCTCATCGCAACTCAATAACAGATTTCATGAAAATCGTTTTTGAAATTATTTGCTTAGTGCTTATTAAAAAAACTCTAGTTAGTTATAATTAATTTATGTATTCAAATTAAATTTAGTTTAATTAAATTTATTAAAAGTTAAACAATATCGATTTTGCTGAACTAACATTCATATATTGTTAATAGCATAAGTTACTGTTTTTTCTTTTAAATTAATTTAACTTAGCAAACAAAAAACAAAATTATATAAATAATAGTGATGAAAATATTTTTTATGTATGAAAAGTTTTCTCAATATTATTAGATCTAGTGATATGTAATTGCAATTCTTTTTCATTAGATATCTTTTTAATAGAATTATTCTTATTATAAACGTAATTCTTTCATATTATTAATATTTCATATAACTGGAATTTAGTATTTAAACACTTTTCGGGATTCATTGAGCATTATTTCTAATTTCATTCAATTCGATTCAATTATCGATATTGGATTATTAACATTATAATTATTCAATATCTGAATATTATTATGCTAATAATCTGGGAACACCAAACGAAAATCCATGCATATCCGATCTTTATAAATTTTAATTTTTATTATGAAATGATCAAGTCCTAATAAAATAATTGATTTTAATTATATGCTCACTGTCATTATTTTTTTTCAAACTAATATTTCTACACTATATCTAGAATATATATCTATATTGACATTTGTAGAAATGTATATTACGTGTTTTAAAATTCATTAATATTAGCTATTCAAATTATATTACCATATTTGTTTTAAGTTTTCATTCTTATAAATAGAAAAACTGAATTATTTTGTTGATATAGCACCATTCGTTTTTATTATCTGATAAGGAATGTTTGAAGCTAATTGAAATTATTTTTTTATTATTTCATACACCATTCCTCAGTAAAGAAAGTTTTTTCGATTTAAAGTGCAATTTTGAAGAACTAGCTTAAGCTTATCTTATGTAAAGAAAAATTTCCAGTTAAGCACTGTAACTCGGAGAATAAAGAACTATAAGGTAAAAGAAACATTTACGTGCAAAATATTCATATAAAACTTTCTTTCTTTTTAGAAAGTTTAGTGACAAAATATGGAGTGCAAATAATTATGCATTTAATATATGATCATTAATTTATATATGTTTTACAAATTTGGGGTAGAATCATGAAATTATAAGTTTAAAGGTTATAAAAAGAATATACTTATTTTTAATTTATTCTTATACAAATATTTTTAAAAGTATTTAAATTTGTTAATTGTAATTTAAAAATAGTTTACTAATTAAATATAATAATTATAAAATAGTTATTATATAATATATTATATTATAATTATGGTGAACAGTAATGTATACGAGAATTATCTAAATTTAAATTTTGCATGTGCATAACCTAATTATAAATGATCATATACGATATAGTTACTCCCGAGAACGTGGCAAGATGGTCAACTCTGATAAAATGATCAGCTTTTATGCTTATCAGTTTTATCTTTTACCCAAAATTTATTTTGTTCTCATTATTTATATTTCAAATCATATCTCATAAACCAATTGTATTTCATTTTATATTATTAAAAAAAAATTAAGAGGCTTATTTAAATTAAGTTAGTCAGTTCATTTGTCAATCAATGTCATAAGGAACTTTAAAAAATAAAACTTCATTTCTCTATAATTTCTTTGCCACAACTATTTCAATAGAATTTATATAATTCAATTAAGTATGTTTTTTGTTCTTTAAATAATATATATTAACTAAACAACTTTTAATATCTATTACGACATAAACAATGATTTAAATACATATTTCATATTTATGTATGCATAATTTCTCTATTTAAAAACTTACATAAAAAAGTATGCATCTGGAATAAGCCATGTACTTTACAATACTAGGAGAATTGATTATTATTTTGTTACATGATCTGTAAAATTCATAATTGGATATGGTGTACTAAATTATGTTCCATTGTTTCTGTAATTTATTTTAAATATCAATCCATAACTTTGTCAATGGATGCGTGGGTACGTATATGCATATATATTCCGAGTTGTACTAAATACAGATTTCACGCCCCGTTTCTTCTTCCTTGTTCTCGATATTGTGATTTCGCATGAACAGAATGATAAACTCTGCATTCAGCTATTTATATGGAAGTATGATATTGCAAATTTCACAGAAATACAAATTATTCCATGTGTACCATTCTCCCCTTCTTTCTTTTGATTCAGTTTAAAATCAATGTCGAATAGTCGACTACAGTGCGCGACCACAGGATGTACGGACTGATGCTCGAGTGCCAGTAAGCGATTTTCCCTGACAGATCGGGCATATCTTTCGGAATCCATTTATCACACTTGCGTCAGCTCACAATATTCGTTTCTAAAAATAGATCTAGGTGCAGATTAGGTTTTACATAAATTTTTTGTCTTTTTCATAAATTCTCAGTAATATGTATACTTTTAAGCATAATTGCAATTTTCTAATCGTTATTTTTATTCTTATTTTAATAGATTTTTCGACTTTTTCATTGTGTAAAATTTTATGGTAAATTTTCATAAAAATCCATGACATGTACAGATTCAACTTGATATAATGAACGAGTTTGTGGCGAATTACTGAAAAATAGTTTGGCGATACAAAGTTAAATATTTATGAGAGAATGTAAAAAAAATACTAAAAAATTAAACCGAGTAATAAAATTAAACCTTAAGAGCTGCGCTTATAAATTAAAATTATTAAAAGTTTAATTTATAATGAACTTTTTATAGATGGTAATTAAATTACTTATTAACTAGTGAAATAAAATTCCAATATTTAGAATTGAAAGACATCTATTCTAGTTTAGAAAATATTTACTTGGTGATGTAGTAAAAATATACTAATTTATCAAATTTTATTTAATGGTCGAAAGTCGACCCAAGTTTAAGATACAAACAACTTTTACATATTAGGTCAACGACGTGCACTACGTATAATAAATATTTCCTTGAATTTCATTACAGTCTATTCTAAGAAAAATATTTATTTATAGTTTTATTTTACAGATATTTATATCAAACTATGAAACATCAAAGAACTGATGAGAGTCATAGATTAAAAAAGTATTTTACGAGTTAATTTTTTTTATTATGCGAAATTTCCGTTTTATAAAGTTTAAAGGCCAATCTATCAACTGCAATATCGTGGCTGACAATAGCCGGCATCTCATAAAAATTCAAAGGTAATTCTTCACTCAATCTTGAAATAAATAAATCCATTTTTATACCTTGAAATGAATAAATTTATTTATAAATAATTCGTAAATGAAATTAGATTTTTATGAAAAGTCAAAAATAGAAATTTTAAGCGTACAATTGGCTAACTATGATCTGTTAACTGGAAATTAAAAAAACCGATAATATCATGTCTTAATCGAAGCGGCAATAAAGTGCTTGCAAATTCTCGAGCATGTGTAGTCACACTAAAGAACTTTTTCCCTGGATTACATAAATCAACCCATGTAGAGGTCGCTATGCAGGCCGGACTACAATTCTAATCCGCTGACCTGAAATATTGCAATGGTCGAGACATATAGGCACAATGTATATCGCCATCTCTACCTTGTCTCTATCCCCGTATTCACACGCATAGAGTCCTAAGAACTTAGGAGGGGTGCGCGATTAGCTAGGTGTCGGCGCTGATTAAGTTAGCTGCATGCAAAACGCCGAGTGTATATTTCAAGCTGACTAGGGTAGATAAAGAGTTCTCCTTCTTAAATAAAACGTTTCTATTAATCGTTCCTACATAAAAAACGTAATCACTTATTACCATAAAGTTTGCATAAATTAAATAAATACACTATTTTTCAGTTAACTAACAGGGCGAGTATTACTTCAGATAAAAGCATAATAATATATGATATTAACCCTTATAAATTGCGATACTAAAATAAAAATAAATCTAAAATACTATAGAAAAAATAAAATCGGTAAATTGAGCACATGTAGAAAGGAATATGCTTAATACTTAATGAGTATTAACTGTACATCTCAAAATGTATATCTACTTTACATATCCTGTACAATTTTAGTAATGCTACGTGGCTGATCGACCCAAAAATGTATTCTGTAATTTTTTAAATCACTAGTTACTCTCTACGTCATATATAAATTACAAAAAAACATATAATATTATTACAATATATGTGTCTTCGTCATGTGCTTAACTTGATTCTACTCAGCGGGAGTTTCCTGTGCAATATATGGCGTATGTACGCGAACAAAAACACATATTACCTCGAATTTACATTATATTGTTCCTTCATCCGATCCGCGTCAGAAGACTTGTGTACATGTTGGTACTTGCGTGGGGGATAAATTAAAATAATTGTATACAAAAATATTTTAATTTTACTAATAAATTTCAAATGCTTTCTGAGAATAGTTTTCATATTTTAAGTTCATATTGTAAGTTTTGTAGAGATTAACTGAAATCTAATAAAAGTTCGGTAATAATCAATTTACTTTGATTGCTTGAATTTAAATTACTTTTTTAATTTAAGTTAAAATTTAAACAATAATGCTATCTATAAAAAATGCTTTGCATTCTTATTAGCATAAATGTTTCAGTACCTAAAGAATTTTTTTCTGTGTAGATGTGTACAATATGACTACAATGAATGAGAATTTACGTTCAGTTTAATTTCAGAGGTGAATTTATTACTATACTAATTTAGAATCGAAAATACACTTAATTCGAGTAGTAATTCATTTTTATGCTCTTGTATCGCATCATTTACCTAAAAGCTTGCTTTAAGAACTGTAGAATATAATACTTGTGAATGTTAAATTTCATAGAAAAAGGATAAAATACCGTCGTAATAATACTTCCAATATAACTGTTTTCACATACATGAATCTCCATTAATATTAAAGTAAAAAACAAATTCAGTTATGGCAATTATACTTTAATGATTTAACTGTTCAAATAAAAATATAAAAAGAATAATATTGAAGGTGAATAAAATTTTATTTTTTTATTAAACTGCAAAATTATATTAAAAAAATTTATAACTTCTTCGAAGAAAGATTAATTTATTTATTTTACCTATCCAGTTTTCAGTGATTCTAATATTTTTATATATTTCACAATATATTTATCATCTACATTGTCATTATATTCATTTAATTATTTTAACGTAAATGTCGAATCAATATTTATAAAAATATATTTTATTATGTGAAACATTATTGATTCTATAACAAGTATATCATAAGTATAATTAATTGATTTTATAATAATTCTAAAATATATTTCATTATATGAAAAATGAATTGATTATATTATTCATACAATACACAAAAAAAGAAATATTTTCTTGAAATTAATTTATTTCAGAAGTCGTTAAAAAACAAAATCTTATTTTTGTATAAAATATACCAATCATACTTCATTACTTAGTCTGGAATGTGTTAATTGGATAATTAAACATTGTTGAATATATTTTTGTAATAGCAACTTTCCTAAAAATTTATCAATTTAATTTACAGTGTATAGAAATTGTTACAAACAATCTCATTTGTAAATTGTCATTAATTACTACAATTATTATTTACCTAAACTTTCTTCCTTTTCAAAGTTGCAGATATTTCAACGAATTTATAAACAGAAACCTATAATAATTATATTTATACAGTTAGACACCGGAAATGAGGATTCTTTTTAAAAAGAGTATCGACAAGCATATTACGAGTCATTAACCTATAACGCTATTCGACTCACGCGACTCAAGTGCAAGTGCTTTGCTAACGAACCGGTGCAGTAGTTGTATTGAATGCAGTTGCACTGTAGTCAGATGTGAACTTACCTAACAAAGCGACACCTTTTTTCTGATTTCCCCTTAACTGCACTAATACTCCTGGATGTTAAAAAGGCATGTATTTATGTTCAGCGTCCTCCAATGAACGGAAATGTGAATGAATGCAAATCGATGATGCAAAACGAAATGCATGCTTTACGTTCTCTCTCGCTCTTTCTCTCTCTCTCTCTCTCTCTCTGTCACTCTCTTATTTCTCACTCTTTTTCTCTCATTCTTTCTATCAATCTCTTTTAGCACATGCTCGTTCATTTCGTATATGAATGTGTAATGCGTTTTGATATCGTATCATGCATGGCAAATCGTATTATTGACATCAGTGAACCAAGAAGTACAAAACGTATTCACACATTCAAAATACTGCTCTTTTGGCGTCAACTGGTTTTAATATTTTTATAATTTAAATATGTTATATATTTAAATATACTTCTATATACTTATTGCAAATGAGCTGCGAATAATAAATATTTGCTTTAGCAAAATGAGTAAAAAATTTTTTTAACATAAAGAGTTATAAATTTTATACAAAATAATACTATAATGTTTTATCACATAAGCTTCTAAAATAAAATCTTAATTAATTTAAAACTCATATTAGAAGCTCATAATTTTTCAACTTACATAACTAAAATCTGCGAAGAATCTAAATATGTTTCGTAGATATTATATCTGGAAATGCGTAGCTTAAATATTTCTTATTTGAGAAATAATAGAATAAGTGAAGTTGAAAGGAAAATATTTTATTTTTAATATAATTAAGAAATTTTATAAAATAGTAATAATAGTAAATTTATAAAAAAATGATTTTTTTTATCAACAACATTAATTACACATAATTATTGCTAAAAAAATATTTAAATAATTTTCAATCGCATTTAATCTATTCTGGTTATAACTAACTTGAACAAGTAAAATTTCTGAAACATAAGATCCTCGTGATAATTATTAATGATAATATAATTAACTTAAATTTACGCAATGTAAAGTCTGTTGCAATTATAAAATTAACTATTAAATCTTTACTGTATAATTTTACAAATTATAGTATACTTAATTGATTTTCTTTTTAACTACGTTTGAAACATAATTACCCTAAAACTGTAACTAATTTACTTATATTAAGTGACAGAGTATACAATATAATATTTATATATAGATTTATAAGAATGTATATATATATAATATTTTCGATAAAATCAGTGAAATAAATTTATTAAAAAATAGAATTGAGATAAGAAATTATATTTAAATAACTTTACTGTCGCAATATTCATAAATTTTCAGGAAATGCGATTTATTGTAAAACAACTCGAAAGTAATTATTTGATAAAAAATTAAAGACTAAAGCAAAGATATACAGAATAAGAAAGAATAAAAATGTGAAATATGGAATACCATAGATAGTACCATAAAGATAACAACAATAATATTAGCAATGTTACAACACTTAAATACGAATAAATTAGCAGAAGGATGTGCCGCGAATACCTTACCGCATTGTTTATTATTTCGAGTTGCATCGAAAAAACTGACCGCACAAAAAATATATAAAAAAATGAGGATAATCTTTTAAAAAAATATGCATATTCAAAAGCTATATTATAAGGAAATACATATTTCTGTGGAAGGAAATGGAGATTTAATTCTTTTTTCGGAAATTGAAGCATGAAGAGTATCTAGAAAATACTTATTGCGAATTTCTTGAATTGAAAATACAATTCATTTGCGTTTCAAATTCGATAAAGATAAACTTTTAGACAAATAGAGATAAGGAAAATTAAATATACTCGTATCAAAAAGGAAGAGATACAGGAAGAGTGAGTGAGAGAGAGAGAGAGGAAATTCGACTGAAAAATTGATCAGTTTTCAAAAAATACGACATCTGACTAAAATTTGCTAAGAATTAATGAAAAGTACTGCTAAAATATATTTAAATAGATAAATAAATGGATAGATATTTTTATTGTACAATATAATAATTGTTATAATACTTTATAATTTTCTCTTATACATTCTCGTATTACATACATATTCAATATCTTGTTGTCATATATTTTAATTCAACTTAAAATTACACAAAAATAGTTTAAATTCCAAATTACAAGATTCTTTTCTACATATTTATATTCCATAGCGTATACAACATCTTATCGATAGATATCCATATTTATTGAACAACATAATAATTGTTATAATACTATACACTTTTCTCATACATATACTATTCTTGCATACATAGTCAATATCTTGCTGTTATAAATTTTACTTCAGCTTAAAATTACGCCTGAATATTTTATATAGTAAATTACAAAATTTTTTTCTATATATTTATAATATACCTTTTACAACCTCTTCTATTTCCTATACTTTTTTATTACCTAACCTATTATATATACAATTTTGGTTTCAAGAAGTTTGATGAAAATGCTTTTTATAAAAAACAAAGGAAAAACCATGCATATGACACAAATTTTAACAGAAATAAACTTCAATTATATATCAGTAAACACTTAACTTCAAACATGTAAACAAATCTTTTCTCAATTTATTATATATCTAATTTTTATATTCAGTTTATTAAAACATAATTATTTCTTAACAATACATGAATGCCAATATACATTACATAATTCATAATATTATCCTTAGTCTTATGAACCATATAAATGTTTTGATACATTACAAACTTTATAGAAATATAATCTATACCTATGCCTTAAATCTATAGCATAATATACTGAAAACTATGCCTTATTTGATTATACAAAACACACTAAATTATCATCACTTTAAACTTATTTTTATGGATTGTTAAGAAGATTAATAGTAAAATAAATATTTCCAATATCCTCCACTTATTTTACTCTATGCATATTTTACTTTGGATTTTTACACTTCCGATACAATAAATTTGACTTGTCTCTTGTTTTCATTTCTTACTTCATCAAGCTTCTCTCTTTCTCTCTATTCTATTCTTCATCTTGTCCATTGTATGTTGTATAGTCTACTTAAATCATTTCCATAAAGTCTAAACAATTCCTCCAATTAATTATCTAAATAAATAACCTTGAAATTTACCATAATGTGCTCTAAAGTCTCTTTTTCTGCACCACATAATCTGCAACTTTTTTCTTTGTTTTTTTACCATTTTTTATTTGCTAGATTTTCATTCCCCATTCTAAATAAGGCTAGAATATTAAACCCCCTCTTAAATTCCCTGCTTCTTTTCTATAATATAAGTTACCTCCATTTTCTATATTATCCATTACTAAATTTTATTTCTACTGTATATTTTGAGAATTTTATATGATTTATCCAGGTTTGTCTGTCTCGACTAACTTCTATGAATAATGCTTCCTCTAATAAAAAATCCATATTTGCAATTTCTCCCTCCACATGGGCCCTGACAACCCTATGATTTGTCAGAATTTTACTCTTGATATTGTGAATCTCTTATCTTTTTTATTTATTATCCTGAACTTCTCTAATCTTTTAGAATCCTCCAATCTAAGTTTTAAACATTCTTTAACTATTTCCTTATTCTCTTCACTTAGTATTCTATTTTCATATTTAATAGCTTTTTTTAATGCAAACGATTCTATCTTCTCTCTGTTCGTGTTAAACACTAATGTCGTCTGGGGTGTTTCTATTCAAACCCAGACACCATTTTATATGTTTCGTCTACATCACTTCTATATCATTATTACCCTCCCAACCCCATATCTCTACTCCATATGCCAGCAGACTATTTTCCAGTATTGGAATAACCTTAATTTTAAATGTAAATTATTTTATTGTATAACTCACCTATCTTCCATACTTTTCTAATCACCACGTTCGTTTTTTTTTTGCTAGGTTTTTCTTATGAAGCGCATCTTCATTTCTTTCCGTTATAGCGTATTCTAGGTAAGAATATTGTTTCATCACTTCAATTAATTTGTTCTTCCAGGGAAATGATTCTTTGTTTCTGGTTAAATTACCCTTTAATTTTTTAAATGTTACTATTTTTGTTTTCTCCACGTTAATATCTAACTCTTTTCCATAAGAAACTGATCTAAACATCTTAAAAGTTCCCTCAGTTCCGCGCCACTCTTATTCAAGATCGCTATATCGTCTGCATATGTGATGCATCTTATTGTTTTTTAACCCAGATGATCTGGTAATCCTCATCAGGTAATAATTTCAGGTAATCCTCCAGATCCAACATGCCTTTATTAAAAAGCGTCGGACTCAGAGAACATCCTTGTCTCACTCCTTTATCACTCCTATAGCAATTTTTCCAATTATTATAATATTTTATTCTTTTTTCTATCCAATTATTTTATTCTTAATTCTAATCGCGTTTTCAGTATTTACATAAATTTCTTGCAGCAGTCTATTAATCTTTTATTAATTCCTACACTTTTCATGCTGTCCCGTATCTCTTCTCTGTCCATTTTATCGAAGGCTGCTTTCAAATCAACAAAACAAACCCAAATCTTTTCACGGACTCTTTCCAGTTGCACATGTATGGCCGATTTTAGAGTGTAAACAGCATCGATAGTTTCCTAGTCTTTTCTAAAGCAGAATTGCGTATCCTCGTATTTTTAATTTTCCTCCATGAAACTATCGATTCTAATCTTCAGCAGCTCTACGTAAATCTTGTATCCAGAATCCATTAGAGAGATTCCCCGGTAGTTTTTGACTTTTTCTTTATTGCCTTTTTTAATTATACCAATTATAACTCCACTTTTTCATTCTTTCAGAATACTCTCTCCTCTCAATAATTTGTTTAAAATTTTCATTAGACTATTTATGATTATATCTGCTCCATGTTCCACATCTCATTTGTTATTTCATCTTTACCTGGTGCTTTCCTATCCTTTAATTTTTTTATCATATATCACATCTCTTCTTTCTTAAAATCTTCTAATAATATATAACTTTAAGAAACCTGTCTCATTTTACTTTCATTTCTTCAGTGGTACGTAAATTAAAAACAATTTCTTCCAAACATTTTTTTTTTTGTTTCTATCATAATTTTAACATTTTTCATATTTCTAAATCTTACTAAATCATATATATATATATATTAGTAAATTTTTTATTTATCAAACTATTAATATACATAAGTTACCACTTTTCTATTTAATATCTTATTTAATAATAATTAAATATATTAAAAGACTCTTATGAAAATAAAAATAATTATGTGCAAGTTTTAGATAAATAAATTAAATTTTTTTATTAAATTTAAAAATAATTAATTTTAATTGAACTTTAAAACATACATTATTTATAAACGTTTAGAATTTTATTCTATTGTTAATACTGCTTTTATAATAATGTGAAATCATAAAAAATGACAGAGAATACTATAAAACTTTACTTGCCACTTCATTACATTAAGACAATATATATATTTTGAACATAGTCCGTTGAACTATTATGTTTATTATTCACAGTAACTGGAATAGAAAAGAGAGTAATTATATTTTTTATTCAATTAAAGAAAAAAGAAACATTATCGTTTCTCTATCTAATACGTACTGTTTTCGTCGATAATTGTTTTTTAAATAAATTTTAAAGATATTAATTTAATAATAATAAAACCTTTTATGAACTAATTATTATGTATGTTAATTTAAATTTCGTTAAAAACACTTTACAATTATCTCATGGATACAATAATTATAGTTGAAATGACTGGCATAAGCTGATAAAGAGGATAAGATATTGTACGATACTTAAATCAACTGTTTAATAAAATTCGAAGCGCATTCTCTGTATAGTATTTACAAAGGTTAATCGATGTACTAATTTTCGGTAATCAATAAACGATTTAAAACACTAAATTATTATGTGTATAAAATAAAATATTTATGACGCAACATTTAGTTCTACCATTGTTTAATTATTCCGTACAATTATAACTTATAGAAATTACTACGTATAGAAATTCAAATAAATTTCAGCTAATAAAAAGCGAAAATAACTTTGAAAGAAATATTAAATTCTTTTTCGTTAGTAAATAAAGATTTAATATTTCCTGTTACGCATCCTGTTTCCTTGAAATATTTCCAAATTCTTCCCTTAAGAGAAACTTTCTCCTCGAAAAGACATAGTCTAATATAAAATTTTTAAGTGTATTCATACATATAAAACTTTTATTATTTTTAAAATATTTAAGATTACAATTTTTCTTCTTCAAAGATTCTTTGTAATGATGGTATACCAAAACAGAAATTAAGTATTAGGTTACGAATTAATTTCATAAAATTCTTAAGTAACTCCATTTTATTTATTTTTCACAAGAATACTAAATTTTTTAATATTATTTAATGTAATATATACCATAATTTTGTAAACTATAATAGTTATTATTAAATATTAGTATTAAATAATCATTAATACAACTAATGATTAGTTTTAGTAACTAAAAATCCATTTTTATGTACATCAAAAATTATAATAGGGATTTTTAAAACTCTTTGTGTATATATTTTCGAAATTTATTATTAAATATATTAATCAATAAGGTTTTATCAGATTAAGAATAAACAAGTATTCGTTATATATTAACAAACGTTAATATAACATACGTTAACGTAATAGATGAATAAGTAGATAAAATTAGCCATGGACTAGAATAAAAAAAATATGAATTTATTTATGCATTTTTACATGAAAGTGAATTATGTAAAGTATTATTTAAGATAAACATATAAATTGACTTAGCGAAAAGAGACTTCTAAAAGTTTGAATACCTAAAAGTATAATAGGTCAACGACAACAGCAGGTGTTAAACGATATGAAGAACGAAACTATTGAGAAGTAGGCGGTGAAATATCTTATGCAAACTTTGATTTTCAGCATTGATTGATGTGCGCACGTATGTAAATAGACAATTCTAGTTTTAGTACTAAGTTTGAATTAGGGATGATATAAACTTTGTTAGAAATTAGTTTGAGATGAGGCTAAAATATCCTATAACCACAACTTAGAACACTCCCATATTTACTACTTTACCTTAGTCTTGAGAAATGGCAATGCCACCGGATACTGTTCCTAAAAGCTTGCACTCCAGAATAAAGAGAGAGAAAGGGGAAAGAAAGAGAGAGAGAGAGAGAGAGAGAAAACTTAACTTGCAGAAAAGAATACGCAGTTAGAAAAATGTATTAGAGAACTAGGTAGTCAACAATTAAAAAATTAAACAGATGTTTTTATTGCATTTTGTGAAAGGAAAATTTTTGCCAGATATAATGTCGTTGATTTTATATAGATATTCTTAATTTTTTGGAGTGTCAAATAAAATTGAATAAAGTTAAAAATAGATAGACAATTTGTTAATATTTATTGAAGTTTCGAACATTTTACAACAATTTGCAAATTTCTGTACGCGTATTTCACATATTTCTTATTCTATTTATATCGGCAAAATTAATAATACAGTTAATTCTCAAAGCATTAAAGTAAAATAGTTTTCGTATACCGGTATGATTTCTATCGTAAAAGATTATGTTATACAGCCATTACTTAATTATTTTTTGCTATAAAATTGTGTTTGTAAATACATTACAAAATTTATATTGATTTTATCTCTTGTATAAAATATATCGATATAAACAATTTCAAAAATAACCAACTATAATTTATGGATTATATACTATTCTAAATATTTTTTATATACTCTTAGATAATTATTCGACGTTGAAAATTTTTAAGCAAGCTTTATATTTTCACGGAGTATTCTTACCGTTATTATAAATTAGTAAAAAAATGATGAATTTAATTTGTGCTAGAATATACCGATAAAAAATTAAGACTAATGTTATATTCAATTTTTATATAATGCATTGTAGAGAGTTTATGAAAATTAAAAAAAAAATGTACATCAATATAAAAAATCAATTTTTAATTTATTAAAAATTATTTCAAGGAACGAATTATGAAGTGATATTTCGAAAGAATGATAATAAATGTCTATATATATAAGTGATTATATTATTATTAGCAAATATATCACAATCTAGATAAATACTATTTGTTCATAATTACATATTGTGTTCTTTTTTAAATTAACAACGGTATTTAAATACATGTGAAAAGCGAATTCTTAAGATATCTGTATTTTTTATCTTCTTCCTTCTTTCATAGACAGAAAAGTATAACTGTACCCAGTTCTTATGTAGTATCATAAATGATACATCTTACATCTGCGGAGTTAGTAATGAGCGTGTGCTTTACTTATATATATGTATATATATATATACGTGTATTTAATATGCAACGCATGGAGCAGCTTATACTTACCTTACACCTACTTGTTAAGAAAATGTTTATACAAATTTCATTGCAAAAACAATTAAATAACAAAAATATAAGAGGAAAATATTAATATACTAATCGAATGATCAACGAACTTTTATTTTATATATGATGTTACGAAATTGAAATAAATTTATTATGAAGATATTTTTCTTTGAATATTTGTACGTAAAACAATAATTTAATTCAACAATGTTTAGAAAGCAATTTAATTAGTAAATCTTTTCTTATATAAATCTATAGTCGATTTAAATCTTAAAATTATTTTTGGATTTTTTTATGTATAATATTTGCAAGGATTACAATAACGTAACTAATTAAAAATATAACTAATTATATGAATTTTAAATATACTTTGCAACAACTTTTTACAAGATAAAAACCGCTAAAGAAGATAAATAAATTTTTCCATACTTTATTTAGAATATTAATATGCATGTTCTTCACATATTCTAGCATTGCATATATTTTTATTATAAATAATAAATGGTGATTATAAGACTATAAAAAAGTACATATATTATTTAAAATTAAAATAAGGAGCAAAACAAATTGCAGGTACCCAGAATTTTCTTTAAAATTCTTAAAAGGGAAAAAATTTGTATTTTTGTTTGAATGATAATATTCAAATAATTAATATTATGAATAAGAATAATACAATACTCATGTTAAAATTTATCTTGAGATAGATTGATCTTTCTGTTAGACAGATTTCTGCAATTTTCCTTGTATATAATAGTTTGACATTATCTTTGAGTTAGAGGCAACAATACTTAAGTACAAAGCCACGTTGCACTTTCTTGGTTGGTATATATTATATATAAATTGTATGCGCGCACAACTTTTAGAAGCGATCCTTTAAACGTCAGTGCTTCGATAATCATATTATGAATATTAGATTAATGTCACTCGTAAATGTGTTCAAAAACTTAAAATATTAAAAGTATTTATAAACTTCAAGTTAAATTTTTGTTCTGAATGAAAAACGTAAATAAGTTTATTTTCTTGAAAACAATGCAAAAATACTTAGTCTTGTTTAAAGTAGTCTACTCTTTGTTAAAAAAAAAAATTAAATATACGGTGAAACACGATCAAAGAAATACAGTCAAGAAATATCAAATTTTTCCCAATATATTCAAGACGTTTATATTTTGAATATTATAACTTAACATCGTGTATCGATGTGTAATTATTGTTGCTTTTTAAAAAAATTATATTTAATTTAAATATATTAAACTTAAAATAATATAAAATATTCTCATTCATTACTGAAATAATGTTTAATTAGATTTAAACAATTTCATAAATTTCAGAATACTCTTATCATTCGCTGAGCATTTTCGAGGTGTTTCCTATCGTCACTGTAAGATAATTACATTATAACTAAATATTATTCAATACTAAATAGAACTTACAAATCACGAATTATAATTTTTACTTTAATCGCTTGGTAAAAAATAAAAATATAAAAGCTTCTTTGTACACCACAGAATGATGAAAAAGTCACATAGTAGTTCAAGAAAGTGAATAGAACGGTATAAATTTAGTCGGTTATTTCATTTCGGGCGTCGTCTGCACCATACACTACTCAATTAGTACAACTAAAAATGAGCATATAAAATAACACATATTTACTAAAAGCGTGGTACGAGGTGCTTCAACAACCAGAAATATCGTGGCCCCTGTCTCTCTTGTGTTTCGGGTTGAGCAAAGCGGTGCGATATATAAGTCTAAACTTGCACGTTTTATAATCACACTTTTGGAAAGTCCAATAAGTAGATCAGCCTGTCGGGGACGTGGATTGCCGGGGAAATACATGATAGCGAATTGGACATCTTTGCTCGAGGCATGCATACTATATATATGCGTGGCTAGCCGACCCATAAATACTGTAAATAATCCTTTAGTTTATATCAAACTACTTTACAGAGTTTAATTCTTTATCACTCGTCCATAATAATCTGTAATGGTGCATCAGTATTCTACAATAAATTTATGAATTTATTGCTTTTTATTATACCGAATTTTCTTATTATTTTTAAACTTGTAATATCAGCTTATAAATAATTCATATATTTTTATTTCACAAACACGAGTTTAACAATGCGATAATTTTTACATATCATTACATTGACATTAAAATCGAATTTAAACAGTATAAAAAAATGTATTTACAAATCGTTGTCAAGAAGACGTATTACTATAAAATTATGTTAAATTAAAATTAATTTCTTTCAAGAAATATAGAATACAAATTATAGAGAAATTTCCTAAATCATTCTATATTCACTTATCTTTTGTTTAATTGACTTTAGCCTGTAAATAATAAATTTTAAAATTCTTCTCGTCTAAACTTGTAATTAATATTCCATCATTATTCAAGTAATTGGCGATGGAAGATAAGAGAAGCATGCATGACTATCACATTACCAATTGCACTGCATAGTCTATAAATTAATAGTGATGAAAAATTGTCGCCTTCACTAATGCTTTACGGTGCATTTTCTGCATTGATATCTCTATTCCTCTTTTATTTGTATTATTCTACTGATCTTCTATTAGTCAATTTGTAGTATAATATAGTATACAACTTACAGATAAATCTACAGATGTATTCACCAATATTATGTATTCTCGTTCAGTTTAATTTCATTCTAATAATTTATAAATCGAATTTGCTGATATATTAAAATTTAAGTGAAAAGAGTATATAGAGTATAAAACTATACTGTATGTATTGTAGGTGTATATGCATACAAACGTGTACGTGAATTTAATGTGTGAAAAGAGAGAGAGAGAGAGAGAGGTAGATACCCGTTTTTTCGTAAAACCAACCTTTTTCTGTTCCTAACTGTCATCCATGAAATGGGCTAAGTGCATTTTATTCAACGCGACTAAGAATAGGTATAGCATTGATAATTACATCAGTTCTTGACCTCTTCCTTTCCTCACTCTTTGTTATCATTATTTCTGGCTTTATTATTCATAAAATTCATTTGTTTAAAGTTACACATATTAAATCGACGAGTCACAAAGATATATAAGCAAGTTACAAAGAAAAACAAATGCAAAGTTGGCCTTCATCAGACATATATGCATTTCACGCAGTATACATAGATCACATTATTCTTTCGCTTGTGACTATGAGCTTATTACTGTAACGTCAAATTTTGATCTTAAGCAAAATAATAGAATTTTCTGTATATTAGAACTTACGTTACATTCAAGTAATGTATGAAATTTAAAATATTATGCTAAAAATTTTACTAAGTTAAAAATTATCTTTATTTTTATATTATAATAATAAAATTAAAATGATAATGATTTACTGCATTTCTTTAAATATAATAAATTGCATACTTATATTGTTTCATATAATTTTTCTTAAATATTTTGTAAAAAGACGAGTTTTTTTTAAAGAAATAACAAATAATATAAAAATTGTTCACTTTCCAGAAACGAATTCTATATTTTTTCAATTTTAAATATGAATTTGGTACAAGTTTTTTTAAATTTATAACTAAGACCTTTGCAACTCACTTCGTTCACATTGATTACGATTCAAACATTTTTAATGTACCGAGGTACTCTTACGCCATTCTCACATACACTCTTACGTCACTCATTCATACAACACATATATATATTTACACGGCTATGCTAGCGCTCTCGCCTCTCCACCGGTGAGTTTCTTAGGCCTGTGCGTACCTACTTTATGCACGCATTCGGTTACAAAACGCCGACTATCCGCCATTGAACTCAAAATACGCACACGTGAAATAGCTACAAGCAATAAAACTATGATTTTAGGAAAAAGCATAGATACGGTTAATATACCACGTATGCTTAAATCTGTTTATCGATATATTCATTTTTTCCGAAAGTTCGTCCACTAATTTTATACATACAGCTATTACGTTATGAATGTAATTAAAAAAATGTATTTTCATATCAAAATCTATTTATTCATTTTACAGAAGATTCGCTTTACTAGTTTCACGAATGAACAGCTATCATACCACAACTGTATACTTTATTCATTAGGCACCCTATCAAGAAAATATCTAGATTTTATATGTACCAAAAAGTTATGTGAGATCCTATAAATCTTACATTTTCAAATTATTTTTATTACCGTTCTAGGAAAGAATATGTAACTATGTAGTCCGAGATTTTCTCAATTATAATTAAATCTTGTAAAAAGCCTGTTGACTTCTTTATTAACGTAGCCTTTAGCAAAGAGCATTTCGGGGTTTAGCATTTGGTGACAGAACATTCGATATTTCGCACTTAGCCTGTAATTTTTGGCGTCAAGCATCAATACTTGTACTCTATTTTGACCGGGCAACATTTTATATTAGATTGTAATAACTAAATTTATAAATCTTTCAAATAAATAAGATTTTAAAATTAAATACATAAATAAAGCAATATTAATAAACCTTACGTCCTGACTCCTTTACACATCAATGGATTATGAAATTATTTAAAATTGTCATTCATAATATTATATTTTGTAAATAATTACGGCGCATTAATAAATTCAATTTTAATTTGAAAAAATTTCCATATTTAATAATATAATAAATAATAAAGTAGGTAATTCTGTAATTTTTCAGATATCAGTACCGTTTTTGTATCGCTTACTAATATTTTCTCTTTTTTTTTATAAATTCTGTCTTTAATATATTTTCGAACAGTATTAAGAAGATACAAAAAATATATTTTCGAAAGTGAATAAATTAGGTTGCTGATTTTCACATTTTCTGTATATATTCTTATTTTGCTGAAAGCTTTTAGTGATACTTTTAAATGTTCTATAGCAAATTCCCTAGCTATCCGCTGGATAATTGCACAATTGCTTCGATGCGTTACGGCATTTCCCCAAAGTGGTAAGAATAGTATACGATTAGAACATATAACAAACAAGACCGTTGTCTTACCTCTAAGCATTATATATATAGCTGTAAGGTAGGATCCATCCATGTACCCTTATTGCTGAGTACAGTAAACCAATTTAGGATAAAACGCAATTATAATTTTGAATAAAAATATATATATCTTTCTTTCGTTTATATGTTGTTATATAATTTTTAATGTAATATTATAATACATTTTAAATTAATTTATATTTTATATTTATATTAATACTGAGATAACAGCAATAAAATGCAGCCCAAAATACACAAGAAAATCAACCGATAAATGCGTGATTATTCAAGAATGATCGTTAGAAATAAACACTAAATATATAATTAAAAAGCAGTTAAAAACGAGAAAGAAGTACGAAAACTTCGTTTTCTTTGCTGACTTATGTATCTATTAAAATCTGGTAAACTTGAAGCGAAAAATCCTTGAAACTTTAAATTCTTGAGATTTGTCATACTTTGTTTGAAAATTTAGTGCTGCAAAAACAGAGAAACTGATTCAAGATTTACAAAAACCTTTCAATTACGTAGTTAAGAACTAACAATTGCAGAAACGACAAATAAATTAATAATATATATAAAAGCTAATAAAGGAATCAAGATAACTAATTGAAATATCTGACAGACCAGGAAAGAGTTATAGAGAAAGCAGAAATAGGAACTATATTATTTGCTTGTCAATTATACTGCAATTTGCATTAGTAATACAAAATATCCACTGCTGACTCTGAAAAATTACACACAACACACACACACACACACACACACACACACACCATAGTTACTAATAGAATAGAGATGAATATTTAAAATGATAATCAAATGTACATTATTCTGCACTCTTCATACATGAAAAGACATAATTATGTTAATACCTAACACTGTCCGACTATGATACAGATTATATGTAAATTTTGTATAGATAATTATGTAAAATTATTTTAAGGTGCATCCACGTTTTATCATATTTTAATTTTTTAATTTCTGAAGCGGTGAATACTGTAAATAATTTTTGAACAATAATATATAAGAATAAAAAAATTCAGCTCTTTCTATAATCAATAATGATTCTTTAAATTTAACAAATTTATATATTCAAAAAAATTACGTTTTAGAATATCATATTTAATTCCTATTTAATAGAATTAAAAATAACTTTTAATTGTATTGAAAAAAAATTATTGAATATATATTCTATAAAACTGAGTTTAAAATTTTATTTAAAGGTTTAAAAACCTTATTCGTGCAGGACCGCATGCAGTCTATTACGATTAATCTATTGTAAAGCAATGAAACGTTATACACGTATGACTCCGAATGACCGGGCGAAATATTAACCGGTCGAATGGATTTCCCGAGAAGCCACGCGTCGAAAAAGACTACACCGAACAGGGATTCAGAGCTTGAGCGCAAATAATTCCGGCGGCAAAATGTAAAGACTTCGCATGAAATTCGGCACGCGTAAAAACATCATAAATTTCTAATACGTAAACGTCGCCTTACTTCTGTCAGTAAAATCAAAACAGCAAAAGGCGTCCTACGACCGTTGGACGACGGAATCTCAGATTTTTCGATTCACCTCGTTCTTCAACTTACTCCGTAGTTGAAGCCGTGTGCTGGTCAATAAACATAGTGAAACTCAATAAGTCTTAAATTCACTTCACCCATTTACCCTCCGTCCATTAGGCGAACAGTCAATAACATATACAAAAGAAGTTTATATTTTATGAAAAGAGATTATTTATTCTTTTTAGTTTCAAAATTCTATTAAATAGTATCTTTTATTATTTTATTAATAATAATTAAGAATCAATAATTTTTATTTGACTAATAAAAAATTTTAAAATTTAGTTATGTAAATGAAATAACATAAATAAAAAATTTAGAACGAATAAAAATAATTATCAATTACCGTTGCAATAAAAAATTTTGAGACAATATGATTATAAGAAAATTTAAATCTATATTAAAGGCCATAAAAATGAAAAATCAATTATTTTAATTTAATGAGTTATTTTAGTCTTTTGGATAAAAATGTTGTAGTATTCAAATAATTAAATTGACTTTGAGCTAAAATTCAACGATAATCAAATTCCATTATTTATTTTAACACATTTTTTTTTAATTTTTCACTATGAATATATTTAATTTGAAAATGTTTAATCGTAATTCAATTATTATAGTAGAAGTTATTATTGTTTCTATAATTTAAAAATATTTATGGATTTTATCAATTATTGTTTTTTCATATTTTTATAATATGTATATGTGGGTAGGCCTTTTTCGGCCTTTCCGACAAGACCACGAGGGTAGTGGAAATACGTGGAAATGTATCCACCCCGCGCTAGAGGGTATTGACGTGCGTTATGGGGAATCCCCCGGGACTCACCTGTCATTACCTGACCCAATAAAAGCAAGAGAAGGAAGAGCAGAGTACCGTTACGGCTGGGATTAGCCAGGACAATGGGAAGAGAGTACTATAAGTACAGGTGCGAGAGATTGGACCAGACACTGGTAACGGGTACTGTGCTGATGGCGTACTGACGCGAATATCAAAAAACGAACACTGCGTTGGATAAACTTACTCTCACCTTACTCAAATTTATCTTGTTACTATATATATGCGTACATTAAAACGTCTTTCAAGTCTAAAAAAAGAAAAATGTCTCTGAGTAAGTCTTGCTTAGTATTTCATATTGTCATTATGTAGTTATCAAGTTCTAAAACTTCATTTATCTTTCTATTTTAATCCTTGACTGCTTTGCCCAATTGGTTACTACCATTGTTGGAAATACATTTAATCGAGAAAATCTCTTTTAATAAAATTTGCATTCTGTATATTATAGTATACTATATACTTATCATATCATAGGATATCCTATAATAAAGTAAGTGACAATTATAATTGAGGAAATTTTTTAATTCTTAATTCTACTATGACTGTATTATACATCAAAGCATCTTTTTGCCATTCTTTTGTGGTGTTCATTAAATTCGCATTAGTCTAGCTTCATTCTTTGAAAAGAAATACATAGCAAACATCGCGACGGTCAAATAGTTTTATTAAAATAAGTGCAGAAAAATTTTAATATAAAAAAAAACAAATCGTCGTTATAAATATAGCGTCTCGAGGAGATCGGACAGCTTTTCTGCCAGATACATACATAGTGTGAGATCGACTGTAATATCAATACTTTCTTAAAAATTTGAGCAAATTCAACATATTTTTATTTTTTACACTTTATACCTCCATTCTTCATAATATCCTGATCATCGTCTACAGGAGTGTCAGGGCGTAAGGGTTAATTGAACACCATTTCAATGATTTTAATTATAAATTTATTAAAATATATTTATATATGTTTAAAATTTACAAGTATTGAAATGTTATGTCCAAAATTACAAAGTAAGACTTAACAGTTTAGTGCTAGATACTGAATGCTAGACACTGAATACTGCTCGACACTAAATGCTTGTGACCGACTGCCGCTCGACACTCAATGCTTCTCGATACCCAATGCTGCTTCTGAATAAAAGTCAAGGGTTTTTATATATTTTAGTTATAAAGGATAATTAAAAAAATTTGATATTGAGCAGTTAAATATTCTTTCCTAGAACAGTAAGAAAAATGCATGTAAAAGTTAAATAATTTCAAAAATAAAAATGTTGGCAAAGGTTTTTGAAAAGGGTTTTTTATGTGTAACTTTTTCTATGCATAAAAAATGTAGATGAAATTCGGCAAAAACGAGTACAATGGTTTTATGTGTATTAGATTGTGTATTAGAATGCATTCTTTCCACAAAAAGATAGTTTTACTTTTTTTAATCTTTCTTGTGTCAAAAAGTACTCGAAAAACTGTCTATATAAAATTCAATCAATCTTGTACAAAAGTAATTGATGAATTTGTACAAAGAATAGCTAAAGTAAACTCTAACAATTTATGACTCAAGAAAATCCTATAGTAATGTAAATTATTGTTCTTAATGGATATTTCAATAAATAAAATATTGATATATTTAAATATTACATGCTATGAAATAATATGACTTTATATGTGATAATCATTTTTAAAAAGTTAGAAAAAAATTAAAAATTCTGTTTAAGATAAAAAAGTACAGTTTTTATTTACAATAAATAAATAAATGAATATTTCATAAAAAATATACACATAAAACATAATTTAAATAATTATGTTTTAAAAATATTTGATTTTTGGAACAAAATACATAATCAAATCATATTTTATAATTAAATATTTTTTATAAATAAATATAAGAATATTTTAAAAAATTTTTTTAAATATAATATTTTTTAGATTGTGATAAATGTTATAGGTATTTTATATAATTTTTTGTAGATAAAATCGATATTATCAAACTTATAATAATGTAATTTTTACAATTTAAATCTTAAGGTGAGTATAAT
This sequence comes from Platyscapa corneri, assembly GCA_018907185.1. Taxonomy (NCBI): domain Eukaryota; kingdom Metazoa; phylum Arthropoda; class Insecta; order Hymenoptera; family Agaonidae; genus Platyscapa; species Platyscapa corneri. The sequence goes on along the minus strand of JACCHW010000058.1, from coordinate 832,989 downwards.
TTCTGGCTTTTATTATTAATTAATTATAATTTATAAATTATAATGATATTATTAAATGTAATATAATATCATATATATATATATATAATTTATAATAATATTATTATACTTTATAATTAATTAATTGATATTAATATAGATAAGATATGTCACAATTTTATCATTATAAAATTATATTTTACAACTTTATTATACTAATTATTCTTTGCTTTATCAGTTTTATATTTCATACTCATTTAAAAAATTAAATTCAGTTTCAATTTAAAATTTAAAATGATTTTCTTAAAGTATAACTTTAAGTATAAGTTAATAAAATATCTGACGTAAATAAAATTATTTTATTTTTAAACTTGACTTCCATAAATTACTTTTGAATAAATGTTAATGTTTGTTTAAAAATAAAATTTTATTTATTCACTGTATGAAAGTTTATTATAGTATTCAATAACTTTTTAAATTAATTATTAATTCTGCTGTCATAATCTGAAATTAAAATGATATTTATTTTTATTTAGTTATTTTTTTTATAAAGAAGATATTTATACTACTAATCGAATTATAAAATTCGACAAATAAACAAAATAATTTCAATTCATGAATATGTAAATTAAATAATTCAATATATATTAAAATTTAATACATTGTATCTCTGGCTTATAAGTGTAGCTTAAACATAAATTAAACTAAATTTTTATAGAATCCACGTTAAGAATTATAAAGTAATTAAATAAATATTTTTTCGCGTTGTAGATAAAAACGATATTAGATTAAGAATGAAGATAATAAAGATATTAGATGCTTTTCATTTAATTCTCATTTAAATTTAAATAGAGCCGTTTTATACGTCTTGAAAAACATTTAGTATTTAAACAGTTTTTTCACGTGAATTATATTTCATCAACTTATTATTTTATAGAATCAATTTTTTTATGAATGTAGATTTCGATTATTGGAAATAAATAGACATATCTACTTTGATATTATAACGAAAAGACAACATTAATATTTCAATTTTGATAATTTTGTGTAAGGTGGAGCCTAATTCAAATAAACTTTCTGATTTAATTTTCTGATACTGGTAAGTGGCTGAAGAAGTGGAGCTAGGGGAGAGAAATCGACTTTTCACTTTTATAGATTGCAAGAGTACATCTAATACGTTAAATGACTCTCGCCATTGCGACAGCGACTCTTCGATTCTCACAAATTCTTGATGTTCTTTACTCAGAAGTACACAAACATCCATACTACTTTCGTTCCGAACCATACAAAATGTGTATTTAGGTAGTAGAGTTTCCTGGAGGCGACTTCTGCTTATGCGCACCTGTGTATGTAGAGCAACTCGTCGCCTACATCCGGAAGTCTTCGTTAATTTATATTCATGTCGACTAGCTTGTCGACACTGACTCCTGCATTCATTCGGTTACGCTACATCTTCCTGTATCTCCTCTGACTTACACATACTTTTCTATTTATTCTATATATAAAGATAGTTTGCACAGTCTCAAACAAAACATTCCTAGCCCTTCCGTATATTTTCCATTCGGTGGACCATTTATCTATCTATTCCATTCTATATAAAATATTTTAAAAACAGAAATAACGATGAATTTTAAAATGTTTGGAATGAAAAACTTTAAGACAAAGCATTACACTTATTTTGAGGAATTTAAATCTATAGAATGTTTATTTACAAAAAAAATTCATTCAAATACAAATTTCTATGTTTATATTAAAAAAATAACATCTGTAAGATTTTATTTATTTAATTCTGATGATTAAATGGTGATGTACATACTAACTTACTTAAAAATTAAATACGTTATACAAAGACTGTTCTCATGTAATTTTATTTAATTTTTAATTAATTTTTGTATTTAAATACGAAATTTGATTGTAGTTAACATTATAGATAATGTAATGTTTGTATGGTGTCATTTAAATTGTAACATGTATATAGTTAAATGTAAATATTATCAAGAAAGTTTTGAAACAACATTCATAGTTCGTAAATAAAGGTACATTAAACCTAAACCCCTTAACTGATGTAATGTGTAATCCAACTATAAGTAAAATATGTTTACATGAAACCAAGTTTTACACATAAAACAATATAATATTTTATCGTTGCTTTAAGAGTGTGATGAAATCTATTTAATTTTACATAACTTAAACTCATATTATAATCGTTCCATATTGCTTGGAATTATCAAAATAAATATTCAGTAATATATTTTAGTTATTAATATTTTTATTTATAAAAAATCAGTACTGCATCTTATTTCTAATATTTAATACTACAAAAAAGACAAAATTTCTGTAAATTATTCCAGCGTACCACTTGTCATTTTGGAAAGGAAAAGTTTTCACAGATTTTTTTAAACTCTTTTTCAAGCTTTTTTTTAATATACTTCTGTAACTGCTAAGACCTATTTGCGTAGTAAGACCCCTTTACTTCTATTTTCATAAACATCCAGAAAGTTTCACTGTTTGCATTTACAGGCCAGGATGCAGACCTTTAACCGGACTTCTAATTTGTTCTGATAATTTCTTTCTAAACTTGCTATTTTTTTAGTTTTACTCTTTTTATCTTTACTTTACTCAAGTACCATTTATTGAAAGTATCAAAAACAACTTATAAATTATGATCGATTAATTATATTGATTGTCGTATCATCTAACTAATTTTTTAATTATTTCATTATTGTTTTATTTTATACATCTAATTTTAATTTAAATTTAATTAGAATAAGGATCAAGTAAAATTGTAGTTAAACAATTATTATCGTTATTCAATAATACTATATGAATGTTTGATAAAATCCTATTTCCTATGTACATATGATAAATACTATGATTGAAATTCTACTTTTTTAAACTGTATTATCATTTTTTTCATGAATATGAAATTATCAAAATTATCATTTCTAAAATAATAATATTAATTTAATTTTTTAGCATGATAAAATTACAATAATAACTAATTAAATTTATATTAATTTTTTCGTTTATTGAATTTTATGCACTACTAACTAATTATTATCAAATATAAAACTAACGATGTTTAACATTTAACACGTTTTTTTCCTTTCTATTATCTTTTACTAATATTTATATACTTCATAAATAAATATAATTTAATTTATTCATATTGAAATCATTGAACATGTAATTAAATTTTATGTACACATAATTATTCCTTACGATGATAAAGAAATTAAATAAAATATTGATTTATGAAAAATTAAATCAGCAATATTTTGTAAATGGTGTTTTGAAATATAAAAATTATATGGACGCGAAGTAAAAATTGTGAAATAAATGTTAATTTAAAAAAAATACATTTAAAAACATAGATACATATTTACATTTTTATCTTATAAAACCATGAAACTATATAATCATAATAACGAAATGCGTTAAGTTGTGTTATGAGGAAAGATTGTATAGAGGATCGTATTTTCGTATACAAACAAAAATATAAAGATTTACAATGAACTCAATATTATTAAATTAAACAATCTTTATTTAAAATTATATACATAAAATCATGGTTGAAAAGTTTTTCATTTTCAATATTATTTGAAAATTCGTAAAAATGTTATGTTAAGATATAAAAAGAAAATTCAAACTTATAACGTAGATAAATTTATTTGCATTATGATATGTGATTTTTAAAATTTACAAAAGAAATATTAAATTCTAAAAATGAAATTTTTTTTCAATTTTCATGGTAGTTGTTTCGTATAAAATATCATATACAATTAAATATCATACGACAATTTAAAGTTAATTTATACTTTATTTTCATTATCTTAAAGGTAACAAGTCAAGTATAAAATTAATTAGTGTTAGGTGGAAATTTATATTTAAAGATTAAATCTGTTATCAAATTATATAATTAAGTAAAAATTTGACGCGCGCCAGGCCGATCGAGCAGGTATGGCCGGGTTAGGTGGATGTCGTATTTGGCACAACCTGACCGCTTGGTCATAAAAAGGAAAAAAGAAACCGATCGATACGGCCTGAAATCCGGGCCAGGCGGTTTATGGCGACCGGAGCCGGTAAAGGCCCGGCTTATATCGGTTATGTAGACGGCCGCGGGGAAAGTCCTGGCCGCGCGTCTCGATATGTGCGAATTGCAGGTTCGAAAGCGTCGAACAAGCATCGCCAGGTACGCTCGGCTTTCCGCTCAGGGAAATAATAAAAGCCGAGTGTCCTTTGACGAAACGACAGAGAACCTCAGAAAAGGCGAGAGAGAAACTACGCGAATCGAACGCCTCACGGTGCCTGCTCCTGCTCACGTCGGAATAAACACCTCGCGGTAGTTTTTCTCAATTTTTCTCTCCTTACCGCACCACAATCCGCCCTTCTCAGGGCAACCTTCGAACGTCGCATACACCTAACACTGGTGCACCGCACTTGCGAGGGGGCCCGAAGCCGACCCAAGCTTCGACATCGCACCAACCTACCCTTCTCAGGGTGAACCTTGGATCCTGCGTGCGCCCTATCTGGAGCACACCTCGACCGCCACCCAGCTCGGAACCACGAGCCCGGACGAGCTTTCAAGGTCCGCGCGCACCGCCCAACTAGTGCACCGCACCTGCCCAATAAGTGCACTGCACCGACCCGGCCAGCGACTCGGGGGCTAACATCAACTTCAACACCACACACCCCCCGTCCTCGGGGCGATCCTGCAGAGGCGCGCTAAGCTCCGGAGAGCTTTTTTGTCTCCGACCGGAGGAGACCCGGGGCGAGAGAATATTTCTCCCCCCGGCGCCTTGACGTCGAACGCGCCCCAAACTTTCGGGAGCGAGGTCCGAACGTCCAATTGTTAAATTCAAAATAAAAGAGCAATATTATACTTTTGACGTTTTAAAAGTAGATTAAATATTGTAAAACTAATTACATTGTTTACTTACATTATTATATTTACATTAATATTAACATATGTTCCATGTACATAATTTTTTTTTCCACAAAAACCATGAATATTTTTTAATTATTTCCTTATGTATAACTAAATGTACAACGGAGTTTACAAAATCACGGAAATGTGGAAAGGTCTATTATTGCTCTATATGCTAAAGAAAAAGCATTTGAAAGCAATACAAAATAAAATAAGATGACATTTCAATTCATAAAAAACACACGATTTTTTTTGTAAAATAAGAAATATCTGTCCATTACAGAATTCTGCTTAGGCTCCCAGAATGAATTTATAATAAAAATTGCACTTATACCTCGTAATAAAGATTAAGTTGTTGTGAGGTAACGAGAAATAGATAGATAAAGGTAGAGACTGAGCTTGTGAAATATAATGGCAGACATGCACTATACAACGATTTACAAGTTTGATACTTTGCAACTATTGACAGTTTTCGACGTCTATTTAACCTTCGCGTTATCATCTCTTCCTGTTGTTTCTATTCTCACACCAGCGTTCCGGATAATTTCTTTTTCAGAATCCATGTCATATTAAGCACTTTATTAGGCAGCAATAATTTATGAAGAAAAAATAAAGTCGAAATTCGAATAAAAACTACCGAGTGTTTATTAGATTCAAAAATTACCGGGGATGAAGTCATAGTCTCAGCTGATTGCCCCACTACTTGTTTTGCGTAGCCTTTTACTCCTTTATTCGGAGGTATTGTCGCTCTACTTAAACATATCCGTTGTATTTGATTCAACACTAAAGGTATGTACTGAGAAAATAAGTATAGTAAGCTGTGTATATGTTATGACATACAAAAAACTTTATTTTTATATTAAATTTTTAATAATAAGTAGAATATTGTATTTATAGATAACTTATTTATTGTAGGTATTTATATATATATAATGTATATTTTAAAGTATTTTTTATGAAAGAAATACATTTTATTGTTATTTGAAATTTAAAAATAGTAATATCAGATTTGGAGTCCATTAATAATAGTAAGCGATCTTTTGAAAAAAAGAAAGGAGCAAGTTTTGAAAACAAGGTGGCTTCACCTTAGCCGGACAGGAAGACAGGATCTATCTAAAGACGAATTACCACGCAGTATGTGTAAATAAAGGAAAAAAGAATGAATAAATAAATTGCATGTAGCGTGTTTTTATATCTTTATCATTATCCCGTATTTTTCTAAAATGTTTATATATACCACTGTATATTATTAGGAAAAAACAATAATTTAATTATAGAACTCATTTACAAAATTTATATTTTAAAACTCAAAGTTTAAGTACAACAAAATATTAACTTTTGGTTATAACGTCTTATTTTTGTTTTTTTTTTTGTTCGTTTCCTTTTTTAATGATATCCTTCTTTGACCTTTGCTATTCGACTATCTCCGTGTGGATATTTTTCACGTGACAAGGTCAACATACTGTTACGTCACTTCTCTCATAAATTAAATATTTTTTCTAAGTGAATTATGGTACAAAAAACTGGCAATCGTATTCTTGGTTTAGTATATTAAATGATAGTTATAAATCGATTAGTTCATACTAAACTAACTTTTAATTGAAACTTTTTATAAATGGTTATTTTATTATAACTTTAATGCTGATACATAAATGCTCAAAACACAAATGCAAACACAGGGATTGAAAATTGATATTAACAAACTTTAGAATAATTTTAGTTCAAAGGCTTTTCAATTATAATTTTTATTTTAGTCGATGTAAAGGTTCAAATTTGATCTTTTATCTTTATTTTAATTCTTTGATGTTTTTTTTATAAATTTTAATTAATGGTATAGTATTATTACATGAAAAAAATAACTAGTGATAAAATAGATAATACATAATCATAATTTAATAGATACATGCGAAGATAATAAATATAATAATGTATTAATTACGTTTATTAAGAATAGTTTATTAAAAGTATATTAACAATTTTATTTCATTATAAACTTATCAAAAAACATAATTTCTAGATTAAAAAACGTTGTTAATATTTTTTTTATGCTTAAGGGTGTACTAAAATTCATATATACTATAAAATTAAGTAGAAGTCTTTAATCGAAATTAAGAATTTGAAGATTTATTTTACCATCGTAATAAATTTTTCGTAAAATGAGAAATTAAGAATTTATTTTATTATTCATTATTTTCAATGAGTTGATAATGAAAATAGATGGACTAAAGGAGATTGCGAAAAAAGAGTTCTATTTGAAATATATTAGAGTCGATCTCAGTGGTGATTTTTGACTCGTGAGTAGAACCAACTAACTTAAATTTTTAAAATTACGAATGGGTTATATCATTTGCATATTCATTAAAATAAACAGAGGTATACTTTTCAATAAGTAATATAATTAGTTTACATCAGAATATAATACTAAATAAAAGTCTGTTTCAATAAAATATATGACTTATAGTTTTTTGTGTTGAAAACTAATTAGAATTAATAAAATTATTCATGTAAATAATAAGGTTCTATTTGACAGAGTATTTGATAATAGATACATTAAAAATACTTGATAATTTTTATGTTCTTTAAAATCATTACATTCAAAATACACTTTTCGATTCGATAATTTTAATTAAGAAATCGCTATTTTGATATACAGAAACTTTATACATTGAATGCAAAAAGCCTTAAAGCAACGAGATTAAAAGGTAATCACGATGAACTTTCTAGAAAATTCAATTCCTCACATAAATTAACCTCCTACGTCTGATCTACATCCGTATTTTTAAAGCCAACTCGACTCTCCATTTACGAAAAATTAATCAAGCGTGCGAAAGTAGAAAGGCAAGAACTACCTTTTCCTTTTTTTATTTAACGCTCGATTGCAAACGAATCGTAAGCTTTTTAAGCTCACCCCGGCCTCTTTTCTTTATGCCATAACTCTCTTGATTACCTCTTCTTTGCGCTTTCGTATATATGAACCTCTGCAGAGTAAGAGAGAAAGAAAAAAAGGAAACACGAACACTGAGTTCATAGTCACGTATGAGCCGTAAAGTAGATCGTACACTCCTCTGAATAAATGTAGCTGAGCTTACGCGAACTCTCTTCCACCCCCTATCGCCCTCTCGCTATTTGTCCCTCTTCCTTTCTTGTCTATTCATACCGGGCATACTTTCGTAATGAAGAAAGTAAATTCACTTCGCAGGACGCAAGGAAATCTTGATAAAAGGAAAAATACGATTACTAATCTCTTAGCCGTTCTCGTTTTTACTTCTATCTAAAATTAATTATTTTCATAAACTCCGAAATATGAAAAAGTGTCCATCTCTGGCTTGTGACTCTCTGGCAACTACAACATATCATTCATGTGCTTATGTTTTCGCTATAAACGGTATTTCATTAAATGATATTTTCATCGTTTTTCTTTTCGAGCTTTATTGAGACTAATGCGAAAAACTTTGATTCGTCTACGTTCAAATTCAAATCTATTTATTCGAGCTCAGTAAAGTAAATTCTCCTTCTGTCCTTTAATTACTACTACTCTATTTTATAAATAAGTGATTACAGACAATTTTAGCGAAAGTTTATTTATATAAGTACTTCCTAAATGAATATTTTGAAACTAATATTGTATAATTATATTGTGATATTTTCATGCACTTCTTTAGTATTCTTCTTGTAATTTAAAAATAAGATATTACCAACTTTAATGTAATATTTAAATTAGTAGTAATTTTAATGTATAATGTTTTAATGCATTGAAACTTCTTTTAACAGCATTTAATGAATTACATAATTAATATTGCTAGATTTAATCTATTGCATTTGTATTAACAATTTTAATTTCTCGATATTTATAAATTAAAATGATTTTGAGTAAGAATTTATTGGTCATCGTAATTTCAGTATTTATCATTCGCGTTATTTTTATATATGAAGATATCAATATCAGAAAATTAATTGTAATTTCACAAATATGAACAAACAAGTGATAATCGGTTTGGTGAAAGAAAAGGAATAAATTTCCTTTAAATCAGTGCTTGCATACTTATAACTATAAACTTGTAATATCACTGTTCATTATGCAAGTGCAACAATAGTTAGTGCTTGTGCGTGATTTCTAGTTCATCAAAGCACCGTTGTTACGTGGTGATTACACCAAGATTGTTCAGACAGCGCTTCTGTAATGATGACTTTAATATGCAAACGTTTAATAATTAAAGTTTTAGCTTTGAAAGTTTCGAAGCGTAATATTTCCTTGATTATACATATAATATAGATATATGATTGATGTATGCATGTATTTATATATATACGTACGTAAGCATATATTTATATATATATATTTATGTATCTTCGTATGCAGTATATATATAATTTTAGAAGTTTGTAAGTACTATACATTCCTACATTTATAGTCCAAAATAAAATATTAAATAAATCAATTAATTTAATAAAATTTTATTGAAAAATCTGATTAAATAAATAATTTATTACTAAGGGCAAATTCAAGAAAGCTGAAAATATTACACGTAATTCTCCTTATTATTTCTTATATTTTTATAATACTAACAAATATTCATTTTAATATTATCTTTGAAGATGAAATGCATTTTATCTTTATCATTTAGTGAAAAATGTTAATGCGGAGATTTTATACACAAAGAGTATGCTGTGATAAAATGATTAAGTAAAATTAATCTATTTGCATTAGTATACTTTAATTTATTTATTCAAACTTATATATAATAATCATTGATTGAATGTGTGTACATGTGTGCGTCTTCGATTCTCTCACATTAGTGATAAGCTTTTTTAATATATTTGAAAAAAAGAACTGCAAACTATTTATTTACTTTACATTTAAATAGCTCTAATAATTCAAATATCAAGGCTGCAAAATAAAATAAAATCAAAGAAAACATGTTTTATTCTATATAACTATGTAAAAGATTTTTCTAATTTCTTTGTAATCTCTCTTTAATCTTTCTTCCGAATTATTTATATTTTTAGTAAATTTATTAATCTAAGATAATTTTTTATTTATAGTGTTTATTTCTTTACTGGAAAAATAATTTTAGTAGTCATAAAGCTTCATCCTTAAGATTTTAAATAGTTTCATTTCAATTACTTTTTATAAAATCTTGCTAACTATTATCAAACGTTTGTTACCTATTAGTTTTAGATTTTATTCCATTACAAATGATGTTGTTAATTTTTGTGAATTTTATTTTTTTTATTTATTATAATTTTCATCACTATCAAAAAATTTTTTAAATAAAATGAAATTGATAGTCTTGAATATTAATTTTTTACTCGATACAGCAAAATATTATGACTCAGATATTAAATTTTAAAGAATTGTAAGGAAATTTATTATAGTCTTAATATAAAAATCTATACTTGAGACAAAAAATATAATTTTAATATAAGCGTTGAACGAAAAACAAAGTATTTTGATAAATAGTATACAACTAACATTTATTTTTTATTTGCGTTTATTAAAATAAAAATATTATACTTAAATTTTTTTTAATTTCCTACCAAAATCAATTTTATGAAAACAAATTAAACTGTAAATTATCCTGTATTAAATGAATTGCTGACTTTTCTTCCAATGGATTCACTAGAGGAATTTTAGCAATTACCTACATGTAAGAAAATGTTTTCATTAAAACTAAAAATATTCAAATAGAAGAAAATAAAAATTAGCAATATGTATAAATAAATTAAAAAAAACTGTAAAAATAATTATTTATTGTACAGTTTTTAAATATATTTTATTATTATTCTATATATTATACTTTTTTACTGAAGGATAATACAAGTAAATATTAATTACGTTCATAGATAAAAATATTAATTATATATTCATTTTGTAATTGGAGTTTAATTAAAAATATTTTTTCCTAATTATTGGTATTTATCACTCGTTCACTATCATAGTTATTTTACTTTTTATATAAGGATGACTTTCAGTATTGGACTAACTACCTAATTTGTTATTTCCTTTTATTATTATAACTTTACGCTTTCATCATTTATCTTCCTTATTTTTCTGTACGTAATTATTTTTTATTTCTCTTGTATATTAATCCTGTAATTTATAAGTTTCTTCTTCCATTTTTTTTAGTTCTTACTAAAATTCTTTTACGATTCTATTTTTTATTTCTGACATTAACAACTCATTTTATGTGTTCATTGCTTTTTCAAAATATTTACTTTCAAATATTTCTTAAGTATTTTAATTTTTTTAATTATTCCTTTTAATGAGTAAATTATTTAATTTGAAAATTTAATTGAAAATTAAATAAATAAATATACAGTTTCATGCATGTATGCAAACAAATTAAAACTGTTACATTACCTTCTTAAAAGCGGATTTACTCATTGTATTATTGTAATATTAAATAAAATCATATAATAGGCTATAATCACTTTTTTTTTATTTAAATATTTTTTCCAAAGCTATAGTTCAAATCACAGACGAGAACCTGATACTTTATATTTGTTAAGAAAATTATATTCTTACTAAAAAAAAAAAAATTATCTGTTGATATTTTGTACCATTTCAATATATATTTATATAACTAATATTTTGATCTATGTAGCGACTTATTGTATAAATTGTAAGATAATAAGTAATTCAATACATTAGATAATATTTAACAAAGAAAACCTAATCGTGCACATAGTCAGATAAATAACCCACAGAAAATAACCATTATAAAAATAACCCACTGAAATTTATATACGGATTGTTTTCTGGTATTAACAATGAATCACCATCCAAATAGTGAAAAAGAGCAAAAGAAAAACCTAATTGAAATAAGTAAAGAAAATTACTACTATTATCCTTCGCTTGAACATTTTACAACTAACGATTTAAATAATAAAACTTTAATAATGCAATAATTCTTTAATAATGCATATCTAAAATAGTTGAATTTTTATATTTAACTCAAGTACGAATCATAAAGAAATTCAATACAATAAGAATCGAATATTTATTGCCCTCAAAAGTTATTTTATTTATTCTAATAACGTTAAAAACGTCTTCCATTATTATGATTCAGATAATGGCATAAATTAACTAAATAAAGAAAATCATTCGGAATGAACGTTATTATTCTTTTATGTTGAAAATCTCTTGAATTTACAACAATCTATCGAAAGCATATGATAGATTGAATCATAACATCGAAGTAATTAAATAAATCTAATTACATTTATATTTATTTAATTGAACTTCAATTACAAACGGATGTATATACCAGTTGAGATTATTAATCCATTTAATATTATTGTAATTTTACTAAACTCCCGTTAAAACTAAAGATTCAATGACAATACTAATATGAGAAATCTATATAAAGGTATGTCAAATTACTCTATATAAATGGCAGTTGAATAAGATCAAGAAAAATGAACACTTTCTGAAGGTAATAACAGTTTTATATATGATATTTTAATTCAAATACTTCATATAATTTAATATTATTTATAAAAATATAGTAAATTATACCAATAATTGATCAAAAAACTTATTGCTAATTATTGGATACGTCACTTTTAAGTATATTCTTTAAAATGAACTATCATCTAATACGAGAGAACTTTTGATAGGTGCACTAATTATATCTGAAGTTCCGTTCTTTCCTTTCATTAATATTTCACACTCTATATATATATATATATATATATATATTGTTAAATTATATGATTAATGACTATACATTATATGATATTACGTTTTCTGATGCATTCATTATATTTAAACTAATTTATACTTATATTAATAATACTTCTAAATGAATTGAAACTAAAATATAGAATAGAGGGAAACATGATGATAGTAATCCGTGCTTTTAAAGTTCTTATTTCATTCAAACCGTAAAACCCGGTAAGCTGACAAAAATCATGTAGAAGAATTAATCTAGAATTTTAGCATGAAGTATGTACATAAAGTGCTGCAAAAAAATTGATACTGCCAAATAGTAGAATAAGAATACATAGCATAAAAAATATCTAGGAATGTCCAATACGTAGCAATAAATAAATACAAGAGTATATGTTGGAAAATTCTATAAAACAATGTCGATAAGAAGCCCTTAGGATTATTATATATTATATCAACCAGAATAGATGATATATCTATAGTTCGTTTGTTGTAAATTGTATTCATGGGAGATCATAAAGTAACTTACCATGACTGCTGATGACATATGCATCCACATTGTAGCTTTTAGAAATGTTGCTGAATCAATTCTACGAGAATCTCAAATGTATTGGTAAATAACTAACACTTGACGATATTTTAAAGGGAAATTTATATGTACATACATATATATTATATTCTGACTTCCTTAAGTATATTTTGAGTGAATTTTTAAAATATAAACGATTTTCAATAGTGTGAAAAAAGTGTAGACTTGCATTTATTTTTAAGAGGAAAATATTACAAAATCGGTAACTTCCAGACCTATTTTGCTTCAAACCATTAACAATATTTTGTAACTGAGAAAAACTATGTGACCGAATATATCTAGAAAATTCAAAAAAGAAAATATATATTACACGTCAAGAAACTATATGAATAACATATACGTTTTTATTGTACTTTTCGACGCTATATTTTATTAAAAGTATTCAAAAAGTTATGACTGAAATCTAATTAATAACTTTTTCAGAAAGTTATCTATCTTTCCATATTTCTAATTTTATAAAATTATATGAAAATTAAGAAATCTATTATTTTCTTAACAAACTGTATGATGTTTTTAAAATTTACTTTTTCATCAAATTTCAAAAATACGCTTTTAAAATTTAAAAAAAAATCAACAGCAAGAAAATAATACAATGAGAATAAAGAAATGCATAAAAATAGCACTTAGTACTATAAAAAGAAACAAAAATAGAATAAAAAAGTAGTTACACATTACATAAAGCCTATCTAACTATATCAGTTTCTACTAATTTATTGGAATAATATTATAATGTGAGTACTGATTTATTTTTTAAATATATTTAAATGCAACTTATTCTTATTTTATCAGAAAAATCGAATATGCCAATATTATGCTTAATAAAGAATATTTGCATTTCATCTGTAATAAATAATAAAGACATCAAAATTAAAATATAATTTTTAAAAATTAAATATTTCATATAAATATTTATTTAAAAAATATGAAATTAATCGAATGTAAACTAGACAGATTTTCTGGAAACACTAATATAAAAAATTAAAAATTTAAATAAAATTTCCATACCTTATATATATATATATTCCATGCATGTGTACATTTAGTCATTATAGGTACTCGCTTAGATATAATTGGATAAGTTTTAAAAATTATTAATGAAGAATTAAAAACTGATTTATAATAGTGCATCAAATAAGAAATATCTGAAAAATTAGTAAGGTTATATTACAATGCAAAAATTACCATATTGAATCCAAAAAGATTTTCTATAGGGTTCGAGTAAAAATGGTTACAATATCTAACAATTTAAAGTTTGTAAAAGTTTAAAAGAATGAAAGACATTTTTTATTGTGCTAAATTTAGGGTAGTAAATTAAATTCAAAAACTTATTAACTTATAATTATAACTTTATGTCTATAAAACATATCAAACTTTAAACAATGTCTCAAAATTATCTAGAAAGTTGCAGATTATATTACATAAGTATTAAATTATCTTAAATGTCTAGTATATATTATAATAAACTCAGAGAATGAATATTATTTAAAGTAATCTCAATATCATAAAAAAATGTTTTCTAAATTATGTATTATTTAACGTAAATGTATTATTAAACATTTTCTTCTACTTTTCTTAAAATTGTTTAATAAAATACATTTTAAAATACGAAACTGATGTTAGTTTTATATAATCTTGAAATATTTTTGAATATTCTGAAAAGTGAACAGATTTAATAATATAGTACGTGTAGTATGTAAAAGAAATATATCGCTTAGAAACAATATATTGAAGCTAATAATTAGTAAACTTTGAGAAGATGAAGACGATGTAAGAAAATTTTAATTTTCAATAAAAATTGTTTTAATCAGAGCCAATACATTTAAAATAGATTACACATATGTGAAGTTATATAAATTATTTAATGGGTATACATTGTTACGTATTAAATGTAACTTAGAAAATTAATATTTGAAATTAGTTAAGGAAAATATTTTTTTTTTTTTATTTATGTTTTCAAACTTGAAGGTAATTAATAAAGTTTATATTACCAAATAAGATTATAAAAGAACATACGCGCTTGTATCGACTTTAAACACGTATAATTCGTTAGGATCAGCTGTACCGAGTTTGTCTTGAATTAAAATCCAATATATCAGAGGAGAAAAAGAATTATACTTCGACTATCTGTATTGTATTGTATTGTTTTTGAAAACTAGTCTCTATCGTGTTTATTCGACTGAATAACACATATAACATTGATGTTACCAGCGTTTGACTTCCTCCAGATAATGACAAAAAAATCAATAGGAAACTATTTCTCTGATATTTTATATCGTTTTCAATTGAAATAAAATACCCATACAGTTTTTGTCGGAATCGAAAAGAAAAAGTTTGATGAAAATTATAGAAAATTACTAAACGAGTATGTGATTGACTATTTTATTTCTACATTGTAAAATGTTATTAAATGAAATAGAATCTACAAAATTATTTTTATTTTAAAAGAATTTAGAATTTTAAAATTCATAATTAGAACAAAAAATATTTTGGAATTTGAAAAATCAACTATTTTTAAATAATTATCTAATAAATTATCTATAATTATTAAATAATATATAACATTATATAAAACTTTATACTTTGATATTATTCTTTGATTTAATTGGTAAAAGAATACAGAGAATTACTAATCTATCATAGATCATTTAATTTACATATATTATAATGCTATCTAGAAAAAATACAAATATAAATAATAAGGAATATATGTAAAACAAAATAATAGTAAAATTTCTGTCACATAATCTTACGTGTATGTAGATCTAATTAGTTGTAGGTATAATGCAATAAACGCAATAGAAACAAGTTTTCTTTTTGAGTTTAGCATTATGAATTTATTATTTCATAATGAATGATACTTGAAATAAAAACAATTTTTTATTATAGCTCATATACAAGCTTAAATTATAAATCAATAAGACATGAAATGCGATATGATGTATCTGTGGAAGATCTAGCACGGTTGCTTTAATACATCTTCGTTTATAGTTCCTTTTACAGCTTTATACTTTCTAAAATTTCCGAGTCAAATATAATGTCAGGAATTATAATAACACATTATTCTATCTAGATATTTGAATATGAATGCATTAAATAATAAAAATAATTATCTTAATTTAAAATAAAAACTATATGAAATTTTACGTTTACATAAATTAATTTTGTTCTACTATATTTTAAAAATAAAATAAAATAATTTAATTATATATTAATCTTTAATTAATTTTTCAAATTAAAATTTTTTTAATAATGTAAAATTTTGATTATAATTATAAAATATATACATAAAATATTTACAGCATAAACGTATACATGCGTATGTATATTTGTACAATAAAATAATAATTCTACTATTAATTCAACATTGTGTTAAGTTATAAATTAAAACTTGAAAAAGTAAAAAAGATAAATATGATCAATTATGTAACGATTAGTATTTTTTTATTTTTATGCAACTATTGGATGAACATATTCATGTATATAAATATTATAATGCCGACTTGCTTAAAATAACAATTTGTAAATTCAATATATTTATAAGCATTCGTAAATGCCGAGGGTGGTTTTTTTCCCGCGAAGAGAAATAGATGTACATTAGCATTTTTGTAGATTAGACGCTTAGATCCAAACAGTCCACACAAATCACGAGATTAAACGAGGATTCAATAGCGATTTATTTACGTAAATAGCTAAAGGCTGAAGGATTGGGAACTGATAGTGAAGAAATAAGCCCCGATGTCCGGTGCATCTGTGGTCGACTGGCACCAGGTATTGAAGGAGCATCCGAAAAAATAGTAATGAAATCAAATAAATTACGTAAAAGCTGTCGCTCACTAATCACGTGAGACTTTTCCATATCGCATGCTTTTTTTCTTGCTGATTTAAGATGCCTTAATCGTTTACTTTTTCATTCTACCTTCGATTTCAAGCAATATAATAAAAGCAAGCCATTAAATATTACGCGGTTAAGAAAAAAAACATACTATCGATTGAAATATACAGTGACTTATAATATATTTTGCATATAAAACTACTTGACTCTCATAGAAATAGTTATATTCTAATAAATATGCCTTTTGCATACACAAATGTAAATACAATTTCTTTCTTTTACTTATAAACACATAAGAAAGCAATAAGAAAATATTAACGTAAGTCGTTATTCAATGCTACAATAGTACATTTTTAATATTTTAAATTGAATTCTATATAATGTAATACCGAATATTATATTCTAAACTGTTTCGTTAAAACATAAATATTGTAAATAATTTATAGGGTTTATAAATATATATATTTTAAATCAATGAAAAATATTAAATTTTTTATCAGATGAATCGTTTTAGAACGTTCAATAATGCACATTCTCTTATTCTATTATCATTTTCGACAAATGATGTCTTATTAAAATGAAAAGAATATAAATAATACTTTGACTTTTTACGAATGGTATATTAATGGCAAGTTAACAATGACTCAATTTTTTAATTAAGGTGTATTATATAAAAAGAACCAATTTTGGTTACATGCAAAGCGTTTTTAGTTTAATTAAAATGTAATTTAAAAAGCTTTTAGTCACTATGGATTGGATAATCAATTAAAACAATCTATTTATTGATCAAGAACACTAAATGATAAAACCAACGATTCAGTATGTACAGAAATAAAGGAAATTATTCTTTTTTATTTCAAAAGCGTATTCATGTGAATTAATACATTATTCACATCTAATGTCTGAAAAATGTTTATAACCATCAATGCAATTTGTCTAAATACGACATATTTATATAGCTAAAAGACAAAGATAAATAACAAGCAATAATGCAAATATAATTGATATACGTTATCAGATGTCTAATAATAGGCAGACCACCAACACGTAATCTACAATCTTTGATATGCGTTCCTCGCCTAAAACGTATTTTTTCATAAAATAATAGTCATTCTTTTTATCGAGAAATTCTGCCACACTCGTATACTTTTCCCGAAGTAACGTATATTATTCTCCCAAATGTTTCTCTTTTTCTCTGTTTTTCGTATTTTTCCTCTCACTCTACATTATTTTCGTACGTCAAATGTTACTCTCTTTAAATCACCACACTCTTACCGATACAAAGTTTTCCCGATTGAAGCGTCCGTTTCTGCTTTCAATAAATGATCACATAAGCTACCTAACAGGCATTTTATATACTCTATATGGATGGCTAAGCGCGGGTCCATCCTTTCCGTAATCGAACTCCTGTTTTCTAAAACTTTTCAGATTGTGGAAGGATTCCAAGTAGATATAACTTTCAATGTGGCCATAAACTGTACTAAATTTTCCACTCTTTTCGAACGCATACATATATATTTAATATCATTCAGAAATCCTCGAAATACGTACAAAAATAAAAATGTGCGGAGTTGGATAGTTTTAAGAAATGTTTATTACAAAGCTGGTTTATGAATTCTATAATACTTTAATCGAATCAAATAGTCTAACAAAATGAATTTCATTTTATATTACATTCTATAAGAAAAGTATTAAAATAACTGGTCCGAAATAATTATATAATTAGATGAAAGTTGATCAATATTTACTACTTAAATTATAATTAATAAACACTAACTTGCAAATCCACTACTAAAACATAATTAGAAGAATTTAAAATATAATATACCCTGAAAAAGTTTTGCAATTGCTTTTTAATTACAATTTATTTCAAATTGGCAAGATAATGAACATTATTTATACAATGCATATTAAATTTTATGCAGTGTCCACTTGGAGATTAAGTATTTTAAAGCATATTTATTAAAATAGAGTATGATAAATAATTATTGTGAGAAAGAAGTTTTATATTATAAAATTTAAAGAACATGTAAGACAATTTTAGTTCTATCTAACTTTAAACTAAATTTTAATTTTTTAAAAATTATTTTTCACATTTAAATTATTCATTTTACATAAAAAAATTTTTTTAATTCGCTTTCTTCAGAAAAACGATTAATCGCTTTTTTAATTTTTAACACAACGTTCTTTGATAATATAAATTAGCTCGACAGATTATTATAATAGGTTTTAAATTTTTATTAACGTATTCAGGTAATGAAACTAATTCAGATACAAGAATATGATCCTTAATATTTCGAAATACTAATTTCTGTAATCTTAAAAGTATTTTAACATATATTTACTTAATATATTAAAAAATACAGTTAATACAATATTTAAGTTTAAAGTTAGATATATTATAATTGAGCAACTTCAACTAGCACTATGATTATATTTATAAACAAAACAGATATTAATTATATGTATTTATAAATTTGCAATTATTTTAAATAAATTGAATTAAAGATACGGAACTAAATAGTGATACCACCACTTCAACTACATGCGTATAGACAATAAGTAACAGTTACAAGACGAGCAATAGCGATGTTTGTTTACAAATATAACATGTGTCGGTTAGAATATATTTCCATTTTGCAAGATTTTCACAAGATTTATTATCAGTAAAACAACAGCAGTCAATACAGATGTGACTTCTAATTTTATTCAGCTACTTCAATATGTTACAAGGTTTACTTTAGCCTTGTACAATACCGAAACTCGTTGCACTTTGTTGGTGATATTTAGCGAAAATAAATTTCCCACAAATAGTTTACACGTGTATTTGTTACAGAAGGTAGCAAAACCTCTCTAGTTAATTTAGTGAGTATAAGATTGAACTTACCTACATCATAGTTAAAAATTAATTTTGTATAATCTCAAAAGTATTATATCTACTGAAATATTTTGATATTGCATTAGAATATAAATTATGATTTTTTAAACAAAATTAGAATTGATAAAGTAATACGTGTCGTGGTTTTTTATTCAAAGAAGCTAGATAATATTATTATCTGTATATTGATGACATTTTATCAAGTCTTTTTTGTATAGAAAATAAATGTATTTTATATTATATATACATTATATATATATATATATTATATATATATATATTATATATATATATATTATATATATATTATAAATATATATATTTAATGATTTCCAATTATATTAAAAAAAAAAAATTTTAATTGATAGAACAACTGTAATTCTGAAATTTCTTGCAAATACTTAGATTAACATTCTTTTTGTTAAAGCTATATTTTTTCATATTCAAGTGACAATAAATCAATAATTTATTGAATTATTGAATATTTTTATTGATTATTTTAATTTTTACCTTTTAATTGAATACTTTTGTTGATTATATAATACGGATAAAAAAATTTACTTTCTATTAAAAGTGATTGTTACAATTATTAATTTGAATTACTTATAGCTATTAAGTTTTAAATAATATATAAATAAGTTCATTAAATCTATTAATGTGTTAAAGAAAAAAACGACGGCCGTATGTAATAAGAGAATCTTAAGAGACTGAGTTTATCACAATAAAGCTCTAACAGGAAAATATTATGCTACGTGTAATTTATTGTACGGATATTACTTTAACAGCGATAAAGATAAAACAAAAAAATACAATTGAAAAGCTTATTAATTAAGCTTATTAAAATCTAATTAATAAGAAAACAAAATTTATAAAAATAAATGTTTAATAACAAGCTAATAAGTAAAAAATAGAATTTAAATATTGAAATTATGTGTTACTTGAATTCAGATAGATAAATCTTTAATATTACAAAACTTACTTCTCTGATTAAAAATTAATAAACCTCTCGTTGGTAGCTGTACACATCGCTGTATGATATTTTCCATTTATTGAGAATATACTTAGGTTGTAGTCTCGCACGATTGCATTATTATTTACTACTTTTAAAGTTTTTGTAAAGCTAAATAATTGAATCAAAATAATTTACCCTAATTAATTTAGCTAAGTCAAGAAATTACCCAAAAAAGGCGTTATTTCAAAAGCTTACATTACTCCAAAAAGAATCATATTTTTTAATTGTTTATATATTGATATTATTGGGCTCTAAGATAAGCTTAGCTATTGTTTTGAGAATAAATAATTTGAAAATTCTTCGAATAATTAATGATAAGAGAGATAACGGTTCTGTTAACTACGATAATTTTTGTTCTCCATCTGTTGCAAGTTAAGAGTTATTTACAAAGTAATATTTAAAACAATCGAATGAAAATTAAGTTAAGACAAACTTAGTAATTATTGTTTTAATGGCAAATAATGAAATTTATACGTTATCGTATATAATTTACATTTTGAATCAGAAACAAATACTAATATACACTTTATGTGAATTTTATTTAAAAATTTTCTTTGAATACGGAATAATATAACCATTACACTCTGAAGATTATATGATTATAAATAGCACGAAACTTAACTTGCACGAAACTTAACTTGCAAACTTGAATTTCTAAAAACTTTTTAACTTACAATAGTTAATGTGCCGAAGAAAAATTAGCAGCTTACCTGAAGCAGAAAAAAAGATTTTTATATTAAGTATTTAATAAAATAATATAATTACAAATAACTTTTTTGTTAATATTATATCATTAAATAAAATTATTGATCCAAATTCACATATATTATATTTGTAAATGAAATTGAACAGAAGTATATTTTCAACCAAATATGAGATATTTCTATTTTTCAACTGATTTTAACCATAAATATATAATTTAAAACAATTAATCAATATCGAACTATAACTGCTTTTTGTCCGAAATAAGATATATTTTCTATGTTAATTG
The DNA here is from genome assembly GCA_018907185.1 of Platyscapa corneri. Taxonomy (NCBI): domain Eukaryota; kingdom Metazoa; phylum Arthropoda; class Insecta; order Hymenoptera; family Agaonidae; genus Platyscapa; species Platyscapa corneri. The sequence goes on along the minus strand of JACCHW010000058.1, from coordinate 811,109 downwards.
CAGAACTATAATTTTTCTGATTAATCGCGATTAAAAATGACTTTAAATGAAGTTGATGAATCCTCGAAAGCTATTTGTAAGGAGTATTAATATAAAAGAATTTTATAAAGATAACTTAAATTCCACAAGGGGAAGAATATTATATAAACAAGCTAACTTTTATGAATAATGCTTCCTCTAATAAAAAGTCCATATTTGCAATTTCTCCCTCCACATGGGCCCTGACAACCTTATGATTTATCAGAATTTTACTCATGATATTGTGAATCTCTTATCTTTTTTATTTATTATCCTGAACTTCTCTAATCTTTTAAAATCCTCCAATCTAAGTTTTAAACATTCTTTAACTATTTCCTTATTCTCTTCACTTAGTATTCTATTTTCATATTTAATAGCTTTTTTTAATGTAAACGATTCTATCTTCTCTCTGTTCGTGTTAACAACTAATGTCGTCTGGGGTGTTTCTATTCAAACCCAGACACCATTTTATATGTTTCGTCTACATCACTTCTATATCATTATTACCCTCCCAACCCCATATCTCTACTCCATATGCCAGCAGACTATTTTCCAGTATTGGAATAACCTTAATTTTAAATGTAAATTATTTTATTGTATAACTCACCTATCTTCCATACTTTTCCAATCACCACGTTCGTTTTTTTTTTGCTAGACTCAGAGAACATCCTTGTCTCACTCCTTTATCACTCCTATAGCAATTTTTCCAATTATTATAATATTTTATTCTTTTTTCTATCCAATTATTTTATTCTTAATTCTAATCGCGTTTTCAGTATTTACATAAATTTCTTGCAGCAGTCTATTAATCTTTTATTAATTCCTACACTTTTCATGCTGTCCCGTATCTCTTCTCTGTCCATTTTATCGAAGGCTGCTTTCAAATCGACAAAACAAACCTAAATCTTTTCACGGACTCTGTCCAGTTGCACATGTATGGCCGTTTTTAGAGTGTAAACAGCATCGATAGTTCCCCAGTCTTTTCTAAAACCGAATTGCGTATCCTCGTATTTTTAATTTTCCTCTATGAAACTACCGATTCTCGTCTTTAGCAGCACTATGTAAATCTTGTATCCAGAATCCATATTCTTTACCCCAGATATCTATACAACCCCTTTATCTCTTGTCCTGATATTAAAATTATCGCATACGACGAAAGGTTCTCCTTTAACCATTTCAGAAAATTTTTCTAAAATTTCAAAATTTTCCTTTCTTTTCCTACCCATACATATTACTGCTATTTTAATTTTTACCAACATAATTTTTTACCTTTTTTCCTCAATTATTTTTAGCGATTTATTTTTTTTAACTGTGAATATCATCCCTCCCCTAGCTCTTGCTAGGAAAATTCCCTGGTAACATAATTAAATACAGAATAATAGTTTTTTAAGTCCTCCTTAATGAATTTACTTTTTTTTTTCCTCTACTCAAGTTTCCAACATCCCTATCATATATCAACGCTGTATCTCTTCCCATCCTTTTTTATCTAAATTCTGTAAACCAGCAATAATCCAACAGCCTACACTCAATTTATTATTTTCTTTCTTTACCTTACTTCTCGATATTTCTTGATTTTCTTTACCTTTCTCTTTCTGTATCTGTTCGAAACCAATGTTTTTTTTTGTTTCACTGTATATCCATGATTCCTCATCCCCTATAATTTTGTTCTTGTTATAACGATAATTTTTCCCCCTTTCCTTAGTATTCTACATTTCTCTCTTACTATCTTTCTTGTTCCTTTCAACCTTTTATTCTTCATTATTGTTCTTTTATCTTCTTCTCCAGCAATTCGACCCCCTCCCCGTCATCCTCTATTTTCTTTTCCTAATTGCCATACTGTTTCATTTTTCCGTTAATTTATAAATTATATATATATTTTCCGAATACATTCAGTTATTCCGTCTTCCATAAAAAGTATCCCTTTTTTCAAACTCACAATTGTAATATTATTTTTTCTTTCCTCTCTTTCTTTATTTTCTATTAACCATTCTAATTTTTCTTTTTTCTTTTCTTCAAGATGCTTTAATATCTTATCCCTCTCTTTATTTTTACGGATCTTTGGATTCCACTACTATTATATTTTTTAATTACTTCCATATCAGCTTCCAAGTTACTCACCTTTTTTTTGAATATTTTCCTCTCCTCTTCACTGTTTTTTAATATCTCGTTTACTATATTAATCTCTTTTTCTTTAGAAATAATTCTCTCTTGCAATTTTTTTATATGCATTTGATTGAATTTCTCTTTATTTTCTGCATTTTCTCTTAATTTTTTATTAACATTCTCATTTTTATTAAATCTTTCTATTAAACCAAATTAAATAATTCCAAATTATTCCTGACATTATTTATATTTATTTTATTACCTCGTTCATAGTCGAAGTTATTTTACTGGTTATTGACATATCATCTGTCTCTTTTATCATATCAATCATATTTCTTTCCCAATTTTTCCTCATGTCTTCAAACCATTTTTTACAAATATTAATAATGTTAACCTGATTTCTATTGTAACTATATTTGTGCCAAGTTTTTCTTATTTTTTTTGTTTGATTCTATTTTTTCTACTGACAATTCATTTTTAGAAGTCGATTCTTTCTTATTATCAGCTCTTGTTGATTTTTGGCTGTTCATTCCAAAGTTTTTTATATCCGCATTACCTGATTTTTTACTCATTATGATATGACTTCTTTCTGAATGAGTTTAAACTTAATTTATTTTTTCTTATCTATTATTATTATTAATAGCGCATACCCGAACTTATTGCTTTTGCCTAACCACGTGTATACATAACCGCACTTTCCAACTATATTTAATTTCTCTGATATCTCTTTTATTTTTTTACACTTCTTTTCTAATTCAATTAACAACAATTCTTCACTACTTTATCTCATTTTTTCTGTACAAATTGTTTTTTAATATTCTTATTTTGTCACTTATTTAGCACTAATTCTCCTACCAATTCCCCTCCCTTCACCACGATATACATATTTAAATCGTAGTATATGATTGACTTCAGCTTTTTTATGTTGTCGAGTTGATACTTCATTGAAACCGATGATCGATATTCTTTTAAGTAGACAGCTTCTTCGTAATATTTATAAAAGAATTGTGTATGTGTGAATATACAGTCTTTTTTGCAAATTGTAAAAATAAGAAACTTGCTTTAATGAAAAAATAATGGTACAGTAGGGGTAAATTTCGTTCATTTTTAAATAACTAATTTGTTTGTTATTGACGATAAATATTTGTTTTTACATTTTTTTAAAGAAAGTTCTCTATTTGAATGGATTTTATTTCACTTATTTTCTTGTTACTTTTTTAGAGTTAACTGATTAAAAATCAATATTGATTGGAGAAAAGGTTAAAGATTCAAGGAGTTTAATCTAATTATTGTAATTTTTGCCTTATTATTACTATTCACTTTTCTTTATTTTATCTATATAATTAATTAATATTTTAATTTTAATTTAATACGTATAACCTCGAATGAAATGTTTGTTAATAAGCTAAATACTAAAGAATCGTTATACAAGCATTACTTGCCCTTATTTTTTAGTATCGCGAATAATATAAATAAATGAATGACATTTCTATATTGATTACAAACAATTATAGTATGTTGTATAGTTAATAAATACTCTTTTTGTGCATAAAACATTTTGTACATTAACTTTTTGCACATTAATATATACATTAAACATTTGCGATTACTTTTCTCGAATGAATACTAACAATGAAATGAATATCATACAAGAATCGAAAGAGTAATTGGATAAAAATTTAATATATCCATGTAGAAGTATACCACGAATGCTCGCAAAAACTTACACAATAGTTTTAAATGCAAAAATTTACTACAGTGTCGACAGATCTCATTTATGTTTCCTTAAAATAAATAAACGAAAATATAAGGTCGAATAAAATTCTGTTTTATAAAATTTTAAGCGAGTATTATGAAAAAGTGAAAACTGATGTTTTTTAGGATTTCATGATAAATCACATAGATTGAGAAAGTTAGCGTAAACGACAGTCACGTCGGAAGAAAAAATTGGAAAATAACTCTTATAACCAAGCTATCGATAAAGGACAATCGAACCACTGAAGGAGCACCCGAAACACTCATATAAGGTCAACGGCCATCAATCGCGATCATCGTCGATGTCGCATAAGGTCTTTTTCGCTGACGATGTCAAGTCATCGCAGCACCTCGTCTACACCGAAGTCCATCGCCTGCTAATCCACATTCTGCCTTGCGCAGCTGGCAATCTGCCCGACTTTGTCCAGGACTCGACAGGAAGTCGCTCGCAAGACATGGATGGTAATTGAGGTATGGCTCGACCTGCACGGACTGCCACCTATCTTTTCCACCCTCTGCTAGTTTCGTTGCTGGTGTTACCGTCCCTTCCTTTCTCCTTCACTCTTTCTTTTCCCCTCACTCCTCTCTCACTCTCTTTTTGGCTGCGGTTCGCATTTTTGACGAGTCAGTGGACACGGCGACTCTTCGAGTGTGCCAGAAGCGAGCGGGAAAGATAATCAAAAAAGGGATAAGCCACTTTTATCCAACTTGAAAAAAATATCAAGGCCTTAAGGGTATCCCTTTTCCTCGGTTAGAGTTTATTTTTTTCTGTTCTAATAAAAAAGATAAATCATCTGAGCGACTTAAAATATTTTCAAAATATTATTAAAAAAAAAATACGTATTCGACAAAACTTGAGATTTATTTTCCATTTAAATTAAAGACTTGCTGGTTAATAATTGAAAAAAAACCATAATTTTATTAAGATTGACGTAATTAGAAATTTTCATTATTCAGCTAATAAGATATTATAAAGTGTAAAGTCAAGATTAAATTCAATGTAATTAAACAACGCTCATTACAAGCTCTTATTGTCAAAGAAAATTTCATTCGTGTCAATTAAACTGTTACAAAATTTTTAAAGTAAAAAATTAATTTGAAAAATATTTTGCAAAATGATAATATAATTTTTTGTCTTACATTTCTTTTTATTCATTAAAATTTTAATATAAACTTATCGAAACTTAATGATGCAATATCTGCTATTAGTTGCTAGTGAATAAAAGCAATTCAATCAATGTGATTTATTTAATTTTAAATGAATCTTTAGCTTTAATATTTATAAACAATTTAAATTAGCTAATATGAAATTATAAAATTATCGATTAATGGGTGCTCTTAAAGATTTTACAAAATATGAGTACGATTAAGCTATTGAACGAGTACGAATATATCAAAGAAACAAGATGAAATGGAGAATTAGTGTTTAACTTTTTAGTACAATTATTAATCAAATGATACTATACTGACAATATGTTTTTCCGCTTTACAATTAACAAATATTTAGCGATAACTCGTTTCTTTCATTAGATTCAAAATAGCATTTCTTTATCTTTTACATATTTACAAATTTCCAGTAAAAAAAAAATCGAATGAATATATTGAAAGAGAATTAATGATTTATCTACATAATCGTAATATAAAGTAATATAAAGTGCATCAATATTTGCATGCAAGGGTTACGCCATTTTACATTTAGACGATGAATTAGTTAAAAAGAAAAAGCAGACAGAACATCAAAGCGAATACAGTAGGTTACGTCAAATTGTTCCATAAATAAAGCGTTAAATATACATAGTATATATCGGGTACTCAAATAAGAGAAAAGCGAGAATAGGCACGTAATTTTCGTACGACTACCGAAATCCAGTTATAGAAGAATTTTACCGAAAGAGCATCGGGCATTTTGAGTGGCTCGACGGTCGGCACCGTCTCGTGACGTGGCTCGTGGTGCCCCGTGCCTCCACACTTGGCTACGCACGATAATGATCGCGATATGCTGCTGCCGCTTCTTCTTCGCCAGCCGGTGTGACGACGACGCAATATGTGTACGAGTATTAGGTCGACCGAATCTTTTTCCTTCCCCTCTCGCCTACTACCTCACGCGTACGCGTGCGGGCACTGCACCCTCTATCCTTTCCCTTTTTTACCAAATAATTGTCTTAATAAGTACGTATTACGTCGAAAACGTGCCGTTCCGTACAATGGGTACTCTCATATCTTCTCGTGTTAATTTGTCAACTGTGCTGGCGTTAATCATTAAGATTAGTAACGCAAGGATAGTCCATTCATTTAGTCTGTTGTAAGATGGTTACTTTCACTTTGCGTAAAACTGTTATCTTTACTTCGAATTTCAAAAAGTCGGATTAGCAAAAATTGTTCGAGCAGTTGGGATGTAAGACAAATATTTATTCAACGCTGCTGGAATGCCTAAAATTTTTACTTAACATATCTTTAGTCTAATTGCACATTCTAGAAATTCACGCAAATTTTGGAGTAGTAATTTAAAAAATCTTCACAATAAAACTAAATGCACAAAAATTTTCATTGACCGTTTAAAAATTGTGAGAAAAAATTGCTATGAAAATCAAAAAATTATTTCACGTTATTATTTTACACAATTAGATTATATTGTATTTCACTCTTAAATGGAAGATAAATTTTGTATATAAATAAAAACAAATTCCGAAATAAACTGATACTTAAAACCTGAGATATAATTATCACGTAAAGTATTGGATTGAGCTTCATTAATTCGTAGAGTAAATATTAAATTACAAGTAAAATTAATACTAGGTTACGAAGTTATTTCAAATTATATTGTACAACGTTTTACAGTCTAGGTAAAGAACAAACATAAATTTATTTATACTTAATATTGACAAATTCTTTTAGAACGAATTTGCTGAATTCTTTGATTAAATTCAATGTATTCCAAACGTTTTCATTTTTAACCATACAAAATTCGATGAACATACACATTCTAAATAAAACCGTATGTTAGTATAAAATTTTTTAGCGATAAAATAATTTTTTATTAATATTAATATAAAGCTTCAGTATGAGGATATTATTATATGAATATTTATAATTTATAATATTTATAGAGATTCTCAGATTATATTAAAATTGTTGGTATTAAAAAAATTATAAGCTTATTTTTAAAAAATCGAGATTTTATAAATATTCAATAATGAAAAGATAATTGAGCAAAGGATATCTTCATCATTTTATTAATATTGAATTATATTAAATGAATTGATTCATATTTTTATAAAGCAAAAACTTTTCTTTTTTAATAATCGGTTAATTATCTATTCCTTCTAATATAATCATATACATTTAGATAAATACATTTAATGTTAGGAAAAATATAATATTGTATAAAAATGTATTTATAAAGTAAATCGTTTTTGTAGTCTTAATTCATATTATCCCAATGTAAAGTGAAGTATAAGATAAAATAAAATATGTATTACTGCAAATGCTAAAATAAATTTTTAATAACGCGTCTAGTAAACTAAATAGAACGTTACTTATATCAAGCAGATATTGATTACTTTAAAAAGAAATTATTAAACTGTTACTTATTTATTATTCGACTATTATTAACTGTTATTAGAAAATAAGTTCTTTTTTTAAGCAATCATAAATAAAGGTTACGGAATTTTACAAGTAGATCGAGCGTGATATATTTACTATTTATCTATACAAGATTTAACAATAGTACTAACAATTTAATTTAACAATTTAGTAGTACTAACAATAGTACTAACAATTTAATTAATTCTTAATAGTTGTTAACCTAGAGAATACACGGTCCTAATATAATTCGAAATTTCACTGAAAATCTTGAATTGTTTAGGCGATAAAACTAGAAACAACTTGAAAGTATTGTTTAAATATTTACTATTTTTGTAGGTATTACTCAATACAGTATTTAATATTTTCCAGTAATTATATAATATCTATAAAAAAAGAAAATATTAAGATTGAAATTCCAGAGCTTCTACTAATAAAAATAAAAATATAATATAAAGTTGATTTTTAAAAATACTACCTCCAGTAAGAGTTTACTTAAACTAAAAACTTTTTTCTACAGTTAAAATTATTCGTTATATATCTGATTTATTTCGCGAAATTTGAAAGAATAACATACGTATACAATATTTTTGCATGCAGATATTGATATGTGCATGCAGTAACAGATGAAGGAATTTAGAAAATTTTATTTAATGAAATAGTTAACGTAGTCTTCGTATATGTATCACGCAATAATACTTATATTTTTTTTAGAACGAAATAATTTGAAAGTATAAATGGAAAGCATTGCATGTAGTTGTTCACATTAGCCCGTATATAGAAAGTATTGAAAATGTACTGTTGACTGTTACCTTCTGTCTTTTCTACATCAGGAATTACCCATAGCTATTTCCGGAAGTTAGAATGAACGAAGGGGGTAGAAACTCCCTCGAACACTGCATAAGTGCTGACTGGTTATAGTACCAAGCGCCAGATAACGACGGGTGGTCGAAGAGCAATGAAAAGTCAAAGGGGTGAGGAAGAACAAAAGATATAAGACGTCAGAGAGCAACAGAAAAAACAGCCTATCGAAAGAAAAAGAGTGAATGAGAGAGGATGAGCTAGAGAGCGCGGTGACGTACGAAGAAGGGAGGGAGCTCCTATACGTGCTGTAGTGCGGACCGAGCCATTATCTTGACCGGAAGCGGAAGCGCACTCGGCTGCTCACTCACCTGGCTAGCTTTGATACTATATGGTGGTCTACGTTCGACACGGATGAAGATTCTGCCTGAGCGTGTGCGTATATGTCCACGTACATGCATTCTTACTCGTGCGTTTTATATTCCTTGAAAATCATCCGCGTTATCACGAGTTATATATCTATATAATTGTTTTTACTGCTTATCTTTTTAAATTGATTTGCTTCTTTACAACATATAAAGTATTTATTCTGCAATCATGAGTTTACGGGAATTCCTTATATTTTAACGAAAAAACTAACTGAAAAAATGCGATAGTTTTACAAATGAGTTAGCACACTAATAATTTCTGGTACAGATGAGTGGTTTTTAGTTTATCACAAAAATTAGTTCTTGTTAAGCATCTATTCTAATTTTTCTCCAGCTGGATAAGTGGTTTTCATTTTTATAAGTTAAATTCATCTAATGGACAAAAGAATCTATAAAATTCTAAATCACTAAGAATAATTCACAAGTTTTTACTTGCATAAAAAAATATTAGATTTAAGAATTACGAATATAATTTTTAATTAAAAAAAGGTGTCAAAAGCATAATAATTTATTTCAAAATATATACTTCAAAAAATAACAAATAATTCTACGGCAACTAATTCGTATTGTAAAAGCAGAACTTTGGAATATTTTTCCAATTTTTTATCATACTATCATATTTCATAAAAAATTGTTGTTTCAAACAATTTCATACATAAAAACGTCATACTTTATAACAAATTTTTCCATCAAACTAATATGAAATTGCATGAATTTATAGTCAAATACATTATTCTTTAGAATTAAACATAAATATTATAACAAAAGAATCAATTCATAAAAAGGTAATGTTATCAATTCCAAATCTATATAGATATTTTACTTCGACTTTATAGCTGTAAAACGAATAATTTTCAAAATATTTTGCTGCCTTCTCTAAGCATTTGTAACAAACTAAATGCTCCTAATTTATTTATAATTATTATGTATATAATGATTCAATCTTAGAACGAATTTGTATTCAAATTTTTGCAGATCTTTATGATTAAATGAATGTCATTAAAATAAAATATTATTTGAAAGAAAGATTGCGACGAACTTTTATCACACATTTATTTAAGTCCTTTATTCGTTGAGACAACGGAGAAAATCTATTTTATTATTCTTATCAATACATTTAGAGGATCTTTGTTTATTAATAAATATATGTATTGGATAACAGAAAAACGAAACCAAACATTAATAATTTTTTATATTACTTTACAAAAAAATTTTTATGCTTTGATCGATCTGATAAAAAAATACATAAATAATATAAATAAAAAAGTTATTTTACACCATGATTAAAATAATTAGAAAATATTGTATATTATGCGAAATCAGAAAAAAAGATGAGTAACTTTTAGTAAATAAAACCAATAAGTACCCTGAATTAAAACTGCTTCTTCGCTTTATAATTATATTAAAACAAACTTAAAATCATAATTTGAGTTAAAGCCGAGTTGGCATAAAAATAAAAAGGGAATTAAAAACCAAATCGTTCGCAAGTTTCAGATAAAGTATTTAAATATACACATTTGTAATCGACTTCAAATAACGCGACATATTTCTACATATCCTATTTTATAGAATTGGTTATCAATATGAGTATCATACCGACACTAGTTGTAAGTGTTTTGATAAAGTTTGACATATACGCATTTCTATTTCTAAAACATTATTCATCTTTGTGCATGAATGGGAAATAAAAAATTTCACAATTCCTTTGTTTACTACCATCAGTTAAAAATCGACCACAGGACAATGATTATAAAGTTTGAAGGTTCGTAAGAATTCAAATAAAGAACGAAAATATAGATTTCATAGCATACTATAAAAAAGCAGAAAAGGCGGTCAAAGTAAACTAAGGTAAAAAAATCTTTTTTCTTCAGTGACCGTGCATTATTTCAGTGCCATCCTGTGAGCTACGTATATGCACTTTTATCCTGTTTGTCATTGCGCGAAAACGAAGCTCCAGAGACCCTGGTTGACAAGTCTATGAGTATATAAAGCTTGCCCTAGCTCGAACGACATTCATACTTTATACAGGTCCTTTGCAAGGTGAATGGAAAAACTTACAAAAGATAGTTAAAGTTGCGATACTAGTGGGACTTCTCTTGGTCTTTGTTGTTACGCTATATATTACATTTTTGCAAATACGATTTTTGTTTCCTTTGTTTCAAATAATACGTAATGATAACGTAGTTTCATTTGTATGCCGGCAAAACCGTGAAAACTTTACACTTCTTTGAATATTTCAATGTAATATTTGAGACTGCATATACTTTCGATAGAGTTGAAAACAAATGTATTTTTACTGTGCTTGCAAATATTATATTGAATCTTAATTTTCCAATAAATCTGGTTTCTATTTTCTTTTAAATCTAACTAAATATTCGTTCTATTGTATAAAATTTAATACAATCGTTTTTCAATTTTTCAATTGAGACAAGCAATATAAATAGTATTGTGTATACGTAGTCCTTATAAATAAAGTTTAAAGATAACACAATAATAATAATAAAAATCGTGTTTTTCTTCTAAAATAATTAATATAATTTTATTTATTAAGTAATTTTTATTAAGTAATGTATGCTAAGAAATAAAATTTGGTCAAATTCATTTTAAATAGAATTATAAAATATTCAGAAAATAATGAAACTTAAGACATGAATGAGATACATGGAATTTTTGTACGAAACTATATATTTTTAAGGAACTGTATTTTATAACATATTTCATTTTAATTTTAAATAATTTTTTGTTCAATTTTGAAACATTATTACTAAAAAAAATGAAGATTAAAGATAAAAATTCATTAGCACTTTTTTATACAAAAACTTATATTACAATTTACACACATTTTATGTTATATAATATATATATAGTATATATTTAAATATATGCATTCATATGCTTCTCTCTCTCACTTTCTCTCTCTCTCTCTCTCTGGATATGTAGTTATTTATATCTTATATTTACATTTCCGTTTGAATTATAATTTTCGCTTTTCAAACCTACATTTCGGCATTCATTTTGATAGCGAATTTAATAATCTGCCAGCATAAAGGGGTATACTTCATATATAAAATTTTAAATGGGTTAAATCTACTATAGTAGTAGCATACAAAAGCATTTTTAGTAATAGAATCACGATGAACTAATGGAACGGAACAATTGAATACATATTTGGGTCATGAAAAGATTGATACTTCTCAGAGATTATTAATTCAATGAAAACGAATCGGTAAATTTGACTATCAGTTTCGTTACAAATTAATTATTATATATGTCATGTGTCAAGAATTTAATTATGCATGTAAATACTTATATAGGCATAAATATAAAATACGTAAATATATATAATTTTATTAAATATACGTATTGACAATGGTACAAAGTTTGAATAATTGTGCTAATTTAACGACTATACTTTACTTTTCACTTATCCCTAAAATTTGACAGTATTATAAAAAAATATTGCTGCAAACAGAATTATAAATAATAAGCAAATAGTATATTCTTTTTAAAAACGCTTCAATGAACGCGATTTAGAAACATTTTAATTGATTGAAATTTAATTCAAAATAAATTCTTCGTCATTTAAAACAATGAGTTCCATAAAATTTTTTATAATTAATAGATATAATAAAATGAGAGATATATAGTATTTTTACTAATATTTTATTAATATTATAAAATAAGAATGTACAATAATTAAATTTGTTGATAAGATAATTTTACCTAAGCTGTATTAGAAATTGTTTTGCTAGGTGCCTCGATACAAAGACACAAGATTAATTTTTGGTGCTCATCGTAACCGTTCAAAGTTGTGGAGTGTTGGCGTTGGTCTTACAACTTAATGGATTCGCGACCCGCTAAGCTCTCAAGTTAACACGTGCCTTGCATGCCCAGATTGCTTAACACTTAAGGCTTCTTTCTAACTCTCTCTCTCTCTCTCTCTCTCTCTTTCTTACATACTTTCATCTTACTCTTTCGCCTCGCTTCTGTCACCATCTTAACTCCTGTCAAAACTGGCGAACTCTAAAATGGTAAACCCACTCCTGCGATACATATTATGTTACAGAGCGAAGGAAGCTACATTAATCGCGATGGAAACAATTCGAATAGAATTCTGGGGATTTCATGACCACTTCTACTGTTTTTCAATCAAAAGATATGCTATGTCTACTTTCATCCCAACTACGGAAAATATTCAACGTACATAGTCTCAGGAGAAAAGCATTTGCGTAAAATTCAATTATTGAGTTTTCGTTGTGAGTGGTTTAATAATAATTTAAAAGAATCTTTAATTCTTGGCTTGACACTTTATATTCAATGGTTTTTAAAAAATGAATTACTCAGTGTATTTACGTCTTTTATTATGAAGGTAAGAGTACACTGTTTTATGAAAATTAGTTTTGTGTACTATGAAACTGATTCATAGGTATAGTTCTATATACAAGTACTGTGAATTTTAATATTTTCGGCCTATAATTACAAGAGAACATAAAAGTGATTGCTTCCTACTTGTCTTTCATTATACTTGAATCACTTTACAAGTCTTTAAAAGCTGTTTACATCGAACACGATTTCTTGTAAGGATTTAAAAATCTTGTATTTCATCTTTAGGAAGAAAATTTGCTAATAAATTTTTTACGTTTCAAATATATTACATTTACACGTAGGAAACCATAAGTATCATGCATCACTTTATATTTGGGTAATCAATTGCATATTTGAAACCCTTTTTCCGGAGACAAAAAATGCTTTTTCTTCAATTTTAAAATTACTAGAATATATTATATGTTATTCTATGACATTGTATTATAATATCTTTATATCCATACCAAACCATTCATATTGTCATTTAAATAGCACGTACAACAGTAAATATATTTATACTGAATGAAATACCGAAATTTAAAAATAATACTTTTTTCACAATATATATTATCAAATTAAACAAAAACCATTATTCATATGTTCTATTGAAATTTATGATAAAACTGTTATTCTACAGAATCATTTGGAAAAGAGATTATTAAATGCATTTCTATAAAATGAAATGCCTAACGTATGAATACACTTTTGACTATTAATATTTCATGGGGAAAATATTGCAATTTCCTGCTCAGACTAGAAATTTGCAATTGATTTCAAAGTGCATGTTCTATTGTATTTATCGATGGCTATTTTCATGGATTTCGTGGAATTATTGTCAATAAAGGTTTCTGTATTGTTAGTAAAAGCTGCTCTTTTTTATAATATATTTGCATCTATTCATGTAATTGCTTTCATTTATATAATTTGTTTCTCCTACTATGTCACGTACATTCAGATAGTCGTTAATGGCTTGTTTGTCGAATACAATTTCACATTATTATAGAAGACAATTTTATAGCTTAAATAAAATTGTCAGATAGAGATGTAATTCTTAACGCAAAGAAACAATTGTAATTCCAATCAATATTTAGTGTGACAGTAAACAAATGTCAATCATGACATTGCACAGGTGCTTGCTTTTCCATGCTTTTCTACTGAAATTGACAGTCCGAAGGGAATGAAGATTGACTTGCAATCTGTAACCGATTGTCACTCCATGCGGTCACCTAATCGGAATAATCTTGTGGAATTATTGAGGAGTATTACTCATGATCAAAGCTTATATGTACTTAATATATTTAGTATTTAAATTCTAGTGAAATTGTCATGAGATGTCACATTCCGATTTGAAGTTGCTGATCTTGAATGTATAACGATGATAATCGAAACAAAACCGAGTAATTTTGTTAATAATCTATCCAATGAATCATATTTTAGTAATGGATTCTTTATTATTTAAAAAGTATTAGTTATATATTAAGTTAAATTATTTTTGTAAATATTTAATATTGGAAATATCTGAATGTATGCTAACCTTTTCTAAAATTATTCTTATCATTATTCTTATTATTATTTATTGTTCATTTTTAAATTCTACATTGTACATAATTTACATATAAAATTCTTTATAAATTTGTAACAAATGTTTTAAGAAAGAATTAGAATTTATTAAATAAATCGCATTTATCCATTTTGTATGTCTGTACATAAAGATTGTGTTAAAGTTTAAATATCTTAAAAAATAAAATATAAAAAAATTAGATACTGTATTTTTTTTAAGTTATAAAAATTTATTGATACGAAAGGTCTACGGTTGCAAAATTTGTTGTTAAAATTAATAATGGATCAATATTAGCTATAAATAATAATATCAGAGAGGCTGTTTATGTGTTATTAATAAAATTTATATGATTTAGAAATTTTATGAATATTTCAAATGATTCAATTTTTTTCGTTATTTAATTTTTTCAATTATAAATGTTTATAATATTATTTACAAAATGAGGTATGCGCATTTATCGCTATGAATGATTATTTTGTTTACATTAAGAAATAGAGAAAAATATGTGTATCGAGTTTCGAAATTCAATGGGACTTTTTAATAAAATAACTCCGCGTTCTAACTTAACAAAATTTTCCTATAACTCTGAACGGCAGCTTGTGTGCAAATAATGGATACAACATATGGTTCACAGTTTCATCGAGTAGAGAGCGGATTTGTACTATTACAAAGATTGTTTTCAAGCCTGGCTACTGTCCAAGGTGTTACAGCTCCAATACTATCTAAATACTCTTCTTTTCCTGGTAGTGCAAAAATGATTTCACTCAGGCAATTAAATTAAAAGTGCATTCAATCAGATAAAAAGAGGAAAAGTGAATTCGAAGGTTCATCAGACATTAATTCCCTTGTACTTTGATTATTTTTTCTAGAATTCATTGTTTCATTTCCCCTGATATCAAATCACTTTGTTAATATAAAAAGTATCGTGCAATTTTTCAACCGATATTTTAGTAAAATTTTTAAACGATATATAAAATTACAATTATAAAATAAATTTATAAAATTTCGAAATCTATGGGAAAACGGATATTATAACGAGTATTTCCCAATGAACAGGGAATAGAAGACATTTTTTGATAAAACTTATAAATGAGTAATAGACTATCAAATAATAATACAATACTTGTTAATAAATAATTTTTATAATGATATTAAATCGTAAGAATTACTTTTAAAAGTTGATGAGAATTATTTTTAAATTTTCAATGTCAATGTGATTATCAGAATTATGAGAATTATTTTGTACAGCTTAACAAGCTATATGATTTTAGAAAGTTTTATTTATTTACAATCAATATAATATAATATAACATTTATGATAAAAATATCATTTGCATATCTTTAACATGGATTATGCCATTAATAGTCTCGAGTATGATTAGTTATGAAATATTTAAATGAACCTTTATATTAGTAAATAATTTGTTTTTATACTGTATTATTCAACATTATGCATTATTTTTGCTGTATTGTATTAGCTTATCTATTCTGTAAAGTCTACATATTATAAAATTTTATTAATAAAAAACTTATTTGGGTAGTTAAAATATTCGTTTAAATTTCGGATTTTAACTACTGATACTGATTTTAACTACAACTCGGATGTACAAAATGTCGATTTATAATGTTTATTTCAAAATTATTATACATTTAGAATGAATTGATATTTTCCAGTAACATGTTTCTTTATGGATTTATAATTTAATATCAAAACTTTTAAAGCTTTTAAACCTTTTAAAATACGTCACTCTTTTTCATTTTGATTTAAATCAATCATACTTTGCATACCCATTCGTATCTTATTTCTCTTAAAATCCAGTTTCCAGTTTTATATTAGATTCTTATCTTCTGCCTTCATCATGGTGTATCTAAATCTAATTTTATACATCGATATTCTACTTATATTCTGTATAGTGATTTCTATATTCAATTTTGCTGATATTGTTATAGAAATAAAAAACGTAAAACTTACTAAGATTCTAATAATTTTGATAAAATCAAAATTTTCATTATTAAAAATTATTTTCATAAAGTACTTATTAAATTTATATCGCTAGTATATTATTGCAATAAAATACTTAAATATATCATATAGAACTTTTACTAGCCATTTTATGTACGCATGCTTATAGTCTAACATTAATAAATCGTATATTCATTTAATACTTTGTTTATTTCTAAGTTTTTTTTTTTATCTGAACCAAATTTCTGTATTATCAAGCCTGATTACTTTCATATAATTTATTGAATTGAAATCGTTATTTTTACATTGTTATCTTTACACTAACATTTCGCAAAGTATAAAACATAGAAATTATAAAATTAATGAAATAAAAAAAATAATATCCATATAATTTTTTTTATTTCAGCACCGTATTATATTTTTTTTATTAAATTATATGATTTATTAACTAATAATTATTGAAATATTTTTTTTAATTATTGATAGACTTCTTACGGTATTATTCGAAAATACCATTGTTTTTTTTCACTGACCCCCAAATATTTCGTATAACGCTGAAAATATTTGTTATAGCTTTAGAGGATTCTAGTATTACAATGAACCTTGACGTTAAAAAATTTCTTTTGTATCAAAGTGATATACATGTATAGGAAGTACTTTGGCTGAAATAGGGTGTGTGAGAACAATCGACAAAGATTGGAGGCGGTAAAGCTTGCAACCGTCAACCATGTAAAAGAAATAAATAAAAGCGCCACTTGTTTTTGTGTATATATGAACATGAGTGAGCGTGGGTATGCAGATATTTTTCTATATGTGTCGTCTACGTACGAATTTAAGTACGCATTTTATACAACTCTTGAAAATTTTATATCGCTATTTATAATTTAAAAAGTTGTAAAAGACCATTTATTTTCAAAGGTAAATTTTGTGTGTTTAGTCTAAAAATATAATTCAATAACACTCAAAATTGATAATGTATAAGAATAACTTACTTTATATTCAATTTAAATAATTTTATTTAATATTTAAAATAATTTATTTGATAATTATTAAAATTGAATTTTTTCTTTAACTGAGTTATTGAAAAATAATATTATAACACTAATTCTTTCACAATAATGGTTAGTCTATTGCCTATTAGTTTGTTATTTTGAAAAAAATTGAAGATTTAGAAAAAATAATGTATTATAATAACTTAATTTAAATTGATAGGCAGAATCAGTTTTGTTTATTTATTTTATATAGATTTCAATTTAATTATGAAGGTTCAGTTTCTGAAAGAAAAAAGAACAATAATTTAAGATAACGTAGTCAATATTTAAATTTTTATTATATATTACTTATTCTGAGAAATTATTAATTTTTTGTTTATCTATACATAACACGACGGTCATTCTCGTAATTGTAGCATTTTGAAAAGAAGAGTACATTTCAATTTATTTTTTAACTATAAATAGTATCTTCTTAAAGGTCTAAAGTACGCAACTACCATTATACGTAGGCTGTTATTATAACTAACGCAATAAAAGTCTTAATTATTTCATAAATAATTTTTATCTTAATTATCTAATATAATAATATTAATAATAATAATAATAATAATCTTTTATCTAATATTAGTCTTTGAAAAATTAAAGCTTTTTAATATGCAATAAAAAGAAATTAATTGCTGAAAAACGATTTTATAAACATCACGTAGTCAATTGTATTTAATTTGAATAAATATCAAAATAAAGTTTTTTAATATTACAAATAACTCTTGTAACGATATAACTTTAACATCAAACAATATTTACAAAAATTATGAACAAAAAAAATTTCATAAATATTGCAAAAGCATACTAAGATAGCATAACTAAGTAAGCATGAGAATTTTAAGGTTAGTAATGCGTGATGAATTTCACCTCGATTCTATCCATTTACAAACAGCAATAAAATTTACTGCATATTTTTAATATAAAAGTAATATGAATGTTTTTTTATTTATTTTACTTAATTGAATATTTATTCAGTATAATTAAAATATTATACGTTATCATAATTGTCACAAATATTTTATTATTTATTCTAGAATTATTAGAAATATATATATATATATATATATATATATATTAATTTTTAATACTTCTTATAATTAAATTCTGTTTCATTTAATTAAAATGAATATTTAATTTTTTGACTTCTTAAAATATTTTGAAGCCGAGAACTAATTTTTAAAGAAAAGAATTTTTAAGTTTTAAATATTTTATATGCATAGACGTATTCTGTCGATTTTAATATTTAAATTAAAAATTATCTTATGATAATGCAATTTATCATAACAACAGTTTTATTCTAACTTTTGATATTATAAATTAAAGAAGCTCAATGAATTCAGTAGGTTAAATAAATCGCAAAGTCTAATCCCAAATGACCGGCTTAAATTAAAGAGGGCGGCTATTACGTTCTATTATGAATAATAGCGGTACCAAAGTGCCTCATGTGATTTTGCTCTTTAACAGAGCTATAAGCAACGGGACTTTCAAATATTTATAAGTCTTTCTCTTTGAATAACATTTTTTTAAACTACAATTATAGTGATATTGCTATTTAATTTGTTTTCTATATTGTCAAAACGTATTGGAATAAAACAGTCGAAAGAATTCAATTATTTTTCAAAATACAAGTAATTAACAAATTACATATAGTATGCTGTAATAATAAAAGCAAATACTTTTCATTTACAAAAATGAGACACAGATTTTATCATATGTCATTAAAAAGTAGCATTAATTTTACATAAATCGAAATTCTTTTTAACGTAAATCAATTAATTTGTAGTAAATATCTAATAACGTTATATATTATTGTTCTGTTATTTATATGATATACTAAAAATATTTATTAATCAATAAAATCAATTAAAAATCAATAAATCCGATTTTTAAATTATATTTCTATGAAAAAGAAATCATTAAGCATAATCAAATATTGCTCTTTTAACATAATGAATATATTGCTATTAACTATTTTTGCAATAGAAATTTGTAAAAATCATTTTATTAATAATCTTATCAAATAGATTATCTATATTTATAATATATAATTTATTTAAATTAATGCAAATTCTTTAACCGTGATTTATATATAATATTTAAGTCTAATTAATAAACATTTTAAGAACTAAATAAGTTCTCTGATTATTAATTTAAATTTATATTGATTCACATAATAAACTTATCTAAGTTTCACTAAATAATGAATCTCATAAAAATAGATTTATTATCTATTAAACATATTCTACATATTTTATAATAATATGAATATTATTTAATATTTTAATAAAGTAGATCGATATTTATATGTCCTTAAAATTATAAAATATAGAAAAAAAATACCAGAGTACTTGATAAAAAATACGCTGAAAATCCAAGTTACGTTGCGTGATGTGGGGCGCTTTGACGCTGTTATTTTACGATACTTGAAAGGGTCAAAAGCCTTGTAAAAAATAATCATGATTAAAGGCTCTTTCGTATAATAACAAAATCAAAAAAGATAGTAGTGTCATATAAAATGTAGTTTAATAATGTCTGTATACCGTTTTAGAATGAACACGTACAAAATCTTGCAACACTACACCTATGTGTACTTTACACAGTAATAGACTCTCGCGAGAACTCGGCTATTTACATATTACATTTTATCATAATTAAAAAGTTTACATAATCTATTGGAAATATCATAGTAAAAAATATAAGGCATTGAAAAATATAAATATACATTAAAATATCATAAATTAAGGGTTTCGTACAAGGAAATCATTAAAGCATTTTATAAATAATAATTTATTTTAATTAAAAACGAACATTAATTATTTGAAAAGATCCATTTTCATTAATTATCTGGTTTTATTTCAATACTGTATACAATAAACTTGGATAAGCTTAATTATTGGAATTTCCTTTTATTTAAATATTTCTATAAACAGCAAAAGATTTTTGTTAAAATTTTTTATATTTAATTTTCTTATTTATCAGGCATAATTTTACCGAATTAATTCTAACGATAACATTTTCATCAAAAGTACTCGAGTTAAAACATAGATGCACATGCGCATAAGTATATACTTGTAGTTTTAAAGTCAATGAAAATGAAATAAAATGCATTCTATTTAATTATTATTGTTATTATTGTTGTTGTTATTATTGTTATTATTATTATTATTATTATTATTATTATTTATTATTATTATATAAGTTAACGAAAAGAGGTTGCAAAAATCAAGCTGCTAAACTCATTTAATATACATACTGAAAATTTGATTTACAGTTTGTAATATTGATAAAAAAATACTCAATGTTAATTACAAGCAATGAAAAATTAATTACATTCAAAGTTATTTAAATGAACAAGCCGAAAATAAAGAAAAAAAACATAATTTTGTTTACTTATCTCTTCCAAATATTATAACAATAATATATTATTATCATTATCATTATTATTATTATTATTATTATTAGAGTAACATAATATTTAATAATCATAAAATTATGTGAACTTATAACTATAACTATAACTGCGAATTATAACTATAGTTGTATTTATATATAATTTTATTCTTTCTTTTTAAAATATTATTTAAATAAAAATGAGAATAAGTATTTACAAAATTATTTAATTAAATTAACTTATGTATTTCTTATTGAATTTCAAGTATTAGTTTTAAAAAATTCTAAAGTTTTTATTGTCATTAATTCATCAAACTTTATTAAAGTAAAATAAAATTTTTTTTTGCAAATATCATAACTTTTAAGTAGATGGATTGGATTAGGACCTTGATTATTATTTTTAGGTTATTTTTGAACTAATGTTCTTTTATATACATAATTTAAATGTATATATACATATATTCATAATCATATATGTATGTATATACCTAAATCACCTAATTGTGTCTTGTAGATAAAATGTTTCGTTCGTTGTTTTACGATGAAAGCTTTGGGATTCTGCTTATGTTTTACATTAATGCTTTCTACGTATGCTATACAGTTATAGAGCTACATTGACGACTGGTGGTAACCCTATGTAAGCTAGCATACGTAGTCTATATTCTGTCTCTCGTCCTCTCAACTAGCATTTTTATATGCAAGCTTCCGAAGAGTGACCTAATTTTGCAATAACGTTATAAAACGGTGTCGCTTATTTACAGTTTGTGGAATGTTGATATATTCTGAAAATACCTAGATGGACATACGCGGATTAAATTCTCTTCTCTTATTTTTCTTCTTTTACTCTCCTTCCTTTATTCTAACATGTCTACCTCCTAATCCTTCGGGTTGCAAGATTTTACTGTAGCTTTGCATTGTTTTCATGCACTTATGATTATATATCGTAGTTTTTCTCTTTTACATGTTCTTATTTCTGGGTTCTATATATCTTCTGAATTACTGATGCATTTTTTTATGTTCAACAGTATTGTGTTTTTAAAAGAAAAGAGGAACAAAGAATAATCTCAAATTCGTGATTTTTAAGATTAATTTAATTCAACTCTCTGCTTATCGCAGCTTTTATTATATTATTTAATGTATTCGTCTCGCAAATTCATTTATAACATATTTTTAAGAAATAATTGCTTACATAATTTAGTTATTAATTAGAGGTCATATATAGACTAATATTAAGGCAGAATTCTAAATGTTCATTGTCAGCTTAATTTAATTTTCTGTAAAATAGTTATTACTTGTTGGAATAAAAAATATTAAAGTTTCTAAAATTCTTAAAAATTGCAATAATACATATATATATATATATATGGTAATTTGAGTGCCATTGTAAGAAGTTTAAGAAAGATAATATACAATTATAATAGGATGTATAGAAAATATTGCGTAGTAATTATAAATTTATTTAAAAAAATTATGTTATGACTATAGTAACAATATAAATTATATACTTTATATTTTTCTGTTTCATAAATATCTAATATGTATTTTAACTAGGATAAGTATTATAAGCGTTAATTATATACGAGACCTTTATCAAAAATTTTATTAAATATTTTGCTGAGGTAGTAATTTGTGTAAGTCACTTGGTCTAGTTATTACTAATTTAAAACGTTTCCTTTTCCTCTTAAAAAATGCACATAATGTAACAAGTGACTCTAAGTAGGCCAGTATATAAATACTGTAGTATATAAATACTGAGTATCATATGATTTTTTTTTTTTTTTATAAAGTTTTCGAAAAATATGTTTGTTATAAAAATTTAAGACAAACTAAAAAATAAGCTTTATACGATCAAATATTTCCAACGAAATAATAAATGTATTTAATTTCTTAATTAGTTTTTAATAAAATTAATTTATTATATTACTAGTTAATAATGTCGAATTGTGTAAATATTTATATATGATTTTTTTATTATTTGTTGAATGAAGGAAGTGGAGAAGGAATGAAGGAAAGAAAAAACAGAGTTTAACAGCGAGAGGGGGAGACGGAAAGAAGGAGTTGAGAAGGGAGGTAGCGAAAACGACAGGCTGTAAAGAGAGTAAAGAGATGGAGGAAGAGCACGTGTATAGCATAAGTTTACTCGATATCTGCCAGTGAGAATCTGAGTTTTTTGCTTTTAACTCCAAACCTAATAATGTACTCGTGCAATTATTTATATTTCACGGAATTCAGTTATTTAAAGTAAAATAACATACAAAAATGTTATTTGCTTCTACAGTTTTAAATATGAACAACGCATAACATCTGTCGAAGCTTATGTATAAAAGGTTTACCGCATACCTATGATTGATACGATAAAATTCTTAATTAAAACTTTATAATTCTTTATTCAATATATTGGTAGAACTATATTTGCTGCAATTTTTATAATTTGCTCATTTTTAGTGAAAATATACAGGATATGTAAAATTTTATTCAGAACTTTGAAAGCTATAAAAGGAAAAAAGATAAAACCTTCGAATTTTCATTTACGTATAGTTAAATTATAATTCATCAAAATTTGTAAAAAAATATTTGACCTCAATCTACTTTGCTACTAATGAAAATATTTTATTAAAAATCGCAATAAATATTCGAATATATAATTATTAATGATCAAGTTAAAACGTCGGGGATACTTTAAATAATTTAAATTTAATAAATAACTGGAATTTTTAGCAAGAACCTAAATTAGAACGTACCGTTGGTCTGGATGGTAAGATTAAGAGATTTACGTTAAGTTTATGATACATATGAGTTAAGTATAAATGATATAAATGTCTGAAATTAAAAAGCAAAGCATATCTAAATTTTTGTCATTTTTTCTTTCGTTTTCAGTTTAGAAATTTGTATTGCTAATAGTTGAAGTGATGATCTCAAATAAAGAGAGAGAACAAAAAACAGAGAAACCCGTGAACAAAAAGTCTTTTGAATTGTTGAATCTCCGATAAGAATCCACTCAAAGCCTTGAATCTTGCAAGTTAAAATGAAACGCGTTTGTCTATCTTACAAATGTTTTACAAGAACACTTTTTATGCTCATAAAACAAAATATGACACTGATCCAGCAGTGCTGAAGCTGATAGACGAGATGACATTAGCCCGATCGAAAGCTGTCGGCTCGGCCAAAGCGAGCGCGCGAGCAAATAAGCCGAAAGAAAGTACACGCGACTAACCTTGAAAGTGTGCGATAACAAGAAGGAAGCACAAGAGCAAAGTCGAGCGATTCGCATATCCCATACTGGCTGACCGATGGCAATGAATCACTCGCGCGCGAGAACAAACACGATGACAACGGCGACTCCCTAGCGGCATCTAGGCGATACAACTCCTTCCCGCCGCCTCTCCGACCAGCTGGGCAAACACATTCGCGGGGGATCAGTGCACTCGCGTAGCGGAGGCCAGGCACAAGCAATGGCAGAGCGATTCGAACGCGCAGAGCCGGTACCGCTCTAGCTGCGGAACTGAGCCAAACTAAGCGCCGGTGGTAGGCTAGAGCCACTCGCTGCGACCGACGCAGACTGCTCTGCCAGCAGCCCCCACCATCATGCAGTGCTCGACGACGGCGTCGGATACACGTCGATGCACCTACACGCGATAACTGCTAAAAATGACACCAGGAGCCTTCTCACCTGCCCCCGTTAGCGCCCTTCCGACGCCTCGCTACCAACCCTGTTTCTTTAACGTTTCCGTTGATCCCCCTTCTCCGATTTAAATTCGGGGCTCTAAGGGTCTTTATTAAAAAGTAGTAGCTGCAAAAGGAGTTTCCTACAACCCTAATCTTACGACCTGTATTAAAGGAGATATCGGTATTTTCGGGCCTAAGCTAACTTTTCATATTTCCCCCCTCCTGAGTTTTATTATGCTTTCTACTTGCCCCTGTTGTTTTTTTTTTTTTTGGTCTTCCTCGATTCCCAAGCTGCAAGTGTATTAAGTTCATATAAGATTAATTCCAGCGGTTTTCTAAACACTCGAGTCGGAAATTAAAATAAATTTTGACCTACTCTTTTAATAAACCGTTTATTACTCCATGGTCCACAGGGTAGAGCATGCGATAAGCGTCGATAATGGATATTCCCTTGGAGGCTCGATGATTTATAAGGGTGGGGGCGAGAATCCATATTTTAATAACTACGCAAGACTTTATAAAACTAGGATTTCTGCGAATAACTGATTCACATTAACTTCCTAACGTTCAGTTAATTTTATATATTACGGCCAAATACTATTTTATAAAAAAAATGTTCATATCTAAAATTTTGCATAATTTATTGGATAGATTATAAATATTTGCTTTACGAAAATTAAAAAAATTAATTCGGTCTCTTATATATTTCAGACATGATTTGTTTTTATTAAGTATTATACTTATTTATTCATCAACTTCCATATAAGTTTATTTTACAAATGACACCTACAATAGTGTACAAGCTTACATACTCTTACAGCTGTTCTCTTAATAAATTATGTAAAATTCACAAAGTTATAATAAAAAGAAAATCAAAATTTATTGAAAATAAAGATACACATATATTAGATTTGCTTTGATACAAGCGAATATAAAATCAAGAATATGAAAGTTATTTACTTAAAAATATGTTATTATTGATGAATAATAATTAAATTTCAATGTTGTGGAAAAAGAAATTTATTGTCTTATAAAAAAATATATTGTACAGGGCTAAGGGGGTTAAATAATCAAAAAGTGAATTATAACGTAGTAGTAATTTATACGGTGATGTACTAGTAGATTAATGCAATTTTTTTATGAAGAATTTACTTTTAAATTACAGATATTGATATATTATCAATTATTTTATAATATTTTATTATTATCGGAATAAAATATTATTATTAAAATTATTAATAGAAAATTAAAAAATTACAAAAATTTGACACGATGACTTCAAGTAGAATATTTTACTTGTACAGAAAAAATTAAAAGTAAATTTTGCACCGAATAATGCCAGTTATTGAATTAAATTATTTCTAAAAATAGTTTTTGTTAAGAAACATGGTTATCGATAGCACAGAAATTATATTTACAGATTTAATTTTTCTTTTATGTAAATTCATCGTTCTAAGATGAAATTTCATTCTAAATATTGAAGTTAATAATTCTGATATTTGAATACGTAACGATATGCTTTGAAAACTATAATTTTTAATATATTATTTTTTTACACTATCTTTACTATATCATTTAGTATTGTATATACTATATATACTTTTTATACATTTTAGTAATCTATTAAATTTTTGCAATTTTAATTATCTAAATTTTTTCGTATTTAGTACATATATTTTTTAATTAATTATAATATTTTACATTCAATTCAGAATAATTTTATTTCAAAAATTTTTTTATTTTTATTTTACTGCATTCAGTTCTTATAGTTAGTTTTTAAGTTATGAGATAATTCTGCTTTGTTCTGTTTATCCTTTGCAGATATTTTTTTCCTAAACAAATCTATACTTGTATCAAATATTAAAAACGTAGTATACATAATAAATAAATTAGATTTATAATTAAAATAACATTTATTGTACATAGTATGCAAACATATTTTATTCAAAGATTAATAAAAATACCTTTATAAAAATAGAAAAAATGAATTAATAATGGTTGGCTTAACTTATGTTCCTATAATTATGTATATTGTTCCATAAATTCATACAAGAATATAAGCATTCTAATACAAAATAATACTAATACAAACAAATATAAATATTAATATTTATACATATACTTATTTACGTATATTTTTATTAGTGATAGAGACAGACTTTTAAATTTAAAAAATTTAAATAAAATTTTAGATTAACAACTAAACATTACATATTCGTCTGTAGCATTGTTAGTTGTCGTTGTTGATGAACTTCTTTTTGTTGTTTTTGTGTAGCGAAAAGGTTACAGTGTTAAAGTTGTAATTTGATAAATTTTTGGTTGATAGAGTAGAAGAATAGAAAAAATCAAATGTATTTAAGCGCTTTCTTCAATTTGTTAAAACTATCATTGTCTCACGTTCGTTACTCTAACTACAAGTTACCTATACAGTATATATCAGCACGATGTAATATTCGCATATAACATTAGTGTCTGTTATAAT
This sequence comes from Platyscapa corneri, assembly GCA_018907185.1. NCBI lineage: Eukaryota > Metazoa > Arthropoda > Insecta > Hymenoptera > Agaonidae > Platyscapa > Platyscapa corneri. The sequence goes on along the minus strand of JACCHW010000058.1, from coordinate 783,958 downwards.
CATACAATTATTTGAAAAAAGCAGGAAGCCTTATACTTAATTATTGTTCATAAATTTTTGATAACTATGGCAGAGATGAAATATTTTTAAGACCAATAATTTCTAACTTATGAAATGTAAAAATATTATTAGACGTTAATGTTAAAAATTAACTAAAGCCTTGATGAATATTAAAAAAAGGAAGCTACAGCAATGAAGTTGAAAATACTCGTGGAGAAAATGATTATAAATTCTTGGTAAAGAGCTCGTTAAGGCTCAAAAAGGAGTGACGTACTCCGGATATATTCAGATTCAAAGCGCGTTTATTTATTTCCTTCGCCTCGTACATTCGTAGCCTTTTCACGGGGTTCGTGTTAGCAAAAAGGTTCTACTCCGAGTACGCGCTTCATATTCAGTGTGCGAAAGACGGAGAGAATGTATCGGGAACTTGAGAGCAAGCGAGAAGAGGTACGTAAAGGGGGACTCGATTGCTGTACTTCAGCTACCGTAAAGGGAATAAAGATGGGCGCATCAGGTCTACAAGAGAGAGAAGCCCTTTGGCATTCCGCGAGAAGTTAACGAACATCAAACTGCGCAAGTCAAAGGGCCGCTCATACAACAAGAGCTACAGTCAAGCGAAGTCGCAAGCACAGCGACGCGGCTCGTCATCGGGATCATCGTTACCGCAATCGCCCAACTCTCTCGGCTGATCTACACTTTCTCTTATCCGAGTTTCCGCCTCAAGAGGGTAGTCACCCCATCGCTATTATGAACATTCGAGCACTGCGTTTGTTTCATCTGCTTTTGCATACGAGCCGCCCTTTAGAGAGTGAGGAAATCTTTGTAAAGGTCTAAATAGTCACATACATAAGTAAAACGATTGATCAATATGTACGTCACAATACCATTAAAATCAAATTTCACAAATAAATATAGAAAATAATAAAATTATATAGATAAAAAATTAAAAAATTAAACAACCTTTATTTCAATGAAATAAAAATTTTTATGTTAAATTTTGCTATCACCCCATCACAAGTCTTTGAAGCTAATCTATTAGAATAAACTTACGAATAATATCATTAGCACTAGAAGAGTGATTAATGGAAAAATAATCACTTCAAGCAGTTGGCTAAAAAAGTACGATTTTCTCAAAATACAATATAGTTTGTACATAAATTGAAAAAGTTCAATAAAAAAGTGATTTTTCATTTACAAATTAATAAGATGCTTTATCTCTTTGAATATTTAAAACCATAGTATTCTAATTAATCTTTTGAAAATCTTTGGTTCCATTTTTTAAATTTCTATTCATTAACGCAATTTATCAACATTTTTTTTACAAATGCTGTTTTTATAGTTAATATAATGGAATTAAAAACTTTACTTATCATAAGCGAAATAAGACCGTTTATACCTGTTTTCTATAGCATGAGAAAAGTAACCTTAAATATTTGCTAGAACTTATTAAGCGACTAAGTGTCTTTTTTCATATCTAATGAAGCTTACTTTTTTAATTTTTGACAAACTTATCACCGGTAAAAGAAATATTTAATAAAATATATAAGTACAGAGTTGTAATAAATTGTATGGACAACATCAACAAATTATATGATATTCGATTTAAAAATACACAAGAAAAATAAATAAATTAAAATTTATTTATAATTACGAGAATAGTATTAATTTAGTAGTGATTTTTATTGCTTTTGAACAGAATTAAGTAATAAATAAATGTAAATGTAGTTCTATCAATTTTTAGGGAAATTGCTTCCAATGCATTTTTATAATGTATTGAAACGGGTTTTTTAGACAGAGACTAGATTTACACGTTCAACCAAAAATAACTTCTATATCGATGGTATATTATAGAATAATTTGAAATTTTATATAAAATATTCTTATTGATACTAGTTAGTAAGCTTTACAAGTACATCATTCACTATTTAAAATATCGGGAAATCTAAAAATTAATTATTAAAGAGGTAAAATATAATTTTTTAGTATTTTACTACCATTATTAAATATGAAATTTTGAGTATAATCAAAGTATGTTATTAACAAGAATAATTTTTTAAAATGACTCGTGAGCAATACTTTTATATGAAATACTTGTGATAAAAGCTAATTAATACTGATCTAAATAGCATAGGATATAGTGACTTCATCATCTACGCTGAAAGCGTCGATGATCATAGCAGTAGCTCGCGTGCTATTTCTAAAACTGGGCCGTGTAGATGTTCATCTTTAAAAACCAGTCCAAGATTTTTGGTGTCATCACATAAAGTTGCTGTCATATTAATTCATTTGAAAATATTCAAGGATTGATTGATTGATTCAGCGTTAGTGTTACAGCTTCTCGGAAAGATTTTATTATTTAGAACATATTTCTGGCACTTTAAATTAAGACTTCGTAAAATTTATATTTTTAATTTATTAAAAACTTGATTTTTCATAAAATATGTTTTAATTTGTTATAATCTAATCATATTAAATCACAAATATTTTTTAAACTAAAATAATAAATCTGAAACGGAAGTTTGCGAAAGATATTGTAAATATTCAGCATTTTATTTTCTACCATAAAGATCAGATTTTTAACGAAAACTAATCTTTGTAATTTGTTAAATTTATATTATAATAGTTAGTAAATAGTTCTGATATTTAGACTGTTATCGAATTTATGTCTTTATAAAAAACATTATTGTAAAAACTGAAATTTTTTACACATTTTTGTATACATAAATATATTTTAATTTAATCAAATACATCTTGTATATAGAAAACAAAAAAATTTCCCCGTGATTAGAAAAATTAGTATCTATTTAAGTAAATGTAAATTTTTTTAATTTGCATTAAACCACGATTAATTGTATTTTTTAAATTATTCTCACAATTCAGATTATTTTATTATTATGGAATAACAATATTTTTTTAAATATCATTAATCATATAAATACATGTTTCTAATATATTTTTTAAGAAAATACAATATAAATTTTTTGCAGTAATATCAATTTATATTATTAGTTTATAACAAAAACTTAAAGATACTTCTGTAAATTATTTAATAACCAGGTTTGTATGGAAATTTAAATAAATTATATAACATTTATAAATCTCATAATAATATCTTATAAAATTAAAATTATAAAATTACTTGTCCTCGGTTTAAAAATATACGTTTTATGTTTAGAGAATTGCTTAAGTTTTAGTCATTACTAAGAAGTAATTTCAAGCAGTCGATTTGAAAGTTAACTTCATTAAGTTCACGAATATATATTTATAGTTATTTTCGCAACTAAAATTTAGCTCATATATTTTCCTATTACTATTTAATTTATTGCTCAGACGATTCTTCGTAGAATTTATTATTTTAAGATGATATGAAAGAGGAATGGATGATTCAAATTTGAAAAAATATTTTCAATTGTTAATTATAAGTGGTCAAATGCACCCCTTAATTATTCCCTATTAGTGTTGAATTACTATCTTAGTTCACCATTTAATGAAATTTTGTAGATATATGAATATTCGTTCTTGACAATACGGTTTTTATCGACAAAGTAATATCATGAAAATGGTTTCATAATCTTATATTTATTTTTTTAACTCAAATAAAATGAATTCTGTAAATTATTGATACAAATATCAAGAAAACTCTATAAATTATTTTATGAATTGTATTATAACAAGAATCTTATCAGTGCATGGTTTAATTGAGTATTTATTTAGGATTTAAATATTTTCAAAAAAGCTTTAAAATAATCGATCAAAGACAATTATGAAGTAAGTTAATATATCGAATAATATAAGAATAATTTTTGATGATATAATTAAAATATTCTTATAATATTACAAAATTATATTTTATGATATTTAATTAAAGGCAAAAACTAAAATATAATTATTCATTCTTAAAAAAAGTACCTGTTTAATTATAATCCATTTAGATAATAATAATACATAAGTTTAAATTAATTTTTTATTAATTTACACTTTTATGCACGTAATATTATTAATATTATGAATAATATTATATTTATATTATGAATTGTCAAAGCATCATCATGTTTTAATTTTTTTGCTGTAAATTCTATACGAAAGTTAATTAAGTTTACGAAATCAAATATGAAATAATAGAATTTAAAAAAAATGCATAATAATGCGACATAAATAAATAATAAAAATAAAAACTATAAATAAATGTCTTTTAGCATGAATTTATATTTCTTTTTAATTATATTTATAAGTATATAATTTATATATTATATAAGTATGCGGGTCTTATGTGAGTATATATATCCGCCAATATTTGCATGTATTGAAATCAACAGTTAAAACATGTAATAAATAATTTCTGATTAGAACTGTTCAGAATTAAAATATTGCAAATTTTCTTTTTCTTTCACGGCTATAGTATTTACTTTATTTAATTTAATTTTCTAAAAATCACAATTTATTAATATAAATGATAATACACTATGATACGCACAAGATATAATTCTTTGCAATATTTCCTTTTAATAAAACTTTAAATTTAACACTTATGCATTTCTTTATTATTTATAACGACCATTACATTTCTTAGTAATCGTGTTTCCATAAAAATATTTATTAATTAATAGTCAAAATTAATTACACAACTTATAATTTCTCCTTATGATTTTAATCATATACTTTATATTTTTAGCTGTTGGTAATTAAAAAAAAAGAAAGCAAATATTACAAATATTCACTATTTATTTTATACATAAATAATAATGTTCAAATACAATTTAAAAATCTACGTTTTTTCTGGATACAAACGTAATATTGTTAACTGAAAAAATTAGATCAATGTAAATTATAATGAAAATAGTCGTATTTATCACATCATAGTTTTACTTTTCTTTCTTAATTTACTTACAGTTGTCAAATTTGAGGATACAATATTAATCCAGACATATTGTACTCATCGTAAACATCTGAAAAATAAAGATTTCTTAATTTAATAAATCAGTATCATAAGTAACGGAGAAATCATGTAATTTGAAGATAATTTATTTATGTTAGAAATATTAAGTTATATACCATACAGATGAAACAATGGAATATAAATAATAAATTTCACTTTCTATATCAAAGTATATATTAATGATTATATTTCAGGTTACTCTTAAATACTTATAAATAAAATATATCGACTCTTGTTTACATCGAAAAATAAATTATTTTCTATGTGTAAATTTAATACGCAAATAATTTATAAAGCCACACAAATGAATAAATAACTATTTATACTTATCTTTAATTTATAAATTGCTCAAAAAATTTCCATAAAAAATTATGTTTATTTGATTATTAACTTATTTATTCAATATAGAATTAATTTTTTGGAATACTGATTAAATAAATATAGTATAAAAATTATAATAAACATAATGACTTTGTTTTGTCTTTATTTTTGTTTCTCCCCGCAGATAAGTAGTATAATATAATCAAATAATTTCCTTTAACATGAATGTTTTAATTTATATAGCTAAGATTTTTCTCGTGGAAAGAATTTGTGGAACCCCGTCCTCTCCACGAGTAAAGTAAGTTTAACGTATCAGTAGAATACGGCTTTATTGGAGTATCGTAGGATATGTCGCGATTTCCTACAAAAGCACGAACCTTCTTTTTCCTTTAGACTTAACAAGGTCTCAGTTATAAAACGTTAAATGTGCACTTGGATAGAGACACGTTCGCGAGAAACAGTCAAATGCGGAGCTTTCTAAGCGTCTTTTATTGAATTTTATCATGGGTGTTGAGCTCTCACATAATAATTGTGTCTTTCTTTTTCTTCTGTAATCGCTTTGTATATATTACAATACTCTCGTCACAGCCTCCACTGCGTCATTTACCACTGCTATTTATTATATTTGTACCTTTTTAAAGACACGCGAGCTAGTCTATCATTCTTGTCCTACGACTTTGTTTTTTCGCGTTTAAGTTCACAACGATAAATGACTATCGTTTGAAACATTTCAAGTTAATTCCAGGATTATATTGATTTTTAATACAACACAGAAATGATTTTCTACAATATATATATATATATATATATATATATATACTATCCAGAAATAGTAGCGCTTCTATGAGAATTCTATATAAGAGTTCTATAAGACATTGGTATTATCTTCAATTTTTAAAAAGGACTCAAAATATTTAGTTCATTCGGAGTTTTTTTTTTGTATTTTCCATTTTAACTTTATATTTTATTGATAAATATATAATTATTACTCATCGATAACCTTCTTAATTATTGTCATAATTAAACCCAAAATGAGAACGAAAAAAATATATATAAATTGATGAATATACTTACCAGCAAACTTTACCGCCACCCTTTCCTGTCAAATATAAAATAAATTATTAATAATATGCACATCATATATGCAGAAATACTTATTTATCAAATTTATCTTGGTAAATAAATAATACACTAAATAATAAGATATTAAAGTTTAGAAATGTTTCTTATGTTGTCTTAATTATGTTACTTAATTTATATAAATATTGATTTTTAATGTAATTTTTTAATTTCATATTGTTAAATTATAATTGAAAAGTTTACCATTTTTTCTTCTTTTAATTTTTTAACACAAAAAATGCACGATATATATCTAGAAACACAAATTGTTTGCGACAAATGGATAATTTTACTGTTATAAATATTAAAAATATAAATAATCTAAAATTTTCATAAAAAATGTGTTAAAAACAAATATTATTCATCGTTATAATTTATTAAAATTTAATAACCTAAATAATAATCTTAAATAATCTAAAATTTTCATCAAAAATGTGTTAAAAACGAATATTATTCATCGTTATAATTTATTAAAATTTAATATATACATTTTATAATAAAAATATTACATTAATAAGTGCTGATAAACGCTGAATATAAAAAATATCTCAATTATGTTTTCAAGAAATTATTATAAATACTATTTAAAGCATATTCGATCTATTAATTATTTGAATTAAAACATATCTCTGATTTTTTAAGAATTATCAAATTTAGTTAATAAAATTTATTTTTGTTCGATATTTTTTTTTTTAATTCTTTTACTTTTACTTTTAAGGTAGTATTAAAACATGAAATTTACAGTATCTTTCTGTAATAATAAATTAATGAATATTAAATTAGTAAACTAAGTTAGTAATAAACACCACTAAGTGAATATACGATATAATAGAAGTTTCTCAATTTAGTTATTATTTATTTAGAAATATATACGTAATTATGTAAATCTTTTATAAGTAAATAATTCAATAATAATTTTGATAAATTTCTAGATTTTTTGACAAAAGATGATATAAAGTAAATTTAAACTAAAAGAATTGTTTATAAAATTATTCGTGAGACTTAAATTAATTATATTTTAATATCGATTAATTGATTTGGAAATATTAAATATATTGGAAATATTTGCAATTATCCATATAAATTTAGGAAAAATAAAATGTGTGTGTATTTATTTTCCTCCATATAATCTTATATTTTGTATGTGGACAAGGATGTCCATACACTTATGCTTAACAGTAATATACTTTATTTATACAGAATTATTTATCTTAATTTTCACGAAAAAGGCTTTTATTTTACATACACCTGCAGTATGCATGCGCACATTCGTTAAATCACTCAAGTATATAGTTAATATGCATCGACCTCAACTCAACACACTTTACGTAATAGTAATAGGATGATTTGATTATAGGAGTCCCTGTAGATTACGGCACTTTATCCTTTGTAACAAAGCAAACATTTTTGGTTCCAGTTGGACTTTGAATTCGAAGTTTAGAACGATATTAATAGGAATATAATGAGGAAGATTCATATAATTTTTAAAATGAACATACGAATAATATCTGGTGAAATAATAAATAAAATATTTTCGAAACAAAAGAAGAAATTAGATAGAAGTATAAATTTATCTTTGTTTATAGACATTATTAATTTCAATGTTATATTGACTAGAGCATAGCTTAAAATATATGGATCAAAATATATCTTTTAGTAATGATGTTATTTCAGATCCTTGAAAAAACTTATTGTTTTATTTAACAATTAAAAGATTTTAGAAATTTTATAGAAATATTCAAAAGCAGATAATTATGAATTTCTTAATACGAATTTCTCAAAAATATAAAAATACAAATCTTTTATTAAAGAAATGAAATTCACTAAAAATAAATTAAATTTTCTTATCTGATTATATCATGTAAATGTTCATGTATTGATTAAAGCTAATTTTTTCAAAAGAATAGCCAATATCTAATTGTTTAGTACAATGTTTTTCACGAATCATTTTGCTTTTATGAAGTGCATTGTTTATTTAAATTAAAATAAATTTTTATCGGATATCAGAAAGAATAAACTTTCTATTTTGGAAAGTGCTCTAAACTTACTATATTACTATAGATCATTCGAATTTTTAACAAGCCGATTGCATTAATCCTTCACGTTTGCATGAAAAAGAAATAGTAAGTGTTTGCCCGATCACACTGCCCAGAACATCAAGTAAACCCAAAAATAGTCGTTTTTCTTTTATCGTCACTGGTAAACATGATTTGCACATTAGATGCAAGAAAGTCAAGAAAACGATGATGCCGGGAATACTTTATCAGTAACCACCCGCATCGATGAACGTCATTGTGTCTGCGCCATTTACTTGTATTCCTTGGAACGCATGGCCACTGAATTATTATAATATTACAACGTCTATTAGGTTTAATGAACTTGAACATTTATTTACCGTAACTGGTGTGTAATGATTTACCTGAAGTACCTAATATTAAATCTAGGAGTCATAAACTTATATACTTGGGTATGAAATAAGCATGTAAAATTGCTTTTTATTGAGAAATGTTCGTACAATTGGTTTTCTAATATAAGAAAAGATATTGTGTTGAACCAATAGTGTATAATAAACTTGATTTATATCATCTCGATCAAACGAAACACCAAAAAATATGCTTTCATGAATGATTACTTACACAATTTTAATTTTTACCTTATGTTATCTGTTTTTTATCAGTTAAAGTACAAAAAAAACTTAACTATTTTAGCTATCCACATCTATTTGGTATTTTTTGCACCATAGCAAAAACTTTTTTAAATATCTTCGTCAATTAAAAATAATATATTTTGTATTGATCATTTTCAAAAAAATATCAGAATTAATTTTGCATCTACTGATTGAAAACGTACAATTCCTAATTTTAAACCAAATACTTTAAGGAAAAAATTTATATGATTCAATCGAATCGAAAATTAGATTAAAATATATTTTAAAATGATATTTATAATATCACCGAACAATTTGGTTGAAATTTTATTTAAAATCTGATTATACTTAATTATTTCTTTAAATATAATTCATATAGGCTTCACATTTATGAAGTATATGTGTATATATATATATATATTTCGAAATTTTGAGTTGTGAATTTAATATTGTAAATAAAAAAAATTAAAAAGAATATATAATTTCAATAAAAACAGTTTTTAAGATATGTCATGTTTAAAATTTAATTATTATATTTTACTAAAACTTTATAATAATAATTATTACTGAATAAATAAAAGTTATCATAAATAATACCACTACTTACCACTTTTACCAGCAGGTGCTTTGCCTATATAATAAAATAATAAAATTAATATATCTTTAAGAGTTGACCACTTTTAATTGCACTAATTTTATGTTAATACTACATATTAGATTTTAGGCTTCAGATAGATTTAACGATCTAAAATATAATTGAAAATATTTATTGTTGAAGAGTATTGCTTCAAAATTCTATTACATTATGATTTTATTTAAACCAAAAACATTTAATATTTTATAACTTTTAATATTATAATTCCTTATATAATAAATTTTAGAAGCTTTACTTTAATTCTTTAGCCATACAAAAATAAAATTTATATATTGAACAAAATTTACTGAATTATTTAATTATTGTAGTTAAAGATCAATAGTAATTAATTCAAAAGGACTAAAATTGAGTAAAAGAACGTAAAGGTTATAACAAGACAAATAGTAAAAAACTTATTGTTATATTTCTTGAGAAGAAAATAAAAAATGGTGTCAATAACATTATAAATTCAGATATAGTAGTTTCTATATTTACAATATTATTGACTGAATAAAAATCAGTAAATTATGAAAATATTTATTGAGAAGTATTAATTATTATTTTTTTCTATCTGATTGAAGATTAATCTTTTAGTAGTTATTACTCAGTAGAAAATAAGTAAATTATATTTTCTTTAATCTAGAATATTTTTTTTTAATTTATAATTTTTTTTTCAGTTTACTATTATTTAATGTTATAAAATTTTTATTACGTATACTATATCGTTACCTATAATGAAAATTAAGACTTTTTAAAATATATCAATTTAAAAACTTATTAAATAGTATATTTAATAAATAGTTATAGATAATATTTAATAGTTTTTGCTGACACATATATAATGTAGATAATCATAAAACATTATAAATTCTTGATGAAATTTACTTGAAGTTTATTTTGATATGAAATTTAATAAAATGCGATATCTTGTAATCATCTATATTTGTTGGAATATCTCGATATATCTTGAGAAAGAAAGTTTTATCAAGAATATTTTGAAAATAAATTGAAAACTAATCAAGCGTGTATTCATGATGCTACTCTGATGATAATTCGGAGTAATTGTGATCCATTAGTAAAAAAAACTTAAAATATTACAAAGAATATTAAATAATTTTTCAATATGAAAAAAATAGAATAAGAAAATAAATATTCTATGCTTAGATATATACTTCATTAACAAATTCTTTATTTTTAATAAAAACAATATTTTCTTATTAAATTTTATTTCAATTATTATTGAAAGAATTTTAAATTAAAATTTTTTAATAGAAAATTTGTATTAAAAAATTTTTGTTTTTTTAAATGTATTTTTTAAGATAAATTCATAAAATTAAGATTTTTATAAAAATTAATAAATTTAAATTGGTATTACGAGAAGAATTCAAGATGTTTATACCAATAGATTAATACGAAGTGTTGCATTAGTTATTACGAATTCAAATTAGTCTTCTTTTATGTTTTGTTGAAAAAATTTTATAAATTTATGTTAATACTTCATTTACCAAACTTTAATAAAAAAGTAATAGTACTAATAGGATTAATTATTAATAATATAAGCTTATTTTAATATTAATAAATATAGATAGATTTATTTTATGCTTTACCAAATCACATGTCCATTATTTAAAAATTGTAAAATACTGATACACTCTTACCTTTGCTTGATCCAGCACCTAAAAAATTATTCAACATTAATATAGAACAACTTTATTTAATAATATATTTTGATTTTTGTTAATTATTTGCAGAGTACTTACCACCAGATTTTCTCCCTGTTTAATAAGAAATCAATAACAAAAATATTAGTAAAGTGATACAATATAAATATAAATTTCATTTTAGGTATTTTTATTTTTAATATCTATGATAAAAAATGGTTGATGGATTTTTAAAATAAAAAATTATGGTGCAGAGATAATAATTTTCATTTTTAATCATTTTTTTATGATTATTTTAACGAAATATTAAAAAATTTTTATTAAAGTGACAGTGAAATAATAGCTTCATGCGAAATTTAAAAATCTGAAATTTTTATATTACAAATATTCGAATTAATTTTAGAAATCATTATTTTTTCTATTCAAACCCAAACGGAAGTGAATGTTTATAAATTAAAAATTTGTTATCTGATACTTTAATTTTCATGTAAGTTTGTATTCTTATTAGATATTTAAAAATTTTCAATTTATTTGAAACTATTAAGAATATAAGTCTGTTAATATAACTTATGAATTAAAAAAGGAAATTATCATTATTTTTTGTTGTTGTTTTTGTCGCTCTTCTTCTTATTCTTATTATTGTCATTATTATTGTTGTTATTATTATTATTTTTATAATTATTATCAATAATATAAAACGTCTATATCCACAAGCACCTTTTAGGATTTTTATTAATTTTTTCAACCGTAAGCTTTGTATAGTTATTTTAATTTTATAGTATATCAAATATTTTGTTAGAGAATTAAATAATTATATAGTATAATTATATAGTATTAAAATAATTATATATAATTCACATTAATAATACATAGGAGAGAGGATAATCAAAAACACCAAAATAAAAAAGCAATTTAAATATAAGATGAAGGTATATTTGAAACAAATCGAAATTTTATCTTAGATACAATTTTAAATCGTAGTAATAATATATTTCCTTTTTACTTTTTGTTTTTATTTATTAAAAAATATGTTCTAATTTTAATTTTTTTTTAATGAAACATTCAAATTATTTATAAATCTGCTTTAATTAATTAGATGTATACAATCTTTTTTTTTAAACTATTTGTATGTATAATTAAAATATTCACAGAATATATACTATTAATACTGTTTAATAATTATATTACAAATTTATAGAATTAAACATATTTTATCTAAAAATGCTTAATATATATTAAATATTACTTAATATATTTTTTAAATAAAACGGTTTTGTTTAATAAGGGAATTTGTTAAAATAAATTATGCAAATTATTTTAGCAGAAAAACAAGAATATTTCACGAATAAAATACACACTTGATATATTACAAATAAATTTAAGATGCAACAAATTTTTTATATTCAATTCAATAAAAATTGAACGGTTAATATTTATGAATTATTTTAAATTTTATTCTTAGATAAGTTTTGATTTATATATGAATCTCTTTTAATATTACTTAATTTGTATAATAGTTAAATAAAAGAAGTTTATACTCATCAGCGCGTACCCGTACTAGCTCCTGCAATATATAAAATTAATAAGTTAGCTAATTCACATTAATAATGCTAATTTATAATTACTTTCTCAATTACTATGATATACATACCAAAAACCATGTATGCGGAGCTTACGAGAACTAATAGAGTACATAATAAGGTTTTCATTTTTTATAATTTTAATTTAATATTTTAAAATAAAAGCAAATTTAAATTTCGATTTAGTTAGTAGAGTATAGTAGAGTATAACTGTTTCTTTTATAATGTAAATTTGAACATAAATATATCGGAAGCAGTCTATTTATGTGCACGAAATACCTGCAAATTATCTTTAAATGTCTTTTAATAGTTTTGTTATTCAAAATTACACGATTAATAATCGTCACGATTTAAATTTTTCTTTAAGTTGCATTGTGCATTTATATAAAAAAAAATTTTCCTAGATATTACACTTATGTTATTGAAGCAATACTAATACTTACCTTAATTCGAAAATTAATATTTTCTGAAGCTTTTAAATACATGATTTTATTAGTATCAATTTTAAAGTATCCCACGTAATAACATTATTTATCAGCAATTCTATTGAACCTATTTTGAAAGCTTATGACAATGAATACTACTTAACTTACTGTTTATAACATAGTTAAACTTATTTTATATACATTTATAAAGTTTATAGTAAAATTCTTATATTTTCAATAATCTAAACGTTTATTTAGTTTATGAAATACTAAAGTATATTTTTTATTTGAATTTACAGCAATATTAATGTAGCATAATTTTAAATTTACTGCAAATAACAGTTAATACTATACATAATTGTATATAGTAAAGTTAATATTTTCATTGAATTTATCAAAGGATAAATTCAGTTTCTCACTATTAAAAATTGTCCAATTATTTTTCTATATTTATAATAATATACAGATATAGTGTACAATATTGTAAGCGATAAAACAATGGCGAATTTAACTATGAAGTTTTTTTCCACGCTTGATTCTAGGATTTCAATACATTTAAAAGTTGAAGATTCATTTTATTCATTTGAGACGGAAACATATTTGGAAAATGAAGACTTTAAATATTTATGTATATAAAGCAGTATAAAATAAAGATTTATGTTTCTATTTTATATTACATAATATAATTTCTAGATATACTAAATGTTAAAGATGACTATTATAATATTTAAAATATTATGCAGTATTTTCAATAATTAAAAAAGGTTATTCGTTGAATGATTTATATAAATAGCGGAATATCATAATCGACATGAAACAGTACTGGAATATTTGAAAAAAAATATTTTTCAGTTAACTTAGTTAATTGATATATTAGTTAATCTTAGACTGTAGTTGAGTATAAGGAATAATTCTTTATATTTAACAGTTGTTTATTTATATAGTAAAATTTGAATAACAAAAATATTAAATATGTCTATAATTTTTAGTTTTTTTTTAATAAACAGAGTTAAAATAACAAAGGCGTTAAAAATAATCAGAGAGAATGATAAATAAAGTATTAAAATAATATATTACCATTTATTAGATTACTTAAAAGGTCACATACACTTAAAATAGGTATTTTCTATTTGTAAATTGTAAGTACAACAATTTTCCTTATTCTAGCTGTTCTTCAGCATCGATCGTATGCACAATCATTGGAAAATTAGGAGGTAACGTGACATTTGAGATCTTTCTCACGTAACCGGATTCTCTCAATTTATTGTGTCATACCCATCTATCTCTGTGTGTACCTACCAACTCTTTATTAGTCAGAGGTCAATTTCTATTGAAAGGAGCAATTATTCGTTTAAACCCGCCAAGTTATAGAATTGATCGCTTAAATTTAGCTCGTTACATCAATTACATTTCTCAGAAATGTTTCTTATATACTGTTGTTATTTGTATCCAATGAGATACTCTAAACTTGTTACTCTAAATTTAGTGTCACATGTTTATTTTGATCACCAAATGCTACTCTTTCACGTGCATCAACATTTACATATAACAGATACAAAGCGCTAATTGTAAAATTTAAAACTTCAAAGCGCACATATTGATGCTCACAAATTCGCTAAGTTTTCAAACGAAAGACGCATATTTACAGATATCGTTGAACTCAAAACAAGTGTTATTCAGATGGATAAGTATATTCTAATTGCACTGCCATTATAGATTGTTGCTTTGAAAACTTTAAATCATTTAACTTGCAACTTCTAACTTTGATACAATTAGTATCATTAATATTGACTTCCTCGTCATGAAGTCATATTATATTTAAAATTTAAATATAATAAAGCAATCTAAAAGCAATTTTATATTATGTTTTGAATTACATTCTATTGATAAAATAGTGTTGTATTGGGTTGAAGAACCTTTCCAAAGTATGAAATGAAAAAAATATCAAGCATATTAATCGATATTATTTGAATGTATTAATGTTATTGCCTTCATCTTATGAAAATATAAACCAGACATGCTCCGTGTACATTTTCAAATATTTTCCAGTTTCCATATACAACGATTGGAAATACTCATAAAATTTTAAACATAATCTTAATAAATATGATCTTGTGAGAGAAGAAATTATCTTTTTATTATTTAGAAGGTTTTGGTAGTTCTGTAACCAGGAATATGTATTTTTAGAAAAATTCTAGTATTTTTAATTACCATTACTATATGTAAAAACAGTAATAACCTTTGCAAAATTTATCACGATGCTGAATGAATAAGTATAAATCGATATTAAAAATATATAAAAATTGAATCTTTCAAAACTTTTTTCTAATATTTATTGTGTTTGAGAAATTTGTTACCGATTAAGATTTTTATTCATTCGCTATTATAAACTTAGTATTTAAATTATGATAAATAGTCAATATAAACATGGAATTTTTTTCTCTATTCTTATATGATAACAATACGCCGAATAAAAATATATGAAAATAAGATTAAGAATAAAATTTATATTTTATAAAAAACATTATTCATGAATTAAATGTTTTGTTTCTGTAATGACATTTATAAATTAACCGTTGAAGATAGATCTGAAAAGAGATCTAGTAAAAAAATTAACAGTGCTCGTGTGTAAATAAAACAATATTATTGAGTTTGAATTGATTTAAAGTTTTTAAAATATTCACGGTAATATAGCATTTCAAATATAAAAATCTAATATAATAGTTATGAATATCTTGAATACCTTTTATACATACATTTTAATTAAAAATTCATGTTTACGTCATTGCATTTATTATTAAGATAAATATTTATAATTTAAGAGTATAAAAGAAACTAAATATTTCTATTTAATACCAGATATAAAATTAAATAGATAAAAATAAAGTGAAAAATAGAATTCTTTTTATTTTAGTAAATCTTTTTTAATGAAGTCCTTAGTTAATAATATATAACGATTTTAATATTTGAAATTTTAAATGGTTTTATAAAATATATAAAATATTTTAAATACTTGCAAAGATTCTTCTGTTTTAGTATTCCTAATGGCAATAAATTTATTATTTTCTATAATTTTAACGAAATACCTTTCAGTTCACAATAGTTAATTACATATAATTAAATAATAAAGAAAGTTATGAGTTCGTAAAACATTGCTCCTGATCATTAAAGATAAATTCGAAATTATTTAGTTTTATCTTTTGTATTGATTTGAGATTTAAAAAAATTAATTTGTCTTATATAAATTTAAAATACTGTTTGAAAAATACTGACTTTAATAATAATAAAAGGCAAAGATAATGGTTTATTATAAATATGAAAATAAAATTAAAATTAAATAACTCACAATTTTATATTATATGCCTAAGAATAAAATTGAAAAATAATTCTGTTATGCCAAAGAATTTTATTCAGGCGAATCCATTATTCTTTAATGGGTATGTATATATTATAATAGTTTTGATTATTCTAATTATGAAATAAAAATTCTTTTTTTATATATATCATATATCATATTAGTTTTTAATAAATTATATTATTATTAATGTAAAAAATTGTTAAATAAATTCTTTATTTATTGCATAAAAATAGTCTATTGAATTTTAGAAATATTTAAGAGGTGATTAGAAGGACAATTAATAAAAAAATATTTAATTTTGAGCGAAAATATCATGTAATATAGTGTACTAAATTTATCCAAACCAGTTACTATTTCAGAATTAAAAAATCAATAAAATATCTGTTATTTTATATAAAAAATAAAACTAAACTACTTACTTTTATAGTATATATTTTAAAACCTATAATTGTATTCGCGAAGAAACTTTTCACGTTCAGTAATTATGAAAAAGAAATCTTTAATAAATGAAAATATATAATTACTTCACAGTGATTTAGAAAAATTTTCTGCAAGAAAAATAATTATAAAATAATTTTTCGATATTTAAAAAGTTAAAAAATAAATATATAAACAGTATTATACAAAAAAGGTAATTATAAAATTTATATATAGATAGGAATAAATCTTCACAATTTATGAGAGCGAATTACGAATGAATCTATAAATATTCAAAGCATTTTCTCAAATAAATAATAATTTTTTAATATCAAATTGTCAATTTTCAAATTTATTTAAAAAGTTTATGATCCTTTTCTTTAATTTTAAAAGTATATTCGTATTTTACAGTTATACACATATAAATATATGTACTTTTAAATGCTAATTAATTCTATGCTTGCCATTTACTATAAATTATAGAACGAAAGCTAATAGATAAAATAATTTTATTTTTGTACAGTGATACTACCCATTAGCGTAGTAATCAAGATTAATTAGTTAATGTAATATAACTATTTTAAAAGTGTAAGAGAAGAACGAAAACATTAATCAACACAATTTTTATCATAAGCCCAAGAGCCATCTGAAACCATTATGGAGTGACATTTCCTACTGCGTTTTTCATATTATATTATAATGAACTGAAATAAAACTGGAGCATTTGTAATGTCAGCAATTTTAGTACTATATGAAGTAATCATATATTTTTTTGAATAACTGATAATTAAGAACTGTCATTTTACATGCAGTTATCAACAATACTGTATAAGATTAATGACCCAGAGCTAATCCTAAATGTCAATCTTAGTTTTTTTCAAAATTTAACAGCAGTTTAAAATAATAGTATTTGTATATTATGTTATAATAAAAGCATCCTAATTACATTTAAGCATTAGACGATAGGAAATAAAATTTATGGTCATTAATAGCTATTTTTAATTCCTATTGAAAAGTATAATTATATTTATTATTTTAGTCTACAGTCCTTTAATAATATTCTGAAATGTATAATATCATTTATTTCATTTTTATTATTAATATTTTTATGAATAATAAATTCGAATAATATTAAATAATCCTTTTTTTATATAGATTATATTTTATATATTAGACTTAATAAAAGCCACGTATAATTATAATTAACAATTAATACAACAGTGGGCATCGTTAATAATAGATTAAATTATATTTTAAAAATGCAGAGGTGTACTAATCTAAAAAAAATTATTTTGATTCAAGAATGTTGATATTTTATAAAATATAAAAGATATAAGATGTATATGAGGTATTCTATAACACACTAGTAACAGTTTATTATTATCTCTTTTTTAAATATATTTAATTCATTTATCTGTAAAAATATATGTAAAATATTTATTTTAAAATATTTTTGATACTGAATTTATTATTATTTATTGAAAGCACTTAACACATTATAATTTAACTTAATAATGTTTAGTTTTAACATTTAAAGTTAATTTTCCCCCACGATTATAGTTGTAAAAATCCATGATATGTATATGCTATAAATAAATAAATGATGAGAGTTTGATAAGTGCAGTTGTATTCAGTTTCCTCATTTACGGAAAATGAGTTGAAATTGTTGCACCATAGAGAAAACGAGCGAAAGAAAGAGAAGGAAATAGGAAGAAAGAATCTGCTTTCTTACCATGCAGAAGTAGAGTGTTATATATCCTATGTTAAGTATACTATTATACTTTATGGCTAGCAAAATCATGCATGGTAAGCCAAGGGAAACGACCGGTGCGTTTCAGTGTAGTGAACATCTGCGAGTCGCGCGAAACCCTTAGCCAACATACCTGGCGAACGATAACAAAATAGACTGCGTTAAGTAACAAAAGAAAAGAAAAAAAATATTTTTGTTTTCTCGAATTTTAGCATTTATCACATTTTTTTACCTTCCTTGAATTTATTTTGTCTTTCGCGTTTCTGACAGCCAAATGAAATTCGCTCTACGATTCCGCGTACTATCACGCAAGTTTAATACCTAGATATGTGAAGTACGTTACATTTATGGCATAATTCCTTCTTTACATCAGTACTGTTCCTTTAATTTTTAACTTGAAAGAGTTAAATACTTAAATAACTGGCAAGAATAACTAATATAAGTATTTTAAATGTTATTCCAAATTGTGGCAATTAGATTAACTCAATTGAAATATATTGCAAAATTTGTTTTTCAATCTCTTAAACACCTTTACTTATCCTAGTGCGTAATTAAATCTTGTACCATATTGAATGGAGTCTACTAGAAGAAAGTCTTGTTTTTAACTCTAGTTTTGAATTAAAAATGATATTTGAAATGACATATGCTACGAGAAGTAAAAGACACAAATATAATTTACAACATAAAATTAAGATTCATTAAATTTTATATAAATGCATACTTTTGCACGTAAAATTAAATCGATAAATTTGATAAAAAAAACTCATTCATAACTAAAAAGTTTTGTAAATTAAACTTAATATTAAAATTAGATCGATGTTTTATAATGAAATTCTGTCAACTAATTAACAAGTTAAATATGATACTTTACAAAAATAAATCAAGAAGTTAATTAATATTTAATAAATAATTAATATTATATAATCTAGTTAAATAAAAGTTCAGTTTATAAAAGCTTTTATGGTATATGAGATAAATTTTTATTTAAAAAAAGATTTTTTAATTTCTTCTAAATGAATGTTATATATTTGTGAAATTTTATTTTACTTTATGTATGATCTAAAAAATCAATTTTCATATTTAAAAATTACTGTTATTATTTTAATATCTTTAATTTCAATATATTTTTTGTTGAAACTTAATCACTCTATCGAAATTTGTATTTAATCAACGCATAAAAGTTTTTATTAAAAGTACCTCATGTTTTTCATCATTTAACAGTATAATAATATAGAAAAAACTTCTTCCTTGTACGAAGTTTCCTTTTTTACAATATATGGATTACATGACGTCCACTTTAATGGTTCTCAATTTGATAAGCAATAAACGTATTGGCATATTTAATATTGTTATTTAGGCATCCATAAATGGAAAAAACGTAATTGAAAAATAATATATTCAAGCTTAATAATAACAATTATTATTTCATTAGAGCTTATTTGTTTCAATATTATTATAAATCACTCATTATTTTAAATATAGTTTAATAGCACTAGTTAAAATTAATATTCAGATGATTTTTGTTAATAGTTTTATACTGTTGGTCATGATTTTATTATTATTTGTTAATATTCATAATTTTAACGTTTATAAAATTAGAAAAAAAAATAATCTAATAAAATAACTAAATTTCTATTCATTTTTCGATGGTTTTACAATAGATTAAATTAATATCAAAATTTATCTACCAAGAATTAAAGAATTAAAATTATTAGATTAATCGTATTATTTAGTTTAGTAAGAACTAAATATTAATTTTATAATTCATTTTTGTACTGCAAAAGTAGACTTTTGTTGGTTCTGGTCTATTTTCCTATTTTCATATTTTCTAATATATGTAAATTGAACAATATTATAAAAATAATATTTTTTCATTAGAAATACGACAACGTAATTCATATATTTAATGTAACACAATGGTTCACGTATTCAATTATAATCGCAATTATTAATAGGTCTAAGGCCATAACCTAAGCTAATAGCACTATAATAACTTGATAGTAATATGCCAAATAAACATGATATCTTGATCAGAATATACATACAACTTCTTCGTTGTTGTCCTGCTTCGTCGTGAAAAAACAATGACAAAATCTCGTATGAAAATGTGTCGCGAAGAAATGAAATGCGCTAGCGGTAAGCTGAAACGAGGTATTAAAATACGGATTCAATACCCACGCATGCGTTTATTTGTCTGGCGCGTTTTCTTACATCCCCTTGTGAACATTAGGTTATACATATACGTTGGAAAGTATGCACTGCAGACTCTGTGCATTGCAGACACTTTAGTCCTAAGAGGAATTATAAATCGATGGAATCGCCCTCAAGTGGCGAGTTGAAAAACTAAAATAAGGTAGCTGGCATCTTCCGAGCTATTACACCTGCTTGATTACCGACGGAGGAAGTGACCTGCTGAATATTTTTCTCTCTTCTCTATATATCTACTGAACTCTATATGTGCGGCGCAGGTGTCATCAGGTGAAAGATGAATGATTTTACCGCCGCAGGTGGCGCGCTGTGCAGCGACTTTAGTTACACTGTTACAAGTTGTTTACTATTGTTAGAGTACGTGTCTATTATCATTTCAAGATATTTTGTTTTTTCTGTACATGTTTTATTTTTTATGAATACCAAACTATACAACTTTGTGTGAGAGATGTTTTTGAAAATATTGATATGATATATAAAAATAATAATATTTCCTCTAACGAATAATATTATAATTTATTTGTACATTATATTTTTATTTTCAGATAAATTCCTTTGCATAACTTATATAGTTAATTAAATTAGAAATAGTTATTTTTTTTATAAACGAATTTACAAATTTTCAATTTTAATTCATAACTCAAAACTCAAAATATTCATCTTAAAACAATAAAAACTTTCAATTATTTGATTATTATTTAAATCAGATACATAAAATTTAAAATCTTTAATGTTAAGCAAATCTAATTTACAAGAAATTGAATTTTATTATTCCTTTAAAAAATAATAAGATCAATAAAAAAAAATAAAATAAAATTATATGTATGAACTTATGACGAAATTTCGCTTTAAACAGTTTTTCTTTAGGTTTTACTCTTTAATCAAATAAACTTTACTGTACTATATACAACATATATTTCTTATTAGAAAATTTTATAATTGATATATATATATATAATAGAAAATTTTTTTCAATATACTTGTATATACTTCAATATATTCGGTGAAATATAACGATGGTGAGCATGTAGTAATTATATTACTTATGTGTTATATATCATCTCTATTCTATTTACCATGAGGTAAATTCTTCCTTCATTTATTTCTTGAGTGGCAAATGATGAAGTGACATCAAGTACATATCATATGAGTATTTTATTAATATAAGGTTCTCAAGGAAATTGAGAAAGTGGGTTTAG
Source organism: Platyscapa corneri (assembly GCA_018907185.1). Taxonomy (NCBI): domain Eukaryota; kingdom Metazoa; phylum Arthropoda; class Insecta; order Hymenoptera; family Agaonidae; genus Platyscapa; species Platyscapa corneri. The sequence continues at coordinate 761,703 of JACCHW010000058.1, read as the reverse complement.
GTTAATTAGTCATTACAGTATAGCTAGTTAATTATATAGAAATTTCAAGTATGGTTTCATATAAAGCCATAGAAAAGGTTTAATGCAAGCGAAAAGCAAGATATTTCATCAACATATTTTTAATAAAATGTCTACAAACTTTTTTTATAATTAGTGCTCACGTTAATTTTTATCAATAAAATTGCAACATTTTCAGTTATTAAAATAATGGTTTTTATGTAATTATCATTATTTTCATATTGAAGTTTAGATATTTTTTTATAATTTGAAGAAAATAATAAACACCGTAACAAGAAATGGTTCAAACAAAAAAATATTTAATTTAGTTCGAATTCATATTCTGTGTGTATATATGTATTATTTTTAGGTCAAGTATAAATATAATTATGTTAAAATGTAATATAAGTCATAATTCGAATTTAATTTAATTTTTAAATTCATCACGACAATTTTGACGAAAATTTTATTTAATAATATAATATTTAATAAAAGTAATAATAATTATTACTAAAAAATAATTATCAGTAATATTTTTTTTTATTTTTTTATATACTTGAAGTTGATTAAAAAAATTTCTTAAAAATTAGTTAAAATAATAATAAGGTAATTATAATAATATATATACTAATCATATTTATTAATATTGAATACATAAATTTCATAACTATTATAACGTATCTTCGAACGTACAAAATTTTTATCTGCTACAGGTTGAAATTAAATAAACCTTTATAACTCTGAAATTTAGATTTTACAAAATAAAAAGTATTTAGTGAAAATTATAGTAACAAAAAAAAATTGATTATAATAAAATTGCTATTAAACTTCTCGTAAAATATTGGGTACGAGTTATAACATTTTGTAAAAAATATATTTTATGTCTAATAAATTTCTTATAAAATTTGCTATTTGCAATTTTTAAATATACTCGCAACAAAACATTATCAATTTCCTTCGATCTTTGAATCGTGAAAATTTTTTCATTGTTTAGTATAACAGTTTAATGGAATATCTTGAAATGTTAACAGCTTCCATGAAACTAATGGTTTTGTATAAATAAATTTTTGTTTGATCTGCTATCGGATTATGGATATAAGAATATATAAATAATTAAGTGAATAAATTTTGACAAGTTTAAACAATCTGAAACTTTTAGAAATCTAAAATTCAAAGCTGAATGTTCAAATTTAATAGTAGTTAAATAAGAATACAGATAAATTTAACAATCACATGTACAGTTATCTCAGTATAAATAATAACCTTGAATATATTTTATTATAATAAAATTATAATATATATCAATCATTTGTAGAAAGATGGTCTATGAAAAATCTATTTACTAACACAGTTGATTTCATTAGAATCAATTAGAAAATATGTGTAGTTAAACTTATTATAACGATAATTTGATAATTACTTTTAATATATTGTTTATTATATAAATATAATAAAAGTTGGTACTGTAGAACTTTAAAACTCTAAATCTATTATTGATTTTCTAATGAAGTGAAGTTGATTAAGAGCTTCTCATTCTATTAAAAATGTCAATAAATTTAAATTTTTGAATAATGTGGAAAGAATAATATATCATCTATTTTGAAATTTACTTGAAAAATTTATTTTTGCAAATGTATTAAAAAGATTCAAGTTAAAAGGAGGATAATCGCGAACTTTTAAAGAAATTATTTCCGAGTAAGAAATGTGTAACAGTAATATTGGGGGCTGTCTGAATGAGAATTCTTGAGTTGAGGCCAAGATTAGCTACAAAACATTGACGATCTACATTTGAGATGCATTTGATTTGAAATTGGATGAAGGTTGCACATCATAGCTTAACTCTTTTATTTATTTTAGTTCTGCTCCACTTAAAAAATCAATAACAGTATCAATTAAAAATTAAGCAAGTGTATGTTAATTCATCAATGATAAATGATAAATACCAAACTAGTACTATCAATAAGGGAAAAAGTAAATAATGAACGTTCTTGTTGAATTTAAAATTATGAATTAATATAAAATTTAGAGCTCATCATAAACAAGTTACTATTATATTTTAATATTCATGTAATACATAAAATCAAGAGAAATTAGTCTCAAAAAGATGCTTTATATAAGGTGATCATAAATTTCTTGATAAAATAAAAATAAAGAAATCGCAATGCAGGAATAATAAATAGTTTTCCAAACTTCTTAATTCTCTTAATTGAATATTCTAATTTAGTTTCATTTAAATGGCATAGAAATATTATATTTATAAACGTAAATTTCAATATGTATATGAGCGGAGATAATATATGAATGGATATATGCCTGTATTAGAATGCGTTTCCAAGAGATTTCTGGTCTAGATGGCTTTTGACGTCTTTGATTATGCTAAGGAGATGCGGGTGCATTGTTTGCGTTATGTTATGATAGCTTGTAAAATGAATTACCAGAATGAAAATCTATAGTATTTTCAATGCCATTCCGATCTTTCTGATCTACAGGCAAATTATTAATTTTCAGGTGATATTCCCATAAAGAAAATGAGCATTCATTTTGATTATTTAGTTTACTTATACAATGACTGACTCTCTCGTAGGTTTTTAGATTATACTTAAATTTAGATCAGCAATCAGCAATTTTACAGTAATAAAGTTTACAGTATTTATATTGGAAATGTACACTCACTAAAATATATCTAAACATTTTAAAAATAGATAAGCCAAACTATCTGTTTAAGCACGTAGAAATTAATATATAATATATTATGTACCTAGAAATTGTATAATCATGGCTTAATTACCAAGAGGATTTTCAGATGTATTAGACTAAATTTTTTGTCGTATACTCTTTATTTATTTCTTTTTATACTGCATAATAATTTTGTTCCGACGAATAATGTCAATAAATCATTTTCCTCGTGTAACAATAATTTCTAACAATTAAAAAATGTTAATGTCTAACATGATTAAAGATATTATAAAATAATAAAGGAATTTTCCAATTTCAAACCTCAATAGATAATACCAATCGATACCCATTAATAGTTTTGTAATATATGCGGATAAATTGAATCATGTTCCTTCTATTTTTTGATATTTTTTTATCAGCTTTGCAATACTAAATTTTTTTATTCTAATATCAAATATTAAAGTTCATTCAAAAAATATTTCATTATTGCATTTTAATTTATTAGACGAAGAATTAAAATATTCTATAAATATATTAGAGCTGTGTTTAATATCTCATTTATTTATATTAAGAATTTTCTATTTAATTTGTTTCAACTTCATATACATTTTATCATTCTATGCAAGGTGATTGATTAATCAGACAACTATCATGTAAAACTTTTTTTTCTTCTCTGACTTCTTGAGAAATATTATGTTACTTTATCGTTTTTACATTGAAATATATTTTACTATTCAATTTAGAAGTTTTTCTCTCCTAATAAATTTTAAAAGATATTAAAAGTAGTGAGAATATTTTCATCTATTTTATTCTCCCACTAGATATCGTAACGTCCTTGTACGTACACACGTGTATCTTTCCTTACCTTCAATGATGTTAACCAAGCGTTTTATTTTGAGTTTTTTGTTATTCATATATAACACTGTTAACAATAGTTCTAATTTTCCTTGTTCATGATGTGAATTTAACCTATTTGGACATGTAAACGGTAGATACGCCCGAAGGAGACCCTTTGCCAGATTGCTTGTGCCTTAACGACGCATAACGACGATTTTACAAAAAAGATGATAATCAATAATACGTGATATATGTTTGTTTATTTAGTTGATATAATATATATATATATATATATATATATAGAATAATATTTTTTAAAAATACGTAATATCTGGTAATTTTAAGTAAAAATTCATTTTAAAAAAGAAAATTTTGACTTAGATAGTATCATTTTATAACATAATAATCCAACATGAAGATATGAGTTTGGAAAATAAAATTTTTTAAAATAATTAAACTTATGTCACTTCTGATTTATTTATTAAATAATAAAAAATAATTATGTTAAACAGAAAAGTTTTTAATTAGTCCATTTAAAATAATTAACTTTAGTTGAAAATACAATTCTTTAAGTATTCAATACTTCTTTTTTATATTCATTAAAAAATTTTTTATTTTCAATTAAATATGTAATTGATAAGTATGTTATTTAATTCCTTTAAAAATTGTTAAAAACCAATTAATATTTTTAAGTTGTTTTATTTCTTGACGAATCACTCGAATGCGTTGAATGTTGAGATGCGGTTAGTAGGGCATCCTTGTAGGTGTAAATCTAGTTAAAAAATTGTTTATTAGTGGCACAGTTCAACTAACTACTAGATATTAATTTAATTAAAGCTTATTATTTGCATTAAGCATTTGTATATTATTATTTGCTTACTATTGCAAAAGCATATTAAATTAAATGTTTGATAGTCATAAAAAAATATATATATTTTCGAAAAGAATTTTAAAGAATAAAAAATACTAAATGTAGTATCAAACACGTATAAATATAATAAAAACGTTTATGGGAAAATTATAATTATCGGATACAACTTAATAAAAGATTAAGATAGACGAAAAATAAGAGAATTACTGTAGTACTTTTGTACCAGCAGTTTTTTTAAGATACGCCTGAATTTACAAATATATTAGACTGTTTTTAATTTTTTCTAAATATATGTGAATTAGAAAATTTTGTTAATGGTTTGACTCTAGAAATATGTAAATTAATAAAATTGATATTATAAATTCTAAAAATATCTAGTAAGCAAGTATGTCTGGTACTACATAAAGTATTTTAAAATTAATATAAATGATGAAAACACATCAATCATATGCATTTATAGCGTTAGAGATGTCGTGAAAAAACCTCATTTTCTGGTCAAAATGTATGCGAAATAAATACTAATAATAAATTTTCCAGATGTGATTAGATCAGCAAAAAATATCATCACGGAAAAAGAAGTCTTAGAGGTTAATTTTTATTGGAATAAACGGGCTTATCACTCGTTTCAGTAAGAGTCTCTTTTATGTTGCAAATAATAAAAATTCTTGATTATTAATAATAGTTAAATAAAATTATATATAGATTATGCATAAAAAACTTAATCGCAATATGCTTCTGCTTTTAATAAATTTATTTTTTGATCTAAAATTTATTTCAAAGTTTTTTTTGTAATCAAAGTATTAATTTTTTATTATTCTTTAAAACTATATATATCATTAATTTAATCAAAAAATTATATAAAAAAATATGGAAAAAATTGAACAATGGTACTTCAAGGAGTTAAATCTGATGAATTATTAATATCATATTTAATTTAATCTAAATGTTAAAGTATATCATACCTTAGAGTATATTTTGTTAATTTTCTAGTCACCGCAGTAAAATTGTCTCGTCCTATAAAAGATAAAATTAAATTATATTCACTAAGAATCAACATAATATTGTTTACGTACCTTCAGCAAATAAAACAAGATATGCAATTCCCAATACAGCTATTGCCAAGTAATTCATTTTTTTACTAAATTCTGCCATGATTTTTTAAAATTCGAAGAAAATAAAAAATTTAATTTATTTCGGTATTGAAAATTAGTATGAGAAATAAAAGTAGCAAAGCAAGGCTGGTAAAACCCTTATTAAAGATGCATAGACTAATTTATAAAAAAATGATAATGATTACAGTGCTTGTACAGGTGTACTGTAGAAATTAATAAAATTACTATACTGTAAAATAGTAAGATAAGCTAATTTGTTAACCTAAATTAACAGAAAATGACTGAAATTTGTTTCTTATCTAGTCGCACGAGATTAACGCGGAAAACTCTTTTTTATTTTTTTTTATGTGTATTTTTTATTAATTTAAAGTTATAATAAAAGTTTTAAAGTTTTTTTTATACATTTTTTATAAATTTATTTTCCCATATGATAATAATATATTCCATCAACTTCCTGCAATTGTACACCCATTGTAAGATACTAATTTTGTATTTTGTATTAGATTTTAAGAATTACATAATAAATCATTAGAAATATTAATTTTGAAAGTATAATTTGGTATATTGATAAATATAAGGGTAAATATATTAAAAAATATTTTTAAAATGATGTAGTTTTTAAATGAATTAATTAATAGAGTTTTCAAATACTGCAATAATTCATGATGCAATTCTGCTACTTTAGAAACAGTTGAATTTTTAGTCAAATTTATCTCGTATTTCTTATCATAAACAATTTTGAACAGTAAATATTTTTAGTAAATAAAATACCCAGCATTAAGTGGATAGATCGTGACATATATCGGCGACCTATTTACAATATAATTTAAGAATGTAGTTTTATAACTGGATAAACAAGTTTACTACTACTTAATAGCTTTGTCATTAATAATAAATATTATATACATGAAATATGTTAAATTATATATCAATTGATTTTTAATGATTTATTTATATTATACGGTCAAATTAATTTTGTTAATAATTTTATTGAATGTCATGCAGAAGTAATTATGGGCGTTTTTAGACTAAAAATACTACTTAAGAATAATACAAAAAATTGAAATTTTTGAAATTATTTACTACTGTTCAGAAAAAATTAAAATTTTAAATTTAAAGCAAAGGTTAAATACTTATTTTTAATATATCTTTAATCTCATAAATGAAAAAAATAAAAAAATTATTTCGATATATATTTATGTAGAGAGAATAGTAGAAGTATACTTTTTAAGAGAGAAAGAGAGAACGATGTAATTTTAAACATTCTAGTATTTTTGATTATGAGTTTTTAATTATTAAATATTTGTAAACTTATACTTTGTGATACAATAATACAAAAAAAAATTTGACAATATTATGTTTCCATTTTCCCTTTTTATGGACATTGAAATTTAAAAAATGTTATTTAAAACAAATTCTAATATAAATTATGAATAGACAGAAAAAACTAACTTAAACGATGTATTCAATGTTCAGCGAAATCCAACAAACGTTATATCTATTCTAAAGTATTGTATAGTCATTATATTCGTTAGTTTTCATTGAAAAATAAAAGAATAAAAATAAAGATAACAAATTTCCAGAAAAATATGTTTTTTATTTTCAAGTTAGGACATCATTTTTTTTCTTTGGCTGAAAATAAAATCTTTTTTAAATTTTCTATGAACTCAAAGTATTATATTTTGCAAAATTTCACTTCGTAGATCATCGTCAGTTCGTAAATGATGGGTATTATATATCACGAAAAAAATTTTATAATTAAAAAAGTTACCCTTTAAAAAATAATATTATAATATATATGATATTTAAATTTTATTTTCCAAATTATTATTACTTGGTTGAAAACTTAAATTAAATAATTAAAATAAATGTTCAACTTTTATTTATACTCTTTACCAACCATTGTTAGTTAATTTTTGTTAGTTATTAAACAGATTATTGTCGGATATCATTTACCCAATCTAAAGTCTTTTTAAAGGATAAACATGATGCTATTATATAAAACAATGCTTGGTTTATGTCTTTAATTCAAAAGATTATGTCTGTTTAATTTAAACTAGTTTTCCTTGATAATTCACAGATGATTAGTTGAAGCTGTTTTTGTGGTACAAGAGTAGATTACACATTGAAATATTTTCTGTACAAAGACAAATTTCCAGTACGAACAAGAATATTATTATTTTTATTTCAGGGTCGTAGATATAAATTTTTTCCCTTAAATAATAGTCTCTTTTCTCCATTTTTGGGAAAAAGTAATTAGAAATTCTTTATAATACACCTATCAACGTAATGGCCGTATAACCATGCCTTAATATCTGGTTCATTAATTGTTACTTGCAGAACATTTTTACGATATTGCTACTCTCTGTTAAGGATATTCTCCACTTCTTATTCATTCGTACTTCTACATTTGCTTTTTATCTTCTACTCCTGCTTTATATAATTTAATCAAGAATTTCATCTGATCTCGTACGCTGAATACACCTAATCTATACTCCGCAATATATATAGATATATATATATATCACGTTGGACTTGTTGGTAAAAAGTACTTAACAATTTTTCTTTTATGTTTGTCTTGTTTTGGGTTTCATGAAATCATAATTAACTTAATTTTCTTCACTTTTTTCATTTTTAAAATTAGCCTCAACAACTTTTTGTTATTTATTATTATTACCCATTTTCATTTATATATCTTTCAGAATTCCACTCATGACTGTTCTGTTTTTTATTTCATTGTCATATAAATTTAACAAAGGCTCTATTATTTAAACGTGATTGGGTTAAGCTCAGTTTAGTTTTAATGTAGTTCTAACGCATTACCCAATTTCCTACTTTTTATATCTTTCCTTTGAATTGGTTGTTATAAAATCCTATTGTAAAATAATTCATTTCAAAGTTATTTCTAATGCTTCTATTTAAAAAAGCTACCTTGGAAGATCTTAATGCTTAGCTGTAAGTGGTGAAAGATTGTGGTGATTGTGACAAGTTATGGTAAAATTCTACCTCACAGGTTGATTTTCACTCTTTTGAGCTTATCATTTCAATCAATTCATTTGACCCTCGAGAAAGCTTTTGAAAAAAGTTATACGCTATGTATAAATTGTATTTCGAAAAAAATTTTCTACTTCTTGTCTAAATATAAAACGACTTATATATTTTAGAAAAAATCTCAAGATACTTTCACTCTTTTGTTTAACAAAGATTTTCTTTTGATAGTTTCGCTGTACAATTCATACAGTAAGTCTCTCGTATGCATCTTTCTGTGTACTCGTGCATGTTCTGAATAATTCCTAAAACATTCGTTAAAGTAACCAAAATGTATTTGTCGAATTCTCATTTATAGAGTCTGTTCAAAGTTTATCTTTAAACTCTTTAAAGATAAATGGTGCTTGTGCTTCCTGAGTAGAATGGAATTACACGAAATAACCCTGTTTATATGATTCTAGATTCAAATATGCTTCGTAATCGCCTCGCTTTTTATAAATAGCTGCTTAAGTAGCTTGCATTAAAATTTTAATTAATTTTCTGCCATTTTATTTTTATACTAAAGTTACAGACATTTTGCCAATATCTGGAAAAGTAAAATGATTCCCTAAAAAAATCGTGTTATTAAAAATTTCTTGAAAATATTATATTATTCTGATTATTTTACACAAAAACATCACTGTCATGCATTAGTGTATAATAATGTGATTTAATATTCATCATGAGCATTATAAATATTTTACGTGATAAATAAATTTTATAAATGTACCATAGATGCTAAATGATTACGATTATTTATGTAAAAAATTTATTTCTTCTTTTTAAATACACTATTGGTATTTTAATATTATATAAAGTATTACTGAAAAAGAGTACAGTAATTGAAAAAAAAAATTAACCAGATAAGTAATTTTTGTTATGAAATCATTCTTCATCATTGCTCATTATCAATTAATACATGAATATATGAATATTAGTGCATATAATATATTTTTTTAAATTTTACCCCTGAGAGATCAATACCTTAATAATGAATTTAAATAATGACAATAAGCTAAACTAACAGAAGAAATATTTACTTGAGCGAGAAAAACAATTATTAAACACATTATAGAAGAATATGTAAATGAGGTAGTTCTGTAATCACAGAAGAATAATAGAGTTCAATGCAAAAATATTTTATATACAAAAAATTTGTAATAAATTGACAACATTATAGATGCGAATAAGGTAATAACGGAATGTGCGACAGTGTATATGTGCTCTACTAATAGAAGAGATAAACAGAGTAAGAGAGTGAGACAAAAAGAGAGAGAGAGAGAGTCAATAAGCAAATCGAAGAGAAAGGATGTACAACTGAAGAAAACACTCCAGACAAAATGCGCGTAAACTTTTCTGCGGGTAGGAAGATCTTCTTTCGAGTGTAGCTAAAGCCTGAAATAGTAGGACAAAACAAATCAAACTTAACTGTCAAGAAACTTTGCCATTGTTAAAAATTGTTTATTATAAAAGAATATATATTTTTTTAATTGTTAATCGTTGTAAATGATTTACGGTATAATACAAAAAATATATTTCTCTTTTATTCTGAACGTAAACAAATATTGATTAGAAAATTAATATAAGATAAGAAATTAATATAAGAAAATTAAAATAATAAACTATTTAAAAATTTATCATTAACTACAAAATTGACTGCAATATTATTATGATTTTTGCTTTGAAATTGTAAATTATCTTTCAATTTTATAAGCTTCTCCTCGTTCACATTAGAAAATATATTATTTCTTATATTATTTATAATAGAAATTGTAATTCAATTTAATATATATTTACACAAATTCTAGTAAAACAGAAGATAACCATTTTATCTGTTATAGGTGTATTTAATTTTTTTTATAAATACTAGTAATACTTTTTGAGACAACACTTGCTTACTTGTACATTAATAATATCAATTATTACTTATGTGTATATTATTTTGAAGTACGGGTATATAAATAATTAAAATAACATAATTTATTATGCAAATATTTTTATTCTAATATTTTCAAATTATTATTACATTAGAATAATTTTCTATTTCATTGACACGTTGAATTTGATGTCATTTTCTTAGAAGAGATTTAGTTGGCGGCAATCTATAAAAATCAATAATTCATTATACATTTTAACTGCTACATGAAGAAAATAATTAAAAGGCTTCATATGATCAATAAAAAATCAATTAGAATATTCATAGTTACGAGATTTATTAAATGATAAAATATAATTCGATTACAGTTTTATCTTCATTTGTTAAATTAAAAATTTAATATTTATTAAAATATTTTTAATATATGTCGATAATAAGATATTTAGTAGTTATGTCTACTATATAATTAAAAATAAATCACTATATTTTATTTAACTATTTTTCTTGATTTCCAAGATTTCTACAAAAATTAGTAAAGTATTATAAGTAAAGAGATATTTTCTGATATTACGATAATATTATATTCATTTATTATCTATTTAGATATTATGTTACATTAAAAAAAAATTTATTATTTATTATAAATAAAAATAGTATACATATATATATAGACTTTTAAGTTAAATGTGTAATGCTTACGTGTGTTTATTAACTGGCATGGTATACGGTGTTGATATAGGTTGTTGGAGTGCTATATAATGATACAATTAAATTATTATATCTAATTTTTAAAGTATAAATGTAATTATTAAAATTTCATCCGAGAATAAAGTAAATTTATTACCGAAAGTAATTTCCGAGAATAAAGTAAAAAATGCTATAAGCATAAAAACAAACAGAAAGACTTGCATTTTTGTAGTTTGTAATAAATTCTAATCTATAATGTTTATTAAAATAAATTTGTATGTAGTTTCTTGAGAATACTTAGTTTATTTTTATGAAAATCTATAAGAAAAATTAATATGAATAGTAAATTTACAAAAATTGTTTATAGAAACTGCTAAAAAATCCTTTCAAGTATGAGATAGTTAAAATTTTAATAGAAATATAGTTAAATATTTATAATTTATCTGTTCGAAAAAGCGACAAGGATTATAATGTTCTTCAGTATTGGAAAAATAGAAATTAGTCAAGTGCTCTAAATTTATATATATATATATATATGTACACACATATGTATGCATAAATATTCACGTAATATCTAATACATATTCCATTGTACACAGCAGATAAGAAAATTTATTAATATAGGTACAAAATAGTTGTTTACATACATTTTCAATAACTACTTTTAGTATGTTTCTTATCTAAGAGAACATTTAAAGCTGCCTTTTTATATTTATATTTCTAAAATTGAAAGAAAAAATATAAAATTCAAGGTACGTTATAAAATATTAAGGGATTCTTTTTTACAGATAGTGCACAATAATAAAATTAATGAATATTAAATAAAGAAACATAATAAATAAATTTAATTTACAATTACATAATTTTTGGTTACGCTTAATACGTATTTGAGACAAATAATAATCGAGAAAAAATTATACAATGAAAAGTGGAAAATTTTGTTAGCGTTGCATTTGACAAATAGAAGAAATATAATAAAATAAAAATTACATAATTGATAATACGTACGAGAAACTGTTGTTACAGTATTATAATTACCATCATGAAAGCAAATTATTCTTAAGATTATTCCGCAAAGATTAAGTTATTTTCATTACAACAGTTATATTTGATTATTATCATTAATTTTGACGATTATCTTAAAAATTTACACTATTTTTATTCAATTAGTACGAATTCAATTAGTTACGAGCGGGAGTTAGAACATGAAGTATTTGCTTAATCAAGGTTTGAGAAGTTTTGGCTTTAGAATAAAGTTACAATGACTAATCGAACTTTTTAAAGACTTTTTTAACTATTCATTGATATATCTACATCTTAAAATATACAAAGAAGAGGGAAAACGTCGTTTTAGGTTTCGGGTAGATGAGGAATAGTGTAGACATTCTTAAAATAGTATAACCATGTATCTGAAAGAAAATACATTATTGTCGTATCATAAGGAATATTATTTGATTTAGTGGTTGAAGTAAATCATAAAATTCTATCTAACATCTGATTGAGTGAAGTTATAGCGCGTTTTGTATGAAAGAATGCTTAATCATGCGAGGAAATGCACTGTACAATTCACCCATCCAGTTCCACGTGTCACCGCGTATTTTGAATAATGTGCCTTATCTTAGGAGGTATTAGTGAATCCCCTCGTCTTCTAATAGCATTAATACCAGTTACCTAAACAATATTATTATAAAATATCATAATTTATACAATTACATTTTCCAAAAAACTATTTGATTATCAGACTGTCCAAAGTTTAATAAGAATGATGGGATAAATTGAAAAAAAACTATAGTAACAACTATATTATTATTCTTTTTTGAAAATATTGATATAAATTTAAAAAAAGAGATGGAAATAATTAATTTATAACTTCATGCCTTAGTGTGATCTGCATTAAATACCATTCTTTAGATGATATATATTTTAATAATATTATTTAATATAACGTTTTACTAGATATAGAAGTTTTAAAAAAACAATTGTATTCAAAGGAATTTATTATTGTTATTACTTGTTATTCACTATTTATAAATAAAATCAATTTAAAGAAGAAAGTTCAAATCATACTCAGTATGTTTAAATAATAAAACAAATACAAAAACGAAAACAAAACAAATACAATATAACTGTAACATAAAAGTAAATTTATTTTCTGATAATATCAATTTATGATATTTTTCAAATATATTTTTTCTGTTGTCTTTATTATTGTGGAAGTGCATGCACGTTACATATCTTATCAAATTTTTTGAAACTAAACATATTTAAAAATTTTAAGATCTTAAACGTGAACTTTTTTTTCATTATTATTTATTAAAAAAATGTTCAAATTATTTTATACTTTCTAAAATCGTAATTTGGTGTACGGATATTAATTTTTATAATACAAATACAAGTCCTTAGTTCATTCGCTTCTGTTTGATACGAGATACGCAATAATATTTTATTGTTTTCTTTAGTTTCACTTACAAAAATTATTTCTTTTGTTATTTTATCGATTTCAAGTAGTTTTGCATTATCTGTTTATTAAGAAGCACTCACTTAGTAAAATTTTTCATTTTATAAATACTTTTAGTCAATTATCGAAGTTTTAGGAATGCATTATTTTATTATGTATATTCTAGAATGTTTTAAATTTATTAGGGAGTAGTTTTCTGTACAATTACTAATTTATTTGATTGTAATTATATAGTAATGATAATGTTATTCAATTTTATGAGCAGTAATGTAAAAATAAAAATAAAGTATTAACAGAAATATTTAATTTATATAGTTTTTTAAAGACTGAAGTTTAGATATTAAAATTAATTATCTTTTTTAAGTTCTAAAATAATCGAAGTAAGTTCACTATCAGAATTAATTCTTAATTTTAATATTTTTGTGGTGGTATTTAGAGAGCAATCTTTCTTATATATTAGTAAAAATATTAGCAAAAAATAAACTTTCGAATATCTCTTATATATTTATTCTTGTGTTAATATGTAAATTCTCATTTTATAACTGGCTTACAAAGTTTTATATTCACAAGTGTAATTTAACATTATTTAAGACAATGTGATATCAATCATAAATATGTGATAGCATTAAGTGATATGTTAATATTTAATAATGTTTACAAAAAAGATAGTATATTTATATAATTACTTTTAATTAATATTTATAAACTGTCGTTAAGTAAATGAAATTCATAATTATGAGATGGAATTTTTAATCAATCCGATAAAAATAATTTATTTATTTAATTTATCTCTACTTACCATCCGTATTAAAAAAATGTGATGGTTATTACAAGATACAAGAAAGATAAAATTATATATTATTTTATTTTTTATCGAATACGAAATTTTAGAATTACTCAATCATGGACATTAGAAAAAATAAAAAAATTTACTTTTTATTTATTATAGTACACGAAAAAAAGTTACATATTTTTTAAAGATTATTTTAACCGTTCATAAAATAGAACTTTGTTAAAATTATGACATTTAAAACGATTACAAAATCAAGAAAAATGCATCAAAGACAATTATAAAACTAAAAAATCTTTGAAACTAATAAATTTTTGAAGAAAAATTTCCATATGAAAATTATTTACTCAAACTTAATAAAAAATAAATTTCAATATTTGTTTTTTTTAATCATTTTTGTTGAATTATGACGTTAATTTAATGTACTGTATTATAATAGACTCTGATGAAAATAATTTTAGCAAGAATTTCTTGTACAGTGTAAGAAATTTAGAGAAAGAATGAGAATTTTTGAAAAAGTTGGAATTTTTCTTTTTATATTAGATTTTTTATATAAACGGAAATGTTGCTTTTCAAGTGAAAAGTTTTCAAATAGTGCACGAATAAGGAAATTTTACGAAAACTTATTTTTCATGCTCTTCTTTTTGAATATTATATTTTGAAATAATTTCTAAAAAAATGTTAATTTGCTGATAATAATAGGTATAACAATGTGCGTTGCAAATAATTAGTATTTCAAGTTTCTATTAATCTGTACATAAATGAGTGGTTTTTTATGGAAAAATCGTTAATCAAACCAGATGTCCTAAATATAATAAGTATTCCAAAAGTGTTAGTGAAATATAGAATAATAAAATAAATATAACATAACGATTTTAATAAAGTTATTAAAAAAATATTAATGAACGTCCCTTGAAGTTTTTATATGCACTCAGGATGTATTTGCTCTCAAATGCTCCATAAGCAGCTTAAAATGAATTTTATTAACTAAAGTTTGAAGCTTAGTAGGTCTTAAGGCTTATACATTATTGACGGTTTATCACTCGACCCCAGCAATATAAATAAAATTGATGATATCGCCCCCAAGTGGAGACTACGAAAACTATAAGAAAATTCCCGACACCATCCGACTGTTCATGGCTTTCACCTGCACTTATACCGACTGAGGACATAGTCTGCTCGATATTGTTTTGGTGCATATGCTGTATACCTGCGGTACAGGTGTGCTCAGGTGAGAAGCGCATAATCTTGATACTGCAGGTGGCGCGTCTTGCACCAGTTAAGGACACCGACAACATTTACACTGAGAAATTTCGTGTTATTCCACTCTTCGTGTTCTTGATGGTTTAAACTCTTAACTTAATAGCAGTTAATATAAGTTGATGTTTTATAGATCGTTTAAACATATCCTTGGTTTGAGCGGTTCTGAAAAGATTATTTTAAACGTATAATAAGTAAATAAATTGGTTAAATTTAGTTGCTATCTTTAAATTCACGTAAAAATACATAATTTCGAAACAACTTTTATTATATATTTTTGTTTCGCATCCTACTGAATTAATTTAGCAGATGATTGAAAACAAAATAATGTATCTATATTTACGTCAAAAGGGGTTAAAATAATTAATCGTTGGAAAATAATGAATATTTCATATGTTTAAAAATGTATAAAAATGTAATATTTACCTTTATTAATTATAGTTCTTGTTAATATAATTAACATAATTCAGAATAAAACTTGCTACTTTAATATTATTTCTGTATTAAAATATAGAATTTAAGAACGCTTCATACAAAATAATTCTCTTACAAAAAACTAGTTGATAACTAATTGAGCCGTAATTGATGAAGTTTAATGTTTATTATAAGACGCGAAACATTTAGTGTACAAAAGCAATTTTTATTAACTTATACATTAGTAGACCACAAACTATTGAAGACTACGAATTTATTGTCCGACTACTATTTAGCAGGATAAAATAACAAGATGCAAGACTTTTGAAAATATAATATTAAAATTATAGATTAAACAATATTTATTCATGAAAAATTATCACAGAATAAAGATGTGCCATGTTACTGCCCGTTAATTCGCTAAATATTTATATATTTTTTATATATTTTATATATTTATATATTTTTTATATATTTATATATATTTTTATATATTATATATATATTTTATATATTTATATATATTTTTTATATATTTTTTTATATATTTTTATATATTTTTATATATTTATATATTTTTATATTTTTTATATATTTATATTTTTTTATATATTTATATATATTTTTATATATTTATATATTTTTTATATATTTTATATATTTTTATATATTTATATATATTTTTTATATTTACTTATTACAAATGAAATATATTATGTTATGTTATATTCTGCAGTTCTCCAGTAAATTAAATTTGAGTAGAAATCTTTTCATCGAACATTGCGATTATTTTTGTTAAAAAGTACTAACAGGTATTATGCATATTGGTATTTATGTAGTTACGTTTAAACAAAAGTTCAAAAGATTTTAGCTTGATGAGCAATGCAGTAAGGACATTATAAATTATCTAAATATGTAAATTTTGATATATGATGATGTTTGGTAATTTTTATAGTAATGTCACTTTAATCGATTATATTAACTGTAGGTATAAAAGAAAACTCTCAATTAAAAAATATTTTGATATTTTGGACTAATTAGAAAAAAGATAGATGTTTTTTAAGTTTTTGTAACTAATTAATAATTAACTTTTTGAAGATAAATTAAATAATATTTCTCTGTGACGATAAACAAAAACAGATTGTACATAATGAATAATTAAAGGAAATGTATAGTTTTATAAAAAAGGTAAGACATTGATTACTCAAAATCCCCAGGTGATATAAATAGCCAATTGGATAAGAAGAACTTCAAATTTGCATTTAAAATTTGTGAGAATTTCTAATTCCAGCGTTTCTAAATTATATGAAGTGCGATGGTAAATTTAATCTATAGGGTGGAGCGCAAGCGGAACACTTGGTGAAAAGTCAAAAACGCTTGATTTAGTATCGATGCGGTACCGGTAAATATTTCAAAATTAATTTCCTTTTTTCATTCTATCTACATTCAATATAGGAAATGGGAGTATATTATATCAGTCTATAAATTTATTCATACGGAATAATTGATATATCTCAACAATTCCAACGCCATAGAGTTTATGATCTGAACTTCATGATTTATCCTGGAGCCAAACTACAAATCGTAAGTTTATCATTTTGCGATTGTATTTGATTAAATATTATATTTAGATGTATCAGTTGATCTAAGCTTTTGTATAATCGCATGAAATTATGTTGAACCTTTATTTTAATAGATTTAATTAAAAAGAAAGAAATATGTTTATACACTTACGTATAAACATATTCATGAGGTCGAATAATAAACATTCTATTATTTTATAAACTATTTTTAGGTAAAAAAATGCTCATAAATGTAAAATATATAATTATAATCATATCTAAATCATATACAAATAAAAATGCTTTTATATTCAATCTAAAGTAATGCTTAATATATAGTGATAAAATTTTAATTATTTTATGGCTTTAAATGAGATTTGTAAAGTTTAAAAATTTTAAGAATTTCTTGCAAGTTTTCAATTATTTTAAATTATTGAATAAGTAATATCGCGTTAATTTATCAGAAATATTTTTGTGACTATTCTAAAATAAACTGCTATATTTTCTTCTAAAGCCTCAATAAATATAGATACATATTTAATTAAGTATTCTGTATTTCAGTCAATTTCTTATAATTTATAATAAATATAATAATATTTAATAAATACAGCGAAAATTAATTATAATAATAGTTTTAATAGAATTTAAAAGTTACTTGTATTTACATTTAATTATATTTCATTTATTTATTTGAATCAAGAAGATAAAATTTAACTGTCTTTTACATTACTGTATTATATACTGTATTAATTGTACATTGAACCAATTGTATCATGATACCAAATGTATCTTGTCTGTGTGTACGTATATTGGGTACTCGCACGCATCATTTGTTAAATACCCTTTGATCTTTTTCAAAAATTTTGAAAAAAGTTTAACATTCATCTATCTTAGGTAAAATGGGGAGAGAAAGAGAAAGAGACAAAGAGAGAGAGAGAGAATTAAAAAGAGTGGGTAGGAGGAGGGGTAAAATAGAAATAAAAAAACATATAAGATAAAGATAATAAAAATAAATTTCTTCTATAAAAAAAGATAAGATTTATAATTCGTACATTAAAAGTGATTTTTAAAGTGACCAAGTAAGTATAATAAAAGGGTGAAGAGGAAGTAATATTATATTAGCTATGTGTATTAACTGTTTTGCGTATATTTAATAATAAAAATAAAAAACAATTACTTAAAGAAGAATTTGATAACAATATTTTCTTTAATTTATAATTTTTTTTAATGTAAAATTGTATTACAATATTAGTTATTAATAAGCACGGTAAATAATCCGTATTAAAAAAATTTTTCTGAACAGTAGTTTCATCATGATTTATTACTTTACCAAAGGAAAAAGTATTTTAAACTTTTAAATAATTTAATTATTTATATACAATATAAAAATTAAAAAAAATCGCTTAGAATATAATTTTGATAGTTACAAGAAAGAAACTCGATATAAGTACAGTGTTGATTATAAAACCATATATCTATTTTATCCACAAATGAAGCATAACTAATTTGATTAAACTGCATGAATGAATGAACATCGGTGAGTAAACAAGTTAGATAGACAAGTATATTAATAATAATTAATTATAATAAATTAATAATAAAACAAAGAGAATAATACTTAAGAATAATTATTGATTTCTACAAAAGTTATTAATAAGTAACATTAATTATTAAAAGAATTTTAAGAATATATACTTCGGTATTGTATCCAAAGTTTACACCCTTCATTTTGCTTGAGCACATGTAGGCTGCATATTTTCGATCTAGTACGATTCTTAAAAAAACCATTAAAAATAACAACATTCAAAGTAAAGCTATTCGTTTTCAAATCAGAACATTATCTTAATTAGTGTCAGCATTTTTTGTAATTCGTTTTTAGCATACTTTTTTTTATAAAGGAGTAATAGATGTATTTGCTGGATTTGAGGTCTTTTTTAAATTGAAATTTATAAAATATACGTACGCATTTTCGAAAATTCCTGTTTACCATTTCAATGAAAATAATAACTACAAATGATTATAAAATATAATAATATGTGAATTTTGTTTTTAAAATTTTTCATTTCACTTTTTATTTTTATTATTTTTAAAGATGTTGTTAAGAATATAAAATTTCTTCCAAAATTTTTTAATTATTGGATTACACTTTTATATTTTAAAGATAATTATTAAGTTTAAAAAAGGAATATAAACTACGTCAAAATATAATTATTAAATAATGTAACATTTATAAACAGAAATTAACATTCAAGATACTTATTTATTACATATAAATTTTACTAATGTGTAATGTATATATTATTTAAAAAACGAAATACTTCATTGTGCTTTATTAAAGGAACAAATATTAACTAATATAAGACGAAAAATGTAAATATAATTACAAATAATTCACTAATCCTATATTTATCAAATATCTACTTAATACGTTTTGAAGTCGACGCATTATAGGCTTACTTAATATAAGTAATTTAACTTAGTACTAATATTATTACAAAAATGAAATCCATATTTCCAAATAAATTAAAGTAAATCTTCATAAAATATTCATAAATATTTATACACCATAATATTTTTAAATGCGTTTAATGTGTTAAATAGTTTTATTTCATAAGGTACATATGAAGTGGACATTAAAATCGTACAAAACCGTATATTTGAAAGATAACATTTGTTGTTTGTCATATTCTGAGTATATAAATATGTATAATCTGAGAATATAAATATAAATATATACATTTAATTATATAGGCATAGGAATAAGAAATAAATAATTAAATATTGATTAAAAACTGAACAGATTTGTATATTATTTAGATTATTAAAAAACAATTAATTTCTTTTCATTTAAAGTTTATGAAATATTACCTATTCAAATGTAAAATATTAAAGTTAATTTCATGTAAAATTTAAAAAAATTTTTATTTTTTGAGAAATTTGAAAAACTCAATCTTTTATATTTATTTAGTAATCATGATTCAAGCGCTGTTCAAGAAATAAATGTGAGTATGTAAATATAGTATTTGAACTTATAAAAATCGATTAAAATAGTCAGATTATTATATTTCAATATAAAAAAGTATATTAAACTTCTTACTAAATGAAACTACTATTTATAATATTTTTTGATAAACTTTTATTTGAAATTTTATAATAAATTTATATATATATAAAACATAATACCTAACGTTGATTATGAATACTTAATAATTTATTACTGAAAATATGAATAAAAATTACATAATATTAAATATAAATCTTTATTTTAATTTTATTTTAATCTATTTTACAGCTAAGTCTTTTACTATTTCCCAAATCTTAAATTCGAAAATATTACAAAATTCTTGTTCTTTATTAGACTATATATGAACAATTAGAATATAACTTCAATCGTAATTTATAGTTTTTACAGTTATTTACTATAATAATTAAATTTCATTTAGCAAAATTATTTAAAGAGATAAATTTTATGTATTTATAATATTTTGTTAGTGTATATTTTGTAAGTTATAATACTTGTGGTTGAGTATTTAGAAAAATGTATTCATTTCTTGAAGTCTGTATAAAAATGCTTTTATTTTAGAAAATATATTTTGCGCAATATATATAAATCTTGTGCTTTGTGTTTCATATGTTTATTTACTCGTATAAGCTACATTTAGCTGCTTCATTTATTACAGTAATATGTGAGAAATCCTAATAAACACAATTAATACTGACGATCATTAAACAAATCGTTAAGTAGATCTCCTAATTTCTTGCTTTTCCATTGTCGTGAAACTTGTTTTCAGCCTGTTTCCGCTGTTAATCCTGCGGGAAATTCTGAGAGTGGTATGTTTCCGGATACGTTTCCCCATGGAAACAGATGGAACAACTCAAAATACGACTTTTAGCCACGGATAGCAAAGTGTAACAGAAATGCGATAGTGTATCTATCCGTATTTTTACGAAAAACGCTTTCGTGTTATTTTGAAGTGAGGTAAAGACATAAATTTTCTAAGACGCTAAATCTGTTCGCTGTACACGTACTAGAGTTACTAACAAAAATCTCCCCCGTTTTTCCTTTCACTTCTTAATCAATATCAACTTTTTGCATGAGCAAAATTTTAATTTATTTTTAGTTTATAATGGAAAAGAGCGAGGCTAAATAATTTATCGAATATGGACAATTTGTTCTATTGACTTATTTGCGTGCAATTACAATAGCAATTAAATTAGTACCTAAAAAACATTGTATCTTAAAAAGTATGTTAATGACTATAAATACCTTTATTTGTAATTTTTCTGCACGTATGTATCGATATTGGTAATAAAAATTTATAATAACTATCTATATTTTATAAGTTATACAAGAGTTATTTTATAAGTTATCCAAATTTATTTTCCTTTGATTTGTTTCCACTTCTGATATAATTTTTTTTGAACTTGCAATATGTCTTTTTCAATCAATTTATTATAAATATGCCATAGTTTGCATAAATCTACATTTTTTTAATAAACAAATAAATTTACACATTTTTAACAACATTATCCTGCAACTATTATCGACAACAATAGGAACAATGGAAAATATAATTTTACTTAAATTTAATTTTCAACCTATTCGATTATAAAGCAATAGTCCAAGTGCTTCAGTTATACAAACGTTCATATGCACTTTTTGAATGTATTTAAGAAATATGTTAAAATAATAAGTTGGTTTATTCATCGAATAAATCAGTATTGATATTCACATATGTTACGCATAATATCGATCGAATTGAAAAAAATATCATAAACTTAGAGGTTTTGGTACAAAACAAATACAACAGTTGGGTCTGAGAATTCTTAAAACATAAGGAAGAGAGAAGATATCTAAGTCTTGAGATTTTATTTGTTTTTCTTTCACATAAACTCACATCTATTAGCAAAACTTTAACCTTTTGAAGCATATATATAATATCAACGAGCATTTCGAAAGTTTTTAAGAAATTCTCAGTTTCATTTTTTTATTCTCTCTCTCTCTTTATCTCATTTTTATTTCTATCACTATCGTAAACTAAGATATTATTTTACATTTTCGGTAGTAAGGAGATGCATTTGAGGGAGTGCATAATAGATAAAGCAGAAAATAAAACATGATTCGCGGCGTTTAATATGCGAATAATAAAAATGTTTAATAATTGAAAGCAAATAAATATGAATTAAAAATGTTAAATTCCATAAAAATAGATTTCAAAAATAAAAATACAGAAATGCATTTATCGCCTTTTTATAAGGAGCACACCTATTTTAATTTTCATTTGATAATTTAAAAATTCAATTAATATTTAAAACCTTCGCATAAACATACTTTATTGCATAATCGTTATATTTAAGTTTAAAAATATTATAACTTAAATAGTTTGCTTATAATAATAAAACATGTATTATATTAAAATAGATCCTGATTTATTTTATGATTTAATTGATGTATGTATTGTTTTAATTTTAAAGCTACAATAAAATAAAAATTTTATTAATATAAAAAAATAATATGAAAATAAATTTCAATTGTTAAATATTATACTATATAATAACATAATTTATATTATGGAGGTTAGATTATATTTTGATAGTTATTTTATGATAATAGAGTCTTAAATGATAACATTAATCTTGAAAATTGAAGTATAAAATATTATTTCTCAATAATGTCTAAATAGAAGTGCAGATACTTTTCTTTTTAAAACATTTATTAAATCATGTTACAGATAATAAATAAATCCGTGTTAACCTACAAAAAATACTTGGCAGATGGAATTTTTCTTGACTACTATTTCTCTTCGTTCCGAACTACATTATTTACCTTTTTTTTTCTTTTTCGCATAAAGTTGATTGAAAACTATATTTTTTACAAATAAGAATATTAGTGTAGTGATATGAACATCAGTTATCATACTCAATCATTCTGTTAGGATAACACTTTATTCAATGACTATGACTTAATACATTGGCTGCATACTTGACTAAAAGTAGAATTTCGATAACTAGGACTCGCACTTAAATTCGCGTGCGTTATTAAATTTAGAATTTTTATTTATTGATAAACTATATTTTTATACGATGTTTATTGTACACAAGTTTCTGTTAATTTATTTATTTCTTTCACGCTTTATCCACTGAAATGAATTCTTACCTTACAATGTCAACGTTTTTCATTTCGTTTTCTAAAAATATATAAACTTCTGGCTTCGTGTCCAAACTTTTATTTCTCTCCAATCAAAAATCTTACTTTAACGATGGAATTATTGTTGGCATCTGTTCTTAAAACACTTATTTTATTATATGAAAGATACCAATAATTAAGTTATTTTCCACTATAAAATATTTCTAAGAACAGAATACGTTTACTATTTTACATTTTCTTCATCACCTATTTCCAGCTATTTATTCCACATTTTTTTGGACCATTGCAAAGGTTTATATTTTATATGAAATAGTTTTTTAATTCGAATCTTCGATATTACATTTACAAATATCAGTCTTAAAATATTATTATCACTTTAATTATATACTCGTGTAAAACGTAATAATTCCCAATGGATAATTATATAAGGATTCTCTGCGAAGTGTACAAACGTTTTGTATTTTCCTTTTAAATTTTCTAATAATTTGTTTATAAATATATAAATATATATATGAAATATAAATCATTATGTCTTTGAAAGTTTATTAATAACAATAACGATTAATTTGAAAAATTGATTAATTAAAATAGAAAAAAGTTATACCGATTATTTTATATATTTTATAGTAAATTTAGGAAAAAATTTTGTAGTCATCATTTTAATTAATAAAACAATCCATTTGAATTTAAATATATAAAATAATCTATTTACATTTAAATATATAAAACAATCCATTTGCATTTAAATATATAAAACAATCTATTTGCATTTTAATGTTTTTATAAGTGTACTGAAAAAAGATAAAATCCAGGAGCTGATTAAATTTTAGTAGTTATTGAAGCAAACGTTAAACTTAAAATTTGATATAAAAAATTAAAATTAAAATTCTTGTATTCCATTTCAAATTATTACACAATACACTTTCTAATGCATAAAACAAATAGTTGATCATAAAGATTTCGTTTCTCTCTCTCTCTATATATATGACAAAACTCTTCTGGGTTATATGACGGTAGCAATAAATATACTCCGAATATTTACTGCATTATATGTGTACCAATAACCCCGGTATAGGCATCGGTGTTAACCATCTGCGTTTGGCGGGCAGCGCTAATATACATATAAGTTACGGCACGGATCTGGCAAATAAATATCCATATATTGAATTTCAAAAGTGTTCAACCGCATGCAGTCGATATAACATTAAATATAAGCTGAGATTGGAAATATATGAGAACTATATTTCCAAAGACTATCTTCTTTTTTAAATTTATCAGAAAAGTTGAAACTACATAGATAAAAGTGTCGCTAACTCATGGATATAAGTGTATTATACAGTACCACGTTTAATGACTCTTGGATTTCGATTTTCTTTTCTTCATATGAAACAGCGACTCAAAAATCATGATGAGAATGGAGTAAAGAGATTACTATTAATGATACGATTTATCTTGAAAATGGTTTTCGAATAGAATAGATCTCATTTAGTATTTCATGTAATGCAAGTAATTTCTTTTTATTCAATAGTCAACCTTCATAAATTCATTCAGATATTTATTTTAGGCTATTGGCATCAATTGAAAATTTATACATTTGATTATTGGATTATTTCTGAAATTAATGTTTATGTTATTAATTGATGAATTACTTAGAGTATCAATTGTGAATTTGCTCCATAAAACTAGATCGATAAAATAGTATTATAGATGAAATATTAAAACTACAGATAAAAAGATTTAAATGTTTAAGTTTTTTAAATAAAAATAAAAAAAAGATTAAAAACAAATTTTATTATTTTTTATACAGTGAAATTTTAATTCTCGTGTTTCAGTGCAACTAAATTTCAGCTTCTATAGAACTATTTCAATATAACATTCAATTCTATTAGAAAAAATTTAATTTGATTTTTTTTTCATTTTTGATTATTTTTATAGTATTAAGTTAAATAAAATAATGAATAATAATAAACCAAAAATATTATGAGTATACTCAAGTATTCTTCTATGAAATTTATTTTAATAGCTAAACTATCAAAAAGTCTCGCCCAAATTTTTTTTCAACAATATAAGTTATTTTAATAATATAAACGTAATAAATTTGCAATATTTAAAGATAATTCAAAAAAAGATTTGTAGTTATAAATTTGAAATGTTGTTATTTCAAATTGTTACGATACTTGTATCAATGTCGTTAAATTTATTTTAAAAATATTGTATTTAATAATAATATTAATCACTGCTGTATAGATTTTAAGGATTTACGAGAGGCAAATTTATTTTCTAAGATTTTCTATTTAGAACTCTGTAAAAACTTTGTTAAATCTATTACAAAAATAAAAATTGCTTCTACAACATTTTACTAATATAATACTATCATTAGATTATGAGAATTACATCCGTTCATATTCGCAAATTAATTAGTCTTTTGTGTCCCTGACGTTTGTAGATTTTGTTTCCCATAGAAGAGAACAATTACGTCGACAACTCGATAATGTAAAATACGACGTAAAAACGATGTTTTATAAATCACAAGCATGCAATCCTGTATTTCTGCGGTCGCTCTGTTAATTGCAGTATCAAGTTGAATGGAATACGTTTTCCTAAATTAATTGAGTTGCTGATAATATTAGATGATGATTTAACATGAAATAAAGAAGCATGTTAATCGTAATATTGAAAATTCATAATATGTTTGCTATTAAATGATCGGATTAAGGTCTATGTGGTTAAATTTAGTGAAAATTATATAAAAGCTCATGCTAGTAATTGTTAAGAAACAAGGTTCAATACGGCCTTTAGCACCATGCCAATCCTCTCTTCATTCTCTATCAAGGAATTTACACTATTTCAGCATGGAGCTTAATTCTCCCTTCCTCGATCCTCGTAAACGGAGCACTGGTACTCCATCCATAGGGTTCGACGCTTTTTCCTTTCTCCAAATACCGACCACTCGCCAAGACATAAACTGAGCACTCGATTGGCCTCGAGCCAGAACTCCGTATCTAGAGAAGAGAGTATCATCCGCTACCAACTAAGAGACAGCCAACTAAGGCTCCAAGAGATAAAGAGTATTTTTGATCTGAACTTGGGTTGCTCTTTCTTTTTCCAACGTCATACTATGAAAACGTCATTTTCAGGCCGATAGCCTGGTTCTTACGTGTGTCGTTAAAATTCCTTTATCGGAAAGATAACGCAATCATTCTCGTATAATTATCGATCTGATAACTGCCTTATTATCGTGTTAATTAGTCCCACGAATTTTTTTTCAATCTTTAAGGTAAAATGATTAGCTATTAATTACATGGATAAAAGAAGCCCTTTTGCAGTCGAAAATGATAAAGATAGCTCAAAGAATTACATTAAAATATTCAGAAGTTTTATTTATTTTCTCTATTCACGTGGTTTAGAATCCATAGATAAATTAAAAATAACAATGCGTAACTTAATTAATATAACTAATGAAATAAAATCCAATAATTAAATATTCAAATACTAAGAAAAATTTCATTGCAAATATCTTATTCCAATTTTCGCGTTTATTCAAGACAAGTAATTTATAAATTTTTGTAGAAAATACAGAGTTGCAGTATTGGAGATTTGTTTTTATATTACGTATACGTATTTGCATACTCGGTTCGATTGTATTAATGCATATTTGATAAGTTAAAGGTGAATATTGCTGAAATATTGAAAATATCACGAATACATCAATAAATACTTTATTTACTCATACTAATGAAAATCTTCCACATATTAAAATATGTTTTTATTTAAATTTACATTATTATACTCGAAACATTATAACTCTATATAGCTTTTTCTAATTTTTTGTGCATATATACAAATATGCTCGAATAGAATTTTATAATAAAATAGGAAGATTTTCATTTAATCAATATATTTAAAACATTTTTTTACTAAAAGATGATTCACTAACAGATGTGAAAATAGTAGAATATTTTTAAAAATATAAAAGAATTACCCGATCGAGGTATTCAAAGAATAATGTAATTGATAATATTAAAATATTATAAAATATAATATTAATAAAATATATATTTTCGAGTTCTTTCATGTTATCACTAAAATAAATATGTATATAAACATTCAATGAGTATTCAAACGATATGTGAATCACACATAATTCATCAAAATTTCAATATTAATTATTGAAGTAATATGAATTTTAAGTACTCTATTCGAATTAAAATAAACCCGATTACGATTGACATATCATCAAATTTTCATATTACTTACAATATTTTGTAGGCTACATCTTAGAAAATATAAACAATAAAAATTCTTACCAATTATCAAAACAAAGCGAACTTTAGTTTTACGAAAAAAATGAAAGGGTGAAAAAGTTAGAGTGATAATGAGTATTATATTATATTCTCTTCATTTCTGTCATTTTAGTGGAAAATTAAAAAAAAATTGAGTAAATGTTTTAATGAAAAAAGGTAAACTCGTTTTCGTTCGCGCAATCTAAGCGTTATCCAAGCATTTCTCAAGCTTACAAAATTTCGTAGTATCATACTACAGCTTTTCGGACTCAGGTCAACCATATAGTTTTACAGTGCACATTAATTCACCAACCTGTATTCACAGGAGGCCTCAAGTCGGTTGTGAAACCATTCTAAACAAAGTTAGCGTCGAGACTGCCAATCAGCTTTTTAGCTTTCTGGTACATACATGGACAATCATGTGGAATTCTGTATCTAATTAATGATTCACATTTAATTAAATTAAGTTTTTTCTGTTTTTGAACAATCTTTATTCATAAAAACCTGTAATTGTATTCATGTCTTATTATACATAAATATGTACGTAATATTTCTTTTATTCTGTCAAGAAAAAACATTTTTTTAATTAATACGTTTTAAATAATTTTATAATTTTTTTAATTAATATATTTAAAATTTTATTTTTAAATATATAAATTAAATATAAATTAATTATAATGTAATTAATATAATTTTTTTAATGTAAATACGTGACAACGTAGTGTTTTTAAGAAACAATAAAAAATTCTCCGTAGCTTTAAATCATACATATCATATTCAGGGTTTAAAACAATATTAAGAAATTGAAGATCTATTTTAAATTAAAAAAATATAGAAATTCAACATTACTGATGTAATGTTTTTTAACCAAAAATCCTTAAAGCACAAGTAAAGCGCTTTAACAAGATTAAAAATATATTATGATATAATTAAGATATAAGCGTACTAAATATTTCAAGATTTATGGTTTATGAGTTTTAGTATTGATTCTATTACTTAAATTTTAAAAATATCTTATATTAATAAAATTTATAATTATGTATTAAAATTTAATATTTATTATTCAAACACACTTATATAAAAATCCCTTATAAAACATAATGCGTACTAATTTCCATTTAATTTTTTTTCTCTATTTTATCAGAATAATTATTTTCAAATTTGATGCAACTCTGATCTATAATAAACTATAATTTTACCATTTGCAGCAATAAAATTAGTATTCTATTGCACGAGATTAAATCAATTTTTAGCACCTAAACTATAAATTTAATTTAATTTGAATTCGCCTCAGTCATTTTTTATCTTTGTCGTTATCTCATTACTGGTATGTATCTGTCAGTAGTTTTCGCTCATTTTCTCTATATATGTATACAAATCCATATATGCATTTATCTACCAATCTCTATATTTCTATTTTACTTTCATTCATTTAATTTAAACAGAAAAACACCAGGCAAACTGTAATTTCACTCTTAATCGAAAAATAAATACATTAATCAAAAACATTTAACAAATAAATGAAGTCTCAACTTAATTTATTAGATACCACACATGTGCTCATGATGTATTAAGCGTTTGTATATCCTTACTATGCATATTTCATTGTAATTTAAAATAATTATTTCAAATTCATATTTATTATTAAATAAACAATCAAAAAGTTCTGAATTTAAAGAATACAATAAAAACGACTGAAAGAGTAGAGTCTTATTTTATTAATTTCTAATTTGAAATGCCTATCTTCATAGATGACATAAGCATCAATAAAATATATGTTAATAAGTGATAAATTCATGATTTTATTATTGAAATGCAACATTATTTGGAGAAATTTTTTTAAAAATAGAAAATATTTGAAAAAATATTGAATAATTATAATTCAGTAAAATTATAAGTAATTTAAAGTAATTGACTTAAAAATTTTAAAATCTAATAATCTAAAAGTAATCCATTTTATTATATAAATAACGAAATATGTAAAATAAATTTTTAATTTTTTTAAAATAATCGCTGTCATTTAATTAAAAATTCATAATTGATACATCGTTTCTTAAAAAAAATATGTAAAGTTAATCTAAGTTTTTACAATTTAAAAAAAAATTTTTAAATTTTAAATATTTATCAACTCTTAATTGATGTTTTAAAAATGACAATTTTATTGTAAATTACATCACATTTTATTGGCGTTTAGTAAAATCTTTTTTATAAATTTTTATTTATTTCTACAGTTAATTACATTAATTAATACTTCGTGAATTTACTTAGTAAATGCTTAAAAGCTAAAATTTCATATTATTAGTTATGCAAATCTAATTCATAAGAAATAAAGTTTTATATATTCACTATCTTTAAATTAAAAAAGAAGAAGATTATTCAAATAATTTTTCTAGAAAAAAATTAAAAATATAATCAAATATATTATATTTTGAATACTTAAGAATTGTATTCTTTGATAAATAAGAATATATTTTTAATCATTTTAAATATTAATCCAAGTACCTGTGCATTTTTTATTCAATAAAAATTTTCTACGTATATGTAAATTTTACATTGAAACTTTAGAATTCATAGCATTATTACTTTTTTCATTATCAGCACTTATTTTATTAGTTTACTGATGATACAGATAGATTTTGTAACGATTAGAAATAATTCTAAAAGTATTAATATGTATATTGGCAGAAAATTTTTTAAATTTTATATCAATTCATATATCAATTGTTTTAGAACCTACAACTCCATAAAATCTTGCAAACGTACTTCTCCAATTACATACACGCAAATAATATTGTACTTTTTCTACGAAACTACATTTCCTACAAAGTAGCAAAATTTTTTTAAAAAAAGAAATAAATGTATACTGTTTTTAGTAAATATTAATCTTAGATATTACAACTACTTAGTTGATCTTATTTTCAATCATAAAAATTGTGTCCAAATTGACGAATTCGACTTGCTCACATACTTTATCAAAACATACTTTTCAGGCTTGCTGAAGTAATCTTTAACTTATAAAAGAAATGAAAAGAGTTGGAAAAAGTATTAGCCTACTTAGATGGTCGAAACACGAAGAAAGTGCAAGCAGCAAAAGTTTAATATCCGGCAAAATTTTACATGCAGAGATTCATAAAGCTGTCTTTTATTCTTGTGGCTATTATAGATACAAAAGCTAAGAAAGTCACAAAATATATATTATACACACTGTACCAGAAAATTACTAATTTACTATTAAATTTAGTTGCTGAAGTCTTTACCAATTAGAACGTCATCTAGGAATTCTTAAAATATACATATTTCCCTGATAATTTATTCAACAAATATTTTTCAGATATAACGAAGTTTATGTATATGTACAAATTGTTTTTCGATAAAACTAAACATTAATTGATTTTTAAAGTTATTTGTAAAATGTTACACAATAAAGAGATTTGGTAATTAATTAATTTCGAAACATTAAGATAATTTCGTATAATCCTTTAGATAAAGAATAAAGATACTTAAATGATTAAATTTACTAAGAAAATATAAATGACTGACAAATACGAAAAAAGCTGAGTTTTTATTTGTGTCATGGGTTTACCTCGGAAGCACAAATTTTGTCACCCTTTGTGAAAGTAGAGAAGTGTTTCTTTGTCAAATTAAATTTTTGGCCTGAAAAAAAAACTTGTGCAACTTCATAAACCTCTTTATGTATCTTCTTTTTCGCTTTTTTACATTGTTCTCCTTTGTAGCTTTATGGCTCCTATTCAGTACAATGCCTTCCCATGTACGGATAACTAACTGAAATTTAGTAGTCGAAAGTCCAAAGTAAAGTCAAAATACCCTTAGGTAAATTCGAACATCTCACCGAACTCAGAATCTTTCGAACATCGTTCTAACTCGTATAGAACAAATTCAAAACTGCAATATAATAGATAAAATTAGATGAACAAATAATTAGAAAAACTTTTGTTAAACCAACAAAAATACTTTGTGCTCAATCGCTTATATTCTATAATGTTACAGTGATATAAATTTGCAGATTTTCGCAAAAGTAATAAGATTTTAAAAATAAATTACCTTGATTTCTTAATGCATATAAAAAATTATTTATTAGGCAATGTTACAATCATGGTATTTAAGCTCACAAATCTTGTCAAACGCAATCATAAAATGTACATGTAATACATAATCATATATTATATATAAACAGATATAATAGCGCTAAATTGCTAATATTTTTAATTAATTTCTTTTATTTTATTAGTAATCTATAAGTTAATAACTATTGAATTCCATATTTAACAATG
Organism: Platyscapa corneri; assembly: GCA_018907185.1. NCBI lineage: Eukaryota > Metazoa > Arthropoda > Insecta > Hymenoptera > Agaonidae > Platyscapa > Platyscapa corneri. The sequence goes on along the minus strand of JACCHW010000058.1, from coordinate 729,413 downwards.
GCAATGCATAAACTATGCCCTGGAAAAAAATTAAAATTAAAATTTTATTCTGGGTTATAAATATTTTTGACTTCATATAAAAATTTGTTTTTATTATTCAGAAATTATTAATGAAAATCAGTTCCAAAGTATTAATAATTAATATAATTATATAGTTTTCGTTATTTACTTAACTAAATAAGCAATCGAATAATCAGTTTTAATTTTAAAAACGCTTATTTTTATGATGAAGTTAAATAATATTGGATTAATCAGTAAAACTTAATAAGTTTAGAAGCAAGAGAAACAACAGCCAAACATAAAATCACTAACAAGTTAAACTGAAAGCATAGACGCGTAGGAATGAAGTATAAAATTATCAAGAGTAGTCTGACTCAAATATGTTTAATAATAAATAATAATTGATTTAAAATATATTATGCGTCATTTAAATCAATCATTAAAATTTAATTTTTCATTTTATGTAATTTATTTATTGTTATTTTATTTTTAAATTTATTAATTATGTAATTTATGACTTATATGCATTTGAGTATACAGCATGTATGCAGATTGAATATTATTATGGGTTCTTCAAAATAACTAATAACGAAGTTTAAATGAATCTAAATTAACATTGATTTATTTAACGAAATATTACATGAACCATGATTGGAGGTATATATATAATATGAGAATAAAATAACCTTAAGCTAAAAATATACTAAATTTAATCTGTTACTCCAAGAAAATATTAAATACACTTATTTTGCAAAATAGAGTAATTATAAGGCTACGATAGGAAATTAAAAAACAATATGTAGAATTTTATAAAGAGTAAGAAAATAAGAGAATTTTTATTCTATTATGTTTATATTGAGATATAATTAAAACTCTTGCGAATATCAAAGATAAAGGATTGGGGTATTAATAAGTTGATTAACGTTTCCTTCTTTAAAGAAAATTCTAAGGATTACTAAAATCAATCTATGTAATTATATTTAAAGTAACACATTAATTTTGTGACTTAGTTTCTTAATACTTCATCAATAAAAGTTTTACAAAAAAAAAATTGCTATATGCTAAACTCAAAATTCAAAAATCAATAACTGCAACGATCTACAGATGTAAATAATTTTGTATACGGCATCCAAACGTAGAAGTATAGAAGAAAGATTATAGTCGACTTTTAATTTAAAAATTTATTTTAATATTAAAATTATACATGAATACTTGTACATGAAAATATATAAACAGTAGGAAAAAAAGAAAAAAGTATATGCATAATATAAGCTCAACATTTTCAGAAAGTTCCAAGAATAATAACACGCTGAAAGTGTGAAATAATAAGTGTGTTGTAGAAAACAGACAATGCATGCATTTTCGTTGAGCTTTATTTTGTTTCATATACATAAATTAACTGAAATACCTAGCATCATTTGAATGCAAACTTTACAATTTTTTTAATGGCTATTGTATGCATAAAAATTTGTTTATATTATATAATTGATTTCATCGTGTTTTTAAAAATTTCTATATTTATAATTTATTATAAATAAGATGTGTTGTCAAATATACATTTAAGCAACGATGCAATTGAGAGGTGCTTAGTAAAAGGGTACGCTAGACATCTAGATTATTTTACGCCGAACACGGCTTGTTTTACAAATCACACTTTTGACTATTCGGCCCACGTGGTCGCTGCTACATAAATATATACTATTTTCAATATAATATATATTTCAATATTTCTCTTCATTATATCCGCTCTTCTAAAACTCCCTGTCCTTAATTTTTTATAATACAAAATCAAAAAATATTTTTGTATTATATTTTTGTATTATTACTACATGTGAACTTCAAGCATCATTTCTTCTACAAGAACATTAGCAGTTTATAAGCTGTGAAAATATATAGTCGTAGCAAAGGTATATTACGAAAACTGATGTGAACTGTATCTCATTTACATAAGGTTTATTTCAATTTATATTATTAATTGGTGCTGTGAAATTCATAATGATATTCACTTTATTAATACTGTGTATTCTGTGTTTATATGTTAAATATATGTTTAACATAGTTATATGTTTAAATAAATATACAAGTTTTTTACAACATTAATTAACAACAAGATGATATCAAAAAACAAAAATTATCATCGTCACACGTTAATATTTCTATTATTAATAATAACTTCTACTTTAATTATATCTATAAACAATATACTCTGAAATTTATTTTTAATATCGTTTAATATGAAAATTTTACTATGAAACTCAACCAGAATTATATTATTGTGATAAAAATATGGACGTAAATTCAGATTGAAAAATTCGTTTTATTTTAAATTTCTATTACTCGATTTTTAAAAGAAGTCATGTAAATGATACTATATTTATATACTTATTTTTTTGGTGCACGAATAAATGACACATTTACTCGTTCCATATCAAAGTTTTATAAAAATGAGAAAAATATTTTAGAGATAGTTGTAGTTTAATTATAAATATTTAAGTAAGTAGCATTAGAAATTTTCAAAAAATGCGCATAACTTATAATCACCGATGTACGAAATATATATTAGTCTTCTTGAGCTGCGTGATATGCTTTTACTTATACTCTAAGTTGCACTCGTTTCGTTTGACACGTACATGTATGTATAATTTAATTAAAACTTATAATGTAATTGAAACAATTATAAACATGTAAGTCAATCTAATAGCATTTTATAGAATCTTGAGATTGTACAACGGGTAATATAACACATAGGATTTCAAATTCAATAGTGAGCTCTAATATATTTATCCTGTTATCAGTTTATATAATTATTAAGTTTACTTTTAAATTTGTTTGCTATTCTCAAAACATAGTCTTATCATTTACTCTAATTAATTACTTGATCTACATATTATATCACTGTATACTGCATCAAATATATTTTTAAAATGCTAACAAGATATTTCACACTTTTATATTTCTTGGAGAATATACAATTTTCATGGATTTTATTTCTAGCATAACTTTTCGTTTGCAGTTTTCAGTTATATTATTGAATTTCAAGTGTATTTCTACATATGTCCTATATACGTCCATACTTAATAGACATGGAAAAAATAATATTTACTTAAAATTTATTTTTTCTTTTATAGATTTGTAGAATCAAATAAAAGTTAAACTTTTCGAATATAATCTTTCTCCGAATAACTTTAAGAATTGAAAACGACTATATATGAAAAAAAGAAAATATTAACTGTAATTTGTAAAAAATTAATAATTTTTGCAAAGTTAACAACATTTTGATATATTATTAAATAAAATTATAAAAGCTTTTTGATATTTATTTTATTCTTTCTCCTATATTAAATTTATAAAAATTTTGTATCTCATGAAAGTTCATTTATAAATATTTTGTTGGAAAAGTATTCAAATCAATCTATTTAGTTTTAATATTATCAAATATAAGATATATATTTTATTGAATTTTTTGTAATTATACAAAATATTAAGCTTCTACCAATAGGAAAAATAAAACTTATTGCACAACAACGTATATTTGTATAACTTATCTACTTAATATTATCGTTTTTTGATAATTGCGTTTAATTGTATCATTTGTTATTGATTTTTTAAATCTCTGTAAAATATTGTTCAACTACTCAAAAAATTTTTTCCGTTACGTAAATTTAATAATGAAACCATATTTCAGTAAATAAGTTTTAATAAGAAATAAGAATGTAAATTTTTAACTTTGTTAAGAAGTTGTAGGTGATAAGATGGCATCACATACAGAAAATGTTTACCGTACTTTACCGTAGTATGGTTTGCCAAAAAGCATGCGGTTTGAGGTTTGAGTGTGCAATAATAATACAGGGACTATTTGTCAGATTTCTATCCATTTAAAGTTTTATAGTTAATGGTTTACTTAAATGGTTTTCAAACTTTCCTTCAATACGTCTAAATTATTGAAAATAAAAAATAATTAATTACAACCGTACTTGAAATACTTACTTCATCTCATTCAAACTCAATGATTTTATGTATTACACTTGAAAATCCGCGTTTTCTCTACATCAACTCTCTATCTGTATACGCACGCATCATACAAAATACAAAGTCTTTTAAAAGACCCAATAATTCTTAATACATCAACATCAAATTTCTTAAAAACAATTTTATTAATACATTTTGTTAATGACGATATGGGTTCAATGTTGTAACAAAGTAGTCATAATAAATATTTTAAAAATAAACGATTGTATTTACGTGAAATAATTTGGGAGAATAATAAGAGTGACTTGAAAACTATATACTTAGGCCTAGATAGCTTAATTATTTTAAAAAATTTTTGATATTTTAATTATGAGAATATATATTGTATTTATTATCATAAAAGTTTCTCTGATTTTTGAAAGTCACTTTAAATTATTGTTTAGACTATAAGTTGAAAAATACCGTATAAAATTCACTTTAAGAAATTATGTTAAATTGCAAATATAATACAAGTTGCACAAAAATTTCATGAATTTTTTCATATCTTCTATGTTATTTATATTATTTTATACATAGAAGTATGAAAAATATTAGATATAGATGCAACATTTAAAACGATATTGTTGTTAAGTTTGTAAGTTTAAAAAGTACAATAAGTGAAGTATTAATAATTCAAATGCAATTTTATTATTCGTCAATTACAGTAGTTTCACAAGAAGAAACGGATCGTAATAGTTTTTAAAATAATAACCACGTTGGCATAAATGCTCATAAATTTACTAAATAATTTATTCTTCACATTTTCTTACTATTCTCTCTCTCTATGTCTCATGCTTTCTACATTTTTCTTTTTCTCCTTATGTCACACGTTAGTTATTAAAATGGTGTTAAACATTAATTTTCCGAAGTTACCATGAAGTGAAAAGTAAAATAAAATGTAGGATTGTAAGCTTCCTTAAACATAAATAAATATCAAATACTTTTGTTATTTTAAAATTTTTTATGTGTCATACGATTGCATTGTGCTAATATTTTTAAAGTTGAACATTATTTATCTCTAAATTAACCATTTATTTCTGATTTTTTAAAATTTTAATACGATTCTTTTCCTAACAACATACTATTTTTTTAAGTCATATTTCTTATTCTGATTTTACAGATAATTTTCAGTTTAAGATAAAAAATACAAATAAAAAATCATGTAAAAATAAACGTATTTTTTGTAAATACAAAATATTGTAAATATATCTGCATTAGAAGGAACTAATTTATATTTCCATTTGAGAATAACTACAGTGCAAGAGTTATGATTATCTACTTTCATTGTAATTCTGTGGAAATACCTTGTAAAACTGTTATTCTTATTAAAATACCTCGTTCTAAAATTTCAAATCTTAATATCATGTAGTAGATTAAAATGAGAATATTAAAATATTTTATAACTTTCTTGATATAAAATTTATAATAAATAGTTGTGCAAATATTTTTTAATAGCTTAGAATGGAACGTACGAATTCGTAAAATTTTGTTCTTAGGACAAAACATGTTATTTAAGTCATATTTATGATTACCAAGCATCGAAATAAAATTTTTCAAAGAACCTATAACAAAAGTAGATAAACTGTGCTCCTACATTTAGCAAATATTGATTTGAGCCTCCTTCAGTCTTTTGGTACTGTTGATTACCTGTGCAGGACTTGTAATCCTTACAATGGCGGTTGTCAATTTCCGCTATAATACGAATACACACGAGTGAAAAAAGGATACGATGGAGGTCTTGGAATTTCACGCGTCAGCAAACAGAAGAACTTCAATCGTTACGGGCGAATGCATTTTACTGTGCTGGTTCTCGCTTACTTTACAGATCTAATGAGTACATAAATGTTACTTTTCGTCTATCTTCCATTCGCATTTTTATACATGGAAATTTTTTTATCACTTATTTTCCTTCTACTGAAATGTGAAAGGTAGCAAAATTTACATTGCAAATATGAATAGTACATGAGCTGTTCATATTCGTGGACGTATGCTCATTTAATTAAGCATAAAAATGTGAATAGTTACATGTGATTTGTTATTAAAACTTCGTTAAAAATATATAAGACTCATGTATAATATATAGCAAAATTGAAAATCTGTGATTACATCGAGTGATTAATTTTAACCGTCGTCGTTTTCTTATATTTTTTATGTATTTTTCGACATTTCATTAATATAACTGTATTATTTAAATAATATTTAAATAAATATAATATTGAATAAATAGAAAGGTATTGAATATTTTAAAATTAAGATGATAATGTAAAAATGATATATTAACATATATTAATTAATTTTAATGTACATTTAATATACTAGTTATATTAGTTGAGAAGGAGATACTTTTATTCGATGATAAACTTTCATAAAATATTTCGATAAATTTACGGTAATATTCTCAATCTTAGGAACACCCATACATTTAAAAAAAATGTTGGTTAGCTTATCTAGACTATAATCTGCTATTATTAATAAAAAAAAAGTTTTGCGTTTAAGTTTGATTTACATACAATTATAGAATATACTAAGTATATCTTAATTCTTTAAGTAACTAAATTAAAAACGATATCGTTTGAATAAATTATCCAGTTGCTTCTTCGACGCTATTGATTACTCTATTGTAATTCAGAATGAGACTAAAAAGCAAAAATTATACAGCGAATGAAGCGCATGATTAGGATTTGCATAATTGTCTTCTTGAAAATGATACTTGCAATTCCTTGCAATTAACTCTATTGAGAATCGAAGAAGAAAATATATTCTTGCATACAGTTCGCAGACATTTTGGTTTTATACTACTTTAAACACTTGTGTTTGCATTTACATAGTGAAATTCACACTTTGTTAACTTTTCTGGATCTGCCTTATGTTTTATCGATTGTATAAAATGTAATATAGAAATCTATATTATATGTCCCTTTTAATTTGTGGTCATAACAGGTATTATCCTTCTTAATTGAACACTGATTAAATGACAGTTTTCAAAGGTAATATTATATCTATACATTAAAGTATTTTTGTATTTAAAATTATATTGATGAAAGTAAAAAGTAATAATTACGCAAATGAACCAAATTAAAAAATTAATGAAATTTAAAAAGTTGAGCGATTTGTTTTAGATGAGTTTAGATCTGCTCTAGAAAGTTTTTACAAGTTTTATAGGTAAAATGGTGATGATTAAAAACGTTTAAAAAATCGAATAAAATAGTTTTAAACTCTAAGTTCTACTTTTATTTAAGGTGTAAAATTTGATAATTATTATTGCATTACGAGGGTAGATTAGTGACGAAATTAGGAATAATGATATGAAACATCAGAGTATATACTTTCAAATAATTATGCAATATTAAATTTTATTTTATTTTTTCCCTCATTTTCATAGATATATTATTTATTTTATATCTGTAATCTTATTAATACCAGTAAGGTATTTAATCATATTTTTTAAACGACTTCATTATTAGCAATTTCTTAGAAATTCGACCCATTCAAATATAAAAAATTTCTGTCATCATGTTTTAAAGAAACTGAATTTTCGCGATAAAACTTTTTATAATAAATAAAGAATGAATAATAAAATTGACAATATGAATAAGAGCATAAATTTTATTTTTTTTCGGTCGAATAGTGCTCTAATTTAGATCGATTATCAATTTTAATTATTTTACAGTGTTATTTTTCATATTTGTACTTTGTGGGAAAAATTACTCAATTTAGCATGTGTGTTAATTAAGTAATATTTATACATCTACGCGTAATAAAAATATGAATGATCTATCGACATTTCATAAAGATGCATAGTTTTGGAAATTGACGTATAAAATTTTTCGCAGACTCGAGCGTCGATTGTGCTCGACGGTTATCGTTACATTTTCAATGCACCAAATTTTTTAGAACAAAAAAATTGACTGCTTATCAGTTAAAGATGAATTCATGATAATTTTTAGAAAATAGCATATATCTAATTTATTTCGATTATCTTTTACATATCGTTTAAAGAAATTTATGTAGATCACATAGCGAAACGCACGAAATAGATTGAATCAATTTCAATTTTTTACCCCAGCTCGCTTGATTGAATGAAAATACAATAATCGCTAAGAACAAATTAATTTTGTTAAATTTTTGTTTTTATCTATAAAAATATTATTAAAATTTGTTTTTTAATTATTAAAAATAAAAGAATACTAAACAATTGTACACTTTATTTTTATTTTTTTATTAATACCATTATACATAACTACTGGTTTCCGCATACTTAAATAACTAAAAGCGATTTTTTAATTTATAATAAATAAAAAAATATATCACAGTCGACTGATTCTTATTATTTACACGGAAGATTTGGCACATTTTATACGAGTAAGGATATTAAGGCAGTTTTATACACAACATACGCATGAGCATAAAGTTTTAACATGCGTAATAATTTTCAACTGTGAAGAAGTAAGGCATCGAGGGCCTTCCTCAATATCATTACATTCATGGTTATGGTTATTTTTACATTCTGAAAAATATCGCTATCCCGTTACTGCTAAAAGGTATCTCTTTCAAAAATACTCGGGATTTTCAGTTTTAATAAAGTAAATTTTAAAAGTAACATTCGATTTTTTTTTAAATGTTCGCATTATTATTGTTTTTTAAAATTTAAACTCTAATAAGAATTTAAAATAACTGAAAAAAAGTTGATTGTGCATTTTTCTTAATAACTGAAAAACTAGTTTTAAAATTTGTAAAAAGTTAATAAAAGTTCATTATCTATTATAATATTTCCTAAAAGAGTTTTCTATTACAAGAGTATCAGTTCTCTTGCTCTCTTTTTCCATTAATTAGGGATTTATTTAATACTTGTAAGCACACATGTTTCGTATTGAAACGCGCACATGTTTTGTATTTATTAATACATGCATATTTCTACCTAAAAGTAAATAATGCCTGAACATCTAAAATAATTATAACGAACGTTTATAATGAATGATTTTCAAAATTTACAACTTTTAACTAATTATTCATAATTATCTCGCAGTTTCGACATAAATATTTAATGTAATTTTAAATAGCGTGTATTTGTTTATAAATTAAATCAGATTTTATAAATTGTATTTTTCTATCCAGATTTGATTTTATAATTTAAATAACTCAAAAAATTTCTGATTTACGAATAACATTTTTAAACCCGCAGCAAAAAGCAAAATTTCACATAATGGTATGTAAATGTACACAAAGCAAAATATTTCTCAGAATTGTTTTCAATACTGATTGCTCTGATAAAAAGTATATTTTTAGAAAGTTCTGCTATTTTGATGATCGTTCCGTTAGCTATTGTGTTCATTTAATTAATACAGTATAAATTTAAGTACACGCTCAAACTGAGAATACATTGATTGGTATAGAAGTAAAAACGCGTTTGAATCATGATGCGCTAAAGCAAAAGGAAAATGTTTTACCATAAATTTACTGCATAAAAATATTAATTTAATCGTAATAAAAATAAGTATAATTATTTAATAATATAGTCACTATGCACACAAAATTGACGTTCGTTCATTCGTATATAACATTAAATCGAAAAGTGAATTTTTAAAATAAAACTTTTACAAACATCGATTAAGAGAAAATTAATTTCTTATTACATTTATTCATACATATAGTGTTGTACGCGTTTCCTCAGAATACGGTGTTGATGGATCCATTCCCTCTCGCTCTTATCTCGTATTTCCTTGATCAGAAGTGAAGAAGCGCCGAGCTCTTGTCGGTCTCTTACTCCACTCTGTTACTGCCCGTCGAGATTGCATTACAGATCCCACGGAAAGCTTGTAGCCGTGAAAACAAGGAGTATAAACTGTGCTAAGGTCAAATGCACAAGTGTAGCGGGGTTATTCAAAAGAGATCAATTTATCAAAAAAAAATAAACTACGATAAAACGAAAAATAAGATAATTTTATCGATCTTCACATTTCACCATTAAACCGAAAAAAGAATCGGTGATTTAATATTTCACTAACAAAAATATCACGACCCAAACAAGGATCACGAAAACCAACTAACAAAAGCTATTCTAAACAGTGAAATCAATGAATTCTGACATGCATAACGAACTAATCCGTGAATTCGTTTTCATAACAATAAAGCCTTGAAAGTTTCTTTTCTGAGAATAGGTGGTTGTCTATGTGAAATTTCGGAACCTCGGAATCTTGAAGAAAAGTTCGATTCTTGGGTTATCTAGAGTCGAGACCAATTAGATGCGAAAATACTATTATTATACAATAATTCCTCTTTTATGAAATATATCGAAAATCCTCGGTACTTCTTATTCTTGTGGCTTAAAAGTTTACACAATACCTTATTTTACTTTTATAAATTTTTTCTTCTTTCATTTCTTTTTTTATTTGCAAAAATTAAACTCAACTAGAAGAAAACATTTTCAAATGCATAACTTTGTGAACTTAAATTTAAATATCTTGATAAAATCATAATGAAAATTTTGCGGAAGATTCTATAAATCTTAATGTATTCGTTAAAAATAGTTAAAAAGTTGCTAATAATTATGTGACTAAACCTTCGAGTTAATAAATATTCAAATTATTTTATGTAATTAATTGCATGCATTAGATATATATATAGATATATATATATAAACTTGGAAAAAAATAAATTATTAATAGATGCCTATGCCAACTACGTGTTGACGTGTTTATGTATATACTCGTTTTCTAAGATTTGGTTTCGATATACTATATTTCAATTAAAGTTAGACTCAAAATATGCATTTGTTGAAATTTCAATTACAATTATTTATTATGTAACATATTATTAGATTATTTAATTGTTTCAGTATTGCAGAAGAGACAAAAAATACTCAAATAAAATTAAAGAAAATAAAACCCTTATTTAGTATTACATTTTTTAATACGAATAACTTTGCCTTATTGAATATAAAAATTTCTATAATAAAAACATGATACATGCTTAGATTCATATATGCAATTTATAATTTGCTGGAGTTTTTTGTAAATTTAATAAATTTTACGTAGAAATACGTAAATAGGAATATATGTCTAAGTACTGAATAGAAGGTGAAAGATTTCCATCAGCCACGTCGGTTGGATCGACTGAAAGCAGATACATGAGCAAGATTAAAAACAAAAAGTTTTTGTAAATTTAAGAAATGGTACTAGTAACTTGAAATTATTCGAGAAAACTCTGACAAGCAATAAGAGCGTGTGGATTCAATGAACGACTGAAAATTTGACTTTCTAAATGATTTTCTTCTAATGCTTAAAAATCAAAATATATTCTTAATAATTTTTCACGTCATAAGCTTTCATGCAGTCATACTCTTTCATAATATAAAATAAAAATGGTTCAGAATCCAGCTATTTTTAAATTCTTATTCTACGAATCGCGCTTAGCTTCAAAAGTATTAGAAAGTTTGCAAAACTCTGGGGCGCATTTGTTTACCTAATATTCCAAGAGACCACGAGGTGCTTGAGAAAAAATGATACTTACTACAGATTTAATCAGATTAACAAGCGCAAAGGATATTTTCACTTAAAAATTTGTTTCCTCAACTTTCCCATAGCCTCAGTCATTTTCTCGTAATCCGTAGAGTAACATTTGGTGTTCAATCATCAACGAAGGATTTCCACCAAAGTTTGTGGTTGATCAATTTTATGCAACAATGATTGGTGCTATTTTCTATGTGTGAAGAATCACCGGGTGAAAAGTTAAGCAAAGTCTTTCTTTGCAAAGTGCTCCCCTAATTTTGTCGAACGGCTAAGTAATTGGTCTCCAGTGATATGGCTGTTGCTCGGCTATAATCTCCCGTACCATCGTAAGCCAGCCTTCTGAATTCTCAGGGGCGACAGGTGCAGAGCGACGTCGTTGTGTCGTCGTCGTCGTCGTTGGCGGTGGCAGCGGTGGCAACAGCAGCGGCGGCGGCTCGAGGGTTTGCGCGCACGCTCGCGTTTTTCTCCCTCTCTCTCAACTCTCTCTCTACAGTCTACAGCTAGTAGTGACCACCGCGGGAGCACTGCTACTGCTGGCAGTCTTAGTTTCATCGAGTCTGCGATACGCACGCGGTACGCCTCCTCGTAGTCGAGTTTTGCCGCGGCGCTACATTTAGTAGCGGGTGACGGTCGGTTACCGAGTCGTCGGTTCATTACCCTTAGGCCCTGCTCCTCCCGCTGCACCCCCACCTGGTCAAGAAAGGGAGGAGTACCGAGTGAATGGCGCACATGTGCGCCCCGTCAGCGGTTCGAGCTCAGCACGTCGACTCTTTACCTTGGATTACCGCTTGCCACCCAAGCATGAGAGTCAGCAGGAACGCGGCGTAAGGGCTGTGGTTCGTCTTAATTGTAAGGCTTGGGGGAGGTGCGGCCGGAGGAATGCAGCACCGGTTGCTGAGGACGTCGTAATCGAGGGACGCGTACAGCGCGAAAATCCCGTCTAAATGCAGCCGCGCCGTCGTGAGTGCATCAGCTGAAGGAACCGCGCATGTGTCACCCCGGTTGAGTTTTGATTTCCGTAGCTTCAAATTGCTCCCTTTATTGGTTTTTCTTGGTTTTTTTTATCTTTGCTCGAGCGGTCGAGTTTTGTTCTTGATAGTGTATAGCCATCGGTTGCTGGACGGGATGGCTGAGCATCCCAGCACGAGACTCTTGAACGCGCGCTTCAAGAAGAAGAGGCAAGAGGCGGCGCGGCCTTTTCGGCTTCTTGGCCTCCTATTCCTCTGCATGACTTTCAACCTACCTACCGTCAAAGGTGAGCAATCTATATATGTGAAACGCTCGCTCTTTATATAAACTCGCGACCCATTTCGTATATTTTGAAAGCGCTGCAGCCTGAATATAGTGCAATGAGATCTTAAGCTTCGGTCTTACTTGTTCGCGCAAGCTTCGCAAGGATGAATTTTTAGAGTTTGTTCTTGTGCCTGCAGAGACCTTTAACTATGTGTTATGATGTTTAATATATTTTCTAATAGCGCTACTTATAATTATCTATTATGACTGATCAATTAACTCTTGTACTTCGATATAGAATTGTAATGTATCATCGTATCGTGATTTTAAGTCTGAAATTCATCGTTCACAATTAATGTTTAATGTTCATTTACGTATGTTAAGTGATGCTTGAGCATATATGATGTTCAATTAATAAATCGTCAAAATCTGTCATTTATTCGATACAGTTCAGTGATACACAATTTTTATTTCTTAATTTATAATTTCAAATATTAATAGTATATGTTATTGACTATATGTGCAGACTAAACACGTGTTAAAAATATCTTATGGGATATTTAATATTGAATTTTAGAAAAACACTGTAAATTTTCTTTCTTTAAATATACGTTTGATTAATTTATTATTCTTTCTTTTTTCTATTTTCTTCTTTGTGCCTAGTCTTTTGCAGAAAATTAATTTTCAATTTCGCCAGAACTACGTGCGAAAATAAAGTATTTAAAATTTTAGGAACACGCAACATAGATGTAACTTGCTTGTCTTGTACCATTAGGCGTATCTAAAAAGTACAGGAATACGAGTCATTCTTTTGTTTCTTCAACTTTTGTAAACAAAACCTTTATTTAATATATAATGAAGGTTTCAACTAAACGAGATATTTTAAGCTTTACAATTTCCAGTTATACGAGGTTCTGGAATATCAATTCGATTTCATAAAATTGATAATAATTATAAATTACATGTGAAGCCAGAGTGGAAACTATTGTGTATAAGTAATTTCCGTAATATAATAAATGCTGAATTATGGAGAATTTTAATGAATATTATGTGATGAAAGCTCATATCTTCTAATAAGATAACAATAAATTTTGCACGCTTATTAAAATGATATAATAGTAATTTAAGTGAACCAAATTACATAGTCTTATACATAGACTCGACATTTTCCTTGCTCAATATTTTATATTTGGTTTGCACACTAATTTTATATAGTACTATAAAATTAGTCATTGTAGGATAATTTGTTATATTTTTTAAGTAACCAATATAACCAAATAAAAGACGAATTTTTTTCCTCAAATTACAAATTTATAAGTATGAAACATTTTTCCTAGTAAAATTAATGATTGATAGATACTTGAATCGTCGATATTTTTGGCTCAACGAAGGGAAGAAATTTGAAGTGATCAATAAATTAGTTAGTCATCTTTGAACTAAAAAATTAAAGCAGTTTTTTAAAGTCTCATATGAATAACGTTTGTACATGGTAAGTAGTTTTTTTTAAATTAGCATATAAGTAACAAATCCCTGTTATAAATGAAAAAACTACGCGATGAAACTGAAACATACATAATCTTTATTCTAACGGCATGCAAAGTAATTTCGAACGCAAACAAGTTCGTAAGATCTTTGCAAAGACATTTTTTGAAATGTAAAAATTCTTATAGAAAAAAGTAAAACAATAATATTTCCTACATCCAGTTGCTTCTTTTATATATTTGTCACTTAGGATTTTATTGGTTAATTATTTTGTTTTGTATCGTAATTTAAATATACTATATTTGTAAAAATATTACGTTTAACATTGAACCATTGATCTGTTTTCTATTGATTTTGTAAATAGTTTTAGAAATTGAAGACTTATTATATGTCTCATTACACTTACATAATTATGAATTACAACTGCATTGTCCTAACAAAAATAAGAAATTTTTCGGCTTTTGCTACATTTTACATTCAACTCTGAATTAGGGCTATATTTTGAGATATAATTTTAAATCTCATTTAAAAAAGTAGAAATTAATTATAAATACGGATAGCGTAAAAATCAGATTTAAACATAATGATAGGGCTGAACTATAAAAAATTAATGCATGAAAATTTGATAATATAAAGTAAAGAAGCTGCACTATACGGAATATCTTTGATAAAAAATGTACGAATTAACAGTCTGCAGGTGCGCTTGTTTAATAAAAATAATCTATCAACAGGTAAAGTAGCGAAAGTAAAAGAAGACAGCTGAAAGTAAATGGCTTTTTCTGTTTATTAGATTCAACTTTTGTTCAGCTTCCTCAATTAAATTACAAGCAGTTTTCCGTAATCATAACGAGCATCAATAAATGGACTATTTTAGTTATAAGCCTTCTATCGCCGTTAACGTATTCATCATGTGCGGAGAAGTTAAATTTTATGGTTCACATGCTCGGCTTAACCTTCGCCCCGAGATGAATTGCACGAAGCCAAGGTTATTTTACTGGTATTACGAGGAGTTTTGTTTTGTACGAATCGTGAGAAAAAGCAATCTCGTACTGGCAAAATTTGTAATGTAGTTCGCTACACTCGTACTTGAAAGGGCATCTTACTGGATATTTCTAGTTTTCTTTTATTATTTTATATTACTTCGTTATTAATTGCATGCTCGATTACACAAAACACACGGTATCTGTCCTAGCCACGAGATTCCTTTATTATTGTTTTTCGTTTTATAACAAAGGATTGATTAATAGTCCAACAGATCATGCAGTTAGATGCATTCAATTAGAGTAATTTAAAAAAATGAAAATTGCATATTCGATTACATAAGATTGAAGATTAAAACAAGTTTGAGTCAAATAACATCATAAAAACTAAATTTTTATATGCTACACTGTCTTTGCGTTTATTGTATTAAGTTATATTATATATAATGAATCTCCAAATTGAAGTTCTCATTATTGAGAGTTTAATTTTATAAGATCTACGTTATTAAGTTATATAAGTCAGTTCTTATATAACTTTAATTCAAATTACCATATAAACGTATTTTACCACATATACCATGACAAACTTATTTAAAAATAAATTTTGCACAATAAACTACTATTTTAAACATTTGATGCCAAGAAATAATTGAATTAATCATATAATACATTATTCATTAAAAAATATCGTGCAAATATTAACAATACAATAGTGGTTACTTCTGTAATGCACGGTGGAGTACCCAAAGTCTAGTAAAAATATTAGTAATATAATTTTTTAATTATGATAAATCAGTATTTTTATGTATAATTTTAATAATCTAGATATATCAGTTGCTAGTTAACAATGCAATGCATGATAATCTGTATTTATGTATACTTTTCGAATTATAATTTAATGCAATGAATGTTAGCATTCAAACTTGTAAGTAAGACTTAAATGCTGACTGATTAATTTTAAATAGGTATTTTAATTAATTTGGAATTATAGAAATTAGAGAATTAATTTGATATATTACTAATGTTTGTTATCGAGTTCCCAGATTTCAGTTCCCTACTTACTCTAACCATAAGCGCATGTAATAAAACTAGCATTACTGTTATTATATTATTTACTGTTATCATAAAATTCATTTATTTTTAGATTTTAAAATAAAATAGCCAACAAATTAATTCATATTATGATCTATTTTGTAAAAATATTTGAAAATTTTCTTTTAAACTGAAAAAACAATTATGCTTTAATTTACAAAATTATTTTTAGTTTCGTGATATTTTAATTTTTTTTATTATATAATTTTTGAAAAACTCAAAAATTATATCAATTACATACTAATATATATATTAATAAAAATATAGTTTGTTATTATATTCATATTTTTATCACTAAATTATTCATATTATTAATAAATTATTCATAAATTATCAAAATTATTATCATTGAAAACTTTGTTTTTGATTGCTTCTGTCATGTAACTTTGTATATTATTGAAATACTTAAACAAATTTTACTCATCGAAACAATTCGTAAAAATTACGAACATAAATTTTATCTGATATTCACAAATCGCTCTTTTATAAAAATATAATTCAGTGTACTTTTGTTCTATACATATCTTTAGTTTTAAATTTTCTATTATAAACTAAAATTTTTGTAACTATATACGAATTTTTCAAAATGAAATCGTAAAAATCGATCTTTTAATTCAATTCAATTCTTCTAACGATCTTTATTTCAAAAGAAAATCTATTTCATTTAACTTAAATAGCGATAATTTCATTACAATTTTAAACTCAAAATAAAAGCATCTGATTGAATCAAAATTTATAATCAAATGTTGTTTTAAAATACAAACCAATGTGCAGACGTTTTCTATGTACTATTTAACCGATATAGATTTTAATAAAAATTAAACAGATTCTCGATAGAATCGATTTTATTAAAATAAACTTAAGTTAATTTCCAGAATCATTTTCATCGATAATTTAGTTAACACCGCATTCATTTAAAAAGAGATGCACGTTATATATAGCGAAACATGGAAAGCTTTTAATTTTTTTTATCATGGTGCCATAGCTTTTGTGAATTTTCAATTTTGCAAAATCGTAGAACCAAGCAAATATTTCATAAGATATATACGAATAAACATGAGCATGTCGAATATTTGTGAATCAATTAAATGCATTCATATATTTTTTTATCTTTGTATGTCAGATTTATTTGTATATCTGCCGAGGGATTGCATAGCACCTTCACGGCACACTGGACTTTCACTTTTATGATGACTTCGCATAAAGCGCGAAACATGAAACGAATTCGCTATGGGTCTTTAAATAATAACAAGCTATTATGATCCCTCGGTAAATCTAAAAGTCATTATCGATATCTATTGTACAAAGTGAGTACATACGTAATATTGGATTACTACAGTTATTTTTTACTTTTAAAAATGAATTGTTTGGAGTAAAAGCTAATTAAGCTTCATTTTCAACATCATAAATTTAGTCTAAGGTAAGTCAGATAATAAATTATTTATAGTAATCAAACGGCAATCTAATATTGTCAACTTTTAAATATTAGTTTTCTTAATTGAGAAGTTCTGCTAAATGAATTTCAAAATTTATGAGCATTCATGAACAGACTATTATCAAAGATTCGAGTACTGTCTATTATAAATAGCACTATGTATTTATTATAATTGTTTAGTTTTAAGTATGAAAAAGTGTAACAGATTTTTTATTACAAAAAAATATATTTAATTACAATTTTTCAGCAATAGAATTCGAATTTTGTTATTATTTTTTAATACACATTTAAAAAAAATATAGTTCTTTAAAAAATCCTTGAATTGTTCAAAAGATTTTTTATTAGTTAATTAATACTACAGGAATTATTTTTAATATTAATAAAATAACAAAAAAAAGCAGAAAGTAGAAAAGTAAAGTAGAAAAAAATAGTTGTAGCGGTTATACATTTAAAAACAAACTTTCAGTTGTCACTACACGTTGTAAATTTTTGAAAAATGAATGAAAAATAATTAAATATATTAAATAATCGAATAAAAATTGATTACCGATTATTGATCAAATATATTATTATTTAATACAATTTTATAATACACTTGTATCATATATTTATTGTTTTTTTTTGTATTATCGAGGTGAAATATTATTCCTTTAATTCATGACTAAATTATATTTCAATTTAAATTGTTATTTAAAACAATTGCAGATACTTTATTCTAAAATATTTTTCCTAAATTCAATTTTATTGTAATATAAAGGTATGAAAAACTATATTTTATCAGCTAATGTTTTGAAATGATGTTATTTATTTATATTTATTATTTATTATTAATTAAAATATATTAAATGAAATAGAAGCATATGTTTCTTAATAATGTTAATAGTTGCATCGTTTCTGAACATATTTTTAAAGTATTCAATTAATTTCAGAGCGTGGTGTATGTAAAATTTTTTGTTATAATTATTAATATTATAAGATTATTTATGCGTATCACTTTCTCATTTCTAAACTCTTTTAAAATCCTGGGCGAAATTTTAATTAAATTTAAAAATTGTATTATAAAAATATTTTGAAAAAAGTTAGTAGCTAATTTGACTACATTTTACTGGTTAAAGATGTGCAAAGTCTCAGAATGCGTAAATAGAAGAACCAAATTTTACAAAAAAATTGAAAATAATATGCGCATCAGGTAATATATGCTTTTACATCTACCTGTTGGATAATAAAATTCTATATCATTACTGACGCATGCATGCACCTGCCTTCACCTGCTCGATGAGAATATCGTCGATTACTACTCTGCTCTCAGGGGAATATGCGACAACGCACTTCTATGTCTCTAATGCTTTATAAATTAGATTAGCAGTTCATCGTTCCCTCTCTCTCTCTCTCTCTTTCGTTTGGGTGTTACAATCTATATTTTTTAAAAAGTAACAGAACACCTGATCGTATTTTACAAGAATGTGTATATCCATACGCACACGTAAGTTTGTATGCATTTGTGCATTTAGGCACCTGTACGTACAAAAACTGTCGATCCCCAAAGATAATACTGGAAAAGATGTATACGACACTGTGCAAGAGGGCAATGCATGGGAAAGAAGTTCCAGAAGAAGACAAATACATCACACTGTGTTTCTCTCACTTCCGCTCTTTACTCGAAGCCTGCTTGTGACCTTAGTGTAAATACAGGTGATTATTCTTTTTCTTCCTTAGCGACGTCCTTGCTTTTTAAAAGGTGTAATTTTATTTTTGACTGACTGCGAATGTTAACTGAAATTAAAGTAATTAAAATTTTAAATTATAGCTTTCTTGAATAAAGGTTTATTTTTAATCCTTAATTTTGTTAAAATGTTTCGGGCTTCAACACAAAGATCTTAAATTTCCAATAATATAGAGTTTTTCTTCATTGTAATTGAAATGAGTTTCAAGTATTAATATTGCGTTATAACGGAATATGCTTATTAAATTTTATTAACAAATGACAGAAAATTATAATAAATGTGATGGTACATAAAATCGTTTGTTACATTTAAACATTTTTTATAGTCAAATTTTATGAAACAGGATTAAAAGCGTCCTTGAAATCGATTCACGGTATTTCGATTTTAGGTAAATTCTGTTCACGTTTACTCACTTTAACTTGTCACTTGTTCTACTTTAATGATACTCCATTGCTTTTTTTTATTAAAGAACATACATTTAAAAATTTGTCACGTATTCGTCTTGACAACAAAACCTTCTAAACAATATTTCTTTTACTATGTAATGAGATTTAAGGAACCGTTAAGTTGCTGTAAAAACGTTGCAAATTTATGAATAATTATTCTTTACGGCACTTTTGAGATATTTTTAGTAAATATATGAAACCTAACATTATTTCAATGAAAAAAAGATTTTTATCGAGTTTGTAACTTTTTTTCTTTAATTATTAGACATTTATTTAATGAGATACTTATCTTTATTAGCATCAATTAAACATATTTAATAATAATTTCTACTCAAGCTTCTAAACTACTTTATATGAACTTATGTAGCTTTAAGTTTGAATATGCTTTTAACATAATTTCCCTTCTTTGCATTTTTTATTTTAATAATCTGACAATTATAATTAGCAAAATGGAAATATTAGTTTAATACAAAAACTTTTAAGTTTTTTTAATTAATTATTATGCTCGATAAATTAAATATAGAAAATGAATTAAATATAATAATGAATAATAATAAACAAATAATAAATTTAAATTTTATTATAAGTAAAAAATAATTATATGTGAAATAATTTTTAAAATAATTAGATGCCCAAGGTTAATTTTACGCATTAGATTGTCACCTGTCTTGAGAATTATGATTAATTTATAGAAATATTGAATTATGACATAAAAAATTTATTTATGATAACCTGATTAAAAAATCCAATAATTTAAATTACATATAAATAGTTTGGTATTTATTCCATTTGAATAGCAATACAAATCAATAATTTTAAAAAATATATAAAACATCAACATGAATTTGCTTTTATGTAGAATCTCAATTTTTACGCAAAATATAATTTATTAATAATCAATATATATTCAATTCACTTAAAATTGGTCTGAAATTTATTATGTACAAAAGTAATATAATAACTATTTTTTTCATATAAAAAAAATTATAATTAACAAAATTTTGTCAATCTTTTACTGTTTGTTATACTAGAATTAGTTAAATATGCATAAAAATTCTATAAATATTTATAACTTGATACATTTAAAGCTTTCATACATTTTGCAAAATTATTCTTGTAATTTATATCTTGAATAACTGTACATGTAAAATTCTACTCTATCGAGAGGAATTTTTCATTTAAAATCTTTTAAAAACGGAGACTAACCAATTTTAAATTTAATTGAATTAAATAGTTAAGTAATGCATAAAAATTTTAGGCTCATAGAAAATGATTGTTATGAAACTTAATCATAACAAATATTGCCGAATATTTTTAAAAATTTTAGCCAAGAAGGTTATTGGTACTTAATGCATTCTTTTGCTTAAAAAATTTAAAGTTGCATGTTTTTAAATACATAGTAAAACTCTAGAATTTTTATTATGTATTGATGATTGTAGTATTTGATGAATTAGGAGTTTGCTATTCTTTCACTTTAGGTGAAGTAAAATCATTTATTATATATTAGTTATATTTTAATTTATCTATTACGAATTACCATATATATACCATATATATATGTATAGCTCTTGTTTATGACCTGATGGAATCGATTTACTTATCCTAATGAATTAACTTTTTGTCAAAGTTTTTTTTGAAAAATTTGATTCTTATAAATATATACATATATTTCATATATCTCTATCATTATATTGAAATTTTTCTTTTGAAATGAGAAAATAAAAAAATTTCAATGAAAATTTTTTAAAAACCTAAATAATCTTGAGAAAATTAAATATTTTATTCTGAATATTTAAAATTCATTGAATTTTTACTTTTTAATCGCGTATGAATTTACAATTAACTTGTCTTACTATCTTATACAGCATTTTGATTAGTTAATCGTATTATCCGTCCTATACGTCTTAATTTAAAATACGACATAATTTACACGCTCAATCTGATTAATGTGTCGTCGTTATGAAGCTTATAGGCATATAAATGTACAAGATAAATGAAAATCAAATTTAATACAATCCTTCTCAATTTGAATCTGACATTTAGTTTTGTGAAAATTTTATAAGAAATTTATTTAAACTTTACATTAAAATGGAGAAAAAATATATGTTATTTTAACTTTTAAAAGAACTTTTGGCGAGAGAAATCACGGCAACATTTCAAAAGCATGACTGTTAATATTAGTCAATTAAAAAGTTATCGTTGGTAATTTTCAGTCTTTTCCCGAAAATACTGTATTTCAAGAGAGTATTTATTTTCCGAGTTCTTGTAAGGAGTAATTAAAAATATCTGTACAGAAATGTTCTCATTGACTTAAATTAGTCTGCAACGATTAAAAGTATTGAAATTTTTCGTAATCACTAAAGACCGAAAATTCTCAGAGAAAATTGCAATCAACGACACCTTTCGTTTTCAGTTACAAACTTTAAATGAAATTAGTTCTTGGACAGATGAATAGAACACACCAGATGGTACGTGGCTCTATATATCTGCGTGTGGTTGCTCTTGCTGTTGGCTTTTGCTCTTGTATACGTCTGTAAGCGCGGCTGTTTTGACGCTACTTCTCTACTTCTCTCGTTTTTCGTTATAATGTCTTGCATAATAAAATTAGCTATCTAAAACCTTTTCTTTTACTGCAATAATCAAGTCTGTAAACATTCTTTTGGGAGAGACTTAATGATTTAGATCTTCGGAGATTGGAAGAGAGAGAGAGAGAGAAAGAGAGTCATCGGAAATAACGACTGAGAGAAGGAAAGAACATTTTTACGTGAAACTTGCAAATAATAATAAATGAATAAAGCAATAAAGTAACATATACGTAAAAATATTCCTCATTCTGAATATTTGTACGTACATACAAATTTTAAAAAGTGAATATACATGCATGCATTTTATTTCGTATACGTATTTGTACATGAGTTCACAAAAGGAGAAGAATATTCCACTTCAAAATAATTTACAAACTCTTATTAATTTTGATTGCAACATTTACATAAATACATTGTAGAAGTATATTATTATTTGAACTAGTTCCTTTATAAGTTCGAACATATTTAATTGTTTTCATTTATCATTTTCCCGCCCTTATGATTCTTCTTTATAGTAAAGAGTTCAAAGGTAATAATAATTATAATAATAAGAATAATAATTCAGAATTCAGTTTTCTGGATATATCTGGCTTAGCAAGTAGTATAATTTCTTTATATACATCATTTATACATGTTGTATCATTGGAGTTTGCGATTTCCCACCAAAAAATTTATTCGTCCTTTAAACGTTCGAGAAAATATTTTCTTTTATAGTATATTGTATATGATAATTGCGGATAGATTCATTGTATTTTATATCAAATCAATCTTTTCATTTGTTCAACTTTAATGAAAACATCAACTGAGAATTGCATTTTGCTACATTATATCGTATGTATAAAGCATTTTCCTTTCTATGCAGCCTAAAATTTTTCATTCTAAGATACTTTTTTTCAGATGCACTAAGTACACTACACTCGCAATAATTCTCTTCTAAGGGAGTCTAGAGATTAACAGCTTTATGAAGATATAACTGTATAGCGTTTGCTCCGAATAAGAAGGGAGACTTGCTTTACGAGCTTAATATAGAGCAGTTTCAAAGAGTAATTTATATGCAGGAAAATAATAATAAATTATGGCATTGAAATCAATGATATATCAAGATCAGGTGTACACTTTATTCATTATACTTTATTCGTATTCAATTAAACATACAAGTTTTATTAAAAATATATTATGTTAGTAATACATCGTAACTAACGTATGAAAATACCTTTCTCGTTAACTTGTTGGATTAGATGTGAGCCAACCTCACTTATATGTAAATATTTTACTTGCTACTAATCTTATTCTTAGTTTATTTTAATTTCTATAATATTATATCTTTATTTTAACTGTTAATATTTTTTCTTCTTTTCTTTATATTGTGATTGCATATGAGTAATTTATAAATTTACTTCTAATCTTATTATTTTTTTACATTATCCAAACCTTTGAAGATAGCATTTCTGATGAGTAAATGTTTATTATGTAAAAAAATTTAATTTTAACTTCAATATAAAAATATTTCCTTTATTATTTTCTTTATTAGTTAATTAAAAATTAAAGTTTACTTCATCAATAATGAAAATGTTTTATTATACTCTGTAAATAGAAAAATCAGGAGTTTTAAGAATTTATTTTAATAATTTAACCTTTAACTTTTTTAAGTATTTTAAATATATAATATGTGATAAGTACGTTTACAAAAAAATATAGAAATCAATGTAGAAATAGAAAAGAAGTGAATCCATACTAGAGATTTTTATATAATGAGGAGGAATACGTGCACAAGTATTTCTATTCAAAGCAATTTAAAATAATCTTAGCATACAAAAAGGTACAATTTGTATTAACTGATTTTTGGATAAAAATTTATAATTATTTTCAATTTAAAAAAAAAAATATGAAAAAATAGATTCTTTGGTTTTAAAAAAATTATATATATATAATTTGTTGAATTATCAGGGCACATATGTAAATTTGCATTTACAGTATCTGAATATGTTTGTAAGACATTAAAAGTAAAACTCTATTTTTGTGTTATTCTGGATTAAAAGAATTAAGAAAATTCAATAATTAAATTTCTTATTTTGCTTTTAATAAAGTTTTAGTTTTCTTACACAGTTTAATCGTTTAAAATCTTTGAAGAAAACTATGAAATAGAAATTTGTAAAGCAGAAATCAAAACTTAATTCGCTTTAATATTACTAGTTCAAAATTTTTTTATGAGAATGTGAAACGAGTGATGCATACGAAGAAAGATAAGTTACCATAGAAATGAACCAACTTCAGACGGAAATCTAATTACTGAACAGAGTTCTCACGATAATAATCATTAAGAACAAAATTATTTTTTTGCAAATTCTTAATTCCAAGCCTAGTTTTCAGCTGGGAATATACATTTAGATTTCCATATTACGAACGAATTTCATATATATACATATATACACACGTAAATTATTTTGTATTGGACTTAGATAGACGTGCTTTGTTTATAAGCATCATTTGTAAGATCGAAATAATTCATCATTTACTTTTTTTGTAAATCTTCATTATAATATAATCTGCATTTAGAAATGCAGTTATAAAACGTAGAGTTTTCAACACATCTTAAAAGTTGTGACATTTATTTAAAGGCTTTTTATTAAATAATGTTTATATTATAGGTGTAAATCGTTGGAAAATAAATACTAGAAGGTTTTGTTATGAGTTCATCATTTATATTTATATAAAATGATGTTGACATCTATAACTACAATTAAAAAGACTCATAGATATAATATAGCATTTGTTGCATTCCTTATGAATTTTTTCTCTGATAGCTAGGAAGCAATATAATTTACTCTAGTTTTGAATATTTTCCTTTTTTTATTTATTTTGTAAAATAATAAATTCATTATTGCATTATATAATCACTTTCATGTTTACATCAATGAAAAAAATTACATTAACATATATATTTAAATTTATGATGTTAGATGTAAAATTATATTATATTTGCAATTTTTGTGGCATGCAAATTTCCCTACCGATATATTACAGTTACGAACATATTATGTGAAAATATGTTCTTTTATTAATATTTAAAAGAATGAAATGTCAATTTTATATTAAAATCTTTTAATCTCAACTTCTATATAAGTAAACCATTTATTAAAATCAAATTAAAATTTCCATAATTTTGACTTGAATATCTGATAAGAAATGTAAGAAAATTTAAAAGCATTCAACGAATGAACGTTCCTCAATTTACTTTCAACGAATCATATTTACTTAATACTTAAGTCGAAGTTTCGACAGGAGAATACATTATTTATGTAGTTTCCTAAATAAATCAAGCTTACGTGATCTAACCACAAGATTATCTAGTTTTGACAAAATTTATATGCATTTTCTGTCAATAAATACATAAAAGATATTCCATAACATGGAAGAATTATAATTGTGATTTTTCTAAAAATCTCAGCTTTTAGAGCTGTAAATTTTATCAATGTGCGCAAATTCGAATTTTTTTTAGCACTTTCAAAAAAGGCGAAAATACAGTTACGCGAAATGAATTCTCACAGAGGCTTTCAAACTTTTTAAATATTTCTCAAAATGAATGCTGGCATTTTCGTTAAATCATTTTTCACGATTGCCTATGTTTTAATGTGAAAACTTCAAAATATACATTCAATGAAATTAGAAACATGTTTTATAGTAAAATTTATCAACTATATGAATTGCTTATATTTCTGTTATTCTATTACCATTTCATTATATTATGATGAATTATAAAGTATGAGTATGAATTTAGTATAATTGTTAATCATTTAAATTATTTTAAAGATAAATCCTATGCTATGCTATTAATTTTTGTTTATATCTAAAATGAGTAAAGTTGTTAAAATTAAATAACTCTATTAGATCGAGTGAGCTTAAATATTACAAATTAAACTTCAAATTTAGATTATAATATTCTGATAAAAGTTTAATCGTATACGGCTTATAACTACTGTAATTAAATTTTTCAACTTGGCAAGATCATAATAGATCTAAATATCATTTTTTAATTCATTAGTTAACATTTTTTTCTTTACTATTGTATTTTTGCATTGAAACTAAAAAATTTCAAATTCATAAATTTAATTAAAAGATATTGATTTTTAAAACAATATTATAATTTAAAATAATGTTATAAATATTGTACTTTATATCGGAAAATAAAAAATGTACACATTTATTATGTATATCTTTATAGAATTTTTCAAAGTTCTGTAAAAATCGTTTGCTACATAATTTTAAAAGATCGAAGTAAATTAATATTTAATAAATCATTCAAAAAATGAAAATTATATGCTATTGAAGTAAAAAGTAATTAATTAAAAATTTCGAAAATTGATAAAAATTCTTTTATGCACTTGAGAACAAATTTTTTAACATATTTCAAGTAAAATATGGTTTTTATTCTATGAATTTCACAATAAAAAAATATTATTACTCTTACCCCTGGTGCTATGAGGAAAAAATTAATAAAAATAAAAATCACAGAAAAAATGTGTGATCTACATGATTAATTATTATTTAAATACATAATTTAAGTATTATTAAATTTGAGTCCGACTATATTTCATTTTTCTATTTTCATATTTGTGGTCGATTTTGATTTATCTTATGCATATTAGTATCCATATATTCAGATTGTATTCGTTACTATAATATATATAGCTACGTAAACCAAGTTTATTGAGTCTTGGCTAAAATCGGGTAAGTTGGAGTGTATTCCGAAATCCGTACGCTCGTTATTTCGAATGCTGTAGATTTTAGACGGAAACAAGTGTTTCTGGATTTGAGAGAGAATGAGCTTTGTTTTATGGTAGATGTACACCGCACATCTGTACCTAGAAAACATCTCTTATTTTGTCGATTGGTACATTAAATTTTCTAAGTTTTAAGTCGAAGTGAAAAGTAGTGCACAATGTTACTGACATAAGCCTCGGTTTTTAATAATTAATTATTAAATAATTAATTAGTTTTCAATTTAATTGATTAATTTAAACTCATGTTTTCTGTATTATTATGTTTTTAGAAACTTGTAAGATTTAATTACTAAACTTTCTTTTGCTTCAGACCTAGCAACGATTAAGTTATTATCAAGTATTAAAAACGAGTGCTTAACTATTTGTCCAGCGAGTAATTTAAATTTTTTAGTAAAAGGTAATATTTATTAAAAATTAATTTTTAATTACTAAACATTTTTTTTTTAATTTTTTGCAAAGTATTCATGGATATACGTAACTTTCATAAAATTATCGAAAATTTTACGAATTCGAATCGCACTACGTAAAGTATAACGAAAATAAAAATACACTGAGAAATCTAAAGTTTTATACAAAAGAAACTTTATTAAACTGTGTAAACAAATACGCCAGAAAGCTTATTTAACAAGTTAAATAATAATTTCCTCTTGGTTTATGCTCTCCATTACTCACATTATGCCCGTTCCTTATTCTTCCCGCATTCTCTGTTCTCAACAGCAGTGACCAATCTACCAGTGTCGTACTTTAGGCAAACATTTGACCTTTGAGATATGGCGGTCTATGTACAGATTCCTTCCATATTTTAATATAATACATATTTTATTGATATTTTTCGAAAAGCTATTTTTATATAGTAAAAACATGCAATACTTATTTTGTTGACGTAAATTAATATAAGTTCTCCAAGTATATATTCAATAATTTTTCTTCAATATTTTATGGTTCTTCTTTCTATTTCATATCATTTTATATATTTTAACTTTGATTATATTTAAAAGTACAAATTACTCATTTATTCATTCCCTCTTTCATGCTAGCTCTAATATATTTTTAACAACAAGTCTTGTTATATTATTATTAATAAAAAAATTTAAAAACCTAATATGATACAACACTAATTTTTAACAGATATTTTAAACGTACAATTAAATTAGATATTTTATTTGCATTTCTCTCTCTCACTCTCTCTGTATATAGACAGAGTATTATTATAAGATAATATATATATATAAAATATATATGATACCCTTACTTTGAAAGCCACGTTAAAAGCTTCCCATCCGAATATATCGACAAAAATATAGACTTCTTTGTACGTAGCAATATCTAATTATCGATAAAGAAAATTATGCGTATAATATCTATAATATAATAAATATGAAATTATGTTCAGTGATATAAATATGAATGAACAGTAATATATGATTTAAACATTTAAAAAAATAGTTTTATAGAAATTTAATATTTTTTAATATTTCCGTTATACTTTGAATATGTACGTTATGTCTAGTTTCAATGATGAACTTCATCTACTTTTATTTTTTATTCATTAATTAAAATTTAGTTCTTGAAATCAATTCTTTACAGACAATAAATGAATATTCAAATGTTGTGATTGCCTAATATACACTGAAACTCGCTTGTTATATATATGTTACTTAAGTATTATTATATATTAATTATTATTATTATTATAAAGATTTTGAATTTTTAGGTAGAATATAATTTAAAAAATATTGCCTACTTACTTTAAACGGTTTATTTGAAAGTCTATAAATCTGCTGTTGACTGTTCTTTAATCTGAAATCTAAAAATAAAGTTTAAAATATAATGAATTATATACGAAGATATAAAATATAGAACTGATATCGAAAAAAATTCTTGTACCATGGAAAAACAATATTGTTCCATTCCTTTTGCTAGAAATATCTTTTAACATAGTAAAAGTAGACAATATAAATGACATTACTACCGTATCTCTTCGATCAAAATGAAGTAAATTTTATAAGTTTCGCACCGAAGAAGCATTTGCTTCTTTATCAAACGTATTTTTCCTTCTTGTAACATTAATTTACAAATATAAGTAAAATAACGTTTGTTTTATACACGTCACCAATAAATGATTCTTAATTTTGCACTTATTATTTTCTTCGTATTATTACTCATAAAGCTTTAATTAGTGTACATATAGTTTCATATGTGCCAATAAAATTTAAATGATGTGGACAAAAATTCTAGAGTAATATTACTGGGAGAAACATAAAATTAAAGATAAATGATTTTGAAATATAAAGCTTCAATATTATTTTAAATAATAATAATGCTATAAAAAATTCTATGATAATATTCACGTAAACATTGAAACAACTTATATTGGGTTTAACTTATATTTACGCTAAACACATTCTTATAACATATAATAAGCCTTGGAAGCATATATTTATATAAAACAAAACTTAATGTAAAATTACGGCAATATTTATAACTGAAAAATTCTTAAACCAAGTCAGCAAATTTTTTTCGATAACTAGAATATGTTCTGGTCCTAAAAATTAAATAAAGATTGTTCAATTGTAAAAATTCGATTCGTATTACAAACAATACTTTTATTTTAATTATAAACATATAAAATTTTACATATTTTTTAATAAAGATACTACTTTTCAACTTTTAACATATAAAGAGAAAATGAAACGAAGTTGCAATTTTGCAACAGGTAATAATCTATCTATGTGTGCTTTGAATCTTTCTTATTTTTCAAAATGATTTGATGTATAATTACTTAATATTCTTTAATTGAAAGAATCACTTTCTATAATTTTTTATATTTTACTCATTGATGTATTTTACATGTATGTTTTAAGAATTAAAGTTTTTAAATTACATATTTTTTTATGAATATTCAAATAGACACGATATTCGATTATAAGAAAGTTAAAATAGAATACATGTCACAATATTATAAATATAATATTAGTTTCATTACGTATAATGTATTTAAAGAGTTCTGATTAGTAATTAAAAAGAATGTCAAGAATAATTGAATATTTCTTTTTTTACTCTTTTATAATTTAATAAACAAACATCATAATAAATTTCTTGAAATTTTTTAATTTCCAAAAGTAAAATAATACTGTTCGATAATAACACATACTTTATTCGAATTATACCATTTCAATAAATGAAATTCTAATTAAGGTTTTTATCAAGTTTCAATGAAGATAAAAGTAGACTATTGGTTTGAGATGATATAAAAATCAATATTCTAATAATTTGTTGCAAAAGAGAAGAAAATGAATATTTAAATATAAACAAAATTAAAATTTATCTTTAAATAAAAAACTATGAGACAAAAACTCTATAAACATGAGTAAATTTATTGATTTAATTAATTTAATATATATAATTTAATACCGAAAAAATAATTTACACTAGGTAAACAAGTTTACATTATATACACGTTATATTATGTGAATGTAGATTTTAATAGAAACATTTTTTTTGTCATTTATAGTTCTTTTAAGTTTGTGATATATTTATATTTTTATTTTACATTGCATAAAAGAATATTTTATTAGCTCGATCAAACTATGCTTTTCCGTAAAAATATACAATTTTTCATTTATCACATTTTTAACTAATCAATAAAAATATGTTTGCACTTTAGCTATGGAACAAGCGGTTTTTAATTTAAACGTAGTAACTAAAATATATAAGGTTTTAATTAAAATATTAATAAAAAAACTTCAAAAATTATTCATATAAATAATAATATTTAAAGCAAATTATTAGTTTACACATAAGGAAATAAAGAGAATATTATTTCCTACTTAAATATTAGTAAAAATTATCGTGGTGAAAAAATATATTGTAATAAATTAATATTACAATTACATATAACTGATTTTCTGAAAATCACATTGTCGATAGCAAATAAAGTGTTAGTTTCTCGAGATGAATGATCTAGTAGAATTATCATCGAGATTATAGACTTTAGAGCTAATTATAAAGTTTTGACACCTTCATAATTGATTTATTCGTCATTATATCTTTATATAGTAATTTCGCTATAGACTCTAAATTTTTCTTTTTGTAATGCAGTACTTGATCTATTTTATAATAATTTGACTAATTAAAACTTCTTGAAAAGTGTTATCGAAAAACAATGAATCGATCTTGGCAGGATCAACGAGCTGCAACGAAGCTTGAAATAGTGTTTTTTAACCTCGATAGGACAATTTGAGTGAATAGCTTGGTCCTCTTCGCTAAGAAGAGCGGTTTAGTTCAAGGATCGAAAAGAAGGTTGGAAATTTATCTTATTTTAGGTAGTGTAACTGAAGTTGCTTTTTTCTTTCCTTGAAAAATACGAAGTACGAATTAATGGAGGTAACTGTCTACGGAGTCCTGAACACAAATAAAAATTTATATCAATTGTTGTGTATGAAAAGTGGAATGCACGCGCCCTCATTTTTTGCTAGTGTATTAAAGGAGACGAAAGAATACAAGACAGAAAGAAATGAGAAGAGTGATAAAAAAGTTAGTGAGAGGGACAGAAAATTCATAAATTGTATCAAATATTCACTACTTTCGTTATTGAACGTACTTTATATGAGTTAATACTATTAAAACGTTTCATAATTTAAGAAAAAATTTGTTTAATAGTTGGCTTTTTTAATTGCAAAACGGCAAATTTATGTCTTTCAATTTTTATAGAATGTTGTACGAAATATTTACTTTTCCTCTTTAAAATAATCACTCTCAATACATAAATTCGTTTTTTTCCATTTTATATTTTTAATGTTAGTTATAAAAACGTATCTATAAGTATCAAAAATTGATAATTCTTAATGTAGTTTATAAAATTTTATAAGTAGTTACAAAAATATGGAAAAAAGAATTAATCGTTAGATAGAAAAAAGTAGATCAAAATTAAAAATGCAGTGTATTATTCTAAGACTCACTGCTTTTCTACAGAAAATAATTATAATGTATTGAAGCATTAATTACATATATATGTATAAATCAATAAATGAACATGAAACTACAAATTAAAAGAATTCAATTCTTAGCCTATTTTTTAATGATAAACTTTAAAGACGAAACGCAGTTTGGAAGGCGAGATTGACTGTTTACAGCAACGGTCGATGTGGTCATCGTTTCTCTCGACATCTAGCATCTCTCTACCACAGAATAACGTAATAATTTAATTGAGAATAGTAGCAAGAGAGAAACATAGGACAACATAAATGCAAAAAGATTGAAGTAATCGCGTTTATTTATCCTAAATCTACACCTAATTTGCATAAAACTCACATAAGTTATATGGTATAATTTGATCAACTTTAAGGATTTTCAACAATTCGATTGTATTTGAAAAGTAAATAAATTTGTTTTGCATTAAACAATTTATTCTTAATATCAAAGTGAAATTATAATATGTATCGATGATAGAAGAAGAGTTGTTAACAACATCATTTCTTTACGACGCTTTTTCAATTAATAATTTATTTTTAATGCTGACATGTATTTACATATAGTAATGGGGAATTATATTGTAAGTTTTACAAATGAAACCTTATATTCAAATTTAATAAAAATTGAATTGAAGTTAAGCAAAACACTGATTGTTATTTTCACGAAAATTTTCAGTGATATAACGAGTTGTAAGTGAGCAACGAAAATATAAAATATTGTAAGAGATATAATGTTTAATTTCTGAAAAGCGATTAATGCATATTATTAATACATAAAAAGGAATAATTATAATTCCATTTTCGTTGCTAGCTTTTTATCCATTTTTAATTTTTATAAGATTAAATTTTACAAGAATTTTACAACAAATATTGAAAAAAGAATTAATCATTAAAAAATCCAATCATGAGATTTCTAAAGAGTCTTTTACGACCATCAATATGATTTGGAGTGGCAGGGGAATTTACAGTTCTGTATGTGGTTATAGTCTTGACATATAAACTAATTTAATCAGATCACTATCGTCACGCATTAAATAAGTCTCAATGTAGTTTAAGTTGACTATTACGTTTAATTTTTTAATGTTTATACGCATATGAATTGTTAGTAAGATAAAGACTTGGCAAATGTAAACTGCCGTGCATAAAATATTTTATACTTTACTCTATGCTTCAAGTACAGTGTCACCAGTTTGAGAAGTATACATTTATTAGTATTAAATCATATCTTAATGCACTCACGATATTAGATTTAATTTAATTGAGGGCAATATATAAGCTTTAACTATATTAGTACTGCCGGTATAAAACATTATTCATTGTCATTGCAATTAAATTAATATTATATACTTTTAGGTTTAATCTGATTGTATTTAAATTATATTTATTAATATACATTGTAATATATTGTACAAAAGAAGTTTTTTTAGATGTTTTTGGTTTAACATCAATAATCGATATTTTTTTCGTATTATTTTAACACTTCATTTTTAATTCAAATTATTAATATTAGTTTTGAAATATTCAAATTTATATATATTCCTCTAATTATTCATGAAAATTTTGTGGCTAATATATACAAACCAGCAATATAAAAATTACAGGCTTAACTCAATTGACATTAATTGAAATATATTTTTTATCATTTATATTGTTGTTTTCAGTATAGAGTTCTATTTATTAATAATTTTTTATTATTATTATAGATAGGTTACACTTAATAAATATTAAGAAAATTTACTTACCACAATTATATAAATATGTTTGTTCACTATTGGAAAATTAAAAACAAATTTTTTTTATGTTATTTTTATACAAATTTAGATAACAGTACACATTTGCGCATAAATGTATTAATTATATTAAATTATACCTCAATAATCTGTTTAAAGTTACTTAAATATTGATAATATTTTTAATTATTTACTATAATACAACACTTTTTGAAAAAATAATTTAACATCATCTTAATTTTTTTAATTTTCCATTTTTCTTAATAATACACAAAACTTCATAATCTATATTTGATAATATAATTCATTTTATCCTCTTAATAATTACTTATTCTTTTGAAGAATATGTTAAGAATATCCAAAGATTTAACCGAATAATACATAAATCTTGTTAAAATTTTATAGTTTCATTGCTGAAAAATTTGAAAGGTTTGAAAATCTGAAAAGTTTGAAAGTAATAGATATATAGCATAACTCAAAAGTTTTTATTAAACCAATCGCACGAAAAAATTAAGTTTCATCAAATTTTAAATTCAGTACTTCGTCAAAATTAAATATGCTTTTTTATATTTCTTTTACGTACTTATTAATTAGATTTTTTATTGTTTTAATAAATTAAAGATTTTTTAATTTATTTTAACGCTCTTGTGATTAAAGCTACATTTTAAACTTCAATAATAAACATTTTAAACTTTAATAAATTTTGAAAGGAATATATCGTATTTTAACATATATACGGAAATCTTATTTATAAAATAATAATATTTACTTTAATAATATTATAAAATGATATTTCTATATTGAAAATTTGTGCGATACGAATTAATAACTGAGTTGGCAATATAAATTTGTATCATTTACCGTCTTATTAATATAAAAATTCATTCATTTCCATATGTTAATTTATTAAATTAATTATATATCATACTTTATATTTTAGAATCAATTCAAGTTAGCATAACTTGTCGGATGATTATTTAACTTAGTGTAAACAATTTATAATAAATTCGAATTCAATATTATTTAAATTATAATAGAAATATTTTTTTGAAATGATGAAGATTTACAATATATTTCTGAATTATATTCTTTAAAAAAAATGAATAAAGTTATCTTGAAAATTTTTTACAGATCTTAATCCCTCAAATTAAATATAAATTATAATGTACTTTTTTAATATTTGGATAGAGTTAGGTAACTAGTGGCTACTTTATATAATTCAAATATAACCGACTTTGGAGTGTTGCTAAAGACAGCATCAAAAAATACTTTTGGAAATCATTCATGCAATTAAATAGAAATTTACAAAAGTAATAAAAAAACTTTTTGATTAAAAAATATACATATAAATACCATGTAATATAATTTATGATAGTAAAATAAAGTTTAAGTTTCGTATATTCTGTACTTGTTTAAAATAAAATTTAAAATAAAAAAAAATTATTTTGAATTTTAAATGAAATTACATTGTTAAGACTTTTAAATAATAAAAATTATAAATCGCGTGTCTGCAAGAAGAATTTTTACAATACCAACTATTCATTTTGCTGTTTGTAAAGACTTAATTGATTATATATTCATTGAGTTATACTCCAGATCAATGTGAGAAAAATTATTCTAGCATACATTAACGATTAAAGTTTATCAAATCGTAACAATTCGATGCAAACTTGAATGTCAGAACCATAAGTTTGAAAAATTAATAAGGCGTTATGATTGATTACCTAGTAAATTAAAAATTTTAGTAAGAGAAACATTTTATGTCTTGTTAAAAGTATTTTATGGGCATAAAATCATTGACAGACGTTCGAAGTCAAAATTAAACTGACACAAACTTTAAAAAACTTACGTTTCTTTTGAGTGTCAAGCACAGTGTTTTATATGACTTTCAGTTGTTATGAAAGTATCTCATAATATACTCCTTTTAAGTAATTTCACTCGAAATTATGCCCACGTTCAATTATACATAATACAAACCGCAAGAATTTTGTAACAGATCAGTTGAAAAAGCATCATACATTGAAGACTTTTTAAAAGTAAATTTTACATATATATTTCAGAGCAGCATGTATTAAAGTAATACGAATTTATGTTTTAAAACTATAATACAGGTGGACTAGAATGTAATTTCGATTCCAAAATTTTTTCGTTAATAAAGTTCATATTCAAGTTTCTGTATAACAGTATTTCAAATAAAAATAATTCTAGCATCCATAATTACAAAGTAAATTTTTTTGAAAATCTACGATTGCGAAGTACATGCATTTACAAATCATATATATTTGGAAATTTTTAATAATGTTAACATGTGTTAGGTGTTAATTAATAAAAGTGATGAAAAATATTGTGCAAATGAATGCAAGTGAGGGTAGAAAGATGAAAGTCGAACATAGATAATATTATGAAATCATAACAGTATTGATCATAATAGTGGTGTAGATTTTGCTTTAGTTTCGAAAATTTTAGTTCAGGAGCACCGGAGGTTAAATGCTTCCCATGCAGTTGCACATGTCTTACGTTCATCATATTTGCTAGTGCAAGCATGTATGCATTAAGTGACACACACACCTTTTGGCCATAATTCCATCACAAATAATACGAAGTATGTTTTACTTTTTTGTAAAAAATATAATACATCTCTACAATGAAAAATTCGTTCTCGTTGACTCGTTCTGTCCGCCCTCTCGTCTTTCTTTCTCTCATACTATCTTTTCCCATTTTGCACTTTCGTTCCTCTCTTTCTATTTCATTCTTACAGTGAGTGGCCGCTACAAATTAACTCTATGCACCCAGAAGAATTCTTATAACAGTTTTTTTTAACAAAAAAAGAAAGAATTAGCTTTGTAAAACACATCGGTTTTTTTATTCGTTTCTGATGGATTCTGGTTGTGCTTGTTATTTGAGGAAGGAGAACCTGTGAATTAATGTGGTTGCTATGCTGTGAATCAGTTGAAAAGTTAATTTTAATTTAATTCCACAAAAGATAACACGATATCGTATATCAAAGAAAACAATACAGAAATACCATTAATGGCGCAATTTTTTAACTAGAGTTTAGCAGTGTATGCAGAATAATAATTATTTTTACCAAATTTTTTGAATATCAAAATAAAAAATAAAAAATTTTATTATTAAATATCAAAAGTATTATTAAACTTTAAAACATAGATGATGTGTTAGCTATTAATATCCGTTACGAAACAATTGTGAATAAAAAATACATTGGTAAAGAATTTAATCTTTTTTATAAAGACCGAAAGCAAAAATTTTAAAAGTTAATTTATTTATGCAAAACGTCTACTTATTGAAAATTATTGACGGATATTCATTTGTTATGTGCCGAGATAAATGAACATTCTAAAAGCTTTTTACATTACTAATTTCACATATAAAAAGTCTAACCAAGGTTAGAGGTACGTATTTTTGCTTCTATTATTTTAAAAGGATTTAAAAGCATAAAATTAATTAGCTCATTATTAAAATTTGCACTGCAAGTTAATTTAGATTATTTAACTAAAATTATTCGAAAGAAAAATTCATAGATTATAATTTTTTTTAATTGTTTAAAATTTTAAAAAATATATATGTTAATGTTAATATTGATTTTGATATAAAAAATTAAGATTAAAAAATTTTTTAACATAAAGGTTATTACAAGTATCATTAAACTTTCATTAAACATCAATTTTTAAGGCTTTAAGGAACTGTTTAAAACTTTCATCGACAACCATAAAACTAATAATTGTGCGATATTCAATGGTATTTTATATATTATAAAGTATTAAAGTAATATGTATATTTCTAGTTACGAAATCAAAAAGAATATTTTAGCAGGAATTTACATACTAATAAACTATTGTGACAAGTTTTATTTTTAATCATTCTTATGTATTATAATGCACCGTATACCAATATAAGAGATATTGTAACATTTGCATCTAAAAAGGTTGAGTGAAATATTTTGAAATAAATGATTTTATGTATACATAAAATATAATAACTACGTAATAATTATATTTCTTCATTGATCTATAATGTTAACGCACCTTTTATTTCTTCTAAATCTCACGATTCAGCTAATCAATCTTTAACAGAGATATGTTTATATTCTTATATCAAAATTAGGAGAAATTAATTGTATAATCTCACGTTATGCCTAGATATTCGAGTAATTATAGGTATAGCCTCGTTCATACTTGTGAGTACACATTATGCTATTCATAAGTATCCATAAATGTTTGTTTCCGCTGTTTTATTTGCGTGTCAGTGTAGCGTGCGTATAAATGAATGCTTATTTAATTCAGTGAGTATTTATGATATAATACGGATTGAAAAAATGCTTTTCTTATTTTGAATAAAAATTGCAGTATTTCTAGTTCAATTCTTCTCATAATTTTTTTATCACACAGCTCTCTATTATTTTTCCTGTTTCTATGATCGGTCTTGTTTTTCGTTCTTTTACCGCTTCAGAACATACATATTATGCTTACATATACAATATTTTTAACATATCTTGTACCAAAATTCAAAGTCCAGTAGATATTTTTTGCTTAATTTAAATTCAGAATAGAATGGTTAGTATAATTTACAAAATACCACACAACCGAAATCACGCAGCATCGCTTCTGAGGCATTATGCAATAAGAAAGAAAATGTTTTCATTATTCTTCTAAGAGGAAAATTGTCTTATGAGTATTTCTGTTTTATAACATTAAAATCTCTTTAAATTTTTACAATAAAAAAATAATTAAATGATAATAATTAAATAATTTATGTTTAATCTCTAATTCGTGATTTTTTAATTATTTCATAAATTGAATTTATTATTATGAAATTAGACAAATTTTAAAACATTTATATATAAACCAATAGAAGTAAACGTATTTAATAATAGAAAATTAATTTCATTTATTTAAGATAATCAATTATAAGTTTTGCAAGTGATTTGAAGAAATCATGTACAATATTATTATTTGAATTAAAATGTGTTATCCTTAATCAGTTTTGTTACCTAATTTGTTTTTGATGCAGTGTCATTAAATAATTCTAAAATATTGTATAGAAGCTATTACAATTAATTATTAAACCTTAATCATCTAAAATTTTCAAGCACTATAATTTTTCACATTTTATAAAGAGACTCTTTAATCAATACCGAAATAAGCAGCTGTGGATATACATAACAATAACTACTAAATTATAAATGCAGATTTGATAAAAAAATGTTTTCTATTTGCATTATTATTTAATCAAATATGTTAATTATCTGTATATAGAGGATCATTCTTTTTACAAAGTTTAAAAACACAAATATCAGTAATATATTCATTTAAATGTAAGAATAAACAAATATTATATATACGCACGTATTTGTAGACAGATTATGCGAATGATTTATAAAAATTTAAAAAAATTTTCGCTAAGTTATTATAAATTATATTTAATTATTTTTTATATTTAATACCTGGAAGAAAGTTTTTTCAAACAAAATTCAAAAATCATGTTCAAGGTATTCTTAAATATGCATAAAGCAGAAAAATGTTGATAAATATTTGTACAAGTAAAAATATTATCACAATATTTATACATAAAATGTATACTTTATTATAGCGGATATTTAATCGTAAAAAATTAATTACTTTGTAAATAATGCTGCAGTTGAATGTTGTCAATCCTTTAATCAAATGCCATAAAGTCTAAAATTAAAAGTAACAAAGAAGTAAAATAACGAAACCACGTGATCACTATAAAAGTAGCCCCGGCAGTATGTCTTCGAAATCAGAATTTTATAATGGACTTAAATTTAAAAAATATCCAAAACTATAAATGCAATCACGAAAAATAAAATAGCATTGAAATACAAGTTAACGTAAATTAGCAAGACGAAGCAAAGTGGAAGATCGTAGTTCTTTTTTTAAACACTGTATTCTTACCCTGCAGTTCATCCTTTCAAAATTGAACCGTGCAACTTTAATGTCAACAAAATTGTACCTACGAAAAAAGAAGAATATAAAGCGGTCTTTACCACCACCTTTATCCGTTGTAATCGTAAAGCAAATTGACCTCGCGGGATCGTGCGCAGTTTTTGCTAAAATCAACCCCATGCCCTTCCTTGTTCGTGCACTCATTTCGAATGATTTGATTTTGTACTTGCATAAGCTTGTCGAAATGTAAAAGTGGAGAGAAAGAGAGAGAGAGAGAGAGAGTTATAAGGAATTAAAAGTTTTTGTACATAGTAAGCAGAAATTTTAAAAGAATACAGGAGCATTAAGGAAGGAGTATAGAGAAAAGGGCAAAATAATTGTAAGGACATGAAAAAAGAATATTCAGAGGTTTCTTAATGCAATGAAAGCTTTCCTTTAACAAATACCACCCTATTATTTTTTTTTGTATCATAAATAACATCATGTTTATTCGATTGTAGTAACGATTACATTCTTTAAGTCATACCTTACAACACTGATTACCCTTTATTAATTTGACAATATGAATATTCAACGATTAAATTATTAAAGATGGTACGACCAAAAAATGTTAATATAGTCATGTTTTTTTAATTTACACTTAATTCAATATAGCACCATATGAATAACGTTTCTCTATATAAATTATAATATGAGGGAATCCAAAGTGAATATAATTAATTTATATTATATTCAATATTACGTATTTCTCATTACCAAAAATATAAAAAAGAAGTTTCATTTCACAGAAGAAGTTTCACAGATATTTAAAAAAATGGTAAAATAAAAAAGTTATAATTTTCTATAATTAAAAAAATCTTTTTATTGTTTTATGTATTTTACAGATAAAGTACATCGAGATTAATACCACTGTAACAACTCTTGAAAATGCTATTATAATTAATAAGCATATGTCACAACCAGACATAACCTACATATATATATATATATATATATGTATATGTGTATATTAATATATTAAACATGCATGTATGTATTTTATAAAAAAATTCAATATTGATTCGGAAAGTTTTATTTAATTATTTAAATTTATATTATAATAATAATGAATTCCCAAAAATAGTGTAATATTTAAATGTCAAAATATTGTATAATGAACAGTTATAAGTAACTAAAAATATACGTTTATTAATTTATATTAATAAAACGAAAATATTTTAAATTATTATAAATTAATTTAGAATAATACTCTACTTATTAAATATACATATATAAACATCAAAATATCCAATATTTTATGCGTATCGTAATTGAAATAATATGCGCTATTTAAAATATACTAACACAAGAAAAATTTAGCTTTGAAGGAGTTAAATTTCTTAAATGTTATATTTAAAAATTTAAGATATTTGTGATTTATTAATATTTGAAATTGTACAATTTATATTTAATAACATACGAGGCTGCTGTTATTTTAAAAATTTTATTATTCAAATTAATTATTCTAGTAATAGTAGATAATAATAATAGAATTCGCTTTAATCAATAAGTTAATGTGTCAATTCAAATACCAACTATTTATTGTATAATTTAAAGTTAGTTTTATATAGTTCCATCCCTTGGTCAGTAATTAGTATTTCTTAATTTTTTTAAATATCTTAGGGATATAGAAGTTTATATATTAAAGCTGCACTTACACTGTATAAAACAGTGTTCTTAATGTTTTACAAAGCAACCGTTAAAAAATTTTCATTAAATTAATTAAATTTCTTCATAAATGCATTAAACTAATACTATCTTTCTTAATTTATCGTAAAACTTTAATAACATTTATGCTTACCAATAACACTAAAATATAATTCGGATAAATAGTAATTATGGTTCCATGTATATATTCGCCGCCAAAAACTTACCAGTGCAAACTCAATAGGTTCGCGAACGATAGTGCAATTTAGTTCAAATTTGCACTTTCCTTTTCTATTTTAATTATCGCAGTGGATGCGCAGTGGATGGTTAATTGCAGAAAATCTCATAAACTCATATAAATTAGTTAGACTTCTAGATAAAATACTAAAAGTAACACATACATATTTTTATGTAGTTTATGCGACCACAAATTGATGGT
This sequence comes from Platyscapa corneri, assembly GCA_018907185.1. Taxonomy (NCBI): domain Eukaryota; kingdom Metazoa; phylum Arthropoda; class Insecta; order Hymenoptera; family Agaonidae; genus Platyscapa; species Platyscapa corneri. The sequence goes on along the minus strand of JACCHW010000058.1, from coordinate 687,387 downwards.
AAGCCAAAATCTGCAGAAATGAGCGGGAAATTCAATTTTCATGTGCGTCGATTCACCTCAATACGTCGCAAATACAGGATCGAGAGAAGTATGGATAATTCAAAGTCGTGGTATGCGATGCGAGTGTAGATTTCATAGCTAATTATTTACACCGATATGTACAAGTGCTCTTGCATGAGAATATACAGTAGCTCTAGCCATGTAAACGGAAATATCGTCGCTTTTGTACACGGGCTACTATGTGCGTCGTAGCAGTATCACGATTATGCAGATACAAGCATCGAGATACGTGGTATAGCTTGCAATCAAGGTTTCGAGTCGGACTGACTATCTCGCTGATACGAATGGAAACATCGAACCTCGGAAAAATTCTTGCGGTGTTTGCGTGTGAGCCGTATAATCATATCTCGACGTAGCACCGTAGTCTCCATCAAATTTGTGCATTGCGTTATACTCCCGCGAATCAGTGGTACTTGTACCAACACTTTTGTTTATAATCCAAAGTAATTAGAGTTTGTGTAATTTCTGCTTGTGTTATTATCGTGGCGTGACTTCGTCACTCGTTTGCAAAGAATAATCGATTCCTCGATAACGATGGAAAAACGTGATTCTATCGTTTTTTATCGCTTGTATGTAAAAATTAATTGAATCAAGATCTTTTTGCTTGCGTTGGACAATTCTCAAAATCCAGAAGTAAATTATACTTGAAAAATCGATTGAATTATATTATAAGCTCACGAAAACTTCTTCGAATACATGAATATCAATTTCATAAAAAACAAGGCAGAATTTAATCTTCTTAGATACTCTTCTTCATTAAATATTAAATTTCCTGTATTTACTACAGTTAAATACGCCTATTATATGAATTTCAGGCTATAAAATATTTTATACAAAAAGCATATTTAAAAAAATTTAAGTTCGCGTTACTTTCTTAATTGAAATAATACATCTTAAAAAATCCTTGTAAGTCATTTTTATTGGACTCGTTTAATATAGCAGATATTTATTTTTTAAAGCTATTAAGATTCATTATTTATTTTAGACAAATTTTTTTAATTAAAAGATAGAGTTTTTATTCTATCTGAATATTTGTAGCTTCTTCCTTTTATTTAGAAGTATTTGGAAAGTTATAAGAGCTTCTATGATCCTGTAAATGGTGATTACATTTATTGAGGTAAATGGGGCAACTTGAAAAAATAATTTAAAAAGTATTCCATATTTCATGTTATATCTATATTTTTATCTAAATATAATTAAATATAAAATTCCAAAAAGAGTTCGTATTTTTAGGTGACATTCTATTTTTGTAAATTACTCATAAAATGTTTCTTTTGTGTTTCTTGAGTGTATGGTTTAATAAAATAACTTATCAAATCATCAAAACATTTTCTTAACTTTATTGTCATACATGAAGCATAAAATAGACTATATTTAAAATTTTATTTTAATAATTACTAATAAATTGTCATAATATATTGATTAGAATTAAAATTCTCATCTTTAATTTATTTTCTAAAATGAAGTCAGAACAAGTTAAAATTAGTAATTAATTTTAAGGTAAGTCAACAATGTACATAAATATGTGTAAATTCTTTTAATTTTGTGTTTATTCAATTTAACTTTAATAATTATTAAAAAATATCAAGTAAAGTTTGCTTTTCATTATATTCTTTAATTTTTTACTGCTTCATTTAATTATTATTGTGTAGAGGGTTTAAAAATCTCCCTGTGACATCCATAAAGCGAATCTTCTACGGCATATAATACTTTGAAAAATACTAGCAACAGCGCTAATAAATTCCATTAATGGTATCGGAATTATTTACAATATAAGTTTAATGGGTATTTTAAGAGAATGGATGAGTCAAAAAAAGAAAGAAAGAATTTTGCATTTAAATAAGCGAATTCAAGAAGTCGCATCATACCTTTTACAGAATGATTTATGGATACGCTTTTGTTTTACAAATGTACGATATCGGAAAGTACAATCCCGATGGAAAAATTATAGCTTACGTGTAGTCTACTGAAGGTATAGCCGACCTTTCGTTTATTTGAGTGACTTGCGGAAAACGCCCTTATACTAAGCTTACAAGCCGTAAAAACGCGTTAGCTCACTAGAGTAGTAATTTCTAATCGAGTTATTGTTTAAAAGGGAATAGAATTTTTATTTCTAACGCATACTTTTTTCGATACTTACAGAAAACTCCCCTTCCTCCTCTATATTTACTAAAATTATTTTAATTTAGAACATTATTAATTTTCTTGCGCTTATGTTTTTTGTAAAACTTTGATTCAAGATAATTTCATTATAAATTTTAATGAATAATAAAAACAGGTTTCTCAGTAATTAAAATAAAACTTATGCACATACTTATATTGCAAAATTTACAATCATTCATTATCAGTGGAAATGTTAGAAGAAAAATCTATCGTGTGGAGGTAAACGCATAAAGTGAAAGAGAAAAAGAAAGAGGACGCGTTAGATGTTAGACAGAGACACATAAATGAGAAGTAAAGCAGGGCTAGATGGGATAGAACCAAATGTAATAAAATCGAGATAGATCTCCCACAGTTAGGTATGCTTGTTCAATCTAATTATTTGATTAAGAGATAGTATGTGCAAGTGCAAGCGAGGCCAATAATACGTGCATAAAATCTGATTAACGAGCCGTACAGATAACTAATATTTTATTCTCATATGTATCATTCAACGTTCCATTGCAAACATTAATTATTTATAGCAACGTTTAAATAAAATTCGTAAAAATAATGCATCATGATTAAATTTCTGCAACAATTTTAACGAATTAAATTTGCTGATTAGAGGTATTTGTAATTTTTTTAATACGAGATGTTACAAAATATTCTTTAGAAATATCACGATCCGTTAGAATTGTCGTCCATTACATGACATGATAATTTGTCTGCGTGGTTCTGGCATATTTACACCTCTACCTATTTGTATACAAATATCCAAAGTGAAAAATGAAAAATCTCAAAAATATTATTAATATAGATTGAATTTCTTGCTTTATAAGTGGAATTCTTTACACATTTAAAAAAAAAACTCTAAATGTGGTAAATTAAAGTTATATCTGTATCAATATTTATAAATCAGAAATGAACAGCAGTGATTGTGTCTATGTAGGCTTTCTTTCGTGTAATGTCTGCAAAATAAGCAAGCATGCTACTGAACCATTTAATTAGACTTGGTTTTGTCCTTTATGTTAAATAAACGCACACATGGTAAACACTTTGTTAATAATTCAGAGCAGATTTCTGAAACTGCAAATGATCGGGCTCTAGTTGCGTAAAAGCTTTGGCATATGTACTATACTATAGTTTCAAATTACAACAGCACTTTGCAAATGTCATTATAAACTTTAATAATTTATTTTTAAAAACGTCGAAAGCTTAGTCAATAAAGTTCCATAGTTTAGTTTCGTCACACTTTTTATAAATTCTATCATTTAGTTTTCTGAATTCGTGCAAAAGTAAATTTTAATTTATAAATTTAATGTTCATAATTCTTACATTACCATTGCTAAATAGCTCATACATAAGAAAGAAAAATTCAAGGTTCAAACAAAATTTGGATAATAAAGTTTAAAAAATAAAATTTTTATAAATTTTATTACAATCTATTGGTTTACAAATTTTTTAAACGTTTTTTATGTTTTTAAATATTTCATACGAACTTAAGCTTCAATACACCAGAGATAACACGTGACTCTTTTGAGTAATCCTTAAATGTGGAAATAGTGAAAAAGTATAGATGGACGATTATCTCCTGCGTTTAATAAATATAATTTAGTTGAGTACGCATTTCAATCATTTATGATTATGATCTTGAACAGCCGACTGAAATACGTATTCGATTTGAGAGTAAGTGAGACTAGGCTGTATTATTTAAAGAGTGCAACCACTGACTCTTTCACATTTTATATCTGCAATATATATTACTAGTGTGCATAAATCCTCATGCAAGCACGTGCACATACGTTTCTTATAGTGTAAGTTAAAAATTCTCAAACGAGTGAATGTTAAAAGGAAAGCGTATGTGGAACGGACCCTGAAAATCTTCATCAAAGAATTACACTTATTTGTTTATTTCTTAAAAGTACCCCTATTAGAGTAAAAATTCTGTCTTATTACATACTTATTATTATAGTGGGCTCCTTTATACATGCTTAAAATGGGTATCTAACATATTTAATTGCATTTACAAAGCTTTTAGTTAGTAACTTTTTAGAACTTTGATGATTCAAAATTAAATAATATAAAAGTAAACTAGTCACATTAAAAAAATGTATTTAAAAATATGCCAGTAGAAGCAAATATCGGTAAAGAATAGCAACTGCTGTAGTATTTCCTAGTTGCAGTTGTAAATTTCGAATTATTGCTTTTTCTTTTTTCAGATATTATCGAAGGCGTTATAAGTTCAACTTAAATTATTTTTATAGTTAAAATTATGTTCAGCCTTTTTTTTTAGATAATTACTTGTTTACGCAATAAATTCTTATGTTTACAATCATGCACGGTTCCGTAAGCAATTATGTGCTCTAATGCCGCAAAATAAATGAATATCCTCTATTGATAAGCAAAGACTGAGGATTTGCAAAAAAATCTATTTAAAAATATTTGCACTTTCATTATACTATCAAAAATGTAGATTTGGGGTCGGATGAAAAAATAAATTGAAGATAGTAATGCCTGAAACGATGTAATGAACAACTACGAAGCGCGTTTATTGTAACGATTCGCTTCAAAGAGCATGACAAGTGTGTCACTCGTTTGCTCGAAATTTTGAACGCTTCAAACGGTTTGACATTTGATTTTGCCCGCGGTGCTGTTGTAATCCATGAAATATCTCGTGATTTCACACACGAGCGTGTATTATGCGATCGAAACAGCTATTTCTCCACCCGACAAGGAAGTCAAATGTATTTTTATATGCTATGTATTATATTTCGAAAAGTAAATCAGCTTGTGCCGTAGTTGTTGAGAAATATGTCTGTGACAGTTGAGTATTTTCTATATAGAATGGTAAGAATTCCCGAGAATCAAAGTATTCAAGAACTCACAAAGAATTTATAGATTTCGTAGAACTTATAAGAGAATAGTCACACGCAATGATTTTCAAGCATTAGTTCTTATTCGTGCGACTTATCTGTCATTAATTTGCAAATAACACCGCAACAAAGTTTTATTTTTCAGCAGTTTGTAGTGAAATAATTAAAACCTTTTTTAATATTTTCCATTACTTTTGTAGAATGCTTCGAATTAAATAAAAAAATACAAATTAATATTTATAGACACTTCGTTTCATTTCAATCGTTTGCTACTATTACAATATCAATATTTTTTTTCATAAAATTCTCGAGTTTATTTGTAAGTTTTTTTTTCTAATGTTCCGGTTTACGAAATATTAAATTTTCAAATTGAATAAAGCAAACTAAAACTCAACTCTGTAGTAAATTATATGGGAGGCGAGTACATAAAATACGTGGTTAATTGAAAAAAATTTGATATTTCGATTGTATCGTATACTAAAATATGGAGGTAATCATAAATTTCGCCTTGAAGATTATAGTGTAAATATAATTAATTTATATTCTAAACCTTCACATCATTAGGCTCAATAACAAGAGGGCATATAATTAATCACAATTTTGTCTTTCGTAAATAAGGCTGAAAACAATCCATCAAATTTTTCTGATCGTGCTTAATATTTTACATGTATTCAATTTAACCGAAAGTTTTCAGTAAGAAATTAATTTAGACTTAACAACGATTATTATTTCAGATAAGCTCGTACAACTTGTTCTGAGTGCGCATGTAAATGAATTTATATTTAGCGGAGAAAAACAATTAGAAGTAGATGCATGGTCAGATAAAGAGAAAGTGAGAGATTGATATGAAGTGAGTGAGTGAATGAGTTCGGGGAGGGTGAGTATATAGATAAATCTTAAGGAAAAGCGGAATTGACGCGATACACGCGATACATTCTGAAGCCACACTTCATTCTAAGAACTTTCTAGAAGCTTATAATCATCCTTAGCTGGTGAAAGCAACCCTTACAATTAATATTGCGAGGCATGCAAAGCTTTTGTATGTACATGCTTATTGATTTAAATGCAAAGCGGTTGCCTTGCTTTCCAGCTACTATTTCTAACTTTCTAATAAGAATCAGGTTATTTTAAAAGAGCAAACCGAAATGAATCTTTGAAATTTAGAAGTACGTAAGGAGTTTACTACAGAGCTTTGGGGCTCTCGTTTACGAAGCCGTCGCGGTGCTTATCGACATTTCAAGCACATGCGCGAAATAAAGAAGGCGAAATCGTTTAAACGAGTGGAAAATAGTGAGTGTTTGCGCCCGGGCACAATTTTTTTAGGCATGTGCTTTGTGTATGGGTGTGCGTGAGCTTCTGAAATATGTTACGGAGTCGGAAAAAACTAACGCAAGTATTTTTACTTCCTAGCTTTACTACTAGCGAATTAACTGACTTCCGTATCCCAACGCTTTTTTAATTATAATATTTACAAATTTGAATTCCAATGGGATTTGAATATTTATGTGCTAAAATTACATACTAAATTGTTAAAAAATTGTATGATAATAAGTTACTTTTGTAAAAAGTATGCTTATTCTTATTTAAAAATAATTTAATAACTTTTCCATTTCTAAACATACTAAAGAATTCTTTTCCATACTAAACAATTTTAACGTCTCAAGGTATAAAAACATATTCCACATACGATTATATTGTATAAATTATAAGCACAAGTAGTATTTAGTGTTAATGTAATTTTATAACCTTAAAACTGTTGCACAAAATTGTGAGAAAATCATATAAGTATTTAAGTATTTTTCTTTATTGTAAAAAAAATTTCTAATTATCAATATTTTTACATTTTACGAAAAATAAATTTAAATATATTGTTTATTTTTTTAAACTTTTGTGTTTAATTTTTTTACAATTTAATTTCAACGTTGAACACGTAAAACTTAAAATCTATGATACTATGATCATAAGTTCAGTTACTCTGTTTACCTTGAATGTTATAGCTAAAATAAATAAATCAAAGGAAATAAAATAATAAGGAGTGTTGAGTTTTCATAGGTAAAATATCTGCATTTTTTGTTTCCTGATAGAACATAAAATTTGTGAATCATCTCTATCTTTCGACGCGAGTCGTACATTTGCTGCAGTGTAATGGTGCACTTTGAGATGGAGGACTCTTATAATCGTTGCTCTTTTTATATTTGTTTTAGAAATTCGTGTAATTTAAATAGAATTCAAAAATATAATATGGGTTTCAATTGTATTGGAGTCTTTCATTATTGCATTTATGTATTCATCTTCAATTAATGAACTCTATATAACAATTTTGAGCTTAAAAGAGAATTATGTGAAACATGTTTAGTAATAAATATATTTGATTAGTGATTAATATTAATATTGTATTTATATTTTATAATATTGTAAATTTTTTAGCTAGCCTGTTGTGAAAGGTTAATTAATTTTTTAATGGAGGATAAAATTAATAGCGATTATTTAATAACAAAGGTAATTGTTTAAAGTTTGATAATAAGAATTAAAAAGTTTTGGGCATAATCAATATGGTCAAGAAAAGTAATAACAGTAAAACAGTAATTACTTTCATTTTTCAATCGACATTTTTTTGTACTATAAATTGTGCTATAGTTGAAGATGAAAACATTATGGACAATTTTACGCGACACTTGAAAGTAGTTGCTTACTAACACAAATATTTTGTTTCGCAAACATTTGATTATCGAAGTAGTGTTTTAATTTATCTTTTAATATTATTTTATTAACACGGATTTTATCCCAAATATAAATGATGATATAAACAAGATGTATTAAAACACTGCATATGAAATAATTATTTCTAAACAATTTAAAGAAAAGTGAAAAATATAGCGAGTAAAAGTAATTGCTTATGTAAAGACAATCTATCAATTATATATTAATAAACAAATTAATATTATAATGTTTACATAATAAATTGTCTAATTTTATAATATTTGATTCTTTCTTTACCGTAATGAGTTCTAACGTTTAATTTCCGAATAGTTTTATGTTATAATTAATTCAACAATGCTAAAATGAGCTTATAGTTGATGAATACATATTCAGATAAGCCAGCGTTTGCAGATTTTCAATTATGTGCTTTTATCGATTCTCTGGAATTGATAACAAGCTATTTCGATAATCTATAAATAATGATATTAGCATAGTTAAACTTCAATTAAATTTTAAGATCTTCAATTCTAGTTCACTTGAAACAAATTATACTTATCTTAATTATACATATAATTGCTAAAATTAAAACTCATCTACTTGATACTAGATCTTTTATATCAGACTTTCACTATTAAGCATTATTTATTATTTATTTAATATTATCTATCACGCCGTGGAAATATTAAAATACAAATGAGCTATAATTAAAACAATCGTTCAACATTGTTACATTTATTTATTTTTTTATTATTTCAACTTGATACGTACAAGTGGTATAATCTACATAATACATATATGTGCAATACATGGGTTATCATTATAAGAGTATAATTTCAAATAAAAGAAAAAATCGTAGTTATTATAGATAACAGAGTAATATTACTGACATATATTTTATTCAACTCACAAGTTTACGCAATAGAATATTAGGAAAACAAAATAGCTTAACAGATTTAATGATGCGCAAAGTCTTTGCGTCTTAAATATATGCGAGCCATCAATATTATAACGAACTTGTAGTATTTCTCCAGTCCTTTCACCGTAACGTTCCGCCGACGCGGAGAAGCACTTCAATTGCGTTTGCTATAGTTCCCACATGTAGGTTTCATATATACCACGCGTATATCTATAATTTATACAGAACTGTACAAGAAGTTCGCCCGGGGCAGTCAACAACACGTTAAGACGCTGCCGCCGCCAACTTGGGGTCGCCCGGTGCACGTCGTCGTGCTCCCTCATGCGTACTTCCGCTTTTTCTTTCCCACCCGTGAAGAGAAACCAAGAAAGGTTCGTGAGCAAGTCGAAGGCGCGACCTTGCTGCGAAAGTTGTTTTATTCGTGGGAGTTGCATCGTTTGCGTCGGTTGCGGTAAAGTCGCCAACGATTATACAAAGACGGTGATAATTTTCTCTCAATATTTCCGGCTTTTATTTTCCGTCTTTTTTTAATCGAAGAGTACGTTAAAGGTGAATTACATCACTTGCACTTCATCAGATTTTCAATGACTCGTCGGGGAACTTCATTATTGAAGATTTGGTGGAAAAATCGTTCTATTTCATATTGTAATTGAAAATTGCTCTGTATTTTCAGCCAGAAATAGTATCTTATTTTGGAATTTTTACTGAGTTAGCTCCCGTTGTTGAATTCTACTCGGAACGATCTCGACGATATTTTTTGTATCAAAGATGTTCTTGCTTATTATTTTGTTGATTAATATTGAATAATTTTATTTATCTTTACATATTTGCAAAATATTAGTTATCGACTTCCAGACTTTATTAAATAATGTCTTTGTCTACAAATAATGAATTTCGAATGAAATAAAATTCGCACGAACATATAAGAGAACATTTTTAGAATTCTCAGCTACTCTTATATTAATAAATATTTAGATATACCGATTAGCCTATCATTCGCCAAATCCCATCGTGAATCTACACAAACATCGTGATACACTTGCATCGCTGTTGACCCATTTTACATTGCGTCAGTCATAAATGCCGATGAGATAACACGGTAAAAATCAAGAAGCCTGATGCAGGCTATTCAATGGCCATCTTCACGATCACTGCAAGATATCACGAATGAACTCGCGAAGTTGGCGCGATTTGGCAGTCGTCCAGAGAGATCATACGCGTATGTGTTGTTGTCCCCTTTTCCCCTTTTGTTTTCTCCACGCGACCAGACTACAAAAAGTGGAGCCGTGTGTAAGGCAAAAGCGGACCGTATACGTTTTCGCGTGTTTATGTCCTCTCGACGGCTTTCGTAAAGTGTTACCAGGCTATTCGATGTCTGCCGGCTTTCTCTCTCTGGATTTCCTTTCACCCTTATATATATATATACGCTTGTGCGCGCATACATGTGCATCAACACATACCATTATGCAAAATCATTTAGCGTCCATTTGCGTCTTTTGCTTAATTTGTTATTGATTTGAAGATAACAATTATAGTAATTTTATTATATCTATTTTTCAAAAGTAAAGGTTGAAACCATTTACCAGAAAAAAATTCTTATACGATTTGAAGTATTTCACGACAGAGGTATTATTTATTTAACAATTATAACAATCTTAAATTGCATATTTAATAACCTATTGATTTTATAGCTTACATTAACGAATTTATCTATTAAAATTTAATTTATTAAACTAACAGACCATAATCTATCAATTTTCTACTAAACTAGATCGACATATAGTGTCTATTTCATAGACAAAGATCTATTAGAATATTAGGCAATCTTTGCTGAAGCTTCTCAAACATCTACATAAATTTAAATAATTACGATCGATAAATAGATCAGAATCATTAACTAAATTTTTTACAAATTTTAGTTCCACTTGTATTTTAGTTTTAATAATTGAAAAATTTATTTACAATGAATTTGTATCTATTTTTAATTTTGAACGATTACATGAATATTTTTTATGGTACATAACCTGAAATGTATTAATAACTCGATGAAAATAGCGCCATTATTGATCCATATTTGCCAAGATTGTGCAACTTTTACAACTACATTTGTTGAAAGATCATACAAAGTATAGTTATATGATGGAATAAGTTCAATCATAATGTTAAAAATATCCTCGATATAAAATGTTTAAAATATAAATATTCCGTAAAAATCATTGTTTATTTATTTATTTCCTTTATAAAATCTTATCTCTGTGATTGAATCAAAATTGAACAGTGAAATTCTTGTCAAGTAGTACAGCTTTAAAAGTAGTTTAATTATAATATTTATGCTAAAATGACAGAAAAATCAAAACCTCATATTTGTAGAAAAACGAATTTAAAGTGCCAATAAATTTATTTTGAAAAATAACGTCACATATTTATTTTAGTATTCTCAAACGCTATTAAAATGTTAATGTATCGAATAGATACGTGTACAGCGTACAATTATACGATTTTTATTCATATATAAATTTATTTATCAATTTGGTTGAAATATTAAAAAAGTTTCGACTATTGCTCCAATCAGTAAGTTCAGCCATATCGATGGCTTTTTCGCAGCTAATATTCTTGAACAATCTATGAATATATGTGATAATTAGGGTGAATCTGAAAAGAGGCTGTAGGAGATATCAAGTGGGTAAGAATGAATAAAAGTAAAAATGGAGGATTTGTACATGCTTAAGTGAGTCGTTAATAATAAAAAGCTTTTTCTCATACAGAAAAAATCGACATGCGGTCTTGTGTATTTATGACGAATGTACTCGCTCCAGATAAATGCATATAAATTACCATATCAGTTGCAATTTGCCACGTATCCAGTCGTAAATTTCGTTCGTGGTACCGAGACTCATTCTCACTATCCGCAAATGACTAACTACAAGATGCTGATCAATTCTCTTTTATGGTACCATGAAACATATATAGTTTATGTAAAATATTTCACAGCCTCATAAAGCCATAAGAACCTAGCGACTATGATAATTCCAATTCCACTGCGCCTAGAATAGCTCAGGGATTTTAGGGATTTATAAAGGCTGGATCGTACGAGCGCCGCGTTCAAGATAGAATGACTGTGTAGTCTTATAGAGACACAAACTAGTTCCACGCTTATAAGCATGTGTGAGGATATATGATTTTCGAATGCATTGAAACGAGATTGCTTATCGCACTTAGCAGAAATATGTATACCTATAAATGCAGCAGAATTACTATTCGACTTGGAGTGAATATGTAATAAAAGCGAATGAAAATTTAAAATGTCTGTTTATACTCAGGAGAACTCAGAGGAACAAACTGTTTTATTGACTTGTATATGTCGATTGATATTTTTAGTAGCTACACAATAAGATGGATGCAAATTAGACAAATGCGATTGTAAATCGTCCGTCAGGGTCATACTTTGTATTTCAAAAATCTCAGTTAAATTTTGATTCACAGTTAAAATAAGTTTGACGTTCCGCGTGCGAGTTCTAATCTTTAAAATATCATCAAAATAATTTAATACATATATGTTTTTTTAAATACTAGTATTATACAACACTATAATTATCTAAATAACACATGCGGTTAATAATACCTCCATTTTGTTATCAATGATAAAACTTATAATTACGTGAAAATAATCATAAAATCAGTTTATTTTGTTATATTATTATTTACTTATATTTTTATTTGACATAAAAGTTGCTGCATACAAAAAAGTTGGACAATATACTATAATTTTTTTTAAGGATATTTAAAGATCATTGATTAATTATACAAATTATGGATTTGACAAATTACTACGCGATAAAAATTAAACAATTTCAAAACTTAATAATTTAAAAGTTTAAAGTTGTTTTTGAAGCAAAATTATAATTTGATAAACATTTTATTTTTTTTTATTTGATAAACAATTTCATTTGATAAACATTATATTTATACTTTTTAATATATTCATTTTTTAAGTTTGTGCATAAATGTTAAGCAATAATTTTAAACTCAGTATATAAATTATTTTTGTTGTCATATTAAAAGTATAGTTGTACAAGAGCGCATAATAATAAAGTACAAATATAAATTTATTAAAAAGTCGTCTATTAATATTTGATACCCTTATTTTCTGAATATTTTCAACAAATTGGATCATAATATTGATGTTACAGTTTAGAAAGTAAATACGAATGCTTATGAGCTATTACGTTAATTCTAATCTCAAGTTGTGTACATAGAACTATAGGACTATTCATAATAGCACCATCGACAAATAATTTAACAATTCTCTTATTATTTTAATGGAAATATTAATGTAGTTATTTACATGAAAAATAAAGGAGCCTTTCCGTTATGTATAAATGTATTCATTTTGCATGGACAGCAGTAAATTATGAAATTACATTAAAATAATGTATTTTTAATATAAATTGTACTAGTAAAAAGCGATCGTAATGTCTTAAAGAAAAAAACCAAACATAGGACACTCACGAAAATCGATGACTTTGATCCCAAAGACAAAAGTCTAAAATTTTACTTGCTTTAAATGATGATCTCGTTCGATTTAGCGCATGTTTTTAGTGCTAATTTTTTAAAGTTGCCGATGTGGTATTCTATTGTCATTGGCGAGTACAGGAGAGTAATAATTGACTTATTTAGATTAAAAAAGATTATAATTTACAGTAAAAATAATTAATCTTGACGTAATTATTATAATTTTATAATTTTCATATAAAATATTGAAAAAGAAAAAGTAAATGTTTTCCTTATTTCTGCTTTATGTACTAAATGAAGATAATATTTAAAATATTTGAACTAGCGAGTATTAGAATTTCATAAAATATAAAGTAAATATTCAAAATCTTTGAAAAATCGAAAAATATGAGCATAAAAAAAAAAAAAAAATAACGTATTGATTAAATTTTCCGCCTCACTGGAAATAATCACATCAAACATTAATATTGCCATTCTTTTTGTGTTGCAGGTGAGTCGAGATGTATAGCTTTACCAATTGTTCTTAATAGGGTAAGTTTCGGTGTTGAATATAATTTCATATTTCACCTCCTGTACAAGAGTCTACAGCAACTGTAATATTGAATGTGCCAGATATTCAAGTGCTGAGGGACTTTAAAAATTGCGTGGAGCACTACGTACGGGAAAATATTTCAGTTTGAAATATAAAGTCGATAGAGATTTATATTTATTATATAAAAAAGTGAATAAAAGTTGATCCTCTCTAAAAATTTATATACTCCTAAGATTGAAGCACAAAATGTAATTCGCTTCGATTCAATACGTCCTAGCTATTGCATCGAACGAAACTCGTTTCTCGCCCTTTCATTCTTTCTTACTTATTCTATATTCCCTTTCCGATATGTTACGGAGAAGTAGCGGATATTGCGACAGGAAAAAACGGATGTTGAGGGAGGTTGCACTTATGGGCTGAAATGTTGTCGACTGAAAATATCCATACAAGTATACAGCCGAACTGAATCTTGAACTGAACTTGTGGTGTGCTTTCCTCACGCTTTTACCCTTGGAGAGTATACGATTTTCTTCGAAGAAACGAGCATTTACCTCATCTTTTTCGCAGCCTATTATTTTGTATAGATTGCAACCTTATCTTTAGACAGCCAAGTGTGGCTGTGCTTCTTTATTAACTTGTACATTGGTTTGCATAGGCACGCATGGGCCCCGGCACTGATCGCGTCGCAAGCGAAAGGTAATCTTTCAATTTTTCTTTAATTTTTCCCGCGTTACTTCCGCGTTTCACCGCAAGTGATGCTTATATTTACTCTCATTAGCAATCCGAGTCGAACATTTTTATTCCCACGGGACAGTGGCGATATAATACTCCATTATCTCGGTCGCGCAATGAAGTTCCCAGCGGAACGAGTTTTAGTGCCGATACGCAGAAGCCGCGCCTGACGCAATCAACCCAAACGGAATTCGCACATGATGCCAGCTAGGCTCGGTTCTCTCTACACGTTTATGGAAAGCGAGACGATGGCCAGACGCCAACGTTCTGCAGGCGAAAATAGCTGAGATGCTGTCGACTTTTCCTTTCCTAACTCCAGTAGCCCAGTAGCATCTTCAGATCTCCCCACTTGCATAAGTTCTCTAAGTTGGTGACCTAATTAACGTCAACATTTATCGTAATCGGATATTTTGCAAGTTTCGCTGGTTAAGACTAGGCTTGTGGCTACCAGCCTATTCAACAAACAGTTAACAAATGATTCTTGTAGTATGTAATTGAATCTTTAGTTAAAGTAATTCGTTACCGTATTATATACTATTCTTCTATTATTATGTCCGACTATAATTAGCAATGGAGCATAGAAAAATTTAGAATAGAGGAAATCATACATCGAATACTTTGATAATTCTAAAGTCCTTAATTTACTTTCGCTAAAATAGCTGAAACACTTCGAAATTTATAAAAATTTTAAATAAAATTCAATATAAATAGAGAGAAAAGAGAAAACCTGATGTCAATAATTTTTATTACTCAAAATATTTTCCTACATTGAAAAGCTTTTATAAATAATTTCGACAGTTTTAGAAATGTTTTATGATTTGACAATTAGCACACTTTAATTTTATTTGAATATATTTTTTAGGAAATTATATATTTCATTAATTTTTAATAGATATTTAAGATTATGTTTTTATTTAATTCACGAAAAAGGTAATGCATTCTTTCATTGGATACAGGTTTTTGAACTAATCTGGCATATTGATGAATTTGGTAAAACTATTACATTGTAAATATTAACATTATTTTATTAAAAAGCTATTAGATTATATTTTTATTGAAACTTTTTGTATAATTAAAATTTAATATAGATTAAATTATTAAATTAGAATTTAATAATTTTTGCTTACTTTAGTATAGTGAAAATTGGTATTACTTTATAAATTCAAATTCTGTCTTATAGCCAATAAATTATAATTATTTTAGTTATTTTCAATTATTTGTATCAAGATCCTTGATATCTCATTTTTATCAACATAAATAAACATTAGAAATTAGTTTCCTCAATAAAATTCTAGAAATAATATGTTATATTTGAATAACAAAAATTTATCTCTTCAATGTTACTGTAGTTAAATACTGTAGTTATATACTATTTTTTCTTACATATTGAGCTTATGTTCTATATTCCCTTTTGTTAATCGTGAACTTAAAAGGCTATAAGGTCAGTATTGCCATCCACTGCTATCTTGCATTTATCTTACATCAGATTCAACTTAATTTAAAAAGATTCTCTAAACACATTTCTGTATCTACATTTGGTTTTTGTTGCGTTATATATTTAAGATTTTATATGTATACTGTTGATTTTGTGTCAAAATTATATATTATTTAATAGTAAATATATTATTATTATCTTATTATTGTAGTTTTAACTTTTTTAATTAATTCTATTTTTAATTTTTAATTCATTTACAATACTTTATTTTTACAGCTTTATTTTTCCTAATTAAATTCTTTTTTGGATATTTCTGTTACACAGAAATTTTGTAATCAAATTGATTGATTACACAAATGTATTGCTTAATAAATTTAATATTTTTATTGCTATAATCCATAGGCAAACAAATGTAAACAAATATATTTGTAATATATAGATTTTAATCTAAATAATATTATTTAAAAATTAATTTGAAGAAATTATTTATTTTCTAGAACAATCGTTTCTGTGCGATGCTTCTTACATTGAATATTATTTTTTTTTTTGTAATATTTGGAGTACAAATGAATTATAAATGTAACTTACATTGATAATCTTCATACTTTAATTATACTAATTTATTTATAACTTCTCGTATCAAAACTTAACTTTAGAGGATTTTTATTGGTGTTAATCTTCATGAACACTACAGTTGTAATATTAGTTCGGAACCTCAAAAGATAAAAATTATATATAGAAACATTTAAATTTTTATTAAAATTAAAAAATTATATTTGTCTCATATAAAATCATATTCTGTCTTTTAAATCAACTTTAATGAAAGTAATATTATAATTACATATAATTATTACATATCATTATTTTAACTGTAAATAATATAAAAGATCAAAATTTAATTTCATATTTAGATAAAAAATACGTTTATTTTGTCTAAATATTTCTCCAGACCAATGAATAAAATAATTTTAATTGTAAAACTAAAGAAAAATAGATCTTCTGTATTCCTTTTGCGAACTTAAAATGCTAAATTTAATAGCTTATGAAATTAGAAGATAAATAATTTCATATTCACTATAATATTGATTTACTTTTAGGAATATCAGTTTTTGTCAAGTAATCGATCTAAAAAAAATTTAAATCAAATATCTCTCGAATAAGTTTTTTGTATAAGAATTTGCGTTTTATTATTTGATAAAACAAATTTTAGAATACTAGAAATTATATTTGCATCTATTGAAATAGTGAAAATAATATAATTATAATCATGTTAGAAAATATTTAGTTGGTCTGTGATTTAACAATGATTTAATAATTATAGGTGAAATAATTCTGAACAAATTTTCTCTCTCCTATTTTGAAGATTTTAAATGACAAGACTCGTGAGCATGGCCAAAGATTAATATTTGTACGAGGCAAACAGAAAAGAAAGATTAGGCAACCACTTTCATATAGGTATTAGTGATCTCGAGCCTTCACAATACATATGTGCACGCCACAAAAAAAAATGAAATGCACATTTATGTGTGAATATAAATATGTATACTTCCCAAGTATCTCTTCTCCTACTGGCTCGTTGGACATTCTAAGCAATTACAAATAATTAATATTCATTTTGCTATATATCTTCGCCATAAAATCTATAAGTGATACTCTATCACAATCCAATAAATTTTCTCGGTGTTTTTTTACTCTTTTTAAATGAATTAATTAGTAATATTATATGGAAGCACGGATATATTCCATAACAATTGTATGTTCCATAATTTATGAGAAAATCTGTTTGTTCGCATACACATAACTTTCTGCATTCTCTTTTCAATTACTCTACGATAATTTTATTAATTATTTTTATTTCTGACAATAAATGCCAATACTAGGTCGAGAAATAATTTTAAAACTCGGATAGACGTGCTTGGTTACAAAATCTTGAAACGTGTATTAATGAGCCTCCGTAGCTATGGTTTATCCATATTTTGTTTATCTATGTTTTTTTCACATCAAGGCTACTGAAACTCTAGTCTCTTTTTTCATAGTAAAAAATAAGGATACCGTAATAATGAATTGAATAGTTGAATTCATTTTTATACTTTTTGTTACTAGAAGTAAATATACATGTAAGCATACGTAAAGCTTTTAATAGTAAATTTAAATTAATTTGAATGTATTTGGTATCAGAAAATTTTACATTCTTATAATTATAGATTTTGTTATTTTTATTTCTTAAGTATGATATTTGGATCTGCTTATTAAATTTACTAATAAATATAGTATTGAAAGCAATATTTTCACAAAATACATGTAATTTTTATAAAATTTTATTTTGTATCCATTTGTTATTAAAATAAGATGTTTATAGTTACACGAAACGTCAATTTTTCTTTTGAAACTTGTGAAATTATTTACACTGACTACTATATTTAAGGCTTGATGAGTTTTTGAGATAACTTATATGTTTCATCAATGTTAGAAATTTTATTATTTGCCTATTTTAGAAGCTTAAATACTCTCATAATATCTGCGGTTTAAAGAAAAAGCTCGTTTATGCGAGTCATTTCGGCTTCAATTTAGTCTATTGTTTTGTGTATTTGCATACGTGTGTATTTGCTCGAAGGCGTATTTTGCAAGCTGCACGTGGAAATTGAGAGCAGTCATTTGTCGCAACGTTCAATATATTACTATTCAGGCGAAAACCAAGGGATGTTTTTTGAAGAAAACGACATTCTTGAAAAATATTGCTGTTATGTCTAAACCATATATTTATTTCTGTATCTATATATAGACGTCAGTGTATTAAACTGAATAAGGGCAATAATCTTTAAGCCTCTGTACTACACAGTACTATGGGACTACTCGCACCTACTTTTTATTTGGCTTCGTCAATTTTTAGTTGTTTTCGTCAAAGTTCAATTACTCGCATATGCATCAGCTTGACAAAATATATTATCTTATACCATATGTATGTGTGTGCGTATGCGCGCGCGTGTAAATTTTAAATATTTGAGTCTAAATTACAAGTTGCAGTTTTGAATAATTATATATTATAACCTTTATGAAACTTAAGATTTATTTGAAAAAAAGGAAATAAACGCACCTGGTGCTTATCTATTATTTGCCAATGTAACTATGAACACGAGATAAATCAAATGAAAAATTAGTCATTCTCATAAAGATATAGCTTTTATTATTTGTTGTAATTTATTACAAGTTTATATTCAATTTTTCTTAGAATTTTCAATAATAATTTTACTATTTTATTTATCACTTATTTAGAAAATCATCAAAATCTGAAAAATAATGAAAATTATCTTTTATATATATATATATATATATATAAATTATACAAAAGATCATTATATTACGAGTTTTAAAAAAAAAGTTATATAATGTAGGAGATACTGTATATTATTATTTAAGAGTTACAAAATACGAGTTGTTTAAGATTATTTATTATTTTATTTTTAACCCTTATACTAAGTGTTCTATAACTATATTAAAATATTATTCATAAATTAATAAGTATACATTATTGAAATCTATATAGTTTAAGAGTATTTTCTATACATGTGTAAATTGTGTCATTCAATAATAATTTTTAAGCATCGTGTGTAATTCTTTTAAAAACTAGTTGAAGATATATTAATAAAGGAATAATCCATAATTTCAGATGAAAGTTGTTATTAAGTTAGAAGTCGTGAAACTCAACTGATTATAGAGAAGATAGATTGAATGATCAAAGTTGATCGAATTACATTATTGATTGTATTATTTTCTTTTAGAACCAAGTTTTTGTCGTCTAAAAGTGCCATTAAGCAATTAATAATTGAATAAGGTAATCAAATAAGTTCTTAATAAATTTTTATATTTACCATTTGCAGTTTTAAAATTATAAAGTTGAGATGATTAATATTTCCTCGTATTCCATTTATAATACAATTGAATCAAAACATCAATCACATTCCCTTTTTTTGTAGTAATATGTCACTGCTTTTTAATCTTTAACTACAGGAGACACAAAATCAGTTCCATTTATTTTGACGTCTCTTGTAAATCATCCGTGCTTTGCTACAACGACTTCTGAGTACCAAATCGCTTTGGCACTCATACAAGATTACTTTTATTATTCTTTGAAAATCCGTTTAGAGAAATGTTACAAATCATTATCCGTCTAAATTTACATATGCTTAAACGAAGCCTAATGTCGCTTTACTATTTAACTATAGGTATATTCTCATATGTTAAATCATCAAAATTGAAAACTGCACCTATATCACAACTTCTAACACCTTAATGTAGAAGAAGATGGTGTGATAATCTCTGATCGTTATGACTACATAAATTGTAGGGGGCCATATAATATCTACATCATCGATTACTTTTTTATTTTTCAAATTATCCAGAAGTCATAACATGACATTAATGCAGTTTTTTAAATAAACATTTCTTAATATTGTTGAATAATGTTGTAAAATACTTGTATATTTATTTAAAAAGTAAATTTATTTAAATGATATACAAATGATAACATATAAACACAGAATACACAGTATTAAAAAAGTGAATATGATTATGAATTTCACAGCACCAATTAATAATATAAATTGAAACAAACCTTATGTACATGAGATAAAGTTCAAATCAGTTTTCGCAATACACCTTTGCAACGATTATATCTTTTCACAGCTTATAAACTGCTAATGCTCTTGTAGAAGATGATGCCTTGAAGTTCAGATGTAGTAATAATATTATAATACAAAAATATTATATTACAAATAGTATATATTTATGTGACGGTGATCACGAGAATTACGGACAATGCAAAAGCCGTTGACGTCACATGCGGCCCGAATAGTCAAAAGTGTTGCTTGCAAAACAAGTCGTGTTCGACGTAAGGTAATCTAGACGTCTAGCGTACCCTTTTACTAACCACCTCTCAATTGCATCATGTTTAATAAGCACTTTTCAAGTGCATCGTGTGTCAGGTGTAGCTTAAATGCATATTTGGCAACATATGATATATTGGAAGATAAAGCTTCGTAATTTTGAAAACCACAGACTAGCATATTGTTTTCAAAAACGTTACATTCTATAGTCTGTCTATAATCATTTTTTATCACACATAAATATGTTTTCTATTACTATTTCTTTTTCTTTTCCAATTAAACGATTATTTAAGATATTATTGGTATTATCGATAAATTTATTGATTTCGTTAAAATTAATATCAGTGATATTTAAAACAGATTTTTCTTTGCAACCTATGATTATATCATTAATCATCTCAAATCAGTTGGAATTTATAACTGATAAAATGACGTTGGAGTATAATTTTATTAAGATTATATTTTTAAGAATCTAATATAGTTTACATTAAAAAGTAATTTAAATTTTGAAAATATAAAATACTATTTCTTTGTGCTTTTGTTTATTACATTCAACCTTATTACATAAATATTTAAAAAAGGATTATATATATATTATATCTAAGAGATTATTTCGCATTTTCTTAAGCACGTTTAAACATTTCATTGTATTTACAATCTGTCACACAAATGTAATATTACTGGAAAATTAATTAGGCGAATTGTGCAGGAAAACATAAATTTAAGTCTAGTTATTATAGCACTTCATTTAAAATATATCAGAGCAGTCAAGTTTTCAATCTCTTAAAAAAATTATATAATGAATATTGTTTAATTTATAAACAAATAATTTATTTTAAAATCATAAAAATGCTGCTTCAGGCACCTTTATTTCAAGGTTTATTTTGTTCATTATTATTTATAAACATTCAACGCTGATTCCGTTAAAATTTATGTTCTTTATTACAATTTTATTAAAAATTTGTAAGTAAAAATGTAAAATTCATAACTATAATCGAACAATTTTCTTGTAATAATTACTCCATTGAAATATTAGTTAAAGATGTTGAAACGTACCAGAAGTTCATGGTATTCTCTGAAGCCTTAATGAAAACATACTTTAAATCGGAATGTACGATAGAGAAGATATAGACCTTGTTAAACTTGTGAAGCTAAGATAGCGAAAAAATACGTTACCTTTCCCTTGCGGAGATTTTTATCAATGAGTTACTGAAGAAAGTTAAAATAAATCTACTTTACCAGAAGCATTCCCGTTAAAAAGGAAGCACTAAGAAATTAAAAAAAAATTACAAAAACACTTAAGAATCGTAATTATCTCTGTCAAACAGAAATAAAGTATTAATAAGGTTATGAAAGAATTACGGAAATTTTAGTACCTGAATTAATAATTTTTACGTTTAAATTTAGTTTTATAGATTAAATTTCAAATACAATTTCAGCATTATGTGTAAGTAATAACAATAAGTTATTTGAAAAAAGAAAAAAGAAATAAAGAGTGTTTTAATGATATGGTTACAATTTTAACGATAATATTTCTACAAATTTCACATTGTTCTCACAGTAAATTCTTACGAAGTTGAATAAAACATCACATAATTTATGTATCATTAAAAAGGTTTTTTTCATTTATACATTTTAATTAAAATGAACTGATACGGATCTCGACCTCTGAAACCTTCAAAAAGTAAAAATACGAAAAGATGGGTAAGAATTATAAGAAAAGAGTTGATGAAAATATGTAACACGGGCTTATTTTTAAAGCACTTTAATTTCGAACTTATCGACATGTTGCGACCCAGGTATGGTATCGGTGCAAAATGTGGAGAGAATTTAAGGCATTATAAACACTTCGCACTTTTCGTGGTATTAACGGCACGCTACTTTATTCGAGTCAATGTACCTTTGTGGGCTGTGAGTGACTCTACTCTGGTTCTATTTCTGGGCGGCACGCAAACAGCTCTCGGACTTTCTCAAATACCACATTTACGCGCACTTGGACTGATGGTCCCATGCTCAATTATCTGCGGCTCTCCCTCCTGTATTCATTTGTATTATTGCAATAAAGAGGTTACATGAGCCTGTTTTTTATTGCTTTTTACAACGGCGAATAGGCATTGGAGTATTGATTTGGAACTTATCGTTCCCTAGATCGTTGCCATTCCAAAGTATCAACTTTTTACTGTATACTTAAAGCAGGTGATTTTAAATTGTTGAATGTAGCATTTTTATTGAAAGTTAAATTTTTTGCGATAATTTGCTATTATTTTGTTATTATTTTTCAGCGAATTGTATTCTTGGTACTGCCCAGTACAAACATCGCTTTAAATGTCTTTAAAATCTCGAATATTATTAATTATAAATATTTATGAATATTAACCAATATCGATGGATTTGAAAAGACTTGTGTAGTAGATTTCGTTTCAATAATCAACCGAAATTTTTAATAAAATATTTTTTATATCCTAGAAAAAAATATTTTTAATTTGATTTGCAATTGAAACATTGATATATAAATAGCGATTATTAATACAAGCTTATAGACGAATCTATGACTTGGCTCGAGCAGAATTATATTTAAATTTTTTTTCGCACTCAATGTTCCAAAAATAATTTCATCTAATTTGATTCAACGGTATTTCAAAGTCATCTCATTCCTTTATTTTGTTGCAGCTTGAGTTTGTGTCTAAATTTAATTTTCAAACATTTTTAAATAGAAAGTTGTTTTTTTGAACATATTTAGATCTCATATTAAACAACGAGGATCGTCTGCAGTCCGATTTTAAACTGCAAAAAGTGTTACTAGAAGTCGCTGTCCAAGAAATTGGGATGTAAATATAAACCTGAAATTTCCCATTGATAAACAATTTTAACCTAAAGCTAAATTTTATTCATTCAAGAATTTGTGATTGTAATTTCTTATGAATTTCTTATTAGTCAAATCTTATTAAACGATACAAACGTATTACTTATTACATCATTGTGAATGCAGGGTGCATAGCGCGATGTATACATTATGAAAGTCAGTCATTTTATGGAATGTAATTATATTTGAATGGAAGATAGTTTTACGATCTCTGGTACTTTTACACGTAAACAGATGTGTGCACAGTATCGATCAAATTTAGCTCTCGTTTCGTATGTTATCCTTCCACCCTTTCGCAGCATAAAGCCGTAAAAGCGGACGAAACTCTGTCGCACACTGCGACGCCATAAACGGAATAGAATTTCGCCACTCGCTATCTCTTGTCTTTTGTGTGTACAGCAGTTAGGAGCTGGTTTTATCTCTTTTGTATCTTTTTTCGTTCATTCTTCGCGTTGTCGCCTTTGCCAACCATCGAAAAAAATAAAAAAAGAAAACAAACAAGAAAGAAAAACGAAAGCAGCCAGCTCTCGGAACATTTCCACGCATGTCGTCTTTCATATCTTTTCTACGTCGCTTCAGTCTTTCACTCACTCCAAAACTTCCATTTCGACGATTCGGCAATGCTTCATTCTCTTGTTCCTTCTCCTGACCCCGTCTCTTTTCCTGTCCGCATAAACTCTTTCTCTCGCCACCGCGTATTTGCATCTCTCCATTTTTTATCTCTCCACACATCTCTGAAGAGTAGTTCCATTAGAGCAGAACTACAGCTATGAATATAATATCGTACATATGAATTTTCGCGCGTGTTTACGTATTCGGTCGGCCATGTGAGCGAGTGCACGTGTACATTCAAGTACTCCCCGTTATTGGTGTACCTGTAAGAAAAGAGGAGTATTCGCAGCGCGTATACAACTGTAGTAACGAATGTATACTCCGATGAAATAATTTCTTTCCTACATACGTGTACGCCTTATATATATATATATATATATTAGATGTATTTATCTTTCATGATGAGCGGAGGCGGCTCGTTTTGCTCAATGCCTGTCGGCGATCTGGTCTTACTTTGTGTAGTTATCCCATTTGTGTAGGGTAACTCGCTAATTAGCTAATTACTTCAATGCTCATATGCCCTGAAAACGAAAGCAATGGCGCATAATTTTATTTCTGCTTTTTTTCATTTCTATGTACTTTTAATATTGAGTATGTCATTATAACTTTATTCTTTGCTTCGCAAAATGCAGAAAATCCGTTATTGAAATCGTTTATAAATAAATAGACCTTAGTATTTTTATTTATTTGACAATATATTTAGCAAAAGACGTCATTGCAATTTCTACTGCACTGAAATTTAATAAGGATGTTCCAGAATATAATACCGCATAAAAATATTTTATTTATACATTTTTTATCGGATTTGTTTCGTATATGAATTATTGTATTCGTGTTATTATCCATCGATCAATGTATACGAGACATAAGTCTTAATAATACAGTATTGTATTTAATAATAATTAATCTTTTATTCTATTCTACTTAGTTGCTCTATTCTACACACGTTTATTTCAAATAAGCTTGTGAATTTTACATGCAAATTCGTTTCTCTAATGTATAATTACGACTGGCGTTATATTATTAATGCCTCGTATCGTATAGATAGTCTTAAATTATTTATAGCTGTAATTATTTTTTCATAAATTTTAGTACACCGATTTTAATCGTATTTTATTTTGAATCAGTTTTGATGTTGATTAAATAGTATAGCAAAATATTTTCTATAAATTATTAGCTATATTATTGATGTTCTATTGTACAATAACCTTTTCTGGTTGCTTCATATTCTACTTAACTTAAAAGCATTTTATTTAGTTTGTTACTAAATACTTATGATACATAAGTATTGTCCTTCTTATAGTTTTATATGCCTAAAATTTTAACTCTTTTATCATATCCATTTCTTAAATGTGAACACTCGATTATATTACATGTATTTAAGATATGGAAGATAAAGTTTATGTGTATTAAAAATTTTATCATTTGTTTTGTTTTATTTCGTAAATATTTTAAATTCAAGTTCAATCAAAAGCATGTTCAAAAATTTTCATTGAAGTGGTCTTTCAAAATGGTCTTGGGTTACAAAAATTAATTATAAATATTTATGTATCAATTTACAATCAATTAAAATTTTGGATAAGATTGTAGAAAAAATATAAATCACAAAATGTCTGAACCAACTACGCATGAACTCAAATTTATGTATATAATTTTAATATTAAGTAGTTCATTATTAAATTTCTGAATTATAAGCTTTTTATAAAAATCATAGATAAAGAAAAATTTAAGTTATTCAAATTATAAATATACGATGTTGATAAAGCGTTTTATTAAAAATCAGATCTTTTTAAAATAAATTTTTTTCGTCCATACATATTATGATTTATTACTGAAAAGATTATGTTTTGCGTGTACATAATTTGAAATCAATTTTTCTATGAAAAATAAAGTTAAAAAATTGAATATAATATAATATAGTTTTTATTTGATCAAATAATAGTAATTTCGCGTACTAATTATAATATTGTATAATTTGAAATACGTAGATGGAAAAATAACGTGAATGATATTTTGGGTGAAATTTTTTGTGCAAAGAACAAAACACAATTCTTAATAATTTTATATTATACCATAAATTAAATAGTTTGAATTAATAAAAGATATAAACATATATAAAATATAAAGAATATATAATATTTAATAGGATATGAATATTTTAGAATAATTTTTATTAATAAAAATATTTAAACGTTTGTGGTATAATTTTACTGAATCTAAATAAAAAAACAACATTACTGTATGAAAGCTTATTCACTTGTATTAATCAGCTAATGAAAAATTAAAAAAATTGAAAGTTGAAAAATAATAATTATAATGATTTTGCACCGCGATAAGAAAATATTTTTGACAAATTTTGTAGAAACATGAGAATGTTAGAAAGTAGAACATTTGGAATATTTCCCGCAACAGAATATAGATATAGATATCAAAAATTCATGAAAAATATTGAAAAATATTATTATTGTGAACAGAAATTTATACATTATTGAATATTGTAAAAACAATTAATTTGTTTGTATTGACAGAAAAAAATAGAAAAACGAGGTATTACGGAGATTTGATAAATAAATGAAATACACTTGTATGGAAACCAAACAAGATATTAATATAATATTGAATTTGACTTTAAATAAATACTGTACAATACGTTGCCTGGTTTTCACTTAAAATTGAAATAAACAGGATGTTTCGGAAATCGTATAATCAATTTTCAATTTTGTAAAATAATTTAAATATCTATAAATAATTCAGCCTCAATTGATGCTATGTGTAGCAATGCATTTATAATGAAAACGAGAATTTATATTTTAATTTCTTTGTCCTGCTGAGTAAATAGAAAATAATATAAACTCAAATTAATTTTCTTTCTTAATATGATCTTATTCAATAAAAATGATCGCACATTCGGTCATCCGAGCTGGGCTTTGAAGATTCAACCAGTGGGAGTAATTTACCGGGTACTAAAAATCATCTAGGTGAAAAGCAATTCAGGTGGAGTAAGCAGAGAACCTTTGTCTCATGTTCGCTTATCACACGCTAGGATTTCGATTTTTTCTCTTTGCCAGCACTATTTCTGAAAATTGAATAGTACTTCTCATCAACTCCTTTAATGAAAAGCTGTCATTTCGAATGAATGAAAAGGAAATCCATTGTCGATGTGCTCTTCATAAATCCTGGCATGAGATCTATTTTTCGATCAATGTATTGCATATTGTGATAGACGCTGATTTCTCAAGCATCGCTCGGTCGGCATAGACAACAAAAATATATCCTGTGAAATAAATATCCGTTAATCATTTATAGGATCGATAATCAAACGCAAATTTTATAATGATATTTTAAGACTACAGTAGGAATAATATTCTCGTGTAATGTTATAACTTAATTTTAGAAATATATCATTTGTCAATTTAAAAGGAAGTGCACATGGACGGGAAAGTAACTCATGTAAGAATAAAATATATGTAATTGAAATAGAAGAGATGGCTAAAAAATCAACATAATTCATTTTTCTCAAAGATTCGAATTACTATAATTACATTTTTTATTTTTTGAAATATTTTTTTTCTTTATTAATTTTTCTACGTTTCTCTATTGAAACTTACAAATATTTATTTTAATTTCTAAGTTTCTCAATTTAGACTAAACAAAAAAATGATACAGAAAATTATGTAGATTACTACCCTCAATAAAAAATTCTATGGAATAATTTTGAAATTTTATTTATAAGTAGCCTTGTTTAGTTAAGTACTGAAAAATTAATTCTTAATTCAAATGTAATATAAAAATGTTTAATAAGTGTAAAATAAATAGGAGTTAACAAGCATTAAATTTGAATTATTTTCAGGAAATATATATTTTTGTAATTGATAATATTATAGTTTCAATACTAATATGAATTCTGATTATGCATCAATCATTGATTTTCTCTAAAATTATTAAAATAATATATGTGGAAAATATATTTAATATCAATCAAAATTAAAGTAATAATTAATTTTTTCCAATATAAAAATGTCTTTTAATTTCTTCTGTCAAGAAATATATATAAAATTATATTTGTTTTTTCATCTATTGAATATTGATGTTGAGATATGGTTGTCTACATTTATTATAGTTTAGGAAAATTTGCACACATCAGTCAGGTCAAGTATTAAAATTCGTATTCACTATAATACTTATTTGGATTTCGATAGAATAATATAACGATAGAACTTCCATCTTTTTATAACAACAATACATTTATATTAATTTTTATATTCTTTATAGGCGTAATGGTTACATGTTATAAATATTATCTTGATTTTTAGTCTTAAGACTTATTCAACTTCAGTAAAATAAAATGAAATATTATCTACTATAGAGATTAAAATATGACTTATTATTTACTATAGTGATTCCGCCTCCAAAAACTAAAGAGAAAATAAAATGTAGCCTTTTGTTATTCAAAAATAATCAATCGCGTTAACACTTATGCTTATATTAAACATACGAACACATTTTATTTTTTTGATTTGCAGGAATACTTTATTTATTTATTATTAACAAATTATACTGTTTTTTATCCGTTATAAAACTTTTATCATTCAAGGGACAAGTGTAATCTGTGTTAACTCGTACGATCAACGATATACCCGTTTACTTTACAATATTTATTTATTTATTTATCGATCGATAACGCAATTGTAGTTAACAATGGTATTAAAAGTAAAAATTCATGAATTACAGTTTACGAGAAATATGTGTTTTAGTTTGCATTTGCTCTTTGGTGAAATTTCCTTATTCAATAAAATTATAATAAATAATTAAGCAATTTTTTATTATTAAACAAATATTTTTCATTTAAAAATACCAAATAATTATTTATAATAAAATACCGACATATGTATTTATCACGTATAAAGTAAAGATATACAATTGCTGACAAATATTCTTTGAACTATACGAATTAAATTATTTTTAATTACCGCAATCAATAGAATAAAAATTAACTTATTTAATAAATAAGTAATATTTGTATTTTTTATTTAATTAATAAGAAAAATAACTAAAACTATATTCAAATAAACGAAAATGTAATTTATTATACCTTATGTTTTAAAAAGATTTATACTCGCCAGAACACGAATTAAAATAAAGTATTTATTTTAAACAGAAAATATATTAGTTTTAAGTATAATAAAAATACTTTGTTTTTCTACATAATTTTTAGACAAAATATTTATTAATTATTAATACAGAAGTTTTTTAACCAGTTTTTTTTTATTACTCATCACCGCATTACTGTATCACATTACTTTCTCCTTCAAAATAATATTTCAAATAGTTTGTTATTCGATTGTATGTTAATAATAATAAAATTATACTTTATTAAAACAAGCATTAGATAGTTTTTAAAATTAATAAAGAAATTGTTGCATTTAAATAGTATTCTTTTATATTACATACACAAATAGATATTGTGGATTTGTTTTTTGTAAATCCAATCGAATAGAAAATTTAAGTTCAAAATTCAAGAAAATTTAGCATTTTTCATATTATATTTCGTTGTAAATTTTTATGTATTTTGTAGTATAATAGTCTTACCTCATTATTTTCTTTATAAACCTGTTTTCGTTTGGCAAAAGAAAAAGATGAATGAAAATGCGAGTCGGTATTTTATTCACATAAAAATAGAAAAGTAGCGAAATACCGCAAAAAATGAGCTTAAGAACCTTAGAATATTTACAAAAGATAGATAGAGTGAGAGAGTGAGAGAGAGAGAAACAGAGAGAGTACGTGTTTGTGAGTTAGAGAAGTAACGGTTATATGAGAAACCAAAACTACACACTGCAATGCCTGGCGCCACAGTAGAGTGCGAACTGGCTCTTGTAATTCTGCGCAGCTTATATTGCTTAACAAAAGGGAACAAACAAAGCCCCGGGCCATTTCTCTCTCATTTTTTTCCCGTCGTTCTTTTTTTATCTTTGTCAGCTGCACTACTCAACCAAGTTCCGTGACTATGTGTATGTCTTTCTTTTTATCGTCGCCAGAATTCTAAACACACACGCGCCCCGGAGTATATATCATGTGCGAGTATGTAATATCTGCAACTGAATGAATGTGTAGCATTGGTTTTGCCTCACTAGATTCACTTTTTCATGGATTAGCTCCACAAATAGAATAGACAGCTTAATTTTATATTATTGCATTAACGATATGCCTATTATTCGATTATTAAAGGAAACAAATGTCTCTTTCTTATTTTGGTTAAATTTGTTAACAGAGTAACTAGTCGATATTAAGATTCTGTAATGAATAAATTACGAAATAAAAGAGATATAGGTAAATTATTTGGTAAAATCCAAAAATTAGGTTTGTAAAAACTTTTTCTTTGAAGATGATGAGGAAAATAAACACATTTTTTTATGAGTAAATTCGGTAAGTACTCGGTTGATAGAAACAAATGAATATAATTTAATTGTACTTTAATATTTTAAATAGTGGTATTAAAAAAAATTCAAATTCACAATAGAATTCTCACTTTTCATTCATTAATATATTGAAAGATTGCTATTATTACAAAAGAAAGGAATGTTCTTGATTTATAAACGTACTTGCTTTAACCCAAATTTCCTTTTACTTTTACTGTTTAAAAGGTATAAAATTGTTTTCAAAGTAAACGTTGACTTTTCAACTCTCTCCTTTTCTTCTGTTATATTTGCATTTAAACTTAATTTTTTGGAATGTAATTAATATTGATAAATGTCATTTAATCAGCTTAATGAATTTATATATTATAACACAATGTATGAATAAATGAAGTTAATAACAAAATAAACAATAATCAATATTACTAGTCAAAAAACGGTGTATTTATGTTTAGAAATTAATAAAATGGTTTATGATATAAGTAATTTTATCATACTTAAACAGACAATGTATGAATATGACGATAGAATACAAAAGAATTTATTTATATATACGCGGTAATTTATATTAATTATTTTTTGGGAACATCGACTAACTTTGTATAACTATCGAATAAATTTGATCTATAAATTCCAAATTTATAAAATTAAAAAATCAATTTTTTTGATAAATCAGACGTAGAAGACGAATATTATATAAAATATAATAAAAATTGTTATTTTCATATTTCTTAAATATTAAATTTATTAAGAAACGTTTTTACAATAATATTCATGAGTGAATTTAACGTTTTTATTTATTAAATTTTTTATATCAATAGTTGTCACTCGAATAACAAGTAATATTTTTATAACATAGTATAGGTTACTTAAAAAAAACTTGTAAAAGTGCTTTTACACATACAAGTTACAGAAGAAATATTTCGACAATTTTTTTATTTTTATAAATACTTGAGACTTTTAAAAATCTAATCTATTTTAAATTAATCATTAAACATTCTCTATTACTGACACCAGCCATCAATTGCTGCTACGCTTACTCGTTATTTACCGAGACAAACGTAAGCAGCTATTAATCGTTGAACTGAATAGTGCAGATGCTCACGTATAAAGTGGCCAAAATGTTAATATTCACATGTATATGGAATAATATTGGAACGATTCAATTTTCATTAACGAAAAAATAGTTAAAGAGAATAATTTGGACGATTGCCATAAAAGCAAGTTATTTACTTCATTCAAAATGACATTAAATAAGTATCAATATTTTTTATTTTATAGTAATTATGGGAGCTGACTGGATAGAAACTATAATAGTTGTCTCGACTCCCGAATTAGATTAAGCGAAATTGCACCAAAATATGAATACAGGGTAATACATTTTTGATTAATACAAGAAGAAGAAGATTGAAATATGTAATTACTTTAAACCATTGCTAATAAATAAATATCAGTTGAAAAAATTAGAATTACATCGACGAAGAAATATTTATAAGTATAATAGTATATTATTATAATCTTAATAAATATTTACATATCGGTCATATAAAAACTGCTTAAATTTATATAAATAGTAGAAGATTATTAATTAGAAAATTAGAAAAAAATATATTGTACATTATAAAAATGTTATCTTAATTTTTTCCATTTTATTTTTATGATTAAAATATCTTAAATACTATTTAATTAATTTATAATATTTATGTAATTAATAAATAAAAAATTATTTATATAAGTTGCTCATGGAATATAGTTTCATACTTTTGTATTCGAAAAGAATTTCAATAATATGTAAAAGATTTTGCTTTTAGTTAGGTAACGCACGTTTCATGTTTAAAATTATATTTCTACGATATTTAGTCAAACTTTTGTTAATAAAACTTAACATATTTTTCAAATAATAAAACTATTTTTTTTATCTGATATGCAAAGATGTTCTCTTGGTTAAAATTTTTTTTAAATGAAATAAACATATTATAATATTTTCTATTTCTTTGAAATTTTTACAATTAGAAAACTTGAAAATTAGTTGTTAAATTAACTTGTAAACTTGTCTTAAATTGAAATTTTAACTACAGGCCAACTGTACATTTTAAAGAAACCTGCAAACTTCATAACTTCGTTGAAAACACGTTACATCTTTTAGTCCATAACAGATTATAATTTTTAAACTTGTTGCAAAATACAAACTACTGCCGGAGATATACGTGATATTGATATTATTTAAAACTATATAAATAAACAAAAATAGAACTATCATTAGATCCTCTGATGTAATAAAGATACTAAATTAACTATTTATATTTATATAATTGTTACAAGTTATTTAGAATGAAATTTAATAATGTTTCTGTATTTAATAATCTAGAAAGGAATATTATTTTTAAGAGAAATAGAATTTCTTAACAAATTTTTACTTTAATTTTGTTGTTTTATTAATATTCTGTCAAAATATTGAACATTGTCTTTCAGAGCTATTTTGTAAAATATTTTTTATTATATTCGTTATATTTTTCAGTTATTCAGAAGAATATTTACTATTAAAATCAAAATTCAGCGATTAATATGAAGAGTTAAAACAAATGTTATTCTAAAATTTATTTAATAAAAAAGCAATAAAATATTAAAGCAGAAATAATAAATATTACATTTTATCCGTACCTAGTACGCTAAGCTTTATTGTAGAAACATATTTTTATTCAATGATATAGGAAATCGATTAGATTTTTCTTTTATTTATCTTATAGTGTACAATGTAATGTAATTCTATTCAATGTAGAACGTAAAAGAAAATTCCTGTTTAAAATGTAATAGTTTTACCTAACTACGATGTTAGATTACCGGAGTTAATCCGATTCGACAACAAAATATAGGAGTAATACTGTTTCCTAATAGTAGAAAACATGTGACCTTTTCATCGAAATTTAAATAAATTTGTTTGCATTATAAATAATAGATGTTACATTGCAATTTAACCTTCCATATTCTTGTCTTTCCTTGTTCATTTAAGGAAAATTCAACTGAGAACTGTAAATACGAGAATCTTTATGCTTCTTCGTTTTTCAAACTGAAACCCATAGCAAAGTATATGGAGGAACACATGAACCTGTCTAGTAATACCTTTGGTATAGGAATTAGCAATACATATGTATTTTATAGTATGTTGTGAAGATATAGAAGCGCGTCGCAAGGCTAATCGTTCGTCTCCCGCGGAGCGCATGTTCCCCAAGTGTATTGTCACTATTGCTGTTTAATGTACGGCCCAGTAAGCACACCAAATGGTGGCTATAGCAACAAACATACCCCTCCCTTTCCTCTTTCATCTACGAGTAACCTAGAGTAGTACAACAGAGTCACAATGAGCCTGGGATTTAACCGACTGGGAATTGTCGTCGCTCGTCCCATCCCAAGCTGTAAAACAGAAAATAAAGGCATTCATTAGCTAGAATTGACGCGGTTGACGAGAACTACGATCTGTTCATGTCTACATACAAGAATGTACGTGCTTCCACGCATGGGCCCGTGTGAGTGCATTTGCCTGGTTCTCGATCCACGCGTGTGCGCTTCACGTGCGTGTACAACAGAGACACAGTTCCGCTTGTATTTCATTGACGCGTTCTATTATCTCTTCCTGCTCTAAAAACACGCGCGCTACTGCACAAGTGATATGGGAAAATTTTCAGTAAAACAAGTAGCAGCACGTGCCAAGTGTCAAAGTTTACAGAAGTGTAACTCCATTACCACGTTTGCTATTAGGCGTTTTAGTTATTAATCTATCCAAAGTCATTCAATGAAGACACTTATTGTTTCAAAAATTTTTACAAATTTTTATACCAAAGTTAGCTTTTTATATGTTATTGATTTGCCAAAGGAGTTTAGTTTACGCGGCTGACTAAAGAGTGATATAATCTACTTTGCCGATGGCTGCGCCAAAGCTCAAGAAGAGTGATAATTTTAAAGTTATTTAATGAGACCCACTCAATTCATATAAAAAATATTAGTTATATGAATATTATTTCATGTATTTGAAATTTTAGTTGAATTATATTAGGATATATTTTGATTATTATAATAATATTATTGTCAACATATTTATTTACTAATGCACAAAAAATGCGATTATGCCTCTAAATTTGAATGTTTGAATACATGTCAATGTAACTCGATAATAATATTAAATATTACTCATTCAAATTAAAAAGATTTATCAAAAATGTACTTCTAGTAATTTAAAGCTTTTTAAATTCACTATTTTATTTTTATACTAAAATTAATTATTTATAATGAAAGGTGAAGCTTAAGTTCAACATTTTTAGTGCCTTCTAAAGAAGAAGTTTTGATTGACACGTTTTTTTTGTACAGATGTGATTCTTAAATTGTAATTAAAAGTATACTTGTTATTGACTTAATAATAATATTAAAATAATCAAAAACCATCTTTTTTTAATTATTCCTAATTATTTAAAATAATTTAAATAATTTAAACAATTATTTTGACTGACATTTTTACACTTTTTTATTTGCTTAGAATCGGCAAGAAAATTGCTGGACCACGCGTTAGTCCAAACACGAAGTACCTGTGACGAAAAAGTATTTCGAATAGTTTTCAAAAAAAGTATCTGAAAAAAAAAATGGAAAAGTTTTAACGAAGAGAAATCGGAAAAGTATCAAACGATTTGAAAAAGTATTCGAAAAGTATCTCAATAGTATGTGTCTTTTTCCTTTTATCTTCTATACATCTTCGTTTGAAAAATCCCCTCTCTTCGACTCTCCCTTCTTAAAATTTTTTCTTTTTAGTTTTCAGTTCTAAACCAAACATTCTTTCTATAAACTTACCTAATCTGCAATATTCTAAATTATGGGTTATATGATTTCAATTGGGCTCAACGTGTAAAACGATCTATCAAGTGAAATTTTCTTGCAAAATGTTGTATATTCACAAATGGTTGTTATCATTTGCAAAAATACACTTACTAAGCAAACCGAACATCTTAAGTGCGCTTCATTCAAAGCATATACAAAGAGATAGTGAGAGACAGAGTGACAGAGAGCGAGATGGAAAATTGAAAAGTCAGAAAGTGACGAGGAAAATTATTAGTAAAAATTCATCGATTGATTAGTAATTTACTACAGCACCGCAGAAGTTACGAATGACTCGCGAGAAAAAACCGCATTACAGGTGTGTCGCCGTAAAGTCCAAAAGGTTCCGACAGTAAAAGAATCAAGTAGAATCCGAGAGGGGGAAGGAGCTTCTATAAGAAAAGTTAGATGTGCGGAGAATAGGATACTGGAATATGCTCGTATACGCCCGATGCTATGGCCACTTATCTTACAGACGATCATTTCTCGTTTTCCCATATCGAGCAAATATTTCATGTTTGTAACTCGATCTCAGTTACTTTATGTCATATTTTATCCTTTTTCAACAACGTTGATAAAATAGTTTAGTAAATAAAATAGGGATGATCATTGTTGTTCTTTCTATCTGCGACCCGTTGCCATTGTAGAGGTAATGCCTTTCTTACAACTCAGCGTGGGTCACTTTCCATATCCGTCACTCTTTCCGAGGTAAGGGGCTACGACTTTGAAATAGCTATACGTTTATAACACTAGTTAAAAGTCTAAACTCAAAGAAATATGTTTGACTTAGGATGAATCATTACGAATCCATTTTTATTTGAGTATCATAAATATGCCTACTTTCATTGTTGGTATTGATGGTTGAAACTTTCGTAACTGTCGTAAAATATTCGGAAGCTTCTGTATTCACTGCCTGAAGATCATATATGTTCTACATTTTTCACGCTCAGTTACGTAGTAGTTACTAATATAACCTGCAGCTATGAATCGTGTTACTAAATTGCAGTAGAGAAATTAGGCCGTTTGGTGACTTGGGGCGCAAATGCAAGGTAACAAGCTTGTCGCGCGACTGACCATAATCGTAGTTCTAGCAGGTTGTTGAGCTTCGCAAAGTAGTCAAGCAGCTGCTATTCTACGTTTCATAACACAAACTATTTCTTTGGTTCACAGCCAATTTATTTACTTCATTGTCTTTTTTCTTTATAATATTTTTGTAACAAATGAATCCATAAGGTATATATTATAGAAATATTTTACATTCGTAGAATAATTTGAAGCGAAACGAAACAACTACGACAACGAGGATTTATACGTACTCACTGCCAAATATTGCACATAACTTATTTAAAGTTGTTGGTTGGTTATGCCATTGTTGAATTGTCGAATAATAGTTTAAAATTATAATTCCATGAAATATAATTTCTGATTAAGTTGTAATCTTAGTAGTTCACTATCAATATACATTTTCCGGTACAATAAACATGTTTCCGATAAAATTGATTTTACTTAATGTTCTTGTTCTGATTTAACAGTGTTTTCTCGTATTGTCTCCTTTGAGTCTTGGCTAAATTGACAAGTTATTTAATTCCAGTTCTTTTACAAATATATCTTGTATGATTTTTCAATTTTCTATTTCTATTATAAATTGCACTTATTTCAGTTTATATTATTTAATTACTTTTAAAACTTAATAATGTTTTAAAGATCTATAGGATTCATATATTCTATTTATAATTTATTTTTCTATATTATTTTTTCGTATTTCTTCTAAGAACTATATTTCTGAATAATTGAAATGCTTGACAATACAATATGTTATACTTCAATATTTCTGGTGAGTAAAATGTGTATTTTTAAAATGAAATTCTTCTATGATTTCCTATTTTAATTGGTATTTTACGACATATTATTCTAATAGATGCATAAATAATATTTTACATTGTATTTAACTAACATAAATTGATATTATTTTTTATTTTTCTTATTATGGCATTTATTATTATAATCGAATATTTATGATGTTACTATATAAATGAGATATAAATACGCAATATATTATGAGAACCCTCGTTATTCGATATTCTTATATTAGGATACAAAAATAAAAATAATACATCAACAATTTTATACTATATTAAAGAAAATTTTACCTAATTGATTGGAACTTTTAAAATTATTTTACAGTGTAGAAGGTACTTTGGTAATGTTAAAAAAATAAGCTGAGCTATAATACAATAAATAAAATACAGAGAATAAAAGGCAGAGGAAAACGAACGACTAAAGATAAATAGAAAGGGAAAGAGAAAAAGAGAGACGTATGAAACAAGTGATCTCGTGTAGATCAAAGTACTTTACCCTTAACCTCGATATATCTTTAGTCATTTATTTTGTGGGCTCAGAGTCACATGAACGTGATTGACGCTTGATCCCATTGGCGTCATCTAGGCTCCTGACGGTACGATCCAATCAAGAGAGGTACTGTTCGGCATTACTAGAAATTTTCACGCACACTACTCAAGATCGTATTCTAAGAATAGCATACGCAGATATTTATAGTTTTGTATTGCAGCTTGAAAAACGTTGGTACATGAATCAATCTCAATGTTGTAATACAGCTTTTAACCTGTTCAATATAGCTCTTGACCCTTTGCATTGCATATTTTCTTCAAAGAATACTACATTTTTTAATTCCTAAAATACTTTCAAGTCTGTCTTTTGCAAAATAAATAAGTGAAATCGATTTATAGCTACGATCTAATTCCACATTCGTATAATTATTTTTTATTCTTAATTAAATTATGTCCTTCTATTTTTGAAATATATTTTCAAATATCTATTTTATATAAAGAGAGCTATAAATTCAAAACTTACAATAGTAAAAATTTATATAAATTTTATATCAATAGTATAAAGGGATTAAATTTGGAATTTTGAAAATTGTTTATTTTAAAAATGTACATATTAAAACACGAGTTAAAAATTTTATAGAAATTAATAAGAAAATAAGTTAAAATATTTCATAATTTTGTATTGTTAAATTATTTTTTTACTATACTTATTATTCAAAAATTCGTGATTCCATAAAATTTTGATAATTTAAGACTCACCAATTAAAAAAATTTAAATTTAAAATAATCGTGCGTGTACTAAATATATGAAATATGAAATATGTACATGTAAAAGGCTGATACGAATTTTGACATATGTAACGCAGAGGTAAATGGAGATCTTTTGCTACACCGCACTAATGGGTATCTAATATCAGATATTTATTTAAGTTATATCCATTACTTTTAACAAAAATTTATAATCTTTCACTTTGATATATTCTGCTCAATATTCAAAGTATAAGCCTCGTACATATTCCATATAAATTTTCCAATAAATAATCTCATGAAAACATAAGAAAAGGGAAAAATGGATACTACGATTAATGTTGCAGGAAACCGTCTTCAATTCCATTAATTTTAAAACACTATTTGTATTTTTTTCCAACAAATCAATTAATAATATCCAAAATAAAATCTATTTTTAAAAGAGCCGATAGTGAGAGTTACAATAGTCCGAAAAATTAGTAATACGTGGTAAAGAAATACCAACTGTTTATGCGAACTTTTTTTGCAATAAACTGCAGCAGAGTATTTTCCATGCCGACCCAAAGCAATATTTATTCTGTTTCTACGGTTATACTCACGTAACTACGTATACTTAACTTATATTTTATTTGTAGTAAAAGAGAAAACTTTAAGGTTTTCTCTTACTCGTAAATAGGATTTAAAAATACATAATAAGCTTTTTTAATTTCAACTATGACTCGTTCATAGACTTAAAAATATTTTTCGTAATACTTTTTAAATACAGGGTTTGAAATTTATTATACGTACAAGAAATAATATTTTTTGCTTAAACCTAAAATTATGATTAAGTGCTCAATCATATTAGATTATATTGGTTAATATATTAGTAAATACTTTGAACGATTTAAAACTAAATTTATATACTACAATTAATTAGATATGGATAGTTATATATTTGTAAAACTATTTCTTTTTAAAAATAAATTTTCATAAAATTTCATACTTTGAATAAAAAACTAACAGTTTATTTGCTAATGGCTTATTTACGGAACATTTTAATAATTATTTCTAATAAAATAACTATACATTTTTAAGCTTATATTACAAGTTTCATATTCAATACTGGTCTAGTAACATTAAAACTATATTTATGAAAATTGAAACAAAATTAAGTATTTTACATGTTTTTGGGTGTATACGTAAAATTTGAATCCTTGGGTTCACCTCAGAGTTGCCAGAAATGAACTCGTAAAAGCTAATCTTAAAACTTTATTACAATATATAAAACAAAATTATACGCACTAACATTTAAGAGTATATAGTGCTTTAATTACATTCTTTATTAATAAATATATTTAAGTTTGATAGCTTTTTATACTTTCAGTTGGAAAGATAAAACACTTGTTCGATAAAATATGTTGATGTTCTTATAAGCTGCATTATTGAATTTCTGTCAAAGAGCTTGTTGAAGTACAGATTTTATAATTTACATTTTACATGATAGAAATGAAACTAACAACTTCAAATTAAATTCATTGTTTTCTTTAAAAAATTGTAAACAGTGGTTAAAATATTGCGTTCCTATCATTATACAAAACATAAAACAAACTTTGAAAATTACTAGCTAAAAATTGGTTTTTGCATACGCCTTTTGTTTTTTTCTGTCTTTAGTTATTCTATAATATCTGAAAAAATGTCTAATGGGCAATGTAATGGTGCTTAAGAAATTTTAAATTAAGAATAGCTCTACTGATTATAGTATTAAATTTTCAACACTTATGTTCAGATGTAGAAATTTCTGAACTATATAAATTAACTCTTACTTTCATAGCAAATTGCTAATTTTAATAAATAATGTCCAAATACAATACAAGACCTAACTATTCTTTTTTTATTTACTCGATTTCTCGCTTATTCGTTTCCACCATTATTTCGATATACTGTAGACTACGTATACTCTACTCTAGAGACTCGCATACAATAGACTATGCTCGCTTGAAAAAGTAAATTTTTTTTGCATATCTTAACAAAATTTAATAGTACCATTTTAAAAATGTCTCCATTGTAAACAAGAAAAGTAAAATTGAGTAACTACATGTACAAGCGTTCCAATAATACCAACGACAGATCGACTTTTTAGCCGGTGTCAAACAGAAACAGTTATGATTCCTATAAAAGCGGTATTAAAAAAAGTGGATCAGTTTTTTCCATTTTGTATTATATTTTGTTCATTTTAAATGCCGTTATCATATAAAGAAAAAGTATTATTCCGCGAGAAAATATTTTTTGTTTTCTCATAATTTTTATTGCAGTAAAAAATTTTCAATTACTGAATCAATATGTTTTTTATTAAATATTATGACTATTATTCTAGATTTTATATTTACCAGATATTTTCTGGATTGATTGTAGTAAAATATTAATTCTTTCCCGGGATTTATGAATAAAATCTGAATATTTGAATAAATTATAACGAGTATTTTGTTGGTTAAAAAAAATCGAGTTATTTAGAGTTATATGTGTACTTAATTACATACCTGTATAAAATAAACGATAACTAAATTATTAATTTGTACATTTATCATTTTTTTAAAATTGTAAAATATTTGGAATTTTCTCAGTTTCAAAACTAAATTTAGATCTCAATTTTATCTAAGCTTCTAAATCGAAGAAATTTCTAAAATGAAATTTGACATTTCGCAGTGAATACTAAATTGGATCTTTTCATATACTTGTAACTATTGAGAATTTGTCTCCGTTTTCATCTAAATTATAAAGTATATAATTAATTTTATTAGTTCTTAGTTAATATTTTAGTGTGTGTGAATACAATAAATTATATAGTCAAATACTATAAGTAATATAAATAGAAAGTATATGACCGAAATATAATAAGGTAGCTACTGCACAGTACGACTGTCAATAAAAAGTATTATTAAAACAATATGACAAACCGAAAAGGTAAAAAATAATTTAACGAACTGAGCGCAAAAGTTGACAATGTGAGATTGCGAATACTTAAAAAGTGTCTTTTTTTCCTTGAAAATCTACATTTGAATGTGCTTAAAATGTAAATACGATGAGTATTCTATGCGTTATCCGAGGTGGTAGTAATTGTGACTGCTTGACTGAGCGAATAAAATACAAAGATACACTGAATGCCTCTAACATCCTTTATTTCTCACTTGTTCTTTAAATATACTATTCTTGTTGTGCTTTCACATTAAATATTTTGCATCTTATATATGCATATTATTTAAATGAATTTACAGTTTCGGAAATCAACTTTCATTAAAGCTGCCGAATAAGTCACTGTACAATAGCTGTATTATTTACTCACTAAAGCACACTGTTATTGATAAAAAAGTGTACAATTTTAAATAAAAACAATAAAATTTATGTTTGGTGATTCTGATAGATTTAACCTAGTACTGTGTATTAATATTCATAAAGGATAACGATTTCTTATATATTTTAAGTTGATTCGATTTAAGTAAGAATATATCGAGAAAAAACTATGTTATGCGTGTAATTTCAGAAAGAATGATGGAAATCAGAAGGAATGTTGAAAGATAGAAGAATGATGGAAGTCTCTCTTATTGACAAAAGATATTGCGAACAATAAAAATAAAAGGTTTCGAAAATGTAGTATTTATTATTTTATGTGCGTGTGCGCGCGCGCGCGTGTGTGTGTGTGTATCTATTTATTCGTGTGCATTGCTCGAGAATATATCTATTTTATTTTCTATATGTCTATTATTCATAAAATTTTGCATTTTAAGTTTACGATGCAACTTATAAATAATAATAATACATATCTGTATTTATGAATTGAAAATGATATTATTAAGATAAATTATATAAAAAAACTTTATTCATTAAACAAAAAGTTTGAAGTGAGTATACTTTTTCTTGAATAATAAAATCTTTTCTGTAAAAGATAATTATTTCAACTGTTTAAAAAGATAAAAAATACTTTGCTATCAAACAGTTTTCTCATAAAAAAAATTAATTTAAACGTCTCTTTAAAAAAATTATGAATTTTGTAATATTTTATAAAAAATTTTGAAAATTTGTTGAAAGTATTATTGTAGAAAGTTAAAAATGAAGTTGTAAAAAAAGTGATTTAAAATTTTTGGCTGTAATTTGGATTCGTACATAACTTTTAAATATTTCTTTTTAGATTGGCCATTCTTTAATAATTACTTAAAGTTTAAAAAACCGAAGATATTAATTAGTTTAATCTATTCGATTTCAAATAATTTAAAAAGAATATTAAAAAATTATTGAGTTTTTAGGCTTAGTTGCTTTTTCCTTTTTCATCCAAAATTTCACCAAAATAAAGAAGAAATATAAAATTTTAATTTAAATTTATATAATAAAAAAAATTTTATTTTATTTATTTCAATCTATATCAATGTGAAAATGTTAGCAATGCCAAATTTTCAATTATTCTTGTTACAGATTTACTTACAGAATTTCAAATTATTTGATTTTAATTTTATTTAGTGCTGCATTACTAAATTTGTTAATTAAACTAAATTAAAATTTATATTTAATCATGTTAAAATTATAGTCCTGAAGCTATTATTTCCAATATTAAAATACGTTTTTACAGTTTAATTCAATTAATATTCTTTTAATGATACATTATTTATACTACAAATAATATATAATTTGGTCTATGTATCTAGTATGCTCAGTTTAATTTATATATCTACTATATAGAGGTATTACAATTCTTATAAATACATAATTAAGTGTATGCGTATTATATTATTCACTTTAAATATTTTTCTACAGAAAAGATCCACATAACATAGCTTATTATTATATTTTATTATATTTTAATACTTGTTTATTTAAAAAATCAACTCCCTGTAAATACTATATAAATTTCATTTTTTATTGTTTTGTTAAAGTACTTTTCTTATCTTTTTACAATTCTTTGTGTTTTATAATGGAATCACGGTAGCAATTTGGATTGAGTTAATATATTTAAGTCAACATATCAGCAATAGGTGCATAAAAGCAAAATTTATTAGCATCACATGTGCATATATATATTGTTATATACCCTAGGTATATATTTTCCTACGTATGTGGGATTATGCGTGCGCGAATCGTGAATGCGTACGCGTACATGAGTCGTGAGTTATTGGGTTATTATATATATATATATATATATCTATACATTTTACTGCTTTCTGATTTTCTGTAGTTACAAAGTATTATTAATAAACTATGTGACGTTTCTTACAGTTACATATAAATATGAATCACTACTCAGTTGAAGTTAATTCTCAGGAATATAATTATTGACAGTATCCCTGGCTTCACAACGTTAACGATATTTCAACATAAAAATAAATTAATGTTCAATTAATATTTAAAAGCTGATTTTGCATTTTGATACCAATAGTAGTCAAAAAAAAATAATTTAAAATTATTTTGTTAGAAAATACGAACAAATTTTAAAAATGAAATGTCTTATTGACTTTATGATGAATTAATGTGATGTTACGACTTTATTTCTTTGTATCATGTATACATCCATTTGTTACTTTCCGGGTTGCTATGTAACAACTCCTCTTTTTAGCTTTTTATCTTTCGACATGCCTGTTGGGAATAGAGGTCTCAGTAACTCTTTGTGCAGAAAAGAATAAGTGTAGTGCGTTGCTCAAATGATAATTATTTTCTAACCGAGAAAATGGATACAACAATTATTTTTCTTAAACATTGTTCCAACATTTTTTCTTAACAATATTTTTCTTTCTCTTGAAAAAATAAGTTTATGGATTTCAACAAAAATGTCGGTGCAGTATTGATTGTTTTATTTTAGGTTTATTGGATTATGAAAATAACTTTAATAATTAAAAATAAATTTTTTTTTATATTAAATTATTTTGATTAATTCTAAATATTTTTCGTATTTAATT
Source organism: Platyscapa corneri (assembly GCA_018907185.1). NCBI lineage: Eukaryota > Metazoa > Arthropoda > Insecta > Hymenoptera > Agaonidae > Platyscapa > Platyscapa corneri. The sequence goes on along the minus strand of JACCHW010000058.1, from coordinate 642,838 downwards.
GCACTCAGAACAAAGCGAATATTATAAATTCAATATAATGATAACATTTAAAAATTTTCTAAATCTATAACAACAGAAAGTATATGCTGGTTAACTTTATAAGTGGACTAAACTAATTTTTAAATTGTAATTAATTAATTGTCCTGGAGTTCGAATGTTATCTGTTCTCAGTTATATAATAATAATCTTTCATAATAAATTAGGAATACCTTTACTAATGAAAATTCTGCATATTACTTATATTTAATTGATCTATGTCAAGCACATATTTGCTAGTAATATGCGTATACTTAGCCAGGGTATCACCGCAAGTATCTCTGAGACTTTAAAGAATGAAAGATTCTCACGAAGGTTCATTATCAACTTTATGATCAAGTATCAAGAGCAAAAGAGACAGAACGAAATCACAAGATTCCAAAAGAGTTGATTATGTTACTGAGTAATAGCTTGTACACCAACACGGATTTAATACAGGATACAATTTATCCAGGGGATAGTTGAAATCATTTTCTGACCATACGGATCTTTTTAAATTCGATTTTATAACTGAACGCAAAAAAATTAGTAAAGTTAAAGCATCGCTAATAGATTAATTTCAAGTAGCGAGCATTTACAAAAATTGCTAAAGTGCGGATTGGAAGGTTAACATTTCTTGTAAGACCTAATGATTGATTAATTGTTAAGTAATAATTAAATTATATTTTTTATAAGTATATATATACTTAAAATAATAGAACTTTTTTGAACTTAAGAATTTATTTTTAGACGGGATTAAAATAATATTTTAATAACGTAATAAAAAATTTTCTGATTATTTAAGATTCGATTTATATTCATTTTTACCCACGTACACATACGCGCTCGTATTCTATTCGAATATAGAAGCTGCAGAATTTTATTCAATTTTTTCATGCTTAAAATTATAAATATTATGTTAGTTTCTATAATTAATATTATGATACATTAAAAGTGATAATATTAAATCTACAATAATGTGTTACAGAACAGTACTTGCTTCATTTATTTAATCAAAAAGTTTTATAACACTTTATTTTATTCTTAAATCTAGATTCGTATTTCTTTTATATCATCGAATTTTCCTTTTATTTACATAATTTCGCTTTCTATTTCTTTCAAAAATGTTTTATAATTCTGTCCATCTACCTACACCACTTTTTCATCTTTATTAGAATCGTCTTCCAAATTCAATACATTTACGCTCAATAAATTATGCAAATAAAAGTGTTTTTAAGTCAACGAGACATTATTTTCGTAAAAAAATATATAAACACTTTTAACATTTTAACATTTACACAAATTTAAATGATTTTAATTTTTAAGTTTTTAATTATCGAAATAGATTTGTCGAAAGAAAAAATATAAAATGGCGTAAGATAATTTTTATTCAACAAAATCTTAAAACAATTATTTTTTGAAAATTTTATTAATCTAAGAAATATTTTTTTGAAAGGAAATAGCTTTTTGAAATTAATTAAAATTTCTACTTAACAGTTAATTGATTCGTTTACAAGAAAGAAAAGAGAAAATTTATGATGCCAATAAGAAAATTTTGAAATTCTATTTCTCATTCCGTAGAAGTTATGCGATCATGTTAAATCGAGAGAAAGTGGAACGAAAATATGCAGAGCTACTTCTTCATTTCAAGAATTCTGGATAAAAAACTTGAATAATATAATGTCTAACGCACTGGAACGTTGGCGTACGTTTTTCTCCTTATTCACTTCGTTCTTGTCTCAACTCTTTGATGATTAACACATTAATCATTTATATACATGCGTATACACTCCTACAAGAATATTTTTAATCTTTAAGATAAAGCTATAGTTAACTTGTTTAAGATTAAAAACAACTTCATCGTACAGAAAAATTGAGTCTAGTTCATTTACGTTAAAGAATTTTCTAAAAATTATAATTTCTACACATGCTGATAGAAATATTTGAGATTAACTTATCTAAATATGCAGTAATTGAAATTACTGCTTGCGCCTTACTATAAGGAAAATTATTTTAAGAATTAATTCAACACTTCGTATCAGCATATAATTACCATTGTTTTCAATAAAATACTGCTTTATAATTTATAAAACTCAAAAAATATAAATTTTGCTACCATTGAGAAAGAAAATTTTTTTCTAAAACAGAAATTAAATTCTATTTTTAAATTTATATATTTTTAAACCTTTTACTTAATTTTTCGTTTCAATATTTTTCATTCTATTGAAATAATTATTTATTCGATTTTAAAAGAATATTTCCTGCACTCTGTCACTATCAAATATTATTATTTAAATTATGTTTTAGAAATTATTTCAATTCAGGAAAAATCAAATAACTATATTTCACATTCATAAACCTAAGTTATACAGAAGTTGTCATGTAAAATTAAGTTAAATAATTAGTAACCTTTAATGAATTGTATAATGATAATATTATTTATATTATTTTAAAAAGTAACAGATAAATAAAATTTAATGATTTGTTCCAAACATTTTACAAAATCTGAATGAAAGAATTTTAGAAAGCCTCATCATATGTATATCTTTTGATATTCTATTTAAATCTTAATGCAGGGAGAAAATCTTACAAAATATCAATTTTATATCCCTGTAGATCAGCTTCCAAGAAATTTTAATTTATGTAAACTTTCAGAAGTAAAAAAGAAATCCATAGTATGGGTAAGAAAAAATGTCTTTTCAAATTCAACTGAGCGTTGAAATTGAATAAGTAAGATCCGTGCTCCCTGATCTACCAATCCATACTTACTCTAAAACATCAAACAAAATGACTTCTCAAAGAGTTCTATGCTGAAAGGATGTTTAAACATAAAATAAGACGATGTAAATTCGCTATCATGTATTCGAGGAAACACTTTCGTGTTCGCAATCACGAAACTTCTCTAAGCTGTATATCTGATTTCTATATCTCATCTCAACAATATCATACGTTCTTTTCATAATCGGTTAAGTACAAGGGTTCGCGATAGAATAACCCATGGCTGATCTGGATATACCCGAACCCGTATGAGCGGTAGTGGGCGATTCGTCGTAATGAGCTTAACCGCTTTTAAATTATTTTACTGTTATTAAAATTATTTACTCTAAATTAAAAATTATTATAGTTTTATTATGAACTTAACTGAAAGATGCAGATAGGTGACTCTGCCCGAGCGGCACACGAAGGAGAACATCCCGGAAACGTAAGGACTAACCGAACTCTGTCCGCGTATGTAAGTTGTGAAGATTTCTAGGCCTAGAGTATTGCCAAAATTAAGACAATTAGCCCGAACTGGAAAATTATAAACAGAAATGCGATTGTAATAGAGCAATAAAACATTTTGTAAAGGAGTAAGGAAGGAAAGGAGAGCTTACGAAGCGTTTAAAAATATGTTGCGAGAAAGGCGAAGCACTTTTTGCTTTCGCACCATCGACAGGAAGCAGGGAACGCGTCTTTTACCTTTCTTACTCTTGGCTTTATGTGAATCACGAAGTGCTGATTATAATAAACAATTTAAAACTAAGTTTATCATTTCATATCTTGAAACCTTCCGTTCCAACATTTACGAACTAACAATAAGATTTTATTTGATCAAGTACAGGCATAGTTAATCAAACGCAGAATATTTTAATTATCTATCATACGTATGAGATTATGTTGATCATGTTTTTCTATATTTGTATGCACTACAGTATTTCATTACAGTTTCGTGAAACTTTCATATATAAAAGAAACTTTTATAAAATATTTCATATCGACATAAATAGAAAAATTCAAAGCAACTTCTTTCAATAAGGATAGAACGCGTATTTGATAAATTATTTTTAACTTACTTTGCTATTTTTAGTAACAACTGGTATGTTTTTTTTTGATGAAATTTTATTTTCGATGATAAATATTGTTGTATAAATATAAGTTAAGTGTTTCCAGACTTTTGGTAAATAATGTAAAATTCTACTACCATCAACATCTCAGCATCTTATATCTGTTGATTCGTTTCACATTTTTTGCAATAATTAAATGGTTTTTACGTATCTATAGGATGTTTTATATAAGTAATTAATAAGTTCCCTGTACGTATCTATATATTAAAAAATTTAATTATATAAGTAAGCAAAATTAAGTAATGATTTTATTATTAAATAATTAATACATATATATTTGTACGGATAGCGTTTAATTTGAATATTAATTTAAATTAATCTGGAAAATTATTAGGTTGCAATAAACTCGATTTAATTATTGTTAATTATCATAAATGAATAATCATACAATAATAAATTTTTGAACATCTCTTTTTATTTAATTAAATTAACGTTGAAAATTAAATGTATTATAAACAAAATTTTAGAACAAATGGTTTGAATTTTATTAAAAAATATTGAAGTTTAAAGATAACAAAACTTTTTTGTGTTTTAAATATTAAAATAACTTCTTTAAATGATATGATTAATTCTATTAACAAATGGTATTAGAATTAACAATGTGTAGCTTATTTGATTACATATAATCCATTAATTTTAATTTTTTAAAGGTTAAGCATTATCAATTTCAATTTGAATTGTCTAAACTTTTTGAAATTTAGATTAGTATACAATATAATCTATTTCAAAATTATACTCGTTAATAATTGTCCATTAGAACTACAATAAAATATAGTTTATCAAAATAATTATTTCCATCAATATTGAATTAAATTAAAAAATTTAAATTAAATTACGTTTATGGAATATTTTCATATAATTCTAACGAACAATTAAGTTCTAAATAATGAGTATATAAAAATGTTATCAGCTAAATAGACTTTATTCCAGAAATTTAATTATTATTATTCAGTATTCTACAGAAGTGATTAATAATAAATATTGCATAATAATAATATATTTTAATTTTAGTGTTTAAAGTGCAATTGCAAGTATGTTATTAGTAATTACAATAAAGAGTATCAATATTGAAATTTTTTAATACACCTGCATTACATAAAAAGTAAATTTTGTATTTATTATAATAGAATTTCAAAAATCGATATTTTTTTGTTCTAAGAAAAAATTTTTTTATGTACCTTACCGATTATGTATCAATTAGTATTTATGAAAATATAACAGAACATTCAAACTTTTTTAATCAATCGATAATTTTCTTTCTTGCAAAAGTATCAATTATCTTTATTTCAATGATCAATGAAAAATTCATTAAGACTGGCTACTCACATTTCAGCAAAAGTTTTATACTTACTAGTTAGTCCAAATTAAAGCGTTGGAATGAATTTTCTCCAAATAATCATTTATCTCTTCATTCTATCGCTGCTTCTTGCTCACTGAACTTAACTCTTTTAAATCAACTAATTGGTTAGCTGCTTCTTCAGTTCTTTTGATGAAGTTTCGAATGGAATACGAGAAAGTAACAAAGACAAGAGCAACAAAATAAACAACAACAGTAAAACTATAACTTGATTCAAACAAAAATTTTAAGTTTGTCGTGGTAACATTAAAAATTTGTGGTAAATGTAAATCGCAGTATCATGATTTCATTGTAAAAAGATTTTAAATTTAAAATAAGATTATTTCTTATAAATAAAAATCTAATATCTACAAACTTACATAAAAGATATTCGCTCTAGCATGTTTTCGAATTTCTATCAGCAAAAGTTTTTTACATCTTTTTTAAATTTTTAATATTTTATTTATTTTTAATATCGGTAATATTTATTTTGAATAAAAAACTTACAATTTAAGAACTAAAATTTAAAAGGTAATGGAATTATTTTTAATTTTATTCTTTTATAAAATATCTTATTTAAAATAATATTAATTTAAGAATCTTAAAAAAAGTGAAAAGTTACCTTAATTTAAGTTTGTATTAGTAATATCTCTTTTGGTCTAGTGAGGAAAAGTAAAAGGAGGTTCGGAGCAATTAAGTTACCGAGGACTTCACGAACATCTTTATCTATTTTATTCATATTGATAAGATCTACGAGAGGTGAATATTTAAGTACAATCTTAATAAATTTTAGTATTCGTAATAATTTTGATTTTAATTTCGATGAAAATAAGCATAATTTAATTAATGAAAATATTATCCACTGAAAGAAAGATCTTTTTATGCGAGTTCGTGACATATTTATACTTTTTCTATATTGCAAAAGTTTATTTACTTTTTTTAAATATTGAAAAAGTTATATTATATTATATTTAAATTTATTAAATATGAATGCACACAATAGCAAGTATAATAAAATTAAAAAAATTTTTTTTAAGATTATTTATTGAATTTTCGATTTTTTCTAATCCTATAGAGCAGTACTATAATATAAAAAATTTCATAAAAAAATACAAGTCTAACTTACTGATTTAACAAATATAAACTACATATATAGTCATAAATTGAAACTTACCTCATTAATAATAGTATCAACTTTTATAATACGTGACTAGTCTTAATCTGCATCTAAATGATACAGGGAACATAATTCGTTAATTGAGTATCATTTTGCCTCTACTTATATATTTCATTAAACAAAATTTCATAAGATAATTATTTTTTAATAACTTCCAATAGATTCTTATAAATATAAGCAGTTTTTATTTAATATATTTAAACTTTTATTTGAATATAATATACATCCTAGTAAAGTAGTAAATTAAACGAATTACGTAAAAGGTAATAATTATAATTACAATTAAAGAACATAAAACTTGCAATAATAGAAAGATGATGGTTCCCAATTAAAATTGAAATATAGATAGACTGTAAAATAATTTAAATGGGTATAATAAATCATCGATTTCCGCTCATTTTCATGTAATAAATTTCTGTACTTTTCTTGAACCGTTATTTTTCATTTTTTTAAGTATACGGGCAGAATGAAAGATTTGATTTATGAAAGGAATTTCATGGACGATGCGTTTCATCGACAAACCAAATTCGATGGGATGTAATACAAGATTCAAAAAGCCATACACTACATACAATAATTTGGTGTATAATATATTATTAAAAAAAATTCTTATTCCGGCTAGAGCTAGCGAATCAGTTGAGTACTTTATTTATATTTAAATCAATCGGTTTTATCGTTTATTTTTGAATATCTATCATCATTTCGTATAATAATTCTAATTTACTGCATACTTATATTGTTTTAACAAGATAAAAATTGATCTTGGTATCAAAAATCTTAATTTACATTTCATCTTGAAATATCCAATAATATTAACTATATTTATTGGAAGATTATAAAAAATATCGTTTACGAAAATAAACAGATGAAAATTTTGTAGAGTCTGTAATTTCATTGATTTTTAGAAAATTAATGTTTATTTGTAATATTGTTTTTCATATTTAGTTAATTAAAACAAGAATAAAATAAGCCTTTATGTTCTTACAGACTATATTTATTAGCTTTGTGAATAATATTTTAAAAATTGTTTTTTGTTAAGACATTGAATATATCTCAATAGCTGAGGACATTCCGATAAAATTTCAACTATTCTTCTTTAATAGATTTTTAAATTGTTTCGTATAATATTATTATACAACTCGTTTTATTAATACAAAACCTTTTTTTATTCATTATCACAGTGTTTATATTTTTTACATTGATGAAAATATTTAAAATGTTTAATCTTATTGTGCGTTATTTAATGAATATAATATTAATATTTAGAACATTCAATTCCATCTGTTGAAATTTTAAGATATCATAAAAGAAAAAAGGCTAATTAAATCCAATTACTTAGATTTAATTACACATAATTACTTCACTGTTATTTCTGTTATTTATACTTAACTTGTAGCTATAGAAATTTGTTTATAAATGTTTTGTATACATTTATTAAAATTATAATTTTAAGTATAAATATTATTAATGTTGTAATGAACACATTAAAAATGTTAGTTAATAAAGTTTATATTATATAGATTAAAAAAAATTAGATAAAACGTTACAATTATATTGATCTATAACGATATCTTTTATACCTAATTTTTATTTTTAGCTTACATATTCATATTTTAATTAAATATAAAAAAGAGTAATCTTCAAACTTTTGCGTACAACTTTTAAACTATTGAAAAGTTTTTATGAATAAAAATATATTTGTATAACAATAATCAGGATTTTTAGATTTCTTCAAGTCCTAGTTATCAAGGTAGTTCTGAATAGTTTTTACTATCATGAAATATGAATTATGATTATTTAAATGTTAAATGCAGCATATTTTTTTCAACGTATATTTTTTGAAGAATTTTTAGAAATAATTTTTTCTACATAACTCTATTGATTGTACAAAATATTATTTATTTATTGAAAATACTTAAAATACTATTTGTTTATGTATTTTAAAATATTTAAAAAATAAAATAACTCAACATTACTAAGAAATTTTGTCTTAAATCTCCGAGCAATTCTAGAGTTGAGTTTTCTACCTCGTGTGATACTCTTTATTCCTGTTTATATGGACACGCATCATTCAAGCACTATAAAACAAAATTTTTGATAATGGATAGTAAAAAGCATAAAAATAAAATTTATGTATATTATTTATATTAGAAAAATAAATCTTGAAACAAGCTTCTAATATATGTATGTATATGAATTAAAAGTATAAGCTTATATATATATATATAAAGCTGGGATGTGCTGCAGTCAAGCTCGATAGAAGTATTAAGAGTTTGGTGCGTATCGGTTTTACGAGTTCTGAATCAAAAGTGCGCTGAAATGTAGAGTCAAGTACAAAAAGGTAGGACAAAAGAGAAAAAAAGAAAAGAAATGGGAAGAGGACAATTTTCTCTTGGAAATGGAGAAAGATAATGGTTGCTCGAGGCAAAGCGTTCTCTTGCGATAGTATGCCTCTTCGTTTTCTTCTTTTACTATTTTACTTTCTTCCTTGTGTTTCTTTCTCGTTTCACGGCGCATTTAAAGCCAAAAATTTTTGCCACACTTACCACAATTGTTTTTGGCAACTGTAAAAGGAGACAGTAAGAACGAGAAGTGCCAGAAGGGCGAAAGGAGCGGAGAGTCAGTGTTAGAAAGAATACATATAGGTATATAGAAGCGAATAGCTTGGCGGAAAAGCGAACATAAGAGTCCTGCTATAGTATTGATATAGATATATGTTCATCTGTGCGATTCGTTCTCATCTAAGCAGATGAAATTCGAAGATAGATCATGGACCTCAGCTCTAAGAAAACTATAAGAGAAACAAGTAGGTAGAAGAAAGTAATTTTTAGATAAATGTAGATTGGGATTATCAAATTTCGAAAGAAAAAGGTAAATTCATTCATTAAACGTTAATCTTATTAAATTCAATTGAATTTATCTTAATTAAGTTTACAGCTAAATATAATGTATGGTACCTTAAAAAATTATTTTCAAGCAATTTTATATTCAATAATTATAGTATATGCTTCATAATAAAAGAAAATAATAATAATTTTAGAAATTTAATTGTTTACAAACATCAAAAACTAATTATAATGTTATCGTATAGAATAATGGATAATTTTTAATGAATTGCTATAATAGATTAAATTCAAATGCAAAAGCAATGGTTTTCCTGAATTCGCAAAAAAATAAAGGTAATGAAATTGTACCAACTATTGTTCTAAATTATCGGCTTTTCAGTCAGTCGTTGTTAAAAAAACGGTGATGCGAAAATGCGAACCGATTATTGCTTTTCGAAAACAATTTGTATAAATATATGTTAAAGGAAAATTACTCTCTAGAAAAACTATAAATGTATATCATAAAAAAACCTTTTAATATTTTCAACGCATATTTAGAAATCTTTGCAATAGTATTATAATAAATTTCATTTCATAATTAATTTCATTTTGCACAAAGAAATTTATTAATAATAAACATAAAATAGATTCATTTCAATAACAAACAAATGTGAATTTTCGTTTTTAATTCTTGTGTTTCAAAAGACTGAAATATAAATATGTTTGATATGTTGGAGTGGGTAAGTGATAATATTGGTTAGGCATGAGCGGGAAATTCCAGAGAACGACATGAGTATTAAAGAGAAGCCACAGACGTACTCGTTAAAGTTAGTTTGAGAAAAAAGCGTCGTCGATGCCTAATTTAATTTGTTAATGCTAGTACGTTTATTTACTAATAGTTTTTTGAGTACTAAGTCTTAAAATATTTTTTTTTAATTTTTATAGAATATATGTGAGTAACTAAGCACTTAACATTTAATACAATTTAGCATCTATCAAATCTGAATATAATATATACTATAAAAATATAGATTCTTCGAAGCTCCTATGAGTATTAATAATACATAATCAATTTTTATAACTTCAAGAATATATAATAATAGAAAAATGTCTAATATCTACACAAACTTTATTACAAACAGTTATTAATCAATATTACTATATTTATAAATTTATAATGAAGCTATTATTAGCCTAGATTTTATATTACATTATATTCTAAATAAATTTCACGTGTTCATTAAAAACAGTAGCAGTTAATGAAGTAATTTCTTTCAAAAATCTTATATAATTTTTACTTTAATATACAATCAGAAGTTACGTGCAATCGAGTAATAGTTAATGATAGTCGATTAAATTCAAACTGAAAGAACCAAGAACATTTATTATTGGAATCATACAGTATACGTGCAGTGTTTAAGCATATGTTTATTGCCGACATCCGAATTCCTCAATAAAACTGTGTCTTATGTATAATTTTCATAAAAAGTTAGGCATGTAATATAAAATTAACCATGAAAGGCATGAAATTCGATATAGAATGGAAACCAAAGTGTTAGGAAATGAAGAAAATATTAGCGAGTGAAGCAAAAACGAAAGGAGATTACATTTTTATGCGTCATAATTCAAGATGAAACGAAGAAAACGGATAATCGATATAAAGTATAGAAGCATACCAAATGAAAGAAGAAAAGGAAAGCGAGTAAAGAAGAGAAAGAAGATCCAAGAAAGATGACGTTAGTAAGTTTCACATTATACTGGAAAGCGCTTGCTCTCTAAACCACACAGACACATTTTCGATCGACTCTCGTGAGCTTTATCTCGGGAAATGGCGTCGTTATACTTATCGAGACTTGTGAGAGCAAACTCCACAATAGGAATGAGATATGAGGATTTTCGCTTCAGTTCTTAACTTTTCTTCCAGCTGCCAAATGTTTTACTTCGGCAAATTTTTTTTTTTACAAAAATTTCAAAATATTTTTCCATATTTCAAAAAATTTCTTTTGATTTTATTTAAAATTCACGTAGGTTAATTCACAAGTAGTAAGTTTAATATAATTTTAATGATTTACAGCGCGACCATCATAAAACCTTTATACATATTAATTATAATTAATTAATATTGTAGAACAGTTGCGTAGAAGTTTATAAGTTTGAATTTAATGCAGAATCGTAAAGAATCAGTAGTTTTTATTGCATCGAAAATATATTAGAAACTTATTTCTATCTTACTTGATTGCACTTATTATATTTTGTTCAAATTATTGGAATAATATTGCAGAAGCATTGGCTGTCATAATTAATATTTTTTATTTTTCTGTAATACACAATACTGCTTTTCACGAATTCAAAGGATTTTCGAAGCTTATAAATTCAATGAAATTCATTGCAAGTAAAAATTAAAAATTAAGAATAAAAGTATATGAATGGCTGGTAGCTATCATATTGATAAAGTCATTTGAGTCTATGATTCAAGAAAATCCAGTAACCGACAAAGTGTATCGTTTTGTTCAATTACTCGTTTTTGTACTTTACTTCTTCTACTTTTCATAAATTTACATACCCATTATATATTCTATCTCTGTTTTTTATCTCACTGTTTGATTATGTTAGACTAGAAAGAATTTTATGAATACCGAAATAGGAAATCGAAATTTATTACTAACTGCTACCACGCAAAGAAAAATTTTTTGCGAGTATACAATCCCTATACATGTAGTATTATCATTGATATAAAAATACAGAATCCATTTTATTGTACATACAAATTTAGATGTATATAGGTTTTACTTTTCCCATTGTAGATTGTGGCTATTGTTATAACTATTAGAAATAGACGCAGAAAAATATGAAAATAAAATAACTGGATAGTGCGAAAAATTAGAAGCGCGTTGTTCTGTTAAGTAAAAGATACAGTTATAAAAGACTGCCTAACCTTTGATATGTATAAAAATATTTAAAATAGAGAAAATACAAAGTTTATATTTAAAGGAAAAAATGTTTTCACATTATACATATATACATCTAGTTGTAATGTTATTATTAAAATTACATGTAAAAGTGTATTCTGCATTAAATATGTATACTGCAACAAACTTTTATTTAAATAATTCTGGGATCGAAAAACTTAATAAACCTGTGGTGTATACTTTTTAAATATGTTTTACAATTCTCAATTACAAATAAATTGTGTAATTTTTTCCAACAAATATTTATATTTGAGCTCATTAATAACTATTAAATAATTTTCAATATTATTCGTATGATTGTTATTCTTTTTTTATGCATTAAATCAGATAAAAATGCTGTAATTATAGTCTATGAGTTTCTGGAAATCATGTAACACCTAAAAGAAATTTCGTTTTTTGCAGAAACGTTTCTTATTCTGAATAAGTGAGTGAAGTTAAAAAATGACGGTAAAAGTGTTTTAGGCCTCCTTAAAGAATAGATACGACCGTAAAAACTTATAAAACATTCAAAATAGAGGATGTAAAGTAACGAAAATCCAAATATCGAGAAGAAAAATATCTGCGGGACCTGTATCCACCTTTAGTGAATTAAATAAGTACCTATTCGCTTTTGAATCTTCAAGTAAAGCATTTATGAAAGAGGTAAATAATACAGGTTAACGCTTACATAAACGAAGAAATAAAGAACGCTCCTCGAAGTATTATGAAAAGTTTGTAAAGGGATTGCCTTGTTTATATATTCATGTGATTTAATCACGGTCTTTGACATTCTCATCATAAAAATTTATTATTTTTTTATTTAATGTTAGAGATTCAATTTTTAGTCAATTGATGAAGTAATAATACTTGTATTTCTATTTGTAGTTAAATACGTATTTTTAATATAATCGATCCTACCTCGCTTTTAATATGTAAAGTTTAATATTATCTAGCTATATTTATCAACGAGTTTCGGATCATTTCCAATATTTTAAGTAAAGCTCTACATTGTCCATTTATCCTTTCTATAATTCATGATTTTTTAAGATTTCGTTATCATTACAATAACTAGTAAAATAAACAACGTCTTCAATTTACTATTTATTTCTTTTTTACATTTTTATTTCGGTTGATAAAAGTTTACAAATTTTCTTACTATTTTATTACGAATTGCTTTAAATTATTTCACTTCATATTTTAAAATACAGTATATATTATACATTAATATTGTGATATTTAAATTTTTTTATCATTTCTGTTTACAGTAATATTCGAATTTCTTAATTATTATTATTCTATTTTTGAGAAACAAATAGAATTATAAATTATCTATTTAAGATCAAACGTCTATTATAAAATTAAAGCTATACTCATTATCATTATCTACAATTTCTCTATGTACACTAATGTCCATTCTAATAATCCTTTTGAATTAGTTTTCTTTATAATTTGAAATTGTGAATTCATTTATTATGCATGATTTCCACTATGTAATAATAATCTATGAGAGAAGTACCGGAAGAACTTTTTTTAGCTTTTCATATTTGAAGCATTTCACTCATATACTGACTTTCTTATTGACTTAACTTAATTCATGTATTCTCATTATATTTTACATGGTTAAATCACAGGTATGAACCGTTTATAATTAAATTCGTTTTCCATTCCTTATGTTTAATAATTGTACTTCGTATTAATAGTTTATGTATTATAAAAATTACTAGTGTCACTCAGAATAATTACGAATGCAATTGAAACTATTTAAATTTGACGAGGTTGAGATCTATTTTTTTAATGGCATCATATAATTTTCAAAAATATAAGTTTCAAAGGTAAAAAAAAAAAAATTAAAGCAAAGAGGTTTTGTACCCGATGAGCTCGCCTGTGCGTAGAAACAATTGCTAAAAAGTAAGAAAACGTATAAGGGGTAGGCGGGCAAATCCGAGATAGACAGAACATCAGCTGTTACGAAAAATCGGCAACGTGCTCGTCGAAAGTATTTTCTATTAGAGAGTAATTCGGCAACAGAAAAAAGCAACGTGCAGGATAGTATGCTCTGCCTAACTTTCGCTCTTTCTCTCTCGCTCTCACGCGCCTACGCGCTCTGCTCTCTCTACCTCTTTCTCGTCCTCATATATTAATTCGCATTATAGCATGACTCGGCTGTCTACCTCTCTACCTCTCTCTCACTATCGTTGTTTGAATACTTAGCGCGAGCATCCCGCGATACAACTCTCGCGCGCTAAAAAATAAATCGCGAATTCAGAAGAGAAATTAAAAACAGGATTGCCCGCTGCGACGGACCCAAAACGGACTCGCCACTGACTACTAACATCCTCAGAGAGGCTTTCCATTCATCTCATTCATATTCATAATTTTCCACCTTTCCCTTTGCTTATATGAGAGAAATGAGTATGCGGAGTCGGACACCGCTAGTCGTGCCGTTGCGTGAATGGGAGTGAGCATCGTGGACGTGTCGCCAGCCCCCCCCCCTCTTATGAAATGGCAAGAAGTCGAACATAAATGATGTTCGTGGGCCGTCCCGGGGTCAGGGAATAAAATCATAAGCTCGGCCGATCTGGTGCGAATAATATTATTATTTTTCTGTTCTTAAAAATGAGCGTGCGACAAAGTTCCGCTCAATGCGATAAATTGTAGTTCGTCGAGCTCAACGGAGGTTTTTTCAGGCTCAGGGACTCGTGAATATATGTAACGAGTGGAATAATACGGCGTTTTTATGAATAAAACTAATTGAATAATATGTCAGATTATCTATATAATATCAAACTAGTTAATATAATCGAAATTCGTTTATATAATTGTAAAATTAATATGAAAATAAATGTTACGCGCATTTGTTATTTGAAGTGTTCATGGAAACGCATTCAAAGGTCGCTTTTTTCCAACGCATTTCAGATTACTTCAAGATACGAAATTCTAACAAACGCGTACCGAATTCAAGCGTAGTAGTCTACCTTCGTTCTTTGAAAAAAATGCATATCTAACATCGCGACAGTCAGATAATTTATTAGGATGAGTTTAGGAGAATTGTAAAAGAAAACAAAAAAAATCGATGTTATGAATATAGCGTCTCGAGGCGATCGGACTGCTTTTCTGCCAGATACGTACATAGTGTAAGATCGACTGTAATATCAATACTTTATTAAAAATTCGAGCCATCACTATATTTTATTATTTAATATTATTTTAACTTTATATCTTCATCTTGACATCACACGACGCGATCATCGTCTACAGATTTATAAAAATAAAAACTTAGGACAAATATCATCCGTAGGCCTTCGAGTAAAGAAGACGTCACGCATCACTATTTGCAAGTGTATGCCCACACATACTATTTATTTTATATTTATAATACCTTGTACGTACATGAATACACAATTCGTCAAACTTCCTAACCACAATTCATGGTATATGTAAATACATCTGAACAAACGCTATAGCGATTCGAAAATAGAAACTTCCCACTCATCCAAATCTTCTTCAATTCGTATGTATATTCAGCATCACTCTTGCTACGTATACACGCATGCACGCTTATACGAAGAAATAGAAGTTCTTCTCAGGTTGCTTGAGATTCACGATTCACTCTTGATTTTCTTTTTAGAAAACTATGTATGTAAATGCGAGGAAAACAGAGATCACACAGTCGGAATTTCGCATGCGAATTCAAAGCTCTTTGAAGCATGTAGAAGCGCACATTTAACTGTGTCAAGAAATAAGCGTTGAGGTCGCTCTTTTTCAAAGTAATACATTTGAATCAATTGAATTCTTCTTTAATCTTTTTACTTCTTTTTTCCCTTTTTATTATGAGGGGAAATTTTTATTTATATGTGTATTTTTTACGAAAAATAAATAAGAACGCTTTGCTTGACATTTTAATTCTGCTGAATTCGTCAAATTTATTTTTAAAATCACACGAACTATTAATTTTGAAACTAAATTGAAATTTTTATCCTTATTAGTTTTGTAAATATTATGCTATAATTTCATGCTTCCGATAATCTGAAATCTCTCAAAGTAATCGTTATATGTATAATATGAATTTACATAATGTTAGTTAACTGTCGCCATAATTGTATATCATAATTCTCTAAGCTATTCTGAAGAACCTCTTCACTTTCTCTCATGTTCATTATTCTATTAAATTTTGATAACATCATGAATCTAAATCTATTGATAACTTTTCTGATTTATAAAATGCTCGAAGTCATTATTTCTATCATCATAACTTCTTTCAACTCGATGCACAAGTATACAAATATTACATATAAGTAGATTGTGAATGACAAAAAATTAATTAAAAATATGTTATCTATTAAAAAAATTAAAGGAAACATCATTTGCAACTCTATTTTTATATAGCAGATAGACTCGAGTCGACATTTTTATAAATTTTCTCACATTTTGCAAAAACTTTAACACTAAATTTAATTTGAGTGAATAATTATTATTCATAGAATTAAAAAAATTTAATTAAATAGCGATTTAAAATTAAATTTTACTGAGATTTACATCTAAAAATAGTGCTGTATTTTGTAAAATTTTTCATCTTACACATTTATGCAACGGTATTCGTAATTCGTGTTAATATGCAAAGCTATTCAAGCATGTGTCCGTGTACACATTGCATGTATGCGCAAGTATGTGTGTACAAATATTTACATAAATATATATCGTCTTCATAATTGAAAATGAATAATATTTGTATATATTTGTATTGAAATGTGTCGTACAAAAACAAACGATTTATTCAAAATTTCTTAATTCATTTTTGGAAGTATGAGCTTCATCAACGAAACTTTAAATTTCTAAAAATCACTCGCTTAATAAGTAGTTACCAAATGCATGATTTTAGCAGAACTTTTAAAACTTTTAAAAATATTGGAATAACATTGTATTAGTTAAAAAAAATTAGTATACAATAATTGCTTAGTTGTTTAATTCAATAATATAAAAAATAAGTTCTAACTTTCTTTATTTTACAATTTAAGAAATGATTTTCTAGTAATATTCGAAAATGTAAAAATGCAAAGTACATATTTATAGGTAAGTGGTTTGAATTTCAAGTAAAATTGAGCTAATTTATTATTTTATGATTATTCATTCAATCTTAACGCTTGTAATAATCGGTAAAAAAGCTTTACACTTTAATGTTATACTTATGATCTGAATATTTAATATCGTTTTTTACCAAAATGTCAAATAACTTCGATGCTTAAATTACAAAATGCTTTAATACTTCCTTTAATATTGCATTAATTAGCTTGCAATTTCGAAGGCTTCTTTTAAAATATTTTTGATCGAAATTTTCATTTTAGTATTGTTCGAATGAAAACTTATATTATTCATTATCGATATTTGCGCACTTAGGCAGACAAAGTTACGAATCAAACAAAACCAAAGCAGAGCTTAGCTTATATATCAGTTCATTCACACAATTTTCGCGGCTTACTGCTCCTTCTTTTCTTCTTAAGTATTTATAATCGTTGAATCGAATAATAACCATTTCACTTAAGTATACTGCTTCAAGCTCCATCCATTCATCTGTGTCCTGACTGCGTTAATATTTCAACACCGACGTGTGAACAAGGCTTCCATTAAGTTTCCATGTATTATTATTACAAATTAACAATGAGATTGGATTATTAATTATCAAAAAGATCAATTCTAAATATTTTGAAAAACTTATATTTTCTTCGATTTCTTACAGATTTTCACCGTAATGATAAATGCGTTAAAAGAAGTACGACAGTCATATTTGAAGAAACCTGATAATTTTCACTATCGGTGACACAACAATTTTCCTACTTTTAATATTTATTTAAATAGAATTCTAAAAATTACATAGCTTTCATGCAAAATTTTATTTTTATCCTTGCATCCTTGATCAGATGCAAACCTCGGATTATCTTTGAGAGAATTTATCGTGATTTTGAATACCATTTGAAAGCTGCTTACTTTTCGCCTTCAAATATTTTTATTTTAATATCTAGGAAAAATTATATTATGTAAACAACTTCCAAGTTCAAAGTTGTTGAATCAAAGTATAATATTTATTATTTTAATTTATTTTATCTGTAATCGAACGATTATAACACGTGAAAAGTTGAACCAGTTTGGCCTTTAACTTCCACGAATCTTTGAACAATTTAAATTCGTATTTCTTTGTAGCTTTAAATTTAGATAACATTTGTGCGAGTGTATTAAAATTATAATACTGACCAATATGTAAAAATCAAAATGTAAATCTAAAAACTAAAGCTTATAAATTATATTTTTAACTTTCTTGAAAGAATGTTCTATAATTAATAAATATAATGTATTAAAAAGACTACGATCACTTTTGTATAAACATTTAAAATAAACTAAATTTATCATTTCAATTGTAAAAAATTTTGTAACGAACACGTGGATTTTTGCATAAACTCTCTTTATCAATTTAAACTTATATTTGATTAGTTAATTTCACATAAATTTATTATAAAGAAATTTGTTAATAAAATAGTTATAATTAAAATCTTTATTCTGTTAATAATAATGTATGAAATAATCAATTAAATCTATCTATTTACACGGAAGAAAAATATTTCTTATGTTAATCCAAAGGATGGTGTAAGAGTCTTCAATTTAAATCATGATTTATTATAAATATGTATAATTGCATTGAGCTGCTATTAAATTATTTTCTTAATTTATCCATTTTTTTGTTAGATTATATTTCTATCACATTTCAAGATATTTATTTTCTACGAAAATTATTATTGAAATTAAGAAAAATCCGGTTTCATCTAGCTTCATTTTTTTCTAATGTAAAATAAAGAAATTGCAATGAGGAACGAAATCTGAACACGTCCTCATTTTCATTAAATTTTTATCCATTTTGAGAAACATGAAAATTCGTAAATTGCTCAAGATAAAGAAATTGTCTGTTCTTTTCTTTTTATCATTCTCGTTATAGAAGACAATTCATATTATATTGATTACCATTTAGAGATTCTCGACACCCCAACTGTAGACACAAGTGTTGTTTTTTTTTTATTATGCGCTTTCGGATCACGATTACATCGTACCATGTCTTAAACGAAATTATTATCGATGGAATAAGAAAGAAATTGAGGCAGACATACAAATAGAGATGTTGGCGAAAATTGGTATTCCGCACACCAGTGGAACGGAAAAAGCCATCTCGCGTAATCCGCGAAACAAACTATAACCCTAAAAGATGGAGACTGCTATAAAGGTGCAATTTCTCCCGAACTCGGTCCTCCAGTAGTGCGCAATGGTAACTCCACAATATAGGGGGTAATTCTATCAGAACGCAACTTAAGTAATGCAATGCGTTTCTTGCGCAAATACATACGCCATTATGTATTAGCACAAGTAGGTAAATTTCAGTAAAGGCGCGTGAGCGAATGAAATGGAAAGCGAAGGCGAAAGGTAGATACAAAGGAGAAGCCAAACTGGCACTTTGCCAGTACAGCTGCTTCCATCGTCTAGAGACAGCCCGGCAAGACGCAGCGGACTTCGCAAAAACTTCAGCAATAGACAAAGAGAGCCGGAGCTGTGATTCACGAAAGACAGAGTACGAAACAGGGTGGAGGTAGTAACAATTCATCGATTTGAACACAGTTTGAAAATGCAGTCACTGCTAGATATTGCGAGGTTCAGTGAATTGCAACGCGCGACCATTGTGACAGCCTACAGTGTAATACGCGAATTACTATTGTTTTCTATCCTTTTCATATAATTCTCATCCTCGACATCTTTTCAAAAGTTTTGGAAAGTGCTAAAAATTTTAAATATTGCGGTATATATGTCTACTTTTCGCTATTTTACAATGTTTAATAAATTTTTCATTAAAAGCACCTGGTTTTTAAAGGATTTTTCACTTTTAATTGGTAAAAATGAATGCAAATATCTTTTGTAATCGAAAATATACCAACTATTTCGAAATATATAATTAAAAATAAAAAATTTTCTAAAAATTTGTTAAAAAGATCTATTGTATTTTAATTTTAAAATAGAAATTTCAATATAAAAACTTGATGCCCTAATTAGGCTGTAGTAACCACAAAAACCGTAGGTTTTCTGTCGAATATGTTATTTGCTTGAGTCTATTAGTTATAATTTTTCATCTAAATACATAGCTCGATTGTTTCATTTGAATTTATTAGATTTTTAGTTAATAACGCCAAAACAAATTACCTATATTGCTGAATTGATATTTAATTATAACGAAAAATATTTGCTGTTGAATGAAATAAATTTTATCATTAAAAGAGATTGATATTTACATTTTTAATTCAATTCCAATATCCTGATATTTCATATTATTTCTCAACAGTTGTTATTTACAACGTATGATAGAATTGTAATTTCAAATCGATTTCCTGTAATTAAAATAGAAATGCCTCAATTTTCTAATGCTTGGTAATAGAATCATTACAATGCTTAACTGATATTGAGTGAAACTAGGTGATGATGAATTACTAGGAGTTTGAACGGAAAAATTCATTAGCTTGGAAAAATAGTAAGTTAAAAAAAATATAACTAAAAGTTAAAACCTCGTAAATCGAGATCATATAAAAAGAAAAATAGACAGATAGAAATTCAAAAATCTCATCTAATTTTGGGATAAACATAATTTTTTTACACGAGATTTACGAGTATATAAGATATTATAGGACATTTAAATTGATTATATATTGTTTTAGAAACTTTATAGATTACTCATTAATAATGATTGTAATTATTGCATAGAATTATGCTTCAGTATTAATAAATTTGTATAAATAAACGATAATCATAAATTTTTCCCCACCGTCTATCGTGATTTTAAATGTTGTACAAGGCAATGGCTTCGTGTCAATGTTCATCAAGAATAACAGCCTAACATATTTATTTCGCTTATACACGATGTGCACAACATGTTTCCAACTAATATATGCATCCCCATGAATTTACTGCTATTTGCATTACCGCTTATTACTGTACTTGTAGATATACAGGTAGTATCGGTTCGTGTGTACTTTGGCTTACATGACAGATGACACTGGCTGAACAGTTTCTTGGTTATTATATTCAAATAATATGTTCTCAAATTTGTTTTTGATTGGAATGATGAACTGTTACAAGATTTGAGACAATTAACGCGCATGTAGAAGAGATTAATACCACATTGGCTAATTCTTTGTTTCTCACTAATCTAGTTATTAAATTTCATATTAAAACATTAGCTATCTACTTTACTTTGATGTTATGTTAAATTTTATCGCCTCATTTTATTAATCTCTTATATTTTCATAAAAAGAATTAAGACATTAAGTAAAATAATTTGAATCTTAATATAAATAAGGATAAAGAACTGGATGTTTATCAGTACCCCACATCGTCGTAATTAAACTTTGCGGTTTTGAGTAAGCGAATAACCTCAGACTATTACTTCACTAGATACACGAAAAGCTCGAAATACTTAATGCGGAGAGTTCAAAAGGTATTTTCCAGACTGATCTTTTACGAGATTGTGTTAATATTAAGTGAAAAAGTAACTTACTCATCGTTTTGATAACTTTAAAATTAGATGAATGTACATTTATTTTTAAATGTTATTTTCTCTGTAGGACTGGATAAAAAGGTTATACGACTTTATTTTTCTAAACGACGTTTAATTTATATTTTTTGAATGTTTCATCCATTTATGTAAAAATTTGTTGTCATGTTTAAAAATTATGTATATGGATGATGTATTAATATAAAATGATAGGAATACAGAACAGGGAGTAATTTTAGTACTTACTTTCAGCAAATCTATTAATTCATGAACCACAATGTAGCCACAATTTCTGATTCAATTTTAATTATTTGAAGAGCGTTAAAGATTAATGATGAATATATACTAAAAACTTTTCTATAATATATTATTAAATAAGTAACTGAAACTTAAAATTTTTTTAATTTTTATTTCATTTTATCTTTAATTTAAGCGAACTAAAAATGTAAAACTATATGCTGTGAAAAAGAAATTTGCTTTATGATTTAAAGAGAATATCAATCATGAATATCTCATTTAAATAATTGAATACGACGTTCCTTATTAGAGATTATATGATTACAGATCTTTTATCATTGTCAAGCTTCAAATTAAAATTAAAATACAATAAATCTTTCTACAAAATAAATAAATTTTTCTACAAAAAATTTCATTTGTTTTGATTCTATTCCATATCTGTTTTGGTTAAGTACAGTTAATTTCCTAGCAAATTTTAGATTATAGTGAATTTAGATGAATTTCTGTTACTGTAAACGTCGTTGATAATTGGCATGTAAAATATTTTTACGAGAAATAATAATGTGATTTTTAAAAATGATAAAACTGCCACACCCGATGAAGGTAATGTAAAGATAGGATGGTTGAGTAGTTGAGTATGCACCATCTTCATTCTGCTCACGTATAAATAAAGGCGAGCCGATTCGAATTTCGTATCCTGCGGTCGTATGTACATACACATAGATTCTACATCTATGTCGATCCGCTTAATAATACTATAGCCTCATAGATCAACCATTTCAAATTTCTCCCCTTCTCTCTCCGTTACTCACTCACAGAGTATCTCACTCTCACTGATTCTCTCAATTCGAATATTGATATTAGAGATACGTTTGCGTATTACTCGTAATCTATATGCGAGTATAACGATCTCATCATTCGATACAAATGAATAGAGATGTATAGATGTATACATAACTAATGTAATATCTGAAAGTTAGTAGAAACAGATATCAATAGAAAACCTTGTTATGTTGGTGTAAACCAGTGCTATAACTCAGTTACATTTAATTTATAGAAAAATTGTAAACAATAATACGTCTAATATTTTGAGACGCCTGGTCTATCTGCTTGAGTGGTTGTGTGCTATTAGACTATCCTCTTATTTAGACGGGATGATTCTAGTCAAGTATCATTAGAATGAAAACTGTTTTGCGTTATCTAAGTAAATATTGCCTTTATTTTTAAAAAAATATGGAAAACTATCAAATTTTGTAACATATATGTTTATGTAACAATCCAATTGTGAATGATAAATTTGAAATGTAAATTTAAAAAAATAATTATACGTTTTAAACTGTGAAAAATTTTTAAATATTTTTTTAATGCAAATTATTTATATTGTTGCATACAGAAAAAATTGAAGTTCACTTCTTTCATGTTACAACAGAAGAAAATGTACGCATCTGTCAAATGTGCATAAAATTTTTCAAAATAAATTTATGTAAAATTAAAATTCGTACGTTAAATTTATTAAAAGATTAAAATTGTGCTTAAAAAGGATAGTAAAGAGACACGTTAGCGCATAACTAATAAATTAACAATCGACATGCATAATTGTATTATCAGTTACGTTTGATTGCGAGCGTTAATATAAGTAATTAATCCTCTAAAATAGTTACCGCGATACCATCTTAAACAGTATAGAACACATTCGAAGTATCAGTTTCGTACCTGTGTGTGGCACTACGAACTCAAGCATAGCGTGTTTAGTGCACGAGAGAATGCAAGTAAATAGCATCATGTGTGTATAAACTCAAGTTTGATTGAGTTGCATTATGTACATTCACTGAAGTATTGTGACTTTCTCATAAGATCAGAACTAGTGGATTGAAAATTAAAAGAGTACTACAGCTTATCAACCAGATTAGATTTTTCATCATAACTTGATGCAAGTTTTTCAGCTGCAAAATTTGTTTTGGTATTGATGATAAGTCATTTTGGATATTTCATTCTTAGACTATTATAGACGAAGAAAAAATAAATTGACGGAAGCGTGATAAAATGCAAATCTTATCATATGTGCAACGTAATTTTAAAACTATCGTAAAATTAATAAAAATAGCGTAAATTTACTTAATTTATACAAATTAAATTAATTTCAATCTACGTTAATTTAAATATATAAATTATTCCTTAATCTAAAAAATACAGGAAATTGTAAAAATTTAATAAAAGTCAAAGATATTTTATAGAAAGTTGAAAACAATATTACAAAATTATTCAAAAACATCTAGAAAACAATATGAGGGTAGCTATCAAAATAAGGAATAAGATTTTTTTGAAGATATATAAAGTATAGTCGATGAATGTTTTTTAAATCTGTAATACTATTAAACTGTAAATAAAATTAATAATTAATATCATTCAAGTTATATTCACATATTATTATATATAAAATTTTAATTTTTTATTTGCTCGTATAATTTGTATTTTAAAATTGCGTATTTTTATAAATTATTAACGCAATCTACCAATTAATTTTTTGTGAATATAATAAGATTCTTGCATATATTGGGAAAGGAAAATATTTTTCAATTTGTACTTTATGACTTTTTATTAATACTATTTATTTAGAATTAAAAATTTTAATTTTTATTAAATTTCAAAAATAATAATGAATTATCTATATTGTATAATGTTTTGTAGACGTAAATCTAACTTTATATACCTTATTTTAAAAATTTCGTAATACCATTATACCGTATACAATACAGAAAGATTTTCGTACTTTAAAATCCTTTTAATTTTATCAGTATATTATGTTTCTTGACTGCTTTAATATTAAATAATTTAAACTTTCGTGCCTATATATATATATGTAACATACAGTTAATAACCACATTGTATTCTCCAGTTGTTTTATTTAATTTTACTTATAGAAATAGGATATAATAATTAATTAATTTAGATAGAGATAGATAGAATTTAGATAGATAGATAGATATATAGATAGAGATAGATAGAATTTAGATAGACAGATAGATAGAGATAGATAGAAACAAATTGATTTAGAATCGCCGATAATCTTCTTTTTCCTTTATTTAGATAAGCGTTGATACATATGAAAAGTAATAACCGTAATGAATTTCTGCAGCCATCATTTCGGACTTAATCGCATTCAGTTATTTTTTTGACACGCGCTCGGCTCGTTGAATCAAATTGAACTTCGTTGTGTGTACAAACCTGTCCGCAAGCAGATCGCTATAAAAATACACTGTATTTTATAATTCGAAGGAGATGAATATATTAATTTTATTAACTGACATGTTTATCGCAATAAATAATAATAACTTTTTATAGAACTGATATTATATCAGTAAGAATTCTAAATGTAAAATTAATTAGTGCTTTCTTAATTAACTGCGATCTCGTAAATTAAAAAAATATTATAATAATGCCTGAATAAATTTATAGATAATTATTTTTGTACACGTATATCTATTTTTGCATTTATTTTTAGTTCTTATGTATGCGTAGAAAAAATAATTGATACTTATTCTTGAAAAGTAATTTATAGAATAAGTTTGAAAAATAAATAAGGAAAAAATTAGTTGAAAAATTTCTACAATAATATTAAAGCATTTATAGGAATCTATTCTTACACATTTTAAATAAAATATGTGATTAAATTCCATTGCTCATTTGAAAAATAATTTACGTGCGCCATAAAATAGAAACCTGTAACAAAGTTGGCGTTTATATAGTTTCAAGCCTTTTATTTTAAATGTTTCAATGTTTCAATTTAAGAAATATTCTTAATCATACAGAATCCCCTATAAAAAAACGAAACATTAAAAAACCACACAGAGAAAGAAAATATTGAAGCGAGTTAAAAATAATATGAAAGAATGAGTGGAGTGAGGGGTGGAAGGGGCAATATTATATAGAAAGTTTCGAATATATGCAGTAAAAGCAACAGAGCGTTAAATGTCAGCATGTTTTGTGCATTTCAGGAAGCGGCGAGGCGTGGTTGAAGAGTGAGAAGCACGCAGAGTTTGGTACGGAAATCCAGCTACCGTGCATTCTAAAATTGCCACAGTGCATCGGGCTACACAGTATAAAGTGGTATCAGGGCAATGAGAGGATCTTCGTTTACAGCGCCGAAGAAGATATGATGCTTCCTAGTAACGAGGTCGCGTCGAGGTACGTATTGTACGAGTATGGATTCTATCGCTATATTTACACTGACGACAATATTTTTTAGAGAATTCAAACGGATTTTATACACAAATGTGTGCGCAAAAATCAACTGAAATTTCACGCAAGTGTCGTGGTTCTCTTAAAAGATCGTAATGCCTTTCAGTGATGGGATATTCATAATTTTTACGAGTATTATTTACTATGTCAATTAACTTCTTTTTATGAATCTAAAACTTTTACTTTAATGTTTCATCATCGGGATGTATGTTCAAAGCTTTTTTTCATTGCGCATATCAATAATTTTAGTTTTCAAGTAAAGTAATTATAAATATTTAATAATTACTGAATTCAATGTATATTTAAAACTCAACTTTAACAGTCACTAATAATGTATGAAACTCTGCAATACTATGCAACTGATTAATTTAATAATTAGAATGTGATTAATAACGAATTCTCAAACAATAATACAAATATAAGAACAATCAATAATTTCTACTTAGTTTACAAACAACAATATTATACTTTATTTGTTTTGTAGACTTCAGAAATCTTGATAAGGATATTTGCTTATATTGTAATGTGTTGAAAGAATATTTCATGAAAAGTTGCCGATTTGTTGCTAATACTATTATCTTATCCAGTATATAAAAATTGTACCTAATATTGCACAAGTATTCCTATAATATTTTCTGCACTTTTTACATTGCAATATAAAAATTTGTACAAAAGTAACGCGAATGAGTATTTTTCAAATAACACCGTAATACGCGTCCTACAGCCTAAAAAAATTTTTTTTTTAATTTATGGTCACATATATTTCTTTTTAAATGACTCATTAAGTGTTCTATATAAGAAAAATTTGGTTAATCTATTTGAAAGTACTGTTTTATAGTTTTATACGTAATTATTTTATAGCAAGTTGTTCTCTACTCTTTTACAGATATAAGGTATAAGGTATAAGATATAGAATTAATATATGTACTTTTTGTATTATATTAAAACATATATCATATAAAACTCTTTAACTTCTATAATTACTTGACCAAATCTTGACACGAATCTAACAAAGTTAAAATTTTCAAAATACAAA
Organism: Platyscapa corneri; assembly: GCA_018907185.1. Classification (NCBI taxonomy): domain Eukaryota; kingdom Metazoa; phylum Arthropoda; class Insecta; order Hymenoptera; family Agaonidae; genus Platyscapa; species Platyscapa corneri. The sequence continues at coordinate 615,567 of JACCHW010000058.1, read as the reverse complement.
GCAGTTCCATAGTTCTAATGCAGTTAGGAAATTAAATTTGCTATGTAGGTTATTTTCCAAAACCTTATAAAATTTTTCATATTGAAGAAAATATGCAAATATATGTACTGGTTACATTCGGATGATTGACTGACGATTTCTCTTACCAGTTTTAATTTTTGAGGTTATTTTTCATAATATATTAAAAAAATATAGATAATTAGTTTCTATTAGTTCTTAAATACAGACGAATAATACTTAACACGTGATTTGTAAGTCAAACCATGTTTGTTTAAATTTACTATCACAGAAACATATTATGTTCTATTATGACGAAAAACTTTAAAAAATGGAATTGATGTAAATTATTTTAAAATTGATTAGTTAATTCTAAATATAATTTAAATTATATTTATAATTTTATTCATATAATATATTAATAATTTGAATTTTTTATACAAAATAATATTGAGAACTCAAGTGTTTTTAATTTTAATGATTTTTGAATAAAAAACACTTTTTATTAATACTAAAAATTATTTTTCGATATTTACTTTCATATAAAAAATATGTACAGAATTATATATTTACGATTGTATATTTTTATAATAACTTGTATATATAATGTTAGTGTTAATAATTTGAATACCTTTGCTATATAAACAGCTTATATTTTTTTAATTTTATTTTTATAACTATTTTGTATTTTTAAATATATTTTAAAGGTCTGCTGTTGTATTGATTTCACATGATTTTTGTCACGCAGTTCAATATTGTTTATATCTACTTTATTTTAGATTAGCGTATTTTACGTTAGAATTTAGAGTTTTATAATTGATTACAAAATTTACTCCATTTTTTAAATATAAATATTTTTAAAAAGTTATGCAAAGATGTTCCAAATCAAAATTGTCTTTATTGACTATTCTAAGATATTTTTCTAATGTAAAGACGTAAAAATGCAGTGACTGAAGAAAATTGAATTCAGCTGACAAAAAGACCGTCAACTAAAATTCGATTGATGAACTTGTGACGATAAAACTTTATACGAGCTGATTAACTCAGACAACCGATTTGTACTACATACATATAGATAGAATAATAAAAGTGAATCTTCTGAGTAATTAATTAAAACAGACAAGTTTATTTTACATTTATATATATTATACACACATGCACACATATGCGCGCACACATACACACGTATTTATAAATATAGTTCTAAATTGAAACTTTTTTAATTAAAACTTTTCAATTTGATTCGCTATTTTTTGCATCTTGCAGTAATTTTTCATGAAAGTATATTTTTTCTAGAAATATTCATATTTTTATACAGTCAAAAATTTTTTGCTGAATTCAGTATCGAGAAGAATTAAAGCGTAAAAATATACTGCTTAGTATTTTATCGATTGAAACCTCCACAGAAAATTCCAGATTTGAACAATAAAATTTCTATTAGTATTATTTCTTTATAAGTAGATAACCAAGAAAAGCTTTTGCTCTTTTCAATAGAACTTTTTAATTTTATTTTTTTAATTTTCTATCTTACATTTTATATTTTTTACGTGATTTTTCTTTAGGCAATCTTTAATTTTATTTCGTAGCTCTTCAAATATTCGAGACTGTTTACGTAAAAAATCTCTGCAATGTCTATTATAAATTGCAAGAATAAATCTTATCCTTATTTTAAGAATACGTAAAATATTTTTTTTCATTCTCACTGACACCGAGGCAGAATTAAAAAATCCTGCAAACACTAGATTTTCGCACTTTTATTTCGAGAGCAGAGGAAAATGTTGAGCTGTACATCGTTCGACGCAACGGGCTCAATATAGAAATACGAATACATAATAAAGTAATCCTTGCGTTATAAAGGTAACGCTGTTTCACAATATCCCCCAATGTAAAATAATGAAAGCGATAAAGCAGAATTGGCAATTTCGCACAGTATGGTCTTAGATTTCGAAAATCTTTTTCAAATTGAATCGAGAGAAAAATAGAAGAGCTTACAATACTAAAGGTTAAGACGAATTGGCGTTATCCCTTAACTTGGTTAAAAGTATCAATTCCGTCCTCAGGTAAACTAGGTTAAAATACGCGCAACGCAATAGTTATCAAAAAATGAACCAAGCGTATATTAGTAGCGTCAGAGAATGAACCGATGAGCATATTTGATTTGTAATTAGCATTAAATGTCAGGCGCAGTTTACGCTGCGGATATTTATTTGCTTGTCTCGTGTCGGTGAGAGACGGCTAAACCCGTACCTCTCTACTGGCCATCGTCCAAATTTTCGAGAGAAACTGGATACAGGAGATGTTACTCATCCGTCGGATTTAGTCAATTCGAACGTCCACCAATAGATATTACTAACTATCAAATAGGCATATCTACATTGATTACGTAATACATGCTGCACGGGACACATGTTCTGAGAGGAGAGAAGTATATCGCGCAATTCGAAGATGCTAATTCTATAATTGCCTGAAGATGCTTTTGCGTACACTCTGGAATGTAATAACATGTTGGTTATTGCTTTAGTCTTATTTCAAATCTAGGAGATATAAAATCATGTTCCATTTTCGTCATCGATACCATTTTTTTTATAAATAGCTTTTATAAAACAAATATAAAAATCAAGTGCTATAAAATAAGTCACTGGTAACTAATAACCAAGTATCTAATAACTAAGCTGCATCAGCATAATAAATTTCGATAAAAATTTCGATAAGTGTAAGTATTAATGAAATTTTTGAGAATGATTTTTCTATCTATCATAAGATTATTATATTATATATTAATCCTTTAAGGATTAGCAGTTTTGTATAAAAATGCGTAAGTTTTTAATAAATGGAAATTTTTTACTTGTTACAAAAACGTTTGCATAGTTTAAAAATACTTATATGCTCGTTATGATATAATGAATTATCGGTATATCTATAATAATAAATCAACATTTGTATTATATTTAGATGTTAATTATGGTAATTCGGAAAGCTATTAGCGAAATTAACTTGCGGCTGGAGTAATTTTTTCCATAACAGAAATCATTTAATTTTCATTAAATCTACCGGTCATGTTTTACTTTATTAATTTATCGTTGTCATTGAGAAACGAATTTTTTCACATATTTACATATTTTTACATAGCAACTATTGAACAAAACTTGTAAAATACTTTACGTAAGATATTGTACTTTAAATGAAATATTTTTTGTTTAATCATTTTCAAATTTGTAATGGATGGAAATAAAATATTTTGAATTTGAAACTAGATGGGTAAAATTGTAATAGATGAATCCATCTTACCATTACAGCAATATTTACATTTATATTTTCAAGTTATAAATTCATTTCTATTATCTTATAAAACGATCCCGATGACAATGTAGCGTATATTTAATATTATTAATTAAAAATCTTATGATTAAATTTTCTTTGTGTGCACACAATAAAATAATACCAGTCAAGTAAAAATTTTTATTATTTTTTCTACTAGTTGCCTTATTATATATTTTTTAACATTTTTATAACATCAAATATTTAGTAGATTTATTAAAATTATATAAATTATTTATATTTAAAAAAATTAAAAACAATAATTTTATTAACGAACATTTTTAGCACATGATGATTAAACATTATTGGATTTTAATTGCAATATTTCTAAACTTACTTTTGAACGATAAAAACAATATTAACCTTTATATAACAATTTTAAACTGTGCAAGTTTAAAATTGTATTCTCTAAAAATTGAAGAATATATTCACCCGAAATACTTTGAGTAATTTTGTTTGTGACAAATTATTAAGTGTTATTCTTACACTCTATTAATAACTAATATACATTGTAAATAAAAACTTTTTTTAATTGTACAATTCATTCAATTAAAATAGTTTGTATTGATAATTTTAATAAATTATTGGCCCATATACTATATAGTATAATAATTAATAAACGTAGTAAAAAGTATATAAAAATCTGTTTAAGTAAGACGAAGCCATTTTATCAATGTTGTATGTGATATGAAAAACACTACGTACACCATATAAAATTATTCGGTTGAACTTTTTCACTTTATACAATGTTGTCATCAGTGAACTGAGATCGTATTTAAACTATAATGTATTGTAAAAAAGTCATTTCGGTAACCTCATTAATTTATATATTTCCTTATTTATACGAATGCAATATCTTTGATCCGAGTAATATTCATTAATTTAGTAATTAATTTTCTGGCTTCAAACATTATATTCATTATCTTAATCAATTCTTCAGTAAAAGTTAAATAAATTATTATTAAATTTCGTGAATTAAATTTTGATAATTAAAACTAAAATATATTTCTTTGATATTATGTTATGAAAATATTTAGTAATTATCATAATAGCAGGCTATAACGGTCTATGTTACTCCGGTTAGAGTATTCCTTATTATATTTTCAATATCCGTAGTCTTCACGTGTAAAATAAATTTTCTAGTGTATTTTTTCGATTTAAAATTTTTTTTTACGGCATACTAAAATTATATCGCAACAGATTCAAGCTCTTCCAGAAAACTGTATATTTTACGAAAAGACCACATCGGGATACCATGCTCTTTTGCATTTCAGTCGTTTATTTTCCCTATATACGTATTACTATTATAAATGATTGAAGCTAAGGATTATTCTTGAGTATCATTAATATTATTGAGTATAATTAATACCAATATTTTTTCTTTAATAGTGTCTGTTTCTCTTACGTACTTGTTATCGGCAAAAATACATAAATGTAGCTTGACTTATGCAGATATACAATCGTTATTTCCACTATCAATAAAAAGATTTCATAATTATTTTATTAATTAATTGAGATTGATTAATTAACCAAACTATTTTTTATATTTTGTTAGATGATAGTTTAATGCTTTTGTCTAATGAGGAAAATAGTTCCATGCATAGAATTTTGAAATAAAAAATGTTCCATTTATTGGATCTGAATAATGGTACTATATCGACGTTTTGAGCTCTTTCTTTTTTCGGATCATTCCATATATCACATATGCACTGAAGAAAAATGGTTCACTCATTCTACATTTATAGAACTGAATTATCTGTTGAATAACGTCAATAGCTAATCTACTCTTCTCTTGACTAAACCACCTTAAAAATCTAATAGGTATTCAATGACGAATGGCGTACCACAACGACTCGGAGCGGGTCACAATATACTCTCCAAAAGCTTTATCAAAAATGTAAAAAGATCTATGGAACGATTATTCATCAGCTAACCCCTTCTTATTGATTATCAATACAAGCGTAGCTCCGTTTTGGGGGTAGTACATTTTTTTTTACTTTAATAAATTCTAGATCGAGATCCAAAATTGTGAATAATTTTTGGTGAATTTATGAAAATACCCTTGATCTATGATGATCTTTCTATAACTAAGCTCTATAGATTTTACCGATAAATTAACATAAAAAACAATAGCATAGTAGTAGAAAAGAGAAAGCTCCGGAATTAGGTACGGTAGTAATTTACTCTTACACATATCGACACTAAATCACGGGGTTTCTATTGATTTTCATTCCTAACTAATTCATCTTTGACTTTTATGTAATCATCGATATACTCCAAGTATATCTTATCGTAGTTCTCTTATGCTGATTGTAAGCTAAAATTGCTAGACCATATTTTAATAGTGAGTTAAGAAGTCGATATATATAATCCCAATGACCAGTAAGACTGGGTTATAACGTTAAGATTATATATTAAGACTATATGCTACAAATGACTTTATGTACTTAACAATGGTATTTGTCGTAACACAACTTATCAGTCGAATGTACATTATTGTATGATACGACAGTATTTATAATACGTCGACGAAGTCATGTTTTGTACTATTGATATCGACTATCTACTGTCAGGAGGTACCGCCATCGTAATAACTTATATCCACACAATTTATTACGTTATTCATCAGAAACGACTGTTTCCCATTTACACAGTAAATGGTACTTGAATATAATGTTCTGTTAGAATTGAAGCGTTAAACTAATTTTTCATTTTTCTAGAGATATCGATAAATTTATTCATAAAAATAGATATAAACAGAAAATTTTTTAATTAAAATGTTTAATTTGACAGCTGTATTTCTTGCACTTAATATAGCTTTAGAACAGAAATTGCATTGTTTGTTTAGATGGATTTATCCCCTTATATACAATGTTTATAAAAAACGTAGAGTTATGGATACATATAAATGCTTACAGAAATAAATACGAAAAGGTTGCCGAATAAAACATTTATGTTTATTGATAAAGTTATTCACAACATGCTCATATATTGTTAACTTCCTAAAGTACTTAAAATTAAATTAATTATTTATATAAGTTATTTATTGTTTAAAAAAGTAATTTATTTTTTGATAATCTTTGTTTATATAATATACTCTGTATTAAACACTTATTATCCTAATATCTACGTTACTTTACGTAGGTTATCGACATTGTAATTTCTAATTAAGCCTTATAATAATAATGTCAATAATAATTAATGTTTAATAATATTTAAATAATCTATCACTGGATTTAGTATAATTGTACTTGTTAATACAGATTTATTATAATTATTATACGTAAGGAAATATTTTTTATAAATCAAAAAAAGTTAATTTTTACATTAATTATTGCTATAACGACAAAAGAAAAAGACATTATATTAATCCTGGATAAAATATTGAGTAAGGAAAAGGTAAAGATGGAAAAAATTATTGAACTGAATTTGTTTCAAAAATTATTTTATATTATTTGATTACCAGTTAAAATAATAGAAGATTGATGAAAAAATAATTTCTTTATGGAAAATTCCTTTTTCTTTTATAAAAAGAATTTAAAAAGAAAATTCAAAGTACGAAATCAAGCAAGAGAGTAAAACAATACTTTAAAATATTTAAAATGAAAATGAAAAAGCTGTAGTGAAAAGCTGTCGAGAAAAAGTTTGATTCACTTGAAAATCATCAAATTACACCGTGATAAAATATATGTAGAATAATATTTGAAACCGTCCGATTCGCAATCCTATCGTATATTTGATCCTCTTTAATTCGAGTTTACACAGTGACAAACGGGAAGCCGATGTCATTAATGGTGCTCTCCGCATGAACGAAAACAATGAACATCCCTTCCATAAGCCATTGAATGAAAGCTATAATAAAAAAGAACTGTTTAGGGTAAAATAGTAGTGTAAAGAAGACTAGCGTAGGCGCTGCATTGAAACGGCTATAAAGGCATCGTTTAAATCGTCTTAAGTTTTTTTGCATGAAATTTAGCGAAGCAGTCTATGCTTCGAGAGGGTTTTATTACTTAGATGAAACTACTACTTCCCGAGGTGAACCCTCGACTTTATATAATGCGCTCTACGTACACCAACTACTTCATTATTTTATTCAGATGAACAGCTTGAAGTAGTTCAAGTACCTTAAGTGTTTTACTTTTTTCGCACAATGGTAGGTTATTCTTTTCGCTATCTTAAAAATCATTCGATTCCAGATTGTCGTCATATTTTCAGATTATTGCCAGGAAACTGTGCGAATGAACAAAACACCGATAAAAATATTTCAAGAGATTCACTAGAATCGGCTAAAATTTCCAAAACTTGTATTTTTGTTGGACGATGGTCGAACGGGTGAAAGTCAAGTCCGATTTACTTCTTTTATCATACAAAATTTACATTTTTACAAATTGTTTTATAATAATTACGAATGATTAGTGTGTTTTTGTTTTGGGACTTTCACTCATGGTCTTCAGTAAAAATGTGTTACACTGTTCTTACATTTTCATTCAACATTTCCAAATCGCACACGATATCTTTGATCGCATCCTCTAATTACTGTTTCAATATTGACTTAAATATTAAGTTTCTTTGTTTCATTATTAAATAATCCTCTTTTTTGCTCTTAACTATTGTTTTAAATATCGTATTTCTGAAGATTTTTCAGTTTGTCTTATTTGTTTTAAGAAATTCCACAGTATTTATTTTTATTATAATAGTAAATATAAAGTAGTCAAATAATTATATAATTAACTTTCTAAGAGAAAATGATCTTTAAACAATAAAATTATTTTCCTTAATTAGGAATGATCATATGAAACTTATTTTCAACTATATCGTAGCTGAAATTTATAACTCCTTCACGTAATTATCATAAACGCGAAAAAATACTATCATAGGAATTGATGAATGCAGATATAAAACTTTCGAAAACATTTTTTATATTATTTAAGTTAAAAATATTAACTACTTGATAACGAATATTAAATGAAAATGTTATATATGATAAGTAATATTCGTGCATTTTTATTTTTAGTGAAGCTAAGAAAAAATGGAAAGTATTTTTTAATTACCTGTAACTTTTGATGCACTTGGTCACTTCTAAATTTTGAAGGAGGCACAGCTTTCGTATATTAAAATGGAGCAAAGTTAAACTTTTTCTTTTTTCCCGTATATTCATCGTTATGGTTAAATAAACTTTCTTTTCTTGCATTCTGTCTCCACTTACGGTATTCTTTTACATATTCAGACCAACAGCCGAAGGAATAGGACTCACAATGGAGAAAAACCCTTATTGATTTATGCTGGGGAATGCCTTTCTTGTTTTATTATAAGAAAATTCTTCGGTCTTAGTATCATAGCTTGATTTCCTGACATAAAATGACTTTAAAATGCACACAGAGAAAAAAGCTTGAGCAGTGTACACTAATCTGAGCTGCATGAACATGTAAATTGCATGGGGATGTCCAAACGAGGCGTCAATATTGTATGTGCAATTATCGCGCTTTGCTAACTCCACTTGTTGTCAGACCGTTTCTTACGTTCTCAAGTTTGCACACATTGGAGCTGTTAGAGACTTGGATTTGATGTCTTATCAAGTTGCGCTCAGCTTAGTCCACATAAATTCCCGCCAAGATCAAATTTCATTCATGACTTATTACATCTTACCGCAATCTTGTTTACACAGCACTTAGAAAGTCTTGTTGCAATAATTTTCCTTTTCTTCACATGCTGTAAGAGATAGAGAAGGTTAGCCAATTAAATTCCCAAATTTCATTACAATTTGGGTCTGTGCCCTCCCCTGATAGTCTAACACTTACACTGTTAACAGCCGCAACAATAAAAAAAAACAGGTAGATAAGATGCATAATTTATATTTGTTTAGAAATATTTCATTTCTTTTTCATTAATTTTAATTTCTTTACTTTGTTAGTATTAGAACATATTTATAATATATTTTTTAATTTAAAAATACTGGACATATAATTTTCTACTTTGCACATGAGGAATTTAATTTTCAAAATATGCGAAATGATTAAAAAATAGATACATTGCAACTAAAGTTTTTAAAAGTCTAATGTTTCAATTAACGAATAAAAATTTATTCTATTTTATTTATATAAATATTTGATTATTATACTTTTTATTACGAAAAATAAACATTTTATCCAACACTTGAATTACTAATTTAACATATAACATTTAGCAATAATTTAAAAAATATGCAACAACGTATTGAATTTTAAAAAAATTTTTAAATATGTAATTAATGAAAATGTAAATTATAAAATTGTACTATTTTTTATTGATATCTAAATCATTGTAAAACGTTATATGTGAAAATATTGAAATATTTTATAAGATTTAAAAAAAATTGTTGTATTATACTTTAATGTTTCTTTTGCATAAAATAATAAATATTTTTTTATTTAAATAATGTAAGAAGAATTTAAATTTTAGTATAAAAGATTATTTTTATTTAAGAGTCTCTGATAAAAATTTTTATCAATTTTGAAATAATACTGAATTTATTTGAATATTTCCTAAAATTATGAAATGTAATTTCTTAAATCTAACTATAAAATTATAATTGCTAGCAACTAATTTACTTAATAGAAATATGATTTAGAAGAAAATATTTGAAAATAAAATATTAATATTTAAAAAAAGTTCTTTTATAATATCAATTCTTCGTGCAATTTAAATTGGGTATTAAATATTTGAGAAATCATATTAAAACTTATTTTTTTAAGTTGTGAAAGTTCTATTGGCTCAAGATTTCAAATCATAAAACCAAAACTTTTCACATACATTCCTCAATATATTATCTAACTTTTATGTGAACTTTCTTAAGATTGAAAACTTGGTTGCAATTTCAAAATCAACAAAATGAAGAATTTCTTTGCTATTTTATTTAAATTAAAGATATGACTTACGTGCTAACAACAAAATTATTTAGCAAATATTTCAACCTAAATTTTTTCATTATGAATATATTTCTTCAACAGAAAGAGCCCCTAATATAAATTAGATTCATTATATGTAATATTGCTTTCATGAAAATTTTATTATATTTCAAATTTTAATTAAGATCTTAAGTTATATGCCAAATAATTATTTTCTTAAATATAAACTTTAAATAATAACTAATTTAAAAATAAGTTATTTTTATAGCATACAAACGTAGGTAATTTTAAAAAATTTTCTTAGAATCGGAGAAAATTTAATATAAAGAATTAGTTTGGATAAGAAAAATTTTATATTTGAAATTTAAAATTTTTTTTATTTAAAACACATGCACATAGAGATATGTATGTAGGATATAATGTTAATTAAAAGTAAAATAATTGCATTAGTTGAAAAAATTGATCGAATAATCACGTATCGATTATCATTCTTCAAACCATGTAATTTAGTCACAAGCTTGAAGTTGGATATTTATATAGTTCTTTACATTCGATAAACCTATTTAACAATGATATTTACTGTGTCACTATGTGAGTCAAAAAAATCGTTTTTAATTGATAAATATACACCAGCACGTACATCTCTATGTCTATTGATATCATTATATACCTATAACTAGATCTTGATTCAGTTGTACAATGAATTCGAATTTAGCCTGGCTCACGCCTAAACGAGAAATAGGAAATTCCTAACTATACAATGTATAGACAATTCGGTGCTGGTAAGCAAACTACGGACATATATGTCAATTAAATTCAGTCAGACACACACACAAACATATATATATATATAAGTGTGCATGTAGTATTCATAAAAACCATCGATTTTAGTATTATACAAGTAGGCTATTATACTTTTTATTATTTGCTTTCGGTTCCATATAAAGATTTATGCACTGATCTCATACTCATATTGTGGAACCTTGCCAGTAATTTTTATTTTTTAGCCTTTTGTTTTTTTTTTTACCTTTTCACAGACACAAAGAAAAAATGTACAGAGAAGATAGAGTAAAAATTACGTAAGAGAAAGAAAGACAATCAAATTAAAACGGCTGAAGAAAATGAAGTAACGAGTTACCGAAACGAGGTAGATAAAGATAGTTATTGAATAGAGGGGTGTTAAATGAAAGCGTGAGGAAGGAACGGATTTTAGAGAGTTTAAAATAACAGACTGATTAATTGCTTTTACATAGTATAAAAATTTATGTTATAAGTAGTACCACTATTGAGTAGTCGAAATATTTTCATAAATTCATTATAGTTTGACATTCATATTTTGTAGTTTGAAATAACAACTTTCTCTTAATGTAAAAAATTTGAATTACATATTAGAAATAATTTAAGTACATTATCCAATAATATTTCTAAAATTTTATAGCCGCCTTTTTATAATTTTAATTTAAAGAACACTGCTTTTTATAATTATACAAATTCAAATTCAAATAATTTGTTCAAATTTATTGATATATACATATATAATATAAAAATGAAATATTGTTTATACAGAAAAATTTTGGATATAGTAATATGAAAATCAGCTTTCAAAATCTTTGCAAAAATAAAAGAATCAACTGTTATTTGTGAATTTTATCCATACAGAAATCATTTTTTATAAACACTATACTAAATGTATAATATAATTATAAAATCTTACAAAAACGATAATTCAACAATTCATAATTTAGTACATTAATTTTTTTAACTTGTTTAGAATTTTCTCAGAAAAATAACTTAATATAAAGTAAACAAGATAAATAATACGAAAAATAATAAAAATAAATAAATTTCACAATAATAATATATTTCCTGCGTACGAAAACTCTATATGGTAGTTGAATATAAAATTATTTAAAAATCTAGAAAATTTACAAAGATATACGTATTACATGTGAGTAATTATCAGCTTAAATAACTATTACTTTATAATATTTCTAAAAAATCTTTATAATAAAAATTTATAACATTAATTATCAAAAGTTTCGACTTAAAAAAAAAATATTTTAATGTACCATGGTTTCAAACGTGACAATAGATACCTTTGATGTTTATTTTTTTCTGAAACTATTTTTGATAAAACTATATATTTCTATAGTTATATTATTACTTTAAAAAATCAGAGATAAAGATTATATGAATAGTTTCTAGAAGAATAAATGATTGACTTTTTAAGTTGGGTTAAAGTTTTTTTTTTCAAGCAATCAATTAGGTAGTATATATATTTTAAAGTTATTTGTTCTTTTTAAAAAGGTAAATAATTATAAATTTTTAAGTCAACTATTGAAAATAATTCCTGGAATAATTAGTTTTATAAACCTACAAATAATTTTTCCAAAAAACTTATTTAATTTAAAACAGGTCTTTTTGTTAATTAGAAACGATGACACACATTTTAATTCGATTAAAATAAACGAATTTTTTACGATCATTCAGAAACTTTATTTTTAATTTCACTGAGTTTTATTGAAAAACTGAAGTTGTTTTTTATTGGTAATTAAATTTTTATAGGTAATAATACGATATTAATGTTTTAAGCAATATAATGAGAGTTCTCTTATAAGAATTGATGGTAATCTTATTCTTTCTTATTCCTTATAGATCTTATCATATTAAATTTTTCAAATCTTATGAAAATCTATATCTATTATAAATAATCTTTATAAATGATTTGTAATCATTATTTCGTATTACTATGTTATATTTATCAAAACGATTAAAAATTTTTAATTTATTTTAAACCGAACATATTTAAAAAAAAATTGTGTCGGAAAATGAACACCATGAATAACAAATACTTATCTAATCTTATATATGCTTATATAATATTAAATGATTATATGTCAATATAATTTATAAAGTATAATAAAATTAAAGAGAGCTTAAAATTTTTTAAAAAGAAAATCGATATTTATTTAGTTCTTTTCTAGTACTTCCCTTTAAATAAACCAACAAAGATTTTAGTGAAAGATCTTGTATTTGTGGAATGTCTTTTTCGGTATAGCTTTGTATTTTTATTTCGTGTATTGCTCAAAAAGATTATCCCTTTGAGCTTGAAAAATATAAAAATCTGGAAAATCGAATGACTATGATACTACAATAGTCTTATATTTCATAAAAAACAATACGTTCGTGTTATTGTATTCGCTAAGTATTTAAAAGCTTTTGAAAGAAGATTGGCTAACACTCGAATTTTAAAAAAGTCTTTGGTAAATACAATAGTTGTTATTTTTCTTTTTACCTTTAGATAGAATATTTGGAATACATGCTCATTTATTTATATTAACGAATAAATAAATGCATTTCTGATAGGTAATTGAAAACAATAATAAAAGGTTTTTAATTCATGTGTTACTCGTATATAATGTAATAAAATTTTACTCTTGAGATGAGTTTTACTTACGCATTACAGCATAAATACATTAGTACAGTAGTACATGCAAAAAGTAGTAAATTTTATTAATCGTGCGTAACGCAGTGATGTACAAATTTTCAGAAATATTAGTATGAAGCGAAAGGGAATTCACAACTCATTATAATTCTACACTTTGCTATTGCCGGATGGCATCACAAACTGCTTCAGAAAACATCACCGCAGTAGAAGGGATCGAAGACTCGAGCAATGCCGCGCGGTATCCCGGAGCTATTGCATTAACGATGTCAGAGTCAACAATTGCACAGTGATAATAATAGATAGACTTAGCATTTAAGGGGAGATGGGCTTGTAGTGCCGACTGTACCCAGTTTCCGACGACGTCGGGAAGCGTTGCTGAAAAGGCGACGTGTGGTCAGCGAACAAGTATGCGCCTTGCCTGAAAATCACTTCTGTGAATGGCGAGGGACGAAGCTATAAAGGATGACTGCTCGTGTGCTCGTGTATTCGTGGTGAAATGTGAGCGGAAAATAAAGGGAGATGTGTACATGGCGAGTAGTTTAGCCGAACACGCTCAGAGGGAGAAATTGAGTGTGCGTGCGAGACGGACAACGCAAACTTGTACCGTTTCGGACCGAGAAAGATTAAGGGAGCAAGAGACCAAGCCATGAATGATTTGATCAATTGAATTAAAGAAAAGATAATTAAAAGTTTGGATAGATATCGAGGGTGGCAAGGGGCGAACTCAAATTTTCGACGTCAACTGATATCGGAAATAATAGTTGATCTCAGCGAGAATATGGGTGACACCAATATTCGCGATGCATGGAAGTAAATTAGACAGTTGTTTTGTAGATTTGTCAGCAATAAAGAAATTCTGAAAAATAAGAGGAAATAATCAGACCGGGAATAAAAATGGACAGACGAAAGAGTATATACGTTTACTATGATTCAGCCATCCAGCATAAAGTACGTCCTCCGGATTAATTTTTTTTCTCTGACCATTTAACAGAGAGCACTTGATTACTGAAAGGAGGAGTATTAAAAACAGTAAATAACGGAGGAAAAAGCGAAAAATTATTAATTGAGAGCAAAAAAGTTATTATTGAGAAAGAGATTTTGTACTTTTTTTCAGGTGGATCCAAGGAATCACCTCTAAAGAAAACTGGAAATGGAGTTTAGAAGTAAAAGGAGTTGGAAAGTGTTGAAGAATTGCATGCCAAGAGAAAAGGAGAAAGAAAAAATAGCCGTAGGAAGTTCAAGAAAGAGTCATCAGCATAACCGGGTAGTAACTAAGAAGACTATAGTCATTCCTTAAAGAATGGGGTATATTAAATTTTTTTATTCGCGAATGCAAGTATCTATTTAATTCCAGACAACTACATGCTTTAAAACAGACTTGTCGATATTCAAATTTCTCTTTTCGCTGAATACATAGTCTCAAAATAATCAAGTCTTCGTTAAACTTTTTGTTGCAACTTTCTGCGAATTAAAAGTGCTGTTGGTGTATGATTTTCTAGATTTTTTTTCATAAATAAAAAAAACATATTTTTATATCATGACACATATTTAGTTATTTTTAATCAGTAATCAGTGAGTTCAGTAATTTTTTATAAAATTATATTAAATAAATGTTAAATAAATGTTGAAAAATGGTAAAATTTATCACGTTGTAATGATATATAAAGTTATTTTAAATAGTTATAATTTCTGAATGGAATTACCTTGATTTTATTTAATAATCTTTTTAGACTGTTTCAAATATTTTAAATGACTTGAAATATTAGAAGAAAAACTTTTGAGTGAAAAAAAGATCTAAAATATTAATTGGAGTATAATAATGAGGAATGTACAATTTTTAAATTTATATTTATTTTATAAAATAATGGTTTAAAATATTATTTTATATGTATCAAACTGTTTTTAATATAATAATAATCTTTTCAACTTCAAATGTTGAATATAAACTTAGCTGTAAATGCGAATGTAAACTTAGCTATAAATATGCTAGTGACTAAATTTAATATCTATTTTCAGAATCTGAAAGTTTAGTATATTTTTTAATAAAAAGTAATACAATTTACTATTATATACTAAATTTAACTGTAACGTATACTTAATATATAATATTATAATAATATACATCAAACTAATTATTTATATTGAAAACATTTATCAGGTTTGAAATTCATTATTTTTTACAGTACACAGCCAATATATAGTAATAATAATTTAAACAATTAAAAAATAATATTATTTGGAATAAATAGCGCAAATTGATAAAATATAAGAAGTTAAGAAGAAAAATAAAATATCAACTAAAAATAAAAAAAGACGGGCGGGAGGACGAATTGATACAGAAAAAAGTTTGCAAAAAATAAAATAATTTAAAGTTACTCCGTATTAAATGTGTTTGAAGTTAATTTTTAAGTGGAAAGTTTGTAAAAATATATAATGCAAATCTTTTCATTTCTTGGATTTCTTTCGACACTTCTTGGGTATTTTCTTTACTGTAGTTACATTTTTAGCTTACTATTTCTATAACGATGATTGGAACGATTTTGCAAGGTTCAAACTTTCGCCGTTGCAGAGTTCTTATATTCTCTCGAATATTGGTTCTTGAATTGCTTCATTATTGGAAACGAAAAGCAATTAACGATTTATTCTGTAGACAAGGAAGTAACCGAATGAAAAAGAAATATTAAGTTCCACAAAACATTGTGCAGTATCCAACAACTTGTGGCTAAGTCGACAAGTTCAAAGTATCGATAAGATAGATTAAAATTAAAGAGAAAGGAGTTTTAAAAAGAAATAGTATGTTGTTGAGAAATATGGAGGTGAATAATAAATTATAAATCTGCGCATGTGGCGATTCTTGCGATTCTTGCAGCACAATTACGGATTGTCGAGTAAGTTTTAGAGTTACGATATGACCTTATAAGCTTACTATGGTATAGTAGGTTAGTATGAGAAATTGTATAACTTTGCACTTCATGGTCACACCGTCAACACGCGTTGTAGAGGGATAGAACCACTTGCAAATGCAGTCATGGGCGGTAAATCTTGACTTCGTTAATGCATACAAATGCAAGCACTCCTAACGTTATATCGTCAAAAGACACGCCCAAATCCTTGAGAAGCCTGTGTAACTCTCTAAGCTCAGTTTCTTAGTTTTATTTGGTAATTTTATGAATTTCGAATTTAAGGTTTTTGGCCAAAAGATTTTACTGTTTTAAGTTTTTTATTTTTTCAATTTTCCTTTCAACCTTTAAACTTACACAAATATTTTTTAAATTAACAAAATATAAATATTTGTAAATTATTTCACGATATATTTTAAGGTATTTAAATAATTATATTTATACAATTTTAATGCAATTACTATTTATTTTGTTATATACTATGAAAAATTTAAACTACTGAATTTACATAAATCGTTCAAATTTATGAATAAAATATACATTTTTAAGCCTCTTGTAATAACAGTAATAAATTTTTCTTAGCATATTAGATAATATAAAAAAGACGCACATTTTCTAAATATAATTTGTTAAAAGATATTTTATTATTATTTTTTTTTAATAATTTTCTTAATTTCCACAGAAGAAATAAAATTTATTTATTTCTTTATTTTAAGGAGGAAAAAGTCTTAAAAATTTGGTAAAACCAATAAAATACACGAATCTGGTATTTTAATATTCAATTCTATTAGTAAGTACGAATGATTTCTTGGTAACATGAAAGTTTGCATTAAGGTATTATGCATTTGTGAGAAAATAATCAGTTTTGCAACATGTTATATCTTAAAACTATAATTATTTTACAATTGTAAAATTGTTCCTCATAAAAAATATATAAATAATGGTATTAATTATAATGGATATGAAAGATTAGAATAGTTGGAAAATATAAAAGATCTTGTCATGTAACTTGAAATAATCTTGCAAACAACTTATAATTACTGGTATAAGTTACGAAGAATTCAGAAAAGTTAGGCATTGGGTTTTGTATCTGTTGGAGTAGAAAAGTAAAAGGAAATGAAATGACACAGTAAAATCCTTGCTACTTATGGAATAATACAAATCGTAATTAGTACCGAGTAATATATTATAATTTTAAATAAACAAATCCTAGACTTGAAAGTATTTTGATAAAACTTCAACTTCAATTAAATAATCTAATTACGTTTACTCAAGGTTTTTTTTACAAATTCTAAAGCTTCAAGATGTAATACAATATAGGATTGTTATATTAATCAAATTTAAATTTATATTGTTAAAATTTAGTAATATTCTTCTTCCTAACGATATTCATTTATATTTTACATTTATACATATTTTATGTTTGAATATGTTTTCTCATAAAACAGCTTTACTTATACATACTATTGAATCATTTGTTTTTATAGAAAAAGTAGCATATAACATAATTATAAGTGTTAAGTAATACATATATAACATCGTGTACTTAAATTGTAAATCTAAAACGTGAACGATATATCAGTATTATATGATTATACATATTCTACAGTCTTATACATTTTTATAGAACTGGCTGATGTATAAATTAAGGAATCATAAAATTTATTTTATAAACAAAAAAACGTATTTTTTTCTACAAGTTAAAGTTTATTAGTTTTCTCAGAGGTTATAGACATGTATAAAAAGTTACATCAATACTTTTATAAGACAGACTTGTATCATGAAATTTTTCTATCAAAGATTTACTTCCTTCACTGGCACTTACAAATATAAAATAAATTTTATACATTTGTATCAATTTTTATTTTTAAGAAGTTAAACAATACATATAAAAATTTTGTAAATTATGTATAATAATCATCTATAAATTCGAAAGAAGTTTAATTTGATTAATTTTGCTAAAAATGTATAATATCAAATGTAGTTTGACATAAATAAAGGTAGTGAGTCCTTTTTTAATTTAATTGCTTCTTTGTTCGTTCATTTTAAATGATCAATAATTGTAATCCTTATTAAGAATCTGTAAATAAATATGATTCCTTATTGGTTGTATACTATATTTAAAATATATACAGACGTTAATATATATATATATATATATAATACTCAAGTAATAAATCCACTTGGAAATATAAAATTTATTCGATTTATTTGTATTATAATATGGGTTACATACATTTAAAGGAATAGTACTTACGAATTTGGTACATTTTTATATGAACGCATTATTTAAATGAACGTGAAAAAAGTTAATCGATAACTTTTGTAATAGTAAAATCAACTTCGATTGAATAAAATACTATGATTATTTGTAATTGTCTTACCGAAATTTCATCTTTGATTTATAATGGATGGAACAGTTTATTTATATAAAGAATTATTTTTGGATGTTTCATTTATGTGAAAATGTATAATTTTTACAATTTATTCTTACTTTTTAAAATGAAAGTAACTAATGAGTTTTACAACTAATTTTAATTAAAAGATTTATAGTTTTTTTGAATATAGCATCATTAAAATCAATTGTTATTTTTATAGCCTACATGAAAAACTACTGTTGCTTTCTTCTTTCTTATATCTATCACACTTCATAAAATCCAAAGAAAGTTGAAAGTTATTACTTATAGAAATAAAGCAAGAATTTTCTGATACGTGTATCTTAATGAGAGATCATAGTATTTCATAATAGATAGGATTGTCTTCATGTTATTAAAGTGCACAATTTATCTTGTGCCTTGCAGACCATACCTATAAACAATTCATAATATTAAAAGATACAATTTAAAGAAAATCGATGTTTAAAATATTTGTATATTTATAATTTAAGGATTTAATTTAAGGATTTAAAAACGAGAAATTTCGAAAAAAGCGATGTATGAGTTTACTTGGTCATAAATAAAATCCACGATCTATCATTTATAGCAGCGTAAAATAATATTTTAAACTGAGTTACGTTTACGCTTTCTTCTTTCAGTACTTTACACATCAAAATAAAAATATTAAACTATGCATGTGCTTAATAATATATATATATAATTATTTTTTCTTTTTAAAGCCGTTTCTCAGAAAAGAAGATTAGTATTGTGCTCGAAAATCTTTAAAATAAATTGATAAAAAGGAATTGTATCTAAACAGATTTAAACAGATTTTATAATATTATTCGAAATTTTTTAGTTTACGTATAAATTAAAAAACTATGATGCAATTTAAAATAAACTTATTTATTTAACTTTTTATTTTTCTTACTGTAAATAGGAGCTATGAATTTATATGTTTCTTTAAAGATAATTTGTTAAATGACAAAAAATTGTACATAGTATTAGTTGAGAAACGTTTTTAATATGTTCTCACAGAAAACATTTTATTTTTCTATGCATAATATTTAGATATGGTATTAAAAAATATTTATATTTTCATTTTAAAAAAATTTAGTAAAATAATTTTCTGAAAAAAGTAATCAAAGTTTATGTAAGTAAACAATAAAAAGAAATTTTTTTTTCTAGATACACGTCTTTCATTAAAAGTTATGTTTTAAAAAAGCAATATAACTAAAATTTTTTAACTTTATTATAATATATTTATGCTTAAAAAAAATGTATGTATATATGATATTTATCATTTTTTAAATATTTAATTAAAAATATAAATAAATAGTAAATTATAATAGTAAATTATAAAGCATTTTAAATTTAATACAAATATTATATTTTTAGTTTCAAAAAGGATTAAATTCACAATAATATTTAAATACTTGTTTCTTTTGATAATATTTTGATATGATATTTTAAAAGATTTCTTAACATTTTGTGCATTTAGATATGTAAGGAATCATAATGAAATAGGCGGAAATTTATTTGATGAATTTTGTATTTCAATAAACATTGTGCGTTACGTTGTATTTCAAAATAAAATTATTTAAATGTGAAAATCTCGTCTTAGTTATTTATGTTAGAAAAAGTAACCATGAGATTCAATTATAGATGTAATTACTACCTGCACTTATCGTATTTATTTTCATTTCAGAATGAGCATGATTGTACCAAAAAATAATACGACTAAATCCTATCTGAAAATCTCGAATCTGACCCTTGATGATGAGTCCTTGTACAAATGTGAAGTAACGTATCTTGCTGTCAATCGTGAGTGCAATAATGTTCAACATATAATCCTGAATGTCACAGGTAATATACTTTTATTTATATTTCTAAATTATGATTTATATTTATTCTATATAATACCTCTAAAGTTGATAGAAAATTATACCAGTTTTATATTGATTTATTTGTTCTGTATAACGTAATTTAATATCGCTGATCTCATTCTTAAGGCGCTTAAAAAATGAAAAATCTAGTTACTAAATTATCAGTATTTAAATATCAACATAATATAATTTTTTATAATATAAATTAGTAAAATATGTATAATAGAAAGGAAAATAATGAATTGATCATTAGTTAATTAAAATTATGATAAATAGAAAAATTAATATCGATAATATATAATTTCAGAATAATTTGACCATTATTAACCTATTCGAATTATATGCTTTATTAACGATGTTGGAAAGATTAACCTAATTACCGATCATCGTAAAATGCGAATGTTACATAAAGGCGATTATGCAACGATTAAAATTTGATTTTAAATTTTAATACACATCTCTTTATCAACGTATACCTGCAATGTTTGAATTTTTAATTTTCTTCTAAGAATGGAATGATTACTTTCTAGACTGAATACATACTCAAACAAAGTAAAGGCGACAATTTACACTCTTAACATATAACTAAGCACATAATTCAGTATAAGCGGATGGTTCCGCGAAAAATTGAGAGCTTCTACTAAATGTATTTGTTATATACGAGAGAAAACAATGTCCTAATTAAGTCGCCAAAATGCAAAATATCAAAAGTGCGTATTAAAATGAATTTCTCATTACGCCCGAACGGATATTGCGAGTGAGCGCGTTGCAAGAGATTGGGTGTGGGTAAAGAGAGAAATAGTTCTGTGAAAAAGTGAGACAGAAAGAGCAATGAAAAAGAGAAAATGACTAAGAGAGAGAGAGAGAGCGAGAAACTGTCGGCGCTGACGACCTCTTCACTTCACCAGGCGCTCAAGCTCATGGAGCCTAACGTAATAAATGGTTTTAAGCTACCCCTTTTCGCTCAAACTAGCGTCACCGGCTTTTTGTTCAACTTCTATTCCTCTTGTGTCCTCCCTCATTCAGTCGCTTATTATACTTCGGCACTAATACCAAGGTATGCAAAAATTAAAAATTGAAAGTACTTTGAATTAAATATCGTTGTAGAACTTTCTCTTAGCATTATTTTCTTTTAATTTTAGTAGTAATAGACAATTTTTATAATGAAGGGATGTTTTGTATGATTAACACGTTTTTTAATAAAGTGTAATATAATTTGAATTATATTTAAATTTAAAATTTTTTATATTTTAGAACAAGAAAAAATATAAGCATACCTAATTGAGAAGTGACTTAAAAATAGGCAGAATGTGTTCGAAGAATGGAAGTTTAAAAATAGCATTCGCATTTGTTAAGTTGTAGTAGAGTTTTATCAATATGACGCGTAAATTTATCGCGTTCCTCTAAACATTTACTCTTTAATTGTAAGAGACTGAAAATTGTGTTTTTACGACTGATTTATCGTTTTTGTAAAATTACAATAAGATATTAACCAAAAACTGTAAGCACTTGTAATTTAGATATCAATTTTATTTTATATTTTAATTGGGTACCATTAATTATTATTATTTTTAGCAAATAATATCGATGCGCATATTCTTTTTCATATCAAGCTTACACAAATATAATTTAATTATATTTACATTATTATAATATTACAATTTTTTTTCATGAATATATTATTATACTATTATAGAGTATTTTTAACAGTTATTAATAGTTTTTTAAAAAAATAATTTAATAGTAATAGTAAGTGAATAGCAAGATGAATTTAATTAAATTTTTGAAATTCTTTTTAATTTAGCTTATTTCATAATTCATTTTTCAAATAATTTCTTTTGAAAAAACCAATGATTTTCCTTATTCCTTTTGATTATTCCATATAAGAGTATCATCTTAACTATTTTTATAGTTGACTTTCAAACTATTAGCTATTATATATATAAAAGCAAATTTTCGTATATTAATTTAAATGCTATACGGCTATATTGTGAAAGTATCATATAGTATATTCATACTATTTTAATTATGTCATTGTGTATATATATATATATATATATATATTCTCTATATTTTTAACTATTTTATGACAGAACATGTTAGATTAAAATTAAATATTAATTTTTTAATATTCGAATTTTGAAATATTAAATTTAAAATTCTGCAACTATTTATATTTATATTTATATTTATGCTTGTTAATTTTATGTAATTCTCTTTATTAACAATTATTTAAATTATTAGTTATAATTTTTCACAATTCGTATGTACATTATATCAAATTTATTGGTTATTACATTAAAGTAGTATATTAAATATGTCGATGCAATATTGTCTCAGTTAAGAACAATAAAAATTATTGTCTTGTTGAAAATAGTTCTTTTTCATGCAGATGATTGTAAATATATGATTAAATTTTTCATTGATAAAATAAAAAATATGAAATTTTATAAAAATTTTAAAAGACTTTAAAAGACTGTTGTTTTTTACATGTGTGGGACTAATCACAGATATAACACAGTGATAAATATACTTTTCTACTTTCATTCTAATAAAAGACATTCTAACAATCTAGTATTTTACACCATAATTACTAGTATTACACAATACTCATAATTCATGTATTCAACTTCGTGTGAAAAACGAGCTTGTTTTAGATATTAGTATCTGAGAACTAGCTTATGTAGAACGAGATGTCAGTAGATATCGATGCGTTTTGTTCAGTTTGAGTGAATTGTAGTAAATTAGCTTATAATGATTTAATTACGATTTTATCTTTTCTGAACTTGGTTTAGATTTTTGATTTTCATTTTGGTTTGGATCATTATAATTAAATCTTTGATTTAAATCGCATTTTTTATATCAATATTAATCTAAATATATGAAAAACTGTTAATTACAGAAAATGATCATATATTTACTGCAATAATTAAAATAATTGAAGTTGTTTTAGTTCATCATATTTCAAGCAGACAAGTATTAATATCTATTTTTCATACGTATGAGACTTATAAAAATAATATTTAAAACGTAGTATAAAATCTAACCAATAATATTAAAATAACAATACGAAATATTTAATAATACAAACTATGATAATATTATTTATGAGATACATATAATAATCAAATGATATCATCAAAGCATATTATAAAATTGTCATGGAAGATTTCGTATCTTCAAAAGGTTATTCAAAGTAAAAATATTGGATATGATAAGCTCTCAAAACATTTTGAGAGTACGAAAAGAAATAACATTTCTCAGTTTTTTTCATAAGCATAATTAAAAATCAATGAAGCATCTATCTTTTTCAAATCTTCTGTTACTCTTCCTACCTACTGTCATCTGAATTTCATGCTACTTTTTTCTTTTCCTTTATCTTGTGTTTTCTTATTCACGAAAATAAGCTTTTAACCATACATTATCTAATTCTTGAATGTAGTCATGCAATTAAATTTTGTTTAAATTAGTTTACATTTCAAACGGATCTATATACCCGGAAAATCTAACAAGCGAATTCAGCAAAACAATACACGCTTCATTGATTTATACATCTAACTAAATGTATACAAGAACTTAAATACGTACGCAAATATATATTATATATATATATATATATATACAGATTCGTATCTGAAGAATCCTGCGAAAATTTCTTCCTTGCGCTTTCCTTCTCCTTTCTTTTCACGTACACTCTGCTGCTCTCATTTTCTCTACGGCGACAAAGCTTTTTCCGGACTAAGATAAGACTTAATACATCTGCCACGGATAAGCACGTTTTATCGCCAAAAATTATACGGAATTTTTACTTTTCTTCTTTTTATTAATTTAAATCCTTACGTCCGTGATAATGTGATCTGGCTAAATTTCTTACGTGCCTTCTTGCACATATTTATAAAATTGAAGTATGTATATACATTTTGCGTTTGTCTCACAAACGAATGAAATCTCTATTAAAGATACTCAATAGTCGAATGAATTAAAAAATTTAGATATTTTTTTTTTTACAAAAGTTAAATGACTAAAAATTTTTACTTTCTAATAATTTATTTAAAAATATTCGATGTTTCTTGTAAACATTGTCTAAAAATATAATAAAACTTATCGTTCATGTAAGCGTACGCACTATTATTATTATTATTATTATTATCAATGATAATAATTACAAATTTTTTGACTATAATAAAATTAAAATATCAAAATCACTAAAATAAACAAAACTTACTTTCATTGTTTTATTCATTCCACTATAAAAATAGTGGAATCATTAATATAAAGTCTTCCTTCATCTAAATCACTCTAAGAAAATTAAGATAAGTAAACTCCATGAAAGCTTCCAGTATCAATTAATTAACGAATTTATCATGAGGCATCTATAAACTTTTTTTATAATAATAATTAGAGAATAAGTATAAAACAATAAAAAAAATTTTTTTCAAAAATTTAGGTTTCATTTGTTATAAAATGTAAATATTTTTGAAATTTACTTCTTTTGTCTATTTCTTTGTAATGTGTACATTTTATCTATATAATTATTAGTTTATAACTACGTTGCTTTATTGAAAAAAAAAACACATTTCTTATTTATTGTATATCTAATAGATGAATAAATTTAAGATTTGCAAAATATATAAAAATAAATCTTTAAGTAATAGCGAAAATAAACGATTTCAACTAGTTCATGAAAATTCACTCCTACACAGGTATACGTGCATTATTAATGAAGTAACAATTCGAAGTCTATAAAATAATATTTTTCCAAGAACCATTTTATAGTTTTAAATTCATTATATTATATTATATATATACACATATTATATAAACATAAATATTTTTTTATTTTTTACATTAATTTAATGTGTTTCTTATAATTTATTCGAAATAAAAGAGAATAAAATTATTACTATTATTTAATTAGTGTAAAACTTTTTAATATTTATTACTTCATTAATAAAAAGTAACACTGTCTAAGATTTGTACTATCTAATCAAAATAATTACCCGTATTTTAT
The DNA here is from genome assembly GCA_018907185.1 of Platyscapa corneri. NCBI lineage: Eukaryota > Metazoa > Arthropoda > Insecta > Hymenoptera > Agaonidae > Platyscapa > Platyscapa corneri. Next base: position 589,748 of record JACCHW010000058.1, on the reverse strand, counting down.
TTTTTTTTTATTTGCAGTTGAATAATATCTTCTAATTTTCTTACTAGCACAACTAAGCTTAATTTGCTTTTAAATTCCGCTACTGTTATATATTGCTTTATTTTCTATTCTAGCTACAAGCTTAAAATGTCTTAATCAATCTAATTTTGTTTTTTTTTTAAATATTAGCTGAAATTTAGAAATTTTTTATCTGATAATTAAAGACTGGAATATATTTCTTCATTTTATATTCTATTTTGTTCAGTAAATGACTTTTTGTCTTATTTTTAATATTTACTGTATTCGTATGTTTTTATTCATAGGTATTAATTTTTCCATATCTTATAGTTTTCTACTAGTGTTAAATTTTTAGATGTTTTAATTAATATACTTTTTTAATATCAACATATTTAGGAGTTTCGTGTTTTTATGAATTAAATTTTTCTATAACTATTTAACAGTAATTAATTTTTTTTTTTAAATCTAGATTTCCTAAGTACGAGTTTTAATATTATTAAAGATAGATTCTATTTTATGGATAATTTTTCATGAATTATATTATAAATTATAGAATGTCATTTTAAATTAGTGATTCCGCCACATTCTTAGACTTTATTCATGATGTTTAATGATTATTACGCTGCAATTATGAAGATCAGAATATATTATTTTTAATTTAATTATGTTTTACATAAATTTACATAATTCTTTCCATATATAATTTTTTATTATGTATATGTTATTGTAATATACAAATTTGAAATTTATTTTCCATTAGTATTTTTACTATGTTTTTAAAAAAATTTTAAGTAATAATTAAATACACCCAATTATATAAAAGTAGAAAATTTTAATTCTTTAATAAAATTCTTTAAAAAAATTAATTTATGTAAAAACTAAAATAGATTCAATCTATACTGATTGAGTGATCTAAAAAAATAAACTAATTTTATACATTTTACTATAAAAATAAAGTCAAATCCACGTTTTCTTTTTAATTATGTTTGATATACTAATTGATTACTCGTTTTATTTATTTGATATGATATTTTTGAGTTAATATAGCAATTATTTTATACTTAAATCATAAATTAAAGTTGTTTATTTTAACATTAGTACAGAAACGTTTACCACTCATATGATGAATTAACTGATTCATTATTCGACTTACTCATTATTTGATTCACTTTATTATAATTAAATAATTACGTATATTGTCACTTAAATAAATGAAAACTATCAAGAAGTATAAATAATAATAAATTAAAACTGAGAGTATTTATTTGGTATTATCAATACTAATGGTTATATTTCTCGCTTAACTAATGGTATATATTTATTAAAAAGAAAGGGATTTTGTATATAACATTAAAATAAAAATGAATACTAGGTTCGATTAATGTTATTTATATTGTCGATATTTCAATGACTATTTATAATAAATTACCAGTTTCAAAATATATGAAGTTGTTATTCTAAATATTTTTATTTTATGTTCTTTTTTATATAATTTATAAATAATTGCAAATTCTGTTTACTGAAAAAAGAACATCATTTTCCATCAAGTTGATTGTAAAATAAAACATTAAAAATGTTTATTAGTACATAAAAATGTATTCAATGTATAATGCCTATTTATTTTGTAACAGCAGTTACATTATTGTATTGATAATATCAAAAATAGTTATTTAAATGTATTTACAAAAACCATTTAAATAAATATTAGTATTGCAAATTATAATTAAATTAATATGTGCAGAATATTTATATTAAAAAGCATATTGAAAAATTAAATTTTTTAAATTATTTTTAAAAAGTACAAGAATTAAGATATAATAAATATTTTTAGATTTATGCGCTTAAATTATTTTTGCTTCTCTTCGGCATTAACTGCTTTCATAAATAATATTATTGTACGCCTTTCACGCATAAGCTACCTTATTAAATCGAAGCCGAAATATCCATTTTCCGACCAGTACGTGAGTTTTGTAGTTTATTTGAGATATAATACTACCTTTCTTTATGGGAAATGAAATTGCAACCAGAATATCTTCAACTAACATGCGAATTGATTATCTCACCAAATTCCTTAATCTCTTCAATTCTTTTCCCACTTATTTTCCTATTCATGCTATAAAATATCTTTCGAAAACGTGAACAATTTTCCAAATTATATAAATATAAAGCCGTCAAACGCTTCTTTGAAATTCATTCTATACTTTTTTCTATCATTGCATACTTATGCCTATGTGCGCGCGTCGTGCATAAGCTTATATGTACGAAAAAATGTGATATATGTATATATATATACTTGTGAATATGCTTGAGACCAAAATTTTCTCATTATTGACGACAAATTAACTTTTTCATTTCACTCTAATTAACTTGAAAGACTGAGTGCTAAAGATTTTTACAATAGTATAATAAGTCGTAATCGAAAAACACACGAGATAAACTATTTACATCGTCTATTCGATAATTTGTTCTATATTCTTCTCATTCTTTCTCTCATTTATTGTTTTAAAAATTCCTCTTCTACTTCTTTTTTTACGTAAATACATTAACTTTTTCTTTCATAGAGGTTAAAATATAATGAGTTTTAATACGCCATTATATTTAATCTAATTTACGTAGGCGAGAGCTTCAAAACTTATTTATAATTTTTTTATATCTTTATTGTGCGGTTTCAAAAAATAACATTAATGTGCAACTTTCATATACTTAATAGAATTTTCTGAATGTAAATATTCGTTAATGTTAATTTTAATGTTAATTTTAATTCAACATAACATATTTGGAAATATAATTATAACGAACTTGTGAAAATAAATTGTTCAAATTGTATCATTCGTAAATTCTATTCAACATTATTTAATAAAAAAATTTTATTAAAAAATTGAATACATAAATATTTTTAAAACATGGTATATTTTCCTGAAATTTTTTTATAAAATTAAAAAAAAATATTAATAATTTTTAAGATTGACACTACTAATTATAAATTTGTTTAAATAAAGTAATAAAAATTTAAATACTATAATTTAATAAGTGAAGTAAACTTAAAATTCACTTATTTGTATATAATTTTAGTAATAAATTATTAAAGGAAGTTTAATTGCAATCTTTAATCACCCTTCTGTTGAGATTACAAAAGAGCACTTATGCAAAGTTACATTCATACATGTACACACACTTTTATAAAATAAATTTTCCAAAATATTAAGATCTATTTACAAATGAACATATGCTTTGTTCTGTTGTACTTTAACCATAGCACTTTGCTCTGGTTCGCAAATGCTTTTTGAAAACATTTATTTGGAATACTTATGCAGTCTGGAAAAGTTAAACATACCTATTTACATATAAGCCTTTACATTGTAGAAGTCAGTAATAAAATAATACGTTGCAATACTCTAAAATCTAATTATTAGTTCTCTATATTTTTTTTTGCAAATACATTATAGATGATTTACATAAATATACATTGCTGCATATTTAATTACTACATACATATGTACAGCATATGTTTTAAGAAACATAAAATAATATAATATATGCTTTTGCTCAATTATTAAACTTCTTCATTTTATTGATTATGATAAATAACAGCTTATTTATAATTTTTATTAATATTACAAAATTTATTCTTCTTTATTAAATCTTTAATAAGTCTTTCTTCGTTCATTAAATTCACAAGACGAAACTTTTATAAGATGCTGAAAAATAGCGGATGTAATCAGTAACAGTATATGAAAACGAATATTTAGAAAAAAACCAACCGGTTCCAAAAGTTTTCAAAAATGTGGTCCGTATCCTCATTTCAATACTTTTAAAAAATGATCAACTGCATCATATACTTTTGAATGTGTAATTTTATACTATATCTTCATTCGTCGCTGTATTTTCAACTATAAATGCATAAACCTATACAGTTAATGGGTTGCTGCTTTTGAAATCTATGTTAAGAAACATAATAATATCTAGATGATTACTATTAGATACACTATTTAAGTCACACATAATCGCTTATAAAATATGATTATATTTTCTTTAATAATTAGAGATTTTTAAAATAGAAAGGAATATATTAATTTTATTTTTTATCATTTTACTTTATTTAGTATAAAATTAGAATTAAGTTGTATAAGTGTCAATAAAATTTAATATATTTAGAAAACACCTAAATAATTTAAATATACTTACATTCGACGACCGTACACACACACACCCGGGCCCGCGCACTCATTAAAATATATTGATTGATGAAAATAAAATTATAATAATTTTTACTTTAAATTTGAATTAAAATATAATTTAATATATAAAAGAATATTATGAAAATAGAGAGTAGTTTCTGTTAATTAAAAGAAACTAAAACTAGAATATTCAATTAAACTTTACGATCATAAAATTATTCTTGTTTTAATTCATATCTTTATGTTTTAATCAATATCAAAAAAGCGATATAAATTGAATAAAAAAATAAATGAATTTTTTTATTTAAATTTTTAATAACGTTTCTTTGTATTGAATGATTTTTTGTTTTTTTTTTAAATTATTAGTATCTATTATAAATAACGTTATGAATTATAATACACGACAATTTACTGAAATACTTATCTATTGCTAAATTAAAGGTAAGCTGCATTGTTTCTATGACTTAAATTGTTCTCAACTCAGTGTAGGGAAGCAATCATCAGGGAAATCAGTATGTCTGTATCTAAGCAGTTTTACCTCACTTCGCTTCCCTGCTACCCTGATTTGTATTGTATTTTAGGTGTTTATGGCATTCTACTAAGTTTACTTCAATAGTAGTACTGCATTTGATCTAACTAACTTTTCACCTTTCCAGTTAATTCTGTGCTAAATGAATCTACTACTTACAAAGTACCTAAGATTAAACAATGTTAAATGATCACATACAAAATAAAATAATATAGTTTGAATAATCGGCCTAATGACTGAGGAAGAAATTTGAAATAAGTCTTTCGAATAATTCATTGAAAAGCTTCTTATAACTCAATCATCATATTTCTGAAAAATTATTTAAACTTATTTTGACTTAAGCCAAGTATAATAAACCCGATTTTACGTTTATTTAAGTCTTTTCTCGTGCATTTTTTCATGCACTCGGTGGGGCTGGAAAAGCCTTTTCTCGATGTACTTGTGCTGCATATGACAGCCGCGGGGAAAAAGCGGAGATAATACCGAAAGAAGTTGAGAGAATAAGACAGACAGAGTAAGAGTGAAAGAGAGATAAAGAGATAAAGTGAGGTTAGACTATAAAGATGCGATTGATGTACTCTAGTTTTCTTAAAAAATGGGGTGCATCATCATCACTACTAGAAACAAACAAAGCTAGTTTACTTTTCTTCATCTCACCCGCACTATTTCTCTTACACCCCACTGCGTAATTGTCTTTTTAATGGAAATTGAGATAATGGATTTTGAGATAAACTTTATCTGAAGGTCATAAAATTTATTATTAAAGTATATAAAACACTGATTTTCGTAAATAGTTAAAATTTATTTTTAAATATGATCTTGTTGGAAGATTAGCTTCCAACTATAATAAAAGAAACGAATGGGGATAATATTCTACCTTAATTTCTAAAGTATTTTCACATTTTAATATTACTAATTTAAATTAATTTAAGACAACCCCGATAACTTCCATCAAGAATTAGTATAAATGAAATTTCACTAAGTGTTTCTAAAATTTATCAATTTAATATTGTGTATGATATTAAAATGTAATATATAATGAATATAAAAAATTTTGTTAGCGTTGAAGAGTTCCAGTGTTCATTTCCTTTAATTCAAAGCATAAAAATTATTTTTAAATAAACATTTGTGTTGACATCTATAACAATATTATTCTTGCCTATAATAACTAAACAGATTTAGTTTCAAATCTGTAATCTCAATTCAGAAATGAATTATTACACATCATTAATAGAAATTATTGGTTTGTTCAATCGAAATAATGGTGTATGATTCATTGTTTCCCGTGCAATAGTTATCGCATGCAACGTATAAATGTGTATTTGCTTAACTAATTACCTGCAAATTTTATTATATTATATAAACTTATATACTTTACGTATCGGCAATAGTATTAATAATAGCAGATGTTTGCTGGTATACTATTGGAATATATCTCTATGAAGAACACACAGCATTTCTGTGATATGGCTATCGGAGCAGAAAATAAAATAATGAATGCCTATAGCAAAGAGACTTTTATTACGGAAAAAATCATAGAATAATTATTTATCTGCTGAATAGTAATTTTACATAAGCTTTAATAGTTCTTGACAAAAATATGATATATTTTTTAAGAATTATAAAAAATTAGTTAACGAATAATTAAATTAAAGCATAATTGATTACATGCATATTTTTTAAAATAGTGCATTTATAAAATTTATAAATTTAAGCAGTGATTAATAAGCTTGGAGTGAAAAATAATATGTGACATTAAAATTCACATTATTTACTTCTATAAATGTGTAAACTGATTTTTATCGACAGTACCATGCGTCTTCCGAATTTCCAAATTCAGCAACTGTCTATTCAAAAAGAATCTATATTAGATATTATTAATTGCGATTTATAACATTAGATATAGCTCTATAAAACAACGATAATTTCCAAGTACATCATTATTATATGTATTTTGTTAATGATAAATACTCCTAAATACTCCTCTATTGTAGGCATTCATAATTCTATTTTCTGCTCTGTTTGTTATCCTTAGAATATACCTCCAACATATTATAGTTTATTCCAACGTTTCATACGTTCATGATACATACTATTGTGTGAAAACTGACGTAAAAATGCTGCGCTATTTTGATACACGTTCATTAAGACGCGATTAAATAATCATTGATATAATAATAGTTAACATAATGAATATTATCTATAAAATCTCGTTAAATTTGTTCATGTAGAAATAATTCTAGCATGCCAGCAAGTATAAAAATTATATTAATTTTAAGTAAAATTTGTTAAATTTTATCAATTATTTGTCTTTAAATTTAATGTAGTCGAAAATAAGATAAAAAATACGCTAGGCATTTTTAAGATACAATTTAATTGGAAAAATAAGAAAAATCAAAATAAAATTTCTTCATTTAACTTATATTTTTCTTGTTTAGAGCTCGCATCAGAAATGCCGTATTCATGTGGAAGAAAAATATATAAATAAAATTCTAACCCAAGCATTAAAAGATATTGTATGATAATAGTTAGAGAAATTACATTAGTGAAAATGGTATTAGAATTAAAATTTTCTTTTAACAAGTAGATTTATATAAAAAAGCTTCATCTGACGAATCAGTATTATTCGAAATAAATACAATTTCATATTTATGTTAATGGACAACAAACGTCTGCTATTATTAATAACGAATGAAATATTTTCTTACTTTTATAAAAAGTTACTTAGAAAATGTCTGAATGATTAAGACAAGGAATGTTTGAATGGTTATAAAATATAAAGTATATTAAAGTAGTTAGGCATAAAAATATAGCGGTTGGCCTTAGATGAACGAGAATTTTATTGTGGGAAATCTGTTGTATTAAACGCAATCCGATTTAATTTGTTTAATATAAACTTTTAATATATTACAGTGTCACGAAGCTGAAATCAAATAAGAAATTTTGCTTACCGCACGCATCTCAATTATTTTACGTTCGACAACGTATATCAGATACACGGATATTGACTATCAATATATATACGAAACTCATTCTTTCATTTTTATGTGTCTGATCCTTTACCTTTTTGTTTTTATTATTTTTTTTTTATGAATTCGTTTTATTTTTTATGGTTTGGAGGTACCCGTACACACGTAAACTTGACATCCGGCTAAACAGCGCGCGAAAATCAGTGATTGGATATCGGATATAAATCGAGCCGGCATGGAATTTATCTAGAGGCGCAATCTTCGTATCCATAGCATTGCGACCCTTTTGCTCTTTTTATTTCATTTTTGTTTGATTTTTTTCATCCTACCACTTCAGGCGGCAGATTCCTGCGCATGAAGCATAAATCGATTCCCAGTGGATTCTCTCGACCCGAAAGCTTTCAGCACAGTTGCATGAAATACATGGATACACTACATATACCATGTACTAGGTCACATGTTAATAGAATCGCGACGTTAATAACAATTTTTTGTACATTTCAATTTGATCCATTAATACATTTAGAATCAGTACTTCTTATATTAAAATATAATGTAGGTTCTTTCACATAATTTTATGGAGTCTGTATACCTAGTACGATTATCAAGACTATTTTCCACTATTTAAATCGCCTATTTTTCACAAAATGTATCATTTTACATTTGTAGAATTTTGTTTACATATCTATACATATACATTTTTGAAGCTGAAGAAATATGAGATATTCTATTCAATCCTTTAAATTTCTAGATTATATTCATGGCACCGGTAATTTTATTTTATAAATTCTCATTTTTAAATTATGGGGTGTTTCATAATTTCATGAAAAGGTTTAATTTCTACTTTATAAATATCATTGCATAATAAGATTCTTTACGATATTTATTATTTATTTTGCATTCAATTTTTAACTATTTAGAAATATATTAATAAAATTTTGACCATCAGTTTTTAGGTACGAGTTCCATTTTTCAAATAGGAATGTTAAATTTATATCACCTACTTTCAGTTTTCTTGCTTTCTGTACTTAAAATGAGTATTTCACTATAAATATATCATGCATACTTATTCAGTTTGACCATTAAAAAATCTATATTTTCGTGTTTATAACATTTATAAGATAATGCCGTAATTTTGAAAATTAAATATTTATATTTAAGAATTACTTCAATCAGAAAAATGATAGAATATAATTTTTAATTTATTTATATTTATAATAATAAAAATGAAATATTCTCGATATAATAAAAATTTATTCAATATATGAAATTTATATTTAAGACTGTAATCTTCTCACGATTCGGTGAAAAAATTTCAAATAGTTTTATTTCACATTATATTGTGAACTATAAAAGAAAGTCGGATCTGAATCAATTTAATATATATTTTAAATGCATATAAATATAATAGTTTTATACCATGCATGTTGATAATATTTAATTGATTACTAAAGTAATAATTGTAGAATGCACGAAATTCCAGATCAATAAGTTTATTGTTAAATACTTATGTTAAAGAAAAATAAATTTTCATAAATTACATCATTCAATTATCTTTTCTACATAAAATAAAGAATTTTGTGCATTTTTTGGCGTTTAAAATATTTATTTAAAAATATTAAAAACTTGTTACTTATAAATTTGTGTATGTTTATGGTTCTTTCCTAATATATTATGTCTTAATTTATGAATAAATTATTGTTTTATTTTTTCTAATTATTAATATAAAGAGGTTAGAATTTACTTAAATTTTATTTTTCATATCACATATTGCAATAATTTTCCTACTGTTTTCTTTACTAAAATGTATTAATTATATAAAAAATTTCATATTGTCTTAAGAAATGTTACTTAGTATCCAATAAACAGTAAAATTAAACAAGAAAAGTCTTCAAAAGCATTGGGAAAAGCTAGAACAAGCCAGAGTTTAAAGTTTCGGTCCACAATATTAACCACTCCAGGATTTATTGCCTGTCGTAAAATTAAAATTGAACTTGAAAAGCAAAATATGAAAATGTCAAGAAAAACCGCTACACAGAAACTATTTAGTACATAAACGGTGTAATACAATATTAATATAAGGTATGATAAAAGCAAAAATGATATTTTATCGACTTTATTATGTTAAATCATTGTGTACAATACGATTTATTTTATAAAATTAAGAGAATATATTGGAACGTAACGTCGATAATTAAATAATGACGTATATAAAATTTATAATTTTAGTTTTCTTGATAAATAAGATAACTGAATTACAAATGTTTGAATGAATATATACATTTGTAATTTTCAGTAAATATTAAGATTATAACTACATATAAATCAGAGAAGGTAAATATAATATATATTAAGTATTATATTAAGAAAAATATCCATATTTTAATTAAAAAGAATATAAAATATATATAATAAATAATTTGTTCATGTATTGAAATTGTATATAATTTTTCAAATATAAACATCGACATCTAAAAAGAAAGATACAAATAATAATTAAAATTATAATTAAAACATACAATCTAACAATATTTAAAATTTTTATAATATATTTATATTTAATATTGAAAAAATTAATTTATTGCAAGATACAAAAACACACGAATATGCATTTAAACATCTGCACACATACGGAAAAGAAAAATTAATTTTGAATAAAAAAAATCTTTAAATTTGATTTGACTATTTAAATTAAAATATTTGAATTTGCTATATTTGTGATATAGAATCGTTTAGTTATTACCTAAACAATTTTTATTTCATATCATATTAATATACGATTAAGATATTTAATCAAATACAATAGTTAAATAACTTTTACTTCGGTTACAGCCGCTTAATACTCAAATAATAATATTTCGACTAATATAATATTGTGATCAAAAGTTTTCGAATTTAAAAATTGTACATCAAAAAATACATGTAAAAATTAAATAATAAATGAATTAGAAAATACGAAATTTATAATCGTTGAACAAAATGTGTTTTATAAATAACAATACCAAACCTACAATAATCGATGCGTACGAGATAGTTAATATTAATAGAAATTTCAAACTAATCGTTACTTAATTATAAACTATTCTTCAGCTATTTAAACCTATAAGTATTGAGAGAATATATTTTTCTGTTATATATCTGTCTGGTTAGAAAATGGTCGAATGAATGCAATTTCTAAATCTCAGCAAATGCTCTTTTAGTACTTATATTTTTAAATTGCATAATTGCAACACATACGATTGAAGTTTGTGTCTGCTTTGAAAAAAGTCGATAAACAGATGAGAGTAACTTTTAGATGGGTGTTATTCAAAGAAATAGTTTCTCGTGGAAATAAGATCGAGTTGGAATTAGTTTAAAAATCGCGTTTCATAACATCCGCGAACTAAGAGCTTCCATTTGATAAAGTGTGTGCTTCGTTATTTTCGTCACGTAGGCTTTCAATTAAGCAAATAAAATTATAAAAGTTGCAATAAGATACGCTTATAAATGTGTATTAAAATCTAGCGATGGAATTAATGCTAAGTATACAAGTACCGAATGTGCTGATACTTTGTATTCTTCATGCTTGCGATAATATGTATCAAATGCAAAAAAGCTTTCACAAATAATAATCCTATTCCTTGAGATCTGATAAGTTTTAAGAACTCAAGCTCGCAATGGTCTAGAGTTGTGAAAGAAAATAAAGCTGACTAATTAGAAGGGATAGTTAATATTAACCTTCAGGAAGTTTATCTATTAACAGGATTCAAAGTCGAAGTATACATCCCTTATTGGAATGCAAAGACTTTTTCCATGTGCTCGTATCAAGAATTCCCTTTAAAACCTAACACAATTGTGCTCAAAGGCGGCAACGAAGGTGATAGGAGTGATGGAGGCGATAGAAGCGACGGAGGCAGTGGAATCGTGGCCAAGCACACAAAACACACGGGTGCAAGTGCTCACATTTATCACCGGCCAGCTAAGGGTTTTTCTCAATTTAGGAAATTGGTAGAAGTGCGCTGCAATCAGCGTCGCCTTCTTCCTTATATACGGAGAGTGTCGCAGCCGAAGCCGATGGCATGCGTCCAAGTTGATCGACTTAGCGTCGCGGCGCAGCTCGAGCAGGGATTCGCCGCTCTCCACATCGACACGTAGTAGTACTCACTTCCCTCGGATTGATCGTGTCACTTTGTTATTTACTGCGACATACGTATACGGCACTTGAATTCTCTGGCCGAGCGAAATAGAGGGGCACACTAGCCTCGGGAAATATTGTCCTCGATGGTAGAGAGCCGATAACGTTTACTACGCCCTATACATTATTGAACTGATACTATCTATGACGATCGCTCGTTGTTTATCACGGGCATGATGGTCGTTGTTTTCGCGAAAGTGCCATTTTGTTGCTGAGTAGTCGAACGAGCTATTGGCTCTTCATGATTGTGTAAATAACAACTGCACTACCTCCATACGTCTCTTCCTACACATATACGAATTGCAAAGGAAGTAGACAAAAATTATTACGATCGCTGCTGCATCAACAACTTTCGTTCATTCTTACTTATCATTAAATATGCATCTTACTAATCTCAGACGTATTAATGATACGAAATATTAAACTTTATTACGACCAGCTACGATTGCAAACTGCACTAAATAAATTATGAACTTTTAATTAACTGACAAAATAGTAGTAAATTTATTTAATGCATCTTAGATGAATTCAAAGATTTATAGCCGTATATGAAGTAACTAAATCGAGTACAGTTAATATCTAACACGATAATCGATTGAAATAATATATTAATTATTACTATTATTTATATGTTTCTCAGTAATGTTATGTTTTACTAATTAAATTTTCTCTAGATCCAGATTAAATCTTGGAATCTCATAAAAGTATACATATCTCGTTGCTGAATGCTTGATTAATATAATTGGTAATATGCGTAGATATGTAAAAATCAAATTATTACTGACACGAAATGTTTTAAATCTTTAATGAATTATAATTTGGTTTAATAGTTTACTAGAAATGCACAAATATTTTATAACATAGTCGTGAAATTTTCAAATATTATATAACATAATATAAATTATAATTATTGAAAGACAGATTAAAATCTCGAGTTAAGATCAGCTAACAGACGTGAGTTATTAGCTTAAAAGAAAATCACAATATGTCTGATTATTTTGATAAAGAGCATTTACACATTTTATTATTTTTTTTATAATACTAAAATCTTAAAAAATAGTTTTTATAATACTAAAATCTTAAAAAATAGTTTTTATAATAACTCGTTATTTATAGATTAAAGTATAATTATCGCTCGTTGGCGCAGATTATAAATATTCCAACTTAAGCCTAATATATAATTACAATGCAATATGAAAATATAAAGTCGTAGCTTAAAAAAATCATTAAATATTCGGTGTACTTCTAAAGATTTTTTAACAGTTCATAGATAATTCCTATTTTAAAAGGTGACTAAATATTTATAAAAATCAATATTTTATATATTACATGTATTTAATACGTTTTGAACCGTAATTTGAGTTGGCTCGGCTCCTCGATCCTAGAAATATGATCTGTGTCTCTATCAAAAGATTAACGTGTTACACTAAATCATACTTTAGAAACTACTTTTAAAATTTAAACTCGTAAATTAGGAGAAAAAAATTCGTTAGAGTGATTCTTAATTTATTTTCTTATATTTTTTAGCATGATTAAAAATTTTCTTTGTCGCCAAATTAAAAGCACTGGAAAAATTTTCGCGAAATTAAAAAATTAAAAGCTTCTTCGTTAAATCAAAATATTCAATAGTTACATCAAATTTTTATCGACTTTTTATCGACAGATTTTTACAAAACCGTATATAAGGTACTACTTAGTTTCCTTCAGATTCATAAAGTTTATTAATATTGAAAAAAAATTGTAATAATGTCAAAAATTCCACAAAACAATTTATAATACAAAAAATTGCACATCTTAACTAAACATATTTTTTAATTAGTTTTTCGTAACTTTGTTTTACATAAGTATGATATGTCAGTCGCTCTTCACATATCAATATCTCATCCTTTGTTTTTGCAATTCTTCATTCCAAAATATCAAAGTCTTTTTTCTTCACGATATTCATTTTCTGATTAAACTCGCTTTTCACCTTCAACGTGTACCACATCGATCTTGTGTTTTTCGAGTCATCGATTCTACAAACTTCAAAGCTGAGTCGAACTCGACTTAAACGATGAAAAGAAAGAGTAAAAATAAGTATTTGGTATATCAAGCTGGAAAAAAGTGACAGGCGAAAAATAACCGCAATCTATCCCTCAATGATAATGTGTCTAGCATGTGATATTAGAACTGTATGCAGTCGAGTTGAAGAGGATTGTTCTTTGAAAAAGCTATATTGCAGGATAGTCTGACTTTCAAAAGACCAAATAGAAATACTTATATTTTCAAGTATTAATACGCGTTCGGAACTACGTATGAAACTTTCTATTATGTTCATTTTATTGTAAAAACATTAGACACTTTTTTTGAAAACATTGTATTTTATGAAGTATTTTTAAGCTGGATTATAATGTTTTTATTTTTTTTAGCAAATTTTTCTTCTCTATAAATATTTTGAATAAATTATTTATATTGACTTTAGAAATATAAAACAAATATTTTTCATTCATTCTGATGAATCAAATAAATTTCAAATTATCGCTAATCATTTCATAAATAACCTTTTTTCTAATGAAATTACAAATATCGATTACTATAATGTTTAACATATTTCAAAAAACTGATGTCCAACCATAACACAAATGCAAACATTTATTCCAATTTTCATTCGAGGTTTTAATTATTTTATCTATTACTTTATTTACAAATTTTCAACGTTTTGCGAAATTATTATTGAAATGCTTGTATCATTGATTTTTATTTGTTGTATCTTCTCATAGTTTCATAAATTGTGATTTAAAAATTATTACTTTAATTACGAATGTATCACTGTACCGGAGTGAATAATAATAATAATTTTAAAGCATCAAAAGTTGCAGTAATGCATGGAAGTTGGAAAAACTGTATTTTCTTACTTTTGTGTATTTAAATATTTCAGAAAACTATATTCGTGATTATGTTCTTATAATATGCTCTGTTTCATTATTCTTATCATACTAATCATCAATGCGTCTACATCTTATAATTAAATCTCTAACTATGTTGATATTTTAACAGAATTTTTATTGGTTTCAGACATTTGAAACGAAATGAATTTATTTATTAAACCGAAAAATCAGTCTTTAGCTTACAAACGTATAGAGAAATTTGCGGTAATAACGTGATAGAAAGATAGGCAGCAGTGATCACGGTGGAAAATAGGATACGTAATTGAAAAAGTTTAATTATTTGAGAGAAAGAGAAAGAGAGAGAGAACGACAGAAGAAAAGAGAATGAAAATAAGAGAGAAAGAGGGTCAGACGTACAGTGAGTCTATGAGTTGGGTGGAAGAAATTTTAATCACACGAAAGTGAAAGAAGCATCGGCGCTAATGGCATAGCTTCCAGTTAAGTCGCTCGAAAAGTGCTTACAATATTATTAAACTTGATTGACTAGTATACCTGGGTAGAAGACGAACTTATATGTGTTTAGTTTAATAAGAAGATCATGTAAGTTTAGGTTACTTATACTGCTTTTCGAATATTTAGAAAAATTTCTCTATAATGCTTACAAGTTTAAATTAAATATGTTGTAAACTGTTTTGTGCTTTAGAACATATAGTGGCTTTTTCATTTTAAAAGAAAATCATGACACACAACTTTGGTTAAGTTTTATAAAGATGATATTATGAGAACATAAACTCTAGATAAACCTTACTTTTATATATGATGAGTGTCCGTTATAAAATGGGTACTCGTGCTACTTAATTTTTGATATATTTTTCCCGTTCAACGACTATAATTTATAAATTATAGTTAGAAAATTTTGTCATAAATCTACAATACTTTTTATCACATTTAAAACAAAAATATTTCAATATTACAAACGAAAATGTGTTTCACAATTTATGTAATTATACGCACGTACTTCATTAATTAGATCAAGCAGATCTTTGCGGTTAGGTCATATTTTTCTGCAAAAAAGTAAATCACGTAAAACTAATAGCAAAGAAACTCATAATGAATATTTTAAAAAAGGTATGCTGAGAATTGCATCTAAAGGACAAAAGTGGCGTTCGATCGTACATCAATTATAAATTGAAAGATTGTCGATGACAGGAGTAAATGCACACGGGGTATTAACAACGTGCTATCGTGACTGCGCATGATCCTTAAAAGTAGAAGATGAAAATTAAGCGAGCGCGAAGAAAAAAGAAAGGAGAATTGTGGGCATTTAATTTTACGGCCTCCTGGGAAAAACAAACGACTCGCTCTCGTGGTATCCCTCTCGGCTTACTTTCCTCGTTTTGCCCCGTGCTTGGTTTATTTTCAAGTTTTCAACATTTTCAACACACAGTGACCTTTTACTCGAAGGCTCTTTTTCTCTTTTTTCGTTCTCCTCTTTTCTGTCCTATCCCCCAGGAGTAGGAAACGTGCGCTTAGCTTCGGGCACTTTCACCTCTTCCTTTTTTATGCGTTCTAGGGAAATTGCGCGAGCGCAAAATTTATGAAAAATCGATTTTTGAATATGTTTCGTACACTGGCCAGGATTTATACCTCGAGTGTCGTCGAAGACAGAATAACAAAATTGACTGCAGCTTCTAGACTAACGTTGCTTGTTTACTTCTCTTTCACCACCCATTTGAACCTCCACAACATCTCTTGATTTATCGTGATGCTGTTGCTGCAACTACTGCGTCGACTTTCGTATTCTTTTTCTTAAGTTTTTACTTCTTCGATTCAGCCTGGAGCTTTTCGTCTTCACTCGGTGTACACGATGACGACGACGACGAAAAAACATTTAAAGTCGTTGGCATGAAGCGAAATCGTAGGTAAGAAAAAAAAACGAGAAAGGAGGGGAACCTGTTCAGGAACTATATATGAGGAAATAAAGAAATCAGTGGAGAAATACATAAAGTTCTTGTCTCTTCGCTTGCGAAAGCATGAAATAATTTTGCACGAACCTCTAACAAAGTCTTGACATGGGAAGTTTGTACCATTTCGCACTCGTTTATGTTTTTACAAATCCTTTTTCTCACCTCTGCAGCTTTTTCCCTTTCTAAAGTAGTGGATAGTTACTTTCTCTTTCTTCCTCTTGCCAAAAAAAGTTTTGTTTCGAGGCCCACTTCTTTTCTTTCTGGTCGGATTCTTCTTTCTATCGAGCTAGAAATTGCCGAAATCGGTCAGACTAAGAGCTTTACCAGTCGAGTCACGGATTTCAAAGTTTTACACACGAGAAAACGCGGAGACAAGGGACAGAGTGAAGCACGAATGGATCGAGTAAACTGTCAGGATCGAAAAATTTACGAAAAATAGAGAGAGACGCTGAAATCAAAAAAAGTAAGCCATAGAAATACACTATACTATTTCATTAATAGACAAACTTTATTACAATTTATAATTTTCTAGATGAAACGAAATGGTTTGATTCATCATATGATTCACAACTATCATTAGTTTTGAAAGTTTTACAGAATATGTTTATTAAATCAGTAGTAGAAGAGTAGCAAACTAATGTCAGAATATATTAGTACTTTTCCAATTTTATTAAGTTCTTATTTCGATACTTTGAAATATGCAAGGAAATATTTTAATTTTTATATTTGGTCAATAAGGAAATATTTTATTTGTTTTTCTAGCATTTAATCGTGTAATCTATATTAATATGACAAAAACAACATTACATCTAAATTATGGCAGTACTAATAATAATTAGATAATTGTATCCGTTTTATTAAATTACATATTAATCTTAATCGGAATTTTTATAGTTGTAAGGAAAGAATATTTAATATTAGAAAAATAGACTTAAATATTTAAAAATTTTTAGTAATTGCAATACTAATCAATTGTAAGAATGAATAGGTATTGTATTTCAAGTAGAAAAAGAAGAATTAAATAAAATAAAATAGTAAAAGAAGAATTAAATAAATAATAATTAAATGAAATAGAAATTTTTTTCATTGGAGTTTTTTAATAATCATAATTTACAAAATAAATTTGAAACAGCAAAAAAGGTGGCTGTATGCATATTGTACTTCAATCGATGTTTGAAAAACAGCTTATTCGTTGAAAATATATGAGTAAAATTGAATTGATACGTAAGAACTTTATTCGTACATTACCAGTTAATATTTGATTAGCAATTTTTGGTAATATTTTATATAAAATTTTATATAATTTATTAATAGTATATAAGATTTTGAGAATTCTAAGTAGGTTTGTATTGAGACAGAAATAATGTGAATAGATAATATATATATATATATATATATATATATACATATATAATAAAGTATATAGGACCAATGAGAAATTAAGTATGTAAAATATAATATATAAAGAATAAGTAAAAGCTCGAATGTTATATACTTATAAAATGTTACATATGCAATATAAATTTAAATTCTTGTTGTATTTTCATTTTTACTTTTTTTGTAGGTCAATTATGGAATATTTTTCAGTGCATAAGTTTTAATTACAAATACGGAGTAGAAAAAATTGGGTGATTTATATAAAAAATTCTTATTATATTAATATAAATATCGTTTCCAAATTTAGTTAATAAATTACAGATTTATTCAGTATAGTGAGCTTAGTAATTAACAATATCTTTCAGAATTTTTGAAGCATTTTTTAATTTAATTATTCTAAATTAAATACGTTGATAAAATATACATACTATGCAGAATACAAACAATACTGTTAGATAATGTATTTATTTCTATAAACGATTCATTCTTTTCATTATACAGTAATAAAATAAATGTGAAAAAACTATATAATTTTGATAGAAAATGTAACTCATTTGAATTAAAAACCTATATCCATGCAAACATTATACATATAAAATTAAAACAATGTTTACTTTAAAAATCACACTTGTTCAGTTTATATTTTTCAATCCTTAAGAATTATTTTAAAAGAGAGTTAAAAATAAATATTAAGTTTACCTTTGAAAAGAAAAAAAATCCGAATATTTAGTAAGAAGTGGAAAGATAATTAAAGTCAGTTTATATGTACCTATAAAGATAAACTAAGAGTGAGTATGCACGTATATAGAAGAAAAGATGTTTAGATTTTACGAATACGTAACAGAATCTTATAGATAGCAGGGAAAGGAGTAACTAAAGATTCTGTGCTTGAAGTTCACAGATGTTCATTAAAATTCAGTTAAGAAAAGAAGATGTATGAGAGAAAAAAAATGTAGGTTAAAATCCGAAAATGTGATAAAAGCGACGATAAGGACCATAAGTTATTTCGTCTTTTATGAGCGATCATCAAGATTATTAAATAACCAAGGCATTAAGATGGATGATGCTTCTGGCTACGATGTACATCAACCAAAATATATAGTGTCGTCGACTTGAACTGTGTACTCACTAAGTTTGAGTACTCCAGAAAACTACAAAGTGGTTTATTTAACGGTAACGTGTATAAAATATATTATCTAATACTTTCTCCTACCAATATTTTTAATGGTAACTTATTCTCCATTTCAATTGAAAAAATCTTCAATTTTACTAAAGAAGTCGATTCTACTTTTCATTCTACAAAATTATAGTCATTTATATTAAAAATATGAAAATTCGTTATTTTTAATATTAAAGTTTCTATACGTATTCATGTAAAACGATATAAGTATATATTTAGAAGTATATACATTAAAACAATATAGAATTATCTCCATACTTTTATATAGTAAAATTTAGATGTTCGTTATTTTATTTTTCATAATTTTAATTATTTATAAGAATTTTGATTCCTAATTTATTAAAATTTAGAGGAGTAGTTATTTTTTACTAGAAATTGTTTATCTGTTTTCCTTTCAAATATTGACATTCTGTGAAAACTTTTACAATGTAAATAAGAAACACTAAAATAGTTATAAAATTTAAATAACATAATAAAGAGATAAATTAATAAATTTTTGTATTATTATAATAAGTAAATTGATATATTTCTATATCAAAAAATTTCAAAATTATGATCAATAACTTTTACTTAACTTCAATATATTGAAACTGCTGTTGTTTTTTAATCTCTAAATAATTTATTAATAAAATATTAAGAATTTAAATAATGCAAATTTTGTTCATTAATTTTTGAAATTTTATGAGATAAAACTTTCATCTAAAATAGTTTGTTTCTATTCAACTAAAAATTTCATTTGATATAAATATTTTATAATGTATAAACTACTTAAATCATGCAGACTACGTACAAAAAGTATAGGCTAAAGTGGAGAAAATAGTATTTGAAGTTTTATTGAGAAAATATTAGATTTAATATCAAGAGAAAAATTTGTGGAGAAAAAGTGTGAGAAGGATCGACACATGGAGATGAATAGTGTGTAATAGAGCACACGTACGGATGTATGCGTCTGTGAAACAAAAAATAGAATGAAATAAAGGAGTGAAAATTCATGAAATATTTAAGACTAGAGAGAATGATGAAATCTATCCGATAAAAAGTGCGCGCCTTCCATACATAAATGTACATAAAGAAAATAATTTATGCAGAAAGTTTATAAATAAAGATATGTAAGTGTATAAAATTTTGATTTGTGTAGTTTAATTTATATTTTAATTATTTTAAAAGATTTACATTTCAATCAGTTAAAGCTAAATATATACGATTACAATAAAAGGTTGTTTTACAAATGTATATAAAAATCCGTTGCATAATTTACATTATAACTTATAGAATATTTTTAAACATAATTAAAAAATTCAACCATTAAAATTATAAATAAATTTATCCGTTATATCGATTTATCAATTATTTTGTATAATTATAGATAAATTACATATATTATAATATAGTAATGTAAATAATATACTATATTATATTAGTAATATAGTACAACACTTAACTAATTATGTAATGAAGCTTGACTATATCTTATATTTACAATAATTTGACTTTTGTATTGAAAATCATTATTATTTTGCTTGTACATTTCATTATTATATTAATCGTAGTTTGTCTATGGAAGGTTAAATATATCGAAAAATCCACACCAATTTTTAGAATATCTACAAAATTTCTTTCATGTATAAATATTTTTTATATAATAGTACATGGTATAATAATTATTAATAATGTTCTGTTAATTAATATACAGTAAAAACTCTCACCTCTTCTATATGTAGATTAGCATTTAATTTCTACACTTATTATGTTTTTAAAAAAATATATACCTATGTATATATACTATATTTATAGAAATTTATTAAATAACAATGTTGTATAAATGGAAAGTAGATGAAATCAATAATACTAGTATAATTTCATACAAATGTTTTTGTTCTTAATATAGTCAATGGCGTTTACTTAATTGAAACATGCAATGTTAGTATTTACCATAGATGTTTGCTAAGTTCATTCAGATACAAAATAAAATTTAATGTTTAATATGATAAAGTGAATGACTTAAAAGAAAATGAGTTAAAAATCAATACAATTTCAATAGGAGCAGACAATTATGTTTGTATTAATGTATTAATATGGTCTTAAATAAAAAGATCTCGTTTATATTAAACAATATTATATAATTAAAATTATGTTGACATCGATATTAAAATTTATAAGCAATAATTTCAATTCAAATAAAAAGAAATTCACCATTGCATATTTAAATAATAAAACTGTCCATAATTTTATATTTTTTTTATAGACAAATGCTGAGTGTCATATTAAGCAATTTTTTATTAATTTATGTTTCATTGCAGCACTTATATTACCGTGACTGATTGTTCGTATTTCATTTTGACAAATTTATTTTGTAACAAATACACTGTGATGCTAGATGGAGTTATTTATGGATGTAAATTCGTTTAATATTTTATACAATGCTTTCAAATTTTTGAAGTTTGCATAAAAAATTAACATTATAATAAGTAAAAACAACGACTCGTTTCTTTTCGTTCGCATATTGTTGAGTTATTTGACTTTCATTTTTCATCTTCGAGCTGTCACGTAATCCAAATCAGTGGTTTACAACTTTTTACTCTAAACTCATATATTGTTTCTTCTTTTCGAAATAACAATGTTTTCCACTGACAAAATATTTCTACACTTATTTGATAAATTCGTATTAATGCATCATAAAAAAATATTCAGTTTTCCAGCCACGGAACGGATCAAAATCATGAACTGTGTTATTTAACCTTTAAAGTTTCTAGACTACGGATGTCTCTTTACTGTGGGATCGTTTCTTAAAAGCTGTGCACAACGACTTTATTTTCTTGAAATTTCTATTCTTAATTTTAATTTTTTTTTCGTTCTGCATTATCTATACATACTTTATATATGCATGTTTGATTTTATATATTTATACGTGAACATTAATACATTTTATATTATAGCAATGTTTTTTTTATCAAATGTCCCAATTTCACAATTTTCCTTTCGTTATTTTAGTTCTTCATATTTTATGTAAAATCTTTAAAAAAAAATTGTAAAAAAGAAGAAAATTATTTTAGATAGTAAAGAAAAAATTAATTTAAAGCTAAAATATTATTTCAAAATTTCCAATTATTATTCGTTAATATTGTACAATTAGAATGAAAATGAAATATAAGTAACCTTTTTTAATGTAGTAATTGTTTTTTTTAATCGTTTTACATATTTTTTGTTTTTGCAATATATTTTTTATTATGAATATCATGTAAATAATAACTAAGCTAGAATTATTATTTTTATGAATTAAATATGATAATTATCTAAATGTATATAACTGAAGAATTATATGTCTTTTTATATTTTTATATTTTTTAATAAAATTGTCGAACAATTAGAAAGAAAATAACTTTTCACGTACATATGTAGATTGGTCTGACGTCGATAAACATTGCGTAACTGTAAAGTAGCGTTTAATGCCCGGTAGTCCACTTCAGTTACTTCACTTTAACGCAAACAAACTGAAATCCAACAAACAAGTGTAGGAAACAGCTGCGTGATACTGCAACAGCGTTCGGAACTGACGATACCTACCCTTTCGCTTAAAATTACGCATACCTATATCGGCATTAGAGATTCTACGAGAAGTGATTAACTCTACCAAGATATATTTCCCAACATTTATGAAATAGATAAATTTCCATTCAAAGTTCTTACTTATATTCACAAAGTTTATACATATATTTGTTCTTTTATCATAATCGGGTTTATTTATAATATATTAGATTATTAAATATCTTAATACATTTTATCAAATTACAGTTTCTTTCTCTTCATGGATGAAATATAGAATGAAAAAGTATTATATATTTGTTCTTTCCTGTTCATACGTAATTCAAAGGTATCTTTTAAAGAAAATATTTCTTCCGTATAAAATATTATCAGTATATTTAAATTTATTGAATAGTGTAAGAGTCAAATAAATAAAGTGAATTTAAAATAATGATGCGACAAAACGGCGATTTTTAAATGAGTTTTATATTAAGTGTTATAATATTCTTTCTCTATACCTCATCATTTTTTATTCATTCTAAAATTGTGAATTATATACTTTCAATTTTAACTTCGATTTTAAATTATTTAAGTAACAATAAATTTTAAGTATACCTTACCGCTAATAATATAAGACAAATTATTTAAAAATATAAATAAAATCATAAAATAATATAATTATAATAACTGGACATATTTTATAATTAATAACAATAGTTGAGAATAGAAAAAATGTAAGTAAAATTATTTTTAGAAAATTATAAATGTAACGTTAACAATATTTGACATATTTTCCTAAAATGAAATGCATGTAATCTTAATTATCTCATAGTATAGTAACCAATGAAGAATAGAGCTTTAGAGTTTCAAAAATTACACAAAAAATTAATGAAAATAGTAGTGAAAATTTCAGTTTTTTTATTTGCAATAGTATATTCATAAGTAGTAATTATATTTGATTAAAGTTAAATAAACGATTCAATAAAAACTTTGGCTGAACGATAATAATAATAGTATGAACGATAATAAATTACGGTGAATTTGTGTACAATTTGTTGTTTTTGCATGAAAGAAAACGAAAATGCCTTGTGTGTAATAAAAAGTGATGACTTAGAATATTTTATAAGTTTTATATTCTGAATACTTATTACTTTTTCTGTGAAAAGCACGTTTACTTTATGAGTGGAATACGCGATATGGAATCTCTCGTGTACAGAAGTAATCATCTGAAACGGCTGGACCGTCACGATGTAACAATTCGGCGTTGTATGTATAAGTGACTATAGAAAGCAAATGACTAGTAAATCACTGGTACACGATAACCATTTGTTGTGCAACTGTCGAAAAGGTAAGGGATGTAATACTCGTCAGCGTCATGATCGTTAATTCTCTATTTCTCGATTCGAAGTTATAAAAAAGACAGTGGCTTCATCGTTTCATCTCTTACTATCGTACTCTTCCTTTTTTCCGCCTATCCATTTGGTGTATCTGCTGCTATGTCATTTGTGGTAGCAGTAGAGGTTTCTGCATTCTAGAACGTAAGCTAACACGGAAGTAGTGCATTGATGTTAAGCCATAGGTGTGTCGTTGTTGTTTTCGGTTATGCGCGCATAAATCAATGACTCTAGAAAGCGCCCGCGCATCCGCTACATACTGACGCCGATGCGTTTCACACACCGACATATAGTTGAGTACCGCACTTTTTCCGATACGTAAACATACTTTTTCCATTTTTTACTGGCGAAAAGCGTTAATTCTTTCACCTTTATTTTTATCTTCCTGGATTACGCATATCTTTTATTGCCTGTGTAATGCACAATGACACATGGTCCTAGCGTTTTTATGCTCAGACCTCGGATAAATCTTTTGTTTTTCTGTATTTCTTTTCTAATCTCGTTTTTTTATTATTTAAAGATGAGAGAGTATCGAGGCATTTTCGTATATTTCTCTATTAAATTACAAGCAACCATCCCCAGTTTATGCTTCAATTTTAAACAACTACCAACTAATTCGGTAGACACGTTTATACTATTTAAGTATTTTATCTATACTATATTTATACTTATACACTATACAAGTGAGGGGGATTTAAGTCGATTACTATTATAAGCGTAAAAACCTTTTACACACTGACAGTCATCTTTTAATATATAGAGTTCACAACTTACTGATTTTTAATCCGCTAAATTCAATAACACGCGTTTATATAAATGTTGAATCTCCTATGCTTTGAGCTTTCATTATTTTTAAACTCATAAAGGCAGTTTTTAAATTTTTAATAAAAAATTTGTGACGTTATAATAGATTTAAATACTCTCATATATTAGGCTAAAAGAGGCTTTCACATAAAAAACTGCACGTATTTGCGATGATATTTCTCAATACAGACCATAATTAGGTATTCTAATTGATCTTTCTTCATAATTTTATTAAGATTCTAGTAAAAAAGCAACGCAAAATTAAGATACGAAAATGTCTATTAAATCAGCGTCTTTCGCGCCGTTCATTTTTATGAATACATTATTATTGAAACAAAAGATAAAAACTTTTATTTTCTGCATAACAAGCACTTAAAAAATACGAATAAAAATTTAGAAACATGTATTTGTGAACTTTTTATTTTTTGTAAAATTTTTGTTAAAAAATGAAATTTATGAATTTTTCTTGCATGTTCTGAGACATTTACGATACTTTCTGTATTATAAATAAATTTTATTCTCGCAGTTTTAAATAACTACAGATAAATTCTAACATTCACTAGTCGATAAAAGTATTTATTAGGGATTGTATTTAGAAAAGAGTTTTGATTAAGATCATTAATATGACAATGATATCATAATATATTCAAATAGAGAATTAATCGTTTTTTTACGAAAATTTAATAAGGAGTTGATTCACACCCTTACAATGATAAAACTAGTCACCAAATTAGTGAAAAAGAAGCAATATTTCCCATTACATTTGAGCTAAAATTATTAAATAAATTGAGTATTTAATTCGCACTAAAATCTTTAATTTCATTTTATATCTAGTATGAAGTAATAGTTTCTTCTGACTGGAGTACTTGCTTCCATTAGAGTTTGGTGGCAATTGTACTGTTGAAGTCGATCAATGAATTAAGTACACTCCAACCAGCGGAAGACAGTAGTACTTAACGCTATCTATAAGCTTTAAAAACTTTGGAGCATCAGCAATTCATATATTTCAACGATCGCCCACAAATACAGAACGAGCACTGAATAACACTTAAATCATTGTAATCTATAGAATTAAATTACCATATCTTTTCTTTCTCATACAGAATAATAATTGAAATCTGCGCAGCAGTCGCATTGCTTTGTTACGTCAAAAGCAGGTTATCATATCTTAATCTCGTGTAATTCAGTTTTGACTCTCAGAGCTGCTAAAGATCATTTTCTACACTTACTTTAAGAAGAGATAGTGAGAGTAGTGGTGGGAAAGAGACGGAGAAATTCAAAGGTGTAGCATGAAGCGCTTACTGCCATAATGCGGCTATAGAAATTCTCTTGGTCGCAAACTTTATACCGCAATCATCTATTACGCTCCTATAGTCAATTATCCTCTTAACATATCCAGTCTCTGAGTTTTATATTCTTCGATAGTTCAAAATAATGCTATAAAGGTGTGCGTGCATGCTTCTTAATTATTCTTCAACATGGATAATTCCAGTAAACGAGCATGTTTTTTCTTACCAATGACACCTTTCAGCCTTTCTAAAAATGTTTTTCCCTTTCTTCTTCGCTTGATATTCCTTTTCTTGGCTACTTCTTTGCGCTTCATCCGTGGTATAAGAAAACGGTATTATCTTTCGTAAATTTATTTTGAAAATTAACACTACAGTAATTAGAATGCTAAAGGAAATGGTTGACATCAACTTTCCTGGAAAAGACGACTCTCGTATATTTTTTACTTTCTTTTTCTGTTATGTGCCTAACAAATTTAATTTATGGTAAATTTTAGCTTTTACCATAAATATAATGAAATTCTTTGTTCATCTTTTCATTTACGATTATTTTAATAATGGCCATTGCAATTTTTTATACACTTGATAAGCGTATCATTTTCTTAAAGGTGTATTTAAAAAATATAAAATGGTCATTTATAATTTCAAAATAATCATTATTATATTAACGAATATAATTTGGATATTGATATTTGTTGTTAGGTAAAGAGTTAAACACACTTGTATATTTAATAGTAAACTTTATTTATTAATATCACACAAATATGTAGTAACACAAAAAATACAAAGTACACAGTGCCAATAGAGAATGATTATAGATTGCGCAAATACTTATTATTAATAATATATAGAATTTATTTATATGAGAATAAAAGTATAAAACGCACGCCTTTAGTATAAGTGTATTTTCTCACGGCTTTTGTACACTTTTGACTCTCTGTAAGTGAAGGAAAAACGATGTCTTGCAGTCCAAGTACACTTATGCCGTTATTGATTAAAAACACTATATTGTATAATATATATTTATGTGACTGCAATCTTAGAGCCATTACAAGGAACCGAAAAACCGTTGAGTGATGTCATAGGCACGTCAAATAGTTAAAGCAGTTATTTCTATGTAAGTTTTCGGCGTACGGCTATAATGGCCCTTTATTCAACAATTTTCTATTACATCGATGTGTGCGTTGTTGCTTAGAATTGAATTAAACAACAATATTTATTGATAAATCATACACACAGTAATAGAGTGATATTATTTCCTAAAAACAGTTGCACGATTCTACTGTAACATATATTGCATTCTGGTGAGGAGCATACTTTGCTTAATTATATAAAAATTTTCATTTTGTACGGATTTCATTATGAATTAAAAAAAGTATGGGAGATTCATTATATTTGATTTATAGTTTTTCGAATATTTGACATAAAGAATTTAAGAATTTGAAATAAATAATTTAGTATTCGTATTTTTATATAAGATTAGTTATATTGGATTACAGTATATATTAGTTATATTAGATTATATTGGATTTATTTCTCTTTCTTTAGCAAAAAAATATATCGATTAAATTAATAACAAACCTTCAATTTATATAACCTTACCAAATGAATTATATTAAAATATATCTCTAACTTTCATTGACTTTCATAATAAAAATTTGACTCAAAATCATGAAATTTTCATGACTTTCAAATAAAAAATGACATACGTTATTCTATGAAAATATTTAGTATTTGTTGAACGTCAGTTACGATACAAAGACAGATGAGGATTAAGGTATAACGTATGGAAAGAAACGCATCAAGCAAATCCGCAAGTACGAGCGGGGTGGAAAAGGGTATAGAAAATGGAAAAAAGGAGGTAGAGTTAGAGATGCCAGAGAGCTTTCATCGAAATTGCCTCTGTGCGAGGAGAAGGCGTGATCTGCTGCCACGATGTCTAAAGAGCGATTGGATGAAAAAGAAAATCGAAAGCGAATTGTCGAAATTAAGAAAGCTGTCACTAGCCTGAACCGCCGACGCATCAACCGAAGAAAATCCAATACTCCGCGCGTATATGCGCTCGATTGTATGAGGCAACTCGAGTCCACGTATGTGAGAAACTGCTCGTCGAGTCAAGTGAAATAATTTCGACTTCAGCAGAAAAAATTAATTTTTATACGACTTATCATAACTTATTTAATATGAGTTCTCATTTCTAGTGACTACAGATTTTTATTTATTTCATTAATTAATTAAAATTAAGATTTATTTAATTTGTCAGTGCCTGCGTACAAATCTGTATTTCACTGTATACGGACTAAAACAGATTGTTATTAAATTATATATAAATTCTGTATTTTTAGCTTAGTAAATTTTTATTACTTCTATACGTTCTTTATTATTCAATTCTTTACATTCAACATTATATTACTATGAAGCTAAAATATAAATAATAATATTTATAGGTTTCAATCTGACTTAGGTACTCATCCGTATAAATTATCAATTAGTAACGCTGATAAATTAATGTTCATGAAATCTTATTTTTTTTTTTTTTTTATAATATCTTCTTTAGAATTATCATTTAATTAATTATTAATAAATTAATAATATAATAACTGTTTTCTTTATTTTTGAAAAATATAGAAATTTTATTCCTTGCAATTTTATACTACGAGAAGGAAAAATTTGTACCATAGACAATATTTTGGTTACGTGATATCAAAGAACTAAATTTGCCGAAATATTTTTGCAGAACTTTAGGCATATTCAAGGATGTTCTTTCCAATTTTTTTATTTATTTATAATGTAAATTTTAATTATGAAATAAGATAATTCAATATTATATTTAATCCATTTGGAAATACATTTATCTACAAATAATACAAATAGAAAATTTTAAATAGAAAATTTTAATTAGTAAACGTGCATCACAATTCCAATTTTTTAAAATAAACAGTATACCAGAGGAATTTCGTGTTGAAACTCAATAAATTTCTTCAACTTCCAATAATATATTTTTACGAAAGATTTATTTCTCTTTATGTATTTTTGTATTTTAAACTTTCATAAGCGCATAATTTTTATAATACATACAGATAAACTGATTTCCACCCTAATTTCAAAGTATTTTTAAAATCATTTTTCATATAAAGTATATTTGTCAGATACGTATATATGTGAGAACTTAAATATGCAGATTTAAGTTTATTGGTACTTGTTTTGACATATATATTCATGCACACAACAACACAGAGAAAAATACATATTAAAATATTTTTTCGAGAATCATTGCAGACTATTAAAGCTATTGAAAGAATGTTTCTGAGAAAATACTAATATTTTTTTCTTTCCAATAATAGCTCTTCAAAATTTTTGATATTTTACAGAAGACGAATTTTTACTATTGATATCTGTTCGGTACACTGTAAACGTATTCAAATCGTTGCACTAGAATATATCTGCATTGTCTTCAAACAGCGACAACTGAAACTACGTCTTTCTTCATTCTTTATTTACTAAATTTTCACGGCTTCGCATTAACGGAAAGTACCCGTACTAATGTATTCTCTAAATTGAAGAAATTTATTGCGAAATTCATTATAATAGTTATTGTTCTTATTCTTCTTATGTTCTTATATTCTTCTTATTTGTAATACTGATTATGAAATTTCTTGAAAGTTCAATTAATTATAGCTAAAATTCAAATAAATTTATTGTAATCTTATAATTATAGAAAATATGCAATTTAATTGAAATAATTTGTATTAATAAATTAATATTAATCATTTTTAAAAAATTCGTAATCTTAGGAATAAACATTCGTTATAATTTTAATTACTCATTTTAATGCATGCAGATATATAAGTAATGTGATTTTCGAATACAACATTTTTCAATATATTATAAAAATGTTGTAATGTTCTAATTTGAAAATTTTTTGAAATATATACATAAGTTATTACGAAGAAATTATATTTTAATGCAATGTGATTTAGTTGGAATTATTAATGTAAAAAAGTAACAGAAAATATATAATCGAATGATTAAATTGAAAAATTGAATATTAAATAAAAATATGTACAATTATAAAATATGTCGCTTTCATTAATAAAGTTAAGTAAACTATATATTTATGGTCTGCAGTAGAATATTTTATATTAAATTTGAATGATATTTTATCTATTACTTTATCTATTACTTTATCTAATGATTCATTATAAATCAAGAATGAGAAAGATGAACACTCGATCGATTGTAACACACTTGATTCCAGTTAGAATGTAGCTATCGTTAAGGAAAGATCATATATTGTAATGAACATATATTTAGGTTTAAAGAGCGATTATAGCCACTAGACTTACTTATTAGATAGTATATATTGACATATATGAAACAGTTTTTTTCTTCAGAACACTGGGATTACCAATAAATATTGTTGTACATAAGATTGTTCGAAAGAGACTTGCATATTATTAAAAATCAAAAATCAAATTTATAATTAATTAAAAATAATTACTGTTTATATTTATATATATATATATATATACTACATGAAGTTAATAAATTTAAATATTTTTCATGAATTTCAATTTGTTATTTAATATTTTTCTACAAAACAATTTCTATATAAAGAACATATTTGTTGAAAATTTACGCCAAAAATTTCCATACCCTCCTATCATTTATTTTAAAAAAAAGTTAATTTTAAATTAGTTATTTTATAATTTTTATATTCAGTCTATATTAAAATCGTAATCTAATTATTTTAATATTTACTTAAATTTTCATCATATTATTCATAAAAAAATTTTTTATAGTATTTTTTTATAACTCTAGAAATAAACTGTCCAAATGTATATTAGTATAATTTCAGCTTGTTTGGTTATTTAGTCAATTTATTAAGAATTACACAAAACAAATCATAAATTTTATAAAATATAATGTTAGTTACTAAAGACGAGAAATAATTTACGTGTGGTGACATTCTTTCATCTGAAATTCGTCTAAAATATTATCTGCAAATTACGTTGTATTTTTATGTATTTCTTCATTTTTTAACCAAAAATTTCAAAGAAATTATTCAGTATACGGAAACAATTTAAGACAGTTTAAATTTATAAATACTTTCTCAAAATTTATATTTTTATAATAAAAATTATACTATTTTTTAATAATTTTTAAGTCACAGCATAGATTTAAATAAAATGATTTTATTGTTTTAAAATTAAAAAAAATAATTTTTAATGAAATTTATATGGAACATTATTTTTATACCTAAGCGATAAACTACGAAGTGCTATTTGTGACGTTCACATTTTTAATTATTGAAGTTTTGTAAATCATAATCTATTATAAACAAATGAATTTTTTAAATAACTTAATGTCATACTTATTATTTATTTTAATTAAAATAATTCAATATTTAAGATAAATATGACAATTATATCGATGATTTTTAGAAGAAATTAGACTAATTAAAGAATTTTTAGAATTTATTAATGAATCTATCATTTATTATAGTTTTTAGTAAAAAACAATCACGATTCGATAAAAAATATCTAAATTGATGTTTCAGTTGCTTTATATTATATAATTTACGAATATAAAAAATGTATTTGGCTCGCGTTGGATCATAGAGTGAACGTAAAATGCAAAGAATAAAATTAAAGATTAATCACATAAAAAAATTATCAAATGAAAATTTTTAATATTGTTAGAACTATTCATAAAGATTTATTAATTAAAAAATCTTGAATAATTTTTTATGAGGTTAAATGCAAAATGTGATTAAAAGTTTAATACATCCGCATGAATTATTCGATGCAAGTGGTAAAGTGGAAAAACAGTACTCGATATAATTACTAATATTGCAGTTTGCACTTTCAGTGATAGATTTTTTGAAGAGAATTATAGAACTACTGGACAATAATATTGAGTTAAACCATTATATTTATTGTAAACAAGCTGATAAATTGTGAGTCAAATGAACCGAGCACTCACTTATAGGTATTGTTAGAATCGCGCACATTCTTTAAATTGTGTGAAAAAACTAAATATGATAAATTTCTTACTAAAGACAATGCATGTATAATTTTAAACTATAAATTAATGGTAAAAAATTTTACATACAAAGGTAAAAAATTCAATTTAGAAAATTTTAAGCTCTTTTTGTGCAAAGAAAAGTTTTTTAAACGAATCGCGAATGAATTAAAATAATTTTTTTAATTAACGTAAAATTTTATCACATTTTCATAAATATATATTATTCACGGAAAATTTAATGTTTTAGCGAAAAATTAAAAAAAAAATTTTAAGCTCAATTCATGAAATTTTAAAAGTAAAAAAAAATATTTTAAAAATATTTACGCTTTTCCAGAAATAATTTAATTAGTATAATATGAAGTATAATATAATTTTTATTTTATTACATGTATATAGTTCCAGAAAGTTTTATTTTTACTTATTTGGAGCTACTATGGTCATGTATATCAAAACTCCTCATGTAAATTAGAAAAATTAATCAATTAATATTGATGTTTTTGATTATATTTGTATTTTTCTTCATTTTAAAAGTATTTAATAAGGTATAGTCATTATATTTTTTATTATATACCTAGACAAAAATACAATTTATGTAATAACTATTACGATTTTTATTTATGACGAATTTTTTATTTTTACTTTTTCAGTACTCTCTTATCATTTAATTGAGGTTATTATATCGTTGGGAGTATGCAGTGAAACCTTGCCTAAGCATTAAGAAAATCTAGTCACATACTTGCACTTAAAGGGGGTGGCTTTAATAATGAGAAAACACACGATGCTTGTATGGGCAGACATCTGGTGCTCGTGCATTCTTGATGCAAGAAGTAACCATGCTAGACTGTAATGAATTTACAAAATTTGCCTTCTTTATGGCAACAGATGCAATACGAGCATAAAATTGACTTTTCTTAGAGAAAGATAATATACTGACTACTCCTACGATTCCATAACTACCATATTGACGTATATGACTACTAATTTTTATTTTCTGAAATAAACTATTTTTATATTTCGATAAAGAATTTATAATTACTGTATTACATATAATTCGTTGGAATGCTTATTTAAATTTTCTTCTGAATACATAAGATTTCAATTTATTTTCTATTTTTACATTTTTTTCGTGTAAACAATGAACACGATTTTATATTAAATACATAGAAAGATCTTTATAACGTAGATTATTATTATATTAATTTTTTCCGTTAATAAATTCATACATTAATTATTTTTATAATTTTTATAATTTATTTTTTGAAATACTTGAAAAATATTTGAATCTTAATGTTTCTGAATTATATTTAATGAGGAAGTACGTGAATATGTATTAATACTTCAATTTAATAAATTTTGAAATATTAGAAAAATAATTATTTTAAATATAATTTCCTGAACTGCAGTTTGTCGCCTGTAAGCCCGTAGGCGACGGGCTGGCACACGTTAAGCAAAAGATCATCGTACGCTCATAATTATTTACAGTTTCTTAGATTTAATTACGTTTAACGGCTTTTGGATTTTCGGCGAAGTTTTGAACAGCCGTTGAGATTTTACATATATAAATGCAGAAAAAATACACGTGACAGGAGCAGAACATTAGCTCGTGCGCGAAACAGAACACGAAAACGTTCGAACATTGAAGCTCGTCGACGAGCGTATGCCCTCAGCGTAGCCACGTCGCGCCTCCACGAACGATGGATTTATCCATTACTTCCAGGAGAAGGGACACCAGCTTCACGCCACGCCGATGTATCGTACCATCAAACAGCAACATGAAATAAGCGTCTGCCTTTATTTTACCCACGTATTTATGCACCCAACTCCTTGACAGCAGCTCCAGGAGGAGCCGGCCCTTGCCAAGTTTATTTTAACAAACATTCAAATCTTATAAAAAATATTTAGGTATATTAAGTAACTAAATTTATTTTTTTTTTACCTAAACCGTATATATTTAATGTAAATGAAATTTAAATAAAAATTAAATAGATAATAATTTTAGGATAACTGATACAGATACTATATGTAGCATAAATTAATTATATTATAACTTGAGTAGCAGATTATTTTATTTATTCATGAAATTCCTATTTGGAATTTTGAAAAGGCATTATAAAAATAAAAAGATTCTCTTTTAATAATATTCGTCTGGAATTATTTATTTTTAGCATCCGTGCTTTTAAAAGCTAGTTTATTTTAAAATATCATGTTGATTATACTGGAAGCATCTGTATTACATATTTCAATTCTAAAAACATAAAGTTGTGTCAAAAGTAAATATCATATATACTTTTAATAGACACTTTGTTTCTGAACTATTTTAATTACTTTTAACTATTATTACGTAAGAAATTCATAATGTAAATAATAATCAAATTGCAGCTTAATATTGTTGTTTTAAATTACGAAATTTTTTGAATATTTTCTACCGTTTCAACAGTTTAATAAAATACATCAAGTTTAAATATTTTCAATGTTTACAATATTAAACACTTAATAATTTTTAATTTAAAATGATATGGGTGAAATTTTATAAGAAACTTTTATATTGATTTAAAGTTAAAAAAAATTGAAGGAAATTAAAATTTAGTACATTTTTTTAAGAACTAAAATATTAGGCATTTAATTGGAAACATAAATATTCATATTTTACGAATTCAAAATATAAGTTATTGAAAAGAATTCGTAACTTTACACGTAATAAAAACATTTTATTGAAATCTAAAGAAAAAATTTAAAATAGCGATTTTTAAATTTTACGCACACCTTAAGGTTTTATAATAAAAAATATATATGAATCAAACTTTATCAAGAAAAAAAATAAAAAAATAGTTTTTAAACTATAGAAATTAAATTTAACAGAATATTATGTTCATTTGAGTTTAATCCTAAAAATTATTTATATTATTTTATTGATGATTTGTTAGAATGTTACGATCTTAGTTAAGGATCTTAAAATGTATATATATGAATATATAATAACAACAGTTTTTATAATATTTGTAGAACCTAAGAGTCATACTTAATACTTATAAGTATAAAGTATTAATTTTTTATACAAGTATAAGCAAATTGCGTTTTGTACAAAAATATGTTGGACCACAATTATAGATTTTACGTTAAGCAAATAAAGCATGTAATTATTAAAAATTTATTTTCATCGTATAATATTTTTTTGCATAATCTGTACCATACTCTTCTCCTCCATCTGTTATAATCTATTCTATACTAATATTTCGTAAGACCTTACCATATTTATTATCTTGAGATATCTGTTTAGTCTTTAATTGAAACATAAAAAGGAAAATATCAAATATCAAATAAGGTAAAGTTATTGCCGAGTTCAAGAGGCTCGTTTGCCACTATTTTCAAAGTCTTCTTCTTTTGGATGGATCTCCAAAGCTTCAATCTTTTAACTTTTTTCTCTGCACACGGATTTCAAACCTTCGCCATTTCAATCCAGACCCACTTCCCCTTCTTAGTGATTCCCGGAACACCATCGCTCCAATCACAGGAGCTTCACCTTGATGGGTTGATTCCAAGCGCCGCCCAATCGTTGGATATAAATTGAATGTTCGGCTAGTCTTGAATCGGAGAGCATTGAAGATTTGATACGATCGAATCTACTTGCAACATCAGAAATAATAGAGGATGTTGATGACTTGCTTATCAACTGAATGTTCAATGATAATAAGATTTCAAAACAAATTAAACAAATTAAGACGTAATTGAGGGATAATTTTAAGATGATTTTAATAATCCTAACCCTATTAAGTCAGATATACATAACAGCCAACATAAAGATTTAAGGAAACTAATAATTCACTTGATCAAAGATGACAAAACTTAGTCATAATGATACCAGAAGTTTAAATATTATTAATGTAATATATAGTATAATCATGTAACAACCAGTTATTAATAATTAAATTAAAATAATTTTAATGATTGCCTTTTTGAAAAGCCTGAAATTTATCTTTATTTAACAATGACGAGTGAAAATTTGACACTATTTGAATAATTAGGTAATATGAAATCGTAATAAGTGATTTCTAGATATGATCCTCTATTTGTAAAATGTAACGATGATGAAGTTATAGATGTATATTGTTACACATCATAATCGCTATTGTGTTATGATAATGCATAAGTGTATAAAATTGAAAAAAACGTTTCCTCACGAAACGTCATTAAAAATAATCATTTATAGAATTGCTATAAATATTTGTTAAATATTAGTATGCGAAATAAAAATCTAGAATATGACGTTATAGAAACCCTCGTCGTGCTTAGTGGAGCTTCGTTTCGGGTAGTTATATTCGCTACTTGTTACAATACGCGCTTATACAAGGAAAGCCTATCAGTGCAGTGTTTTAATTTACAGAATCTGAAAGTCAGTATGAGACAGCTTTAATGCACCTCAGTTTGCGTAAAAGTTGACCTTGTTTTACCTACTACCTCATTCAAGTAGCCTTCTGTAAATTCTAATACACCTTAATAATAATATTCTAACGAAAATAAGGTAAATAAATTAAATCTATAATTTAATACTATAGTACTACAACATTAAGTTGCGATAAAAATATTACAATAAAATTACTTCTCTTTTCGGAAGCCGATGTCAATGCCATCGTTAAGAAATATATGCAGAACAGGTAACTAGGACAGATTATAATTATAAAACTAAAGAATATTTAATATTATTAGTATTTGAACATAACGAGTCTTTTAGAAAACATTGACATCAGCACTGAATACAGTATTTTGAAAGAATAGCGTATTGACTTCAATTATAAATTATCAAATAACTGTACGACGTCATAGCTCATACGAATTTCAGATTTTAATAGCAATTATAATTTCGCTGTTTATAAGAAAGTCGTTTTCATGTAATAATCTATTAATTAATATAGATAATATTTATACTGACATAATATTCCTTGAGAAAAATATAAATTATAATTATTTTATTAACAGTTTTTATTTTCTATTATTACAATTCATGATGTTATATTATCTCTATAAATCATATTTTATTGAATATGTTGAAAATTATAAAACCATTAATACGAGTATTGCATAAAGGATGAATTAGTATTAAGAATAATTATGATCAATAAAGATTTTTAAACCAAAAAAAATCTTATTTCGACAAGAGATTCTAAGCTATACTTAAAAGAATAAAGAAAGTAGAAATTTGTCTCTACATATATGACAATTAAAGGTATTCTGAAATCCTCAGATCCTTGTTACTTTTCTTCTTGAATGTACGATATAATGTATTACGGAGTTGAGTCATTATTTTTTGATATACGGCAAAACTTTATCTCCTAATTAATGAGTTTTGTCGATATAATTATTCACTAATGTAGTTAAAATTAATTTTATTGATAATAATTTCTATAATATGTATATTATTTTATTATTCTTCTAATTATGATTTTTTAATCGTTATTCTTTTATCTTACATTATTTTTTATAACTACAATTTAAACGAATAACCATCTGATACTAGAATCCTTATTACGGAAAGAAAGTTATTATTGTGATTTAAACAAAATAAGAATTTCATTATATTTTAAATAACTGTAGAACTGATTTATAAAGTGAAATTTTTAAAGTGATTTATTACTTCATAAAAAATATTAAAAATATTAAATTTTAACACAAGAAGGAAAGATATATTTCATTAAATTTATGAAAATCTTTATATATTTATTTAAATATATTCTAAGTGAAATTATACAATGCAAATTATGGTAAAAATATTTTTAAATTCATTATATAGATGAAAGTAATATTTAATCTGCGTTTTGAAAGACATTAAAATATTTCATATTTTTACGGAACTTAAAAACGGAATTTGCTAACAATGCTAATTTTTAGTTAAACTCATAAGAAAAATAAGCGCCAAAAGGAAAATTTGACGTCGAAAATCTCATGAGAATTAGAATGTTCAAATGAAGTGCGTGATTCAGAACTATATGCACCAGGGCAGCGCCTCAGGCTTACTATGAAAACACTCAACGCAGAATTTTGCGCTTCCATGCGTATTCGCAAAGTTACGTACTTCAGCTTTACATACACACATGTTGAATATGGATACTAAATACTTAAGAACTTTGAGGTAATGAAGCCCCTGCGTTGAAAATAAAACTATGAACTGATGTAAAAATTAATTTTCCCTATTTAGATGCAACTCAAATGCACAAACTGAAAGTCACAGCATCTAAACATAAGATACTGACAATACACCTACATACTTATCTGATGTAAAATACATTAAATATACATCATATTTCAGAAAAAACAGTATATATAACACAGTTTATAGAACATTTATAAACATCTACAAATTATAAAAAATAATTATGCTACTGTAATTTGTTGAATATTTTATAATAATAATCTTGTATATTGAAATGAGTAAATAGATTTCAACCAGATAATTTTGAGTTTCTTTAAGTCATTTCTATTGGATCATAATATATTAATAGGAAGGAATACTGTAAATTAAAAATATTTGTTCTTTAAAGTATTTTCGCTTGCATTAAAAAAATAAATAAAAATAAAATTCGCTTTCTATTATTATTCTTTATATTACTATAAAACAAAAAATACTGTTTAATAGATCTTTTATTAGATAACGATCTTTCAAATTTTTTCGATATTTAGAAACCATGAATTTCTTCTATCAATCTTTATTTTCTAATATTTCTAGTAGTAGTAATTTTCTAGTATTTCTAATACATTCATTTTCATCTGTTCCCCACACCAACGATTATGTACGTGTACGAGCGTATGAGTTTAATCTTTCACCATTAATGCTTTCCTAATTCACTATTATTGTGATGATGATATTATCAATGAAGTTTGAAGATTCTAAGATGATTTTTTCTTCAAATACTTATATATTTTCAACTATATCACGTAGATATAAATTTAACCATTTATCTTGATTTTTTGTACAACTCAGCTAAGCTTTATTCCATTATTTTTTCCATTTTCCAATTTCACTTATTTTCTCTTTTCTAATAGTTTCTATGATCACTTATCTTTGATTTAGCTCTTGAAACAGAAAATAAACTATTCCATACATTTGTTTAATTATAGTGTAGCTCTGCTTAAGAATTATTCTTGCATCATTACTCAATAAATTTCTCGAGTATTTTTATTATCCCAAAAACGTATCGAAATGATTGTGTTTTGAGCCTATATTTTACGTAACCAATGAGTACCAGAAGTTTGACTTGCATCTTCCTTTGATGATTTAGCTATGAATTCTTATTAGAATTCTAACATATAATGTCAATAGTTCTGTACTCTTTATTGCATCATTATTAGTTTACTACATAACTTCTTTTTATATGCTAATATTTCAATTGTTCCTTATGTTCACAATGTATCTTATTGGTTTTTTCATTAATTCAATTACTGATTTTTTCTTGGAATTAAAAATAAATCTCACTTATTCCCGGCGTTTTACGGTAATGAGTATTTCTTTCGATATGTACAAATAAACTATTCACTTGACTTATTTCTTCTACCCCGATATTTATTGAAACCTCTTTTTTCATCGAAACGGAATAAAATTTCTTCCATATCATACAATAATTTTCCAGAAAATTTTCCTACGATATTTCAATTTTTTAATATCTATATATTGATAAATACTACTTTAGCAAAATTTTTTAATATCAAAAGTTATAGTCATCGGTATTATTTCTTCTTATTGATTATCAATACTTTTCTATTTAAAAATAAAAAAATTTATTAACTATATAGTTACAATATTATTTTATGTTTTATTCCTTAATTTAAAATTTTTTGTTGTTTATCTAAGTAATTACAATGATAATCAGTATTTATTTCCATAATTATACGAAATTCGATTTGTCCTAATAGCTACTATTGTTCTAAAGCTATTTTGTTATTTTCAGCGTATTGGGCTCCATTTTGAATTCTTGCTTAAATTAAAATAAATAGAAAAATTCAGAAGAAATATAAAAAAAATAATCTACATTGTAATTCTTGTTATTTTACGTATAAAGCTAAGTTATAGTTTTTTTTTTTTAATTAAATTGTTATTTTAAAAATATACTTTATAATACAGGTATATTCTTTTAGTTTTTACCCCGAACTTGATCTTCAAATTTTTAGAATTTCTTCATCGTAGGATTTGTGTCATAATGAATCATATTTAAGTTCAACAGATTTTTTTCATTTGGTTTACAAAATTTTCTTAAATAAGGCTAACTTTTATTTTAATATGAAAGATACTTAATAAAATTAAACAATAAATGACTCGTTAAAAAAGACATATTACGATACATAAGTCTCGAGTAATTTTTTCGCAGTTGACAAAATGGTAACATCTTAGTTCCCGAAGCACTGGCTTGTCCGTAACGCGTACTCGAGCATTTAACTACGTACTTTTGCCAGTAGTACCTCCGCTATCTATGGTGTTCGCAAACAGAAAGGAGTAAAAGAAAGCGTGATCAGATAGTTTACTAAATGAATGCTATGATCATA
The DNA here is from genome assembly GCA_018907185.1 of Platyscapa corneri. Lineage (NCBI taxonomy): Eukaryota > Metazoa > Arthropoda > Insecta > Hymenoptera > Agaonidae > Platyscapa > Platyscapa corneri. The sequence continues at coordinate 548,948 of JACCHW010000058.1, read as the reverse complement.
GGAGTCTCGAAACCTCTCCAACCATCCACAGTATAATGTGTGGGTCGTAGGTTTAATTCAGTCCAGTCAATGTTGAGTCGACTGAAAGTAAGGTACCACTACTTGTTCTTCGCAATGAAGATATTTCGTAACTTTCTCATCTTCTGTGGTATCCATTATTGATCTAACAACCAGTAATCAACGTAATTATTTGGATTTTCTAAAATATTAAACAACTGTTTTTCAAATTTTCTAAAATATTAAACAAATATTAATCAAAATTTTTATGAATTGATAAGATAATTGATAAAATCTGGAGGTTATGAAATGTTTCTTCTAAAATTATTTATAAAATGCAGAAAAGCAATCTTTTAATTTTATTTATTTAAGTTCTGATTTTTATAAAAAAAAAATTTTGAATGGAGAAAAATTAAAATTAACTACAGATCACTTCATCGGTAACTTGATTTACCTTTATAAAAATATTTCAGAGATTCAGAATAATGCATTTATAGAAATTGATTACTAAAGAGATAGTCTTGTTATTGCAAAAATATATTGTCTCTATTAACAGTCAACGTGATATATTGTTTTCATTTTTTTTCATTTCTATATTCGTAACCATATTAATGTCAAAAAAGAAAAAGAGCAGTAGGAAGAATTAAAGCTGAACAAGTATACACAATCGCATACCCGCACACCTGCACAATCGCCTAAGAAAATTCGATGCTGCGAAAATCACTTTTAAAAGTTTAATTCTGTCTTTTTTCTACATCTCACTGTCTTTCTCACTCTTGGTTTTGTTAGGCTCGTACAGGCGTACGCATAAGTCTTCTCGGATTGGTCATTTAATATTCAACAGCCAAAGGTTTAATATTCAGCGACTCGACCTACTTTGCCCTCGCGGTATCCTGGTAATCCCAAGAGAATTCTGCTTACATCACTGCGTACTATTCTTACTCTTTATTTTCTGGTCTATATCCGTTTCTCTCTCTCTCTCTTTTTTCTTTATTCTTTTTTTCTTCCGTTCATTCTGTTTTTTCTCTCAACAGCTATTGCAGTTTTTTCTTTAATACACAATTGTCCATTCCTCTACTACGTGGCTGCATTTATCTTATGCTTGTTGGCTGCACAATTGTCTTCTAAAACTCATTTTTTTCAAAAAATTTTTTATTTCACATACACATGTAAAAATTAAATAGAGATTTCTTGTATTTTCTTATTTCATTTAGTTAAATCCATATTTGAGATTTTTTTGTGTAAAAGTAACAATAAATAAATATATTCAAAGATTGAATATAATTTACTATTATTCAATAAGTGAGAACTACCGTCATTAACATATTTTAAATTTTATATATTACACTTTTTTACTTATTAATGAGATTTACCTCGTAATATAATTATTAGACGTTAACTTACGTCACTGTTTTTCAGTTCAGGCTCTTGCTTAAACAAGTATACAATTTTATTATAATATTTTAAAACCTGATAGATTAATTTAAAATATTACTACGATAAACTGACTTTGTAATAACTTAATAAAAATTAACGTTTTGCTATTCAATTTTTGGCCTCCATTTAGATTATTTTCATTTTCATGGATGCTGTTCTAAAATAAATATTTATTAGATCGTATTTGAAAACTAATTTTCGACAAGATATATCTATTATTGAAAAATTATTTCTTATTAAATTCACGATTAATCGTAATTTGGAAAAGCACTCATTTTAAATAGTAGTAAGAGTAATTATTAAATAATAAATATTTTAAATAGGCAAAAACATTTTAAACTCTTTTTTAAAATATTCAAAATTTAATGCAGATATAGTATTCAAACTATTTTTTATAAAAAAAGTACTATTTTAGTTCATATTTTTTTTTTAATATGAGATATATGAAATATATTTTTTACATTTTCATTATGATAATATAACAGTAAAATCAATAGTTAAAATATTTTTTTTTTAATTATTTTGAAATAAAAATTAATTTTGAACGTTTACATTCTTCAAGATCTAAATATCTTTTATCTTGGAAAGTTGGTTACAAGATAAATACATTTTAATATTGCAAAATTTTACACGCTATTCATACATGTGGGCATATATATGCGTGTCCCTTCCTTTGGGAAGTATATGTGTAATGCCTAATTTTATTTATATCAGTTAATATATTTTTTAGTGATATTTGTGAAAGAAAAACTCATTAAAACGTCAAAAACATAAGTCTGTTTTTCTCTTTTGTAAAAGTGCCCTAAATCTATCAAAGATGTTTAGTCAAGCCATAGTTCTAAATGTAATTTGGTACTATCTTTTGATCCTGGTCTTAAGGTATCCAGAATTCTTTTACTTTTTCTATATTCTGTGTCACTATTTTGTTTTGTCTTTATAGCTTCATGCTCCACATGTTAATCTCTTATCCGATTACTTGATAGTATTTGATAAAATAAATAATACTTTCAATATGTTGTATAAAGCATTTCTTTTTTTAATTTTCCATAAATTTTGTTAAAATTTAATCTTGACCATATTCATATTTAAATTTCGTCCTTAAAGTTTTATAATTTGTAGATTTTAGAATTATTTTATTTCAATAGCTTTTAATTTGTCATGTGCCAGCTGTGGACGACTGGCCTACATACGTTAAATAAAGTACCATCGTACACGCATAATTGTTTATAGTTGTTTTAAATCTAGTTACGTTTTAACGGTCGTTGAGATATTCTGAGTAGATTATAATATAATAGAATGGGGCAAGGTATAAATGAAAGAAAAATTACACGCGACGATGGCAGACCATCAGTGGACGAGCGAAGACGAATACCAAGATACACAGAACGAAACTCGACGACGGGCCGATGGCCTCGGTGTAGCCGCATTATGCCTCCACAAGCGAAGTCCCTCTTCTCGAGGGCAAAAGATACTAGTCTTGCGCCATGCCGTGGTACCGTGCCACTAAGTAACAGCATAAAATAAGTGTCATTATTTATGTTACCTACACTCCTATCCGTCCTAATCCTTAACAGCGGTTCCAGTCAGAATCGACTATGTCAAATTTAATTTATTTAATTTTACGTGATCAAATAAAAATATTCGTTTTATAAAATTATTATTTTTTGTATACATTGATAAAAAAATTGATACAAAAATATGATATATTATATCGTTAATTATAATATATTACTTACAAAGGAATTCCTGTTTTTATTTTAAAATATCTCAATATTATATTCTATAAGTAAGAATAATACAGAAATATTCTAGCATACCAGATATTTACACTCTATTGATTTTAAAAATTATTTTCTGCGATACTAAGATCATGATACTACAATTTTCTTTATAAACGAAAATTTTTTTTTTTAAATTGCGGTATCTGTCAAATAAATTGAAAATTATAATTTCCAAATTATTAGATTTCAAAAATTCTTTTTAGTTCCCGTTAGTGTGAAGTATGAATTTTTGAAAAATCTTACAAGCTTTTGCAAAAGTTACTAAAAATATTTGAAATTAGAAGTTTCAGAAAAACATTTAGCTTAAAATTAAGAAATAAAAAATATATGAATTTATGGTACCATAAATTAGAAAAATTCTTATACTGGATGGAAATTTATAAATGTAAATACAGATTAAATATTGAAGAAATAAAGAGTAAAAGAAGGATAATTTTAATAAAAAATTGTTTAAATAGTTCATAATATGAATAGAAATTTTATAATTGATATTTTACGAAATTTGTATGATTAAATTACTCACATTTATTAAAGAGAAGAGCATATCTTGGAATGAAATTAAAATTTTTAATCTACCTCTTAATACACACATATATATGTATACATATATATATATATATATATACGTATGTATGCGCGTACGTGCTTATTATTTATAATAATTTTGATTGATTTCATGATAGATAGATATAAATGAGATAAATTCCATTCATTGATTAAATTCGTATTTCTAATTCAAGAATTCACAACATAGAAATAAAACTATTTTTTACAAATATCTGTAAAATACTGTTAATATATGATAATGGCATGATGTTTTTATTTATTTTTACATCTCTTCTGTATGTTATTTTCTCTTCTACGTTATTTTTGTTTTTTATATATTTTAATTACAACCTGTTCAAAGCTTTATAAATTATTTCTGTTAAATTAATAAAAAGTCTGTTATTTACTGTAAACTCTGTTAATCAACAACTATTACATTCCACCCTTCGATATAATTTTTTGTTTCGTATCTTAGATTTTCAAAAATTTCACAGTATTTTAGATCTTAAAAGCATCAGAAGAAAAATTTACTTTATACTTACTTCCACTAACCATATATTTGTTTTTATTTATTTTTAGTTCTTATACTTACTTAATCCTCTTTTTTAATTTAAAAGTTTTTAAGACTCTATAAAGTGTTTCTTCTACTTTTATACGAGGTTTCTTAATCTTGGGCAGAATCTCTAAATCGATACCTTATAACTTTAAGTTCCCCTTACTGACATCATCATTTTGAAGTACCCGAGCAAACCGCTTTATCTCCTTTACATATTCTACTTTATAAAAATCTTTACGTTACTTTATTACAATTGTAGTCAGTCTATGCAAAACTATTTTGGTTGAGATCACTTACGAAATGAGAGATCAATAAACTGTATAAAATTTTTTGAAAATTTTGAAAGCCAGCTCTATTAATAATTGTAAATATATGGCAATCCATCCTGAATTTATTATTTGATGAAATAAAATAACATTTCCGAATAAAAATACAAAAACCTTAAATTATATCTAAATATTTGTAAAAAATAATCATTAAAGAGTTTAATAATATCATTGACTCTTTGACTATCAGTAAAATGTAATTATAAATATTCCTATAAAGGATTTTAAAAAAATTCGAAAAGGATAAAAAATTACGTTTTTCGTTGATTGTCAATTAAAAAATATGGAATTATTATAGTAATTGATTGCCATCCCCTTCTGTTTCAGTCCAACCAACTTCAGTTAGGGTTGTAGATGAGAGCACGAAACAAACACTGGAAGACGGGCGTGTATTGGGCCCGGTAATCGAGGGCTCGGCAATTGCTCTGAGATGCGAGAGTGGTAAAGGCAGACCGGTACCAACGGTGGAATGGTATAATGGCGAAACGCTGTTCATATGTAAGATTTTTAATTAACTTTGGAAAATATACTAGAAAATACTAGTGTATCTTTTACATTTTAAATCAAATTTATTGATGTAGTTAATTTTAAATAATCCACGAAATTTAAAAATTTTCTTCAGTTGTTTAACCAATCGTTAATGGCTGATTGTCAATATTAGAAAAATAGAGGTATTTTTATGACGATGCTAATATTAAATTAAATTAATTATTCTTAAATTTTTGGGCTTTAAAATCATGAATTTATAACTAATTTTAAAGCTTACAAATGCGAGTTAGACACAGAACTTTATAAAAACATATTTATATTAATCAGTCTATAAACTGGAATAAAATAGTAAAATTATAGATTTACTCATAGCTTTAATTTGCATAAAGGGTAAAGATTTTTATATTAAAATTTATTAGTGAAAAAATACGTTTAATTTTGAGGCATCATTTTATTTTTATTAGCAATTTATCGAATGTAGTTCTAAATATAAATAGAAAGACAACTTGATAAGATTGGTTATCCGGTGAGAGTTGAACTACTATTATATTGCTGTTTACTCAGAGAAACCGACTTTTATACTAATTTCAATATACAATTAGTCAACATATTTCACTTTACAGCGGAAAGTTTATCGGAGCTGGAGGAACACGAAATTGGAACTGGAACTGGCATACTTAATCTCGTGGTTGCACGTAGTGAATTAGGCGCTACATTTACTTGCAAGGTTAGCAGTTTAGCTCTCGCTGAACCACTAAAAATCGACATTAAATTGGACGTTCATGGTAAGATTCCAATTATCATAATTTGAATGAGCTATATTGTTTCTGAATGGCATTACTAGTTGGAAGAAATAACTGCAAACAATTATAAAATTATATTCAACAAAAATATTTTTTAACAACCATTTTTAAAAATTAATTTGTAAAGACTGCTTTAAAAAGACAAAAATATGTTTCTCACAATTTTTTTTATAAAAAGGCATGGAATCCTTTGAACATTCAGAAATGATAAATAACTTTTTTTTATAAAACTGTTACTAAATAGCGCGATTATTTATACACTGAAACATATTAGTCATATTCAGTTTTGCCTACAATAAATAATGGAGTTTTCGTTTGAATTAACATGTATCAAATTCTTACTACCTGTAAAGAAAATAAGTTTAGTTTCATAAAAATAATTTTTAATGATTCAGAGAATAAATTTTATTTCTAATTAATAAATCCAACGGTCAATGCATTAATTTATAATAATTTCAAGAATGCAATTATTGAAAACGTGCTTTAACATTTTGAAAAAAAGCTGCTGTGACTTAAAAAAGTAGCGAAGAAAATGAAATCGTTAGATTTAATTTAGTCTACACGATTATAATCAGTAACGTTTCTTCAACACATATACTCCTGGTGGATGACTTGGTATCCATCGTTTAGATCGTCCAATATTTCATTTTAGCGAACTATATAATCTTCAAAGTTGTTGAATAGCCACTGTTCAATATGCTTATTATCAAATAGGAGTCAATTTCAACAATATTCGCACATAAATTGAAATCCTTTGGTGGTATCTAATTATAATTAATAATAAAAAATTATGACTTTGATAATGCTAGATAAAATATCTGTCGACTAATTCTCCCTTAATTTAATTTAATTTGATATCTTAGTTAATTATTTTATAATTTTTAGAAATACTTCTAAACTCGAAAGCTATAAAGGAATATTTTGATCCTAAATTAATTCTCATATAAATTTTCTTACTTACGACTACTTATAATAAAATAAAAAAAATATTTTTTAATTTTTCTTTACCATTCGATGGGGAAATAGATAATTAAAAGTTATAAATAATAATTAAATTATTTAATTTAATAACTAATACAGTTCTAATTGAGTGAGCATGTAATTAGTTGTTATGTATTGAATTATAAAATATATTGTTCTTGAAATTAACATTAAAATATTAAATATTCAACGCCCAATTCAAGATATAACTTAAAGTTTTAATTCTTAATTCAACAATGGAACCTTATCTTATAAACACATATTATATGGTAAAAAAATACATTATTAACACTATTACACATAAAAAAATTAATGAGTAGCTTAAGTAATATTTTAAAACTAATAAAAATTGAATATATAATTCTAATATCATAAATAATTGCTTTGTCAAAACTAAGTATTTTATATAAAGTTAATCATTTAGAAGGATTATAAAATTATATAAATAGTTTTTCTCGAACCATTTATTTAAAAATTTATATTTTTCCAATATTTTGATATTTCCGTGGATCATTAAAGACGACTAATTGAAGAAAAATAGTAACAATATTTTAAATCCTAATGGTAGTTCTTTATTGATGTTAATTTGAAATTAACTGATATTTGCGGCTTCAAATGTATTTAAATTTTGTGCATAAAATATTTAAAAACATTTTTCTTAATTATATTATAACAGGAATCATAACTTTTTTATTTTAAAAGTTCTTTAGATAAACTTTCTGTTATTCATGAATTAAATATATAGAAATAATTTCTTCGTTAAAGTTCAAAATAAAAATATTTATGAATGTTTCTAAGAACTATTTTTGTAATTTACTAATATAATTAATCTATCAATATAATATAAATAGTGAAAGAAAAATTATATTAAATGTCAAAGTGTGATAAATAACGTTGGACTATAAATAAAAATAAAATTTTTTTAAGAAACTATATCTTATATCATTGTTATCCAAAACTATAATTATAATGCCTATAAGAATTTTAATTAGATATTAATTAGTGTAATTATTCAAGTGATGTTCCGAGTGTATTGGATTTTTAAATAATCACTCAAGGATAATGAGCCAATTTTATAAGAATGCAAGTAAATAATAATTAGCAGAATTATATTCAACACAATCGTTTGTTTAATGTTTATGTTAATCTATTTACTCGATTGGTCTAATTCGAGCACACAATTTCACCTCCATTAATTTTACGCAGACCAAAACTAATGTCTCATGCTCCAGATCATGCAATATCTCAGCATTACAAAGCAACCCCATATTTAATAAAGAAGAACACACGGTTGCAACCACATACACTGCTCTACTTTTATAAAATTTTATTGCTATCAAAATCGTAGTCTACTATCCGACGCCGTAATTGCCAATAGATCAAGCACTTAACCAAATGAATAAAGCTCCAAAACACAACATCCAGTATTTTAACGAGTTTTTCCAGTGCACTAAAACTACGGTCGCTTCTCCTCTACTTACGCCCTTGTTACTTCCGTCTGGACGTTTCATTATGGGAATTGCGTGTCACGTATTTATCGTTGTCGCGCTTTCACTTTATCGATGGCAGTCAGGGAAAGCTGAAACCACTTCGAATGCACGTCTCTGCAATTGCCGCGCTAACGTGGTTGCGCTTGACAATTTAGGAGGCTGACGCTCTGTCGTGAAATCTACCGGCTTGAAAGTCAAAATATAAGGGGTTGGGCTAACTTGCCTTAACTGATTTTCTAACCGCGTAAATGTATGCAAATGCATGCCCACGAAGTCGGTGGAGATTTGAAACGACGCAAATAGGCAGATTCGACTTCTCTCTTGTTACATGCTCAGGTATTCGACTAGAAAGGGGTACGTGCGCCTGTGTCGAAAAGTAATATATAATGATTAGTAAGCTCCGCGGAAAAATATCGATCAAATAATATAATTGAGATGGATATACGTAATTGGTATTGTTCATAATTAAAATGCGTAAATCTAAGAAAAACGAAATGAACGTGGATTAGCTTGCAATGAATTCGATAAATTGAATTCGAATTGATTACAACGTACTCGAGTGGGATTATATTAAACTATATTAATATAATCTTCAAATGTCGATGAATTAATAATTTAAAATAACTAACCAAAGATCAAATAAGTGTTGATCTAGTGGTAAAATATCATCGTGCATTTTATTGACGTAGAATAATTACTTTATATTAAGAGTTAAAAGTTAATTTCGTTTTAATAAGAGAATAAAATAGTTTTTAAGTGCTTTAACAACATTATTTAAGTAACTTTAACTATTAAATATCTACTCATGATTGCCTGTTTCGTGGTATAATTATTGCATAAAGAGTTAGAAATAAAATTAACAAAGTTATCAAGAAAAAAAATTTTTTTAAATATTAATTACCTTTATCAATTCAAATATATTGTACTAATTTTATTTGCAAGAAAGATACGCTAAAATTTATTGCGATTGTTGTAGAAAGTTTTTTAAGTAACTTCATCAAAGTTTACAATTCTTAAAGTTCGTTCTACCTTAATGACGAAATTAAAAGGTGCAAAGCTTTAACCAAGATTCTCAACCTTCATGAAACATCTTCTAAGGAAACTTGGAATCAAACGCTAACTTATTTTCGACCAAGTTTATATTAGAACTTGGGTTAGCTTTGACATTTGTTTGCTCAATTTATGCATCTTCTTCAATACATATACATACACATTAATCCTATAATTAGTATATACATATCAAGATTAATAATGTATGCAAAAATATTGAAAAATATTTGTACTGAAATTAGTAATATTAGAATGAAAGTATAAACAAGCAAACATTAATGAGAATAAATAAGCTCAGATTTAATATATTAGAATTCGAATTAGAACGTAAAAAAAAATATACATTCAAACAAAAGAGATGCAAAAAAATATATAGAGCTAAGCTTTTTTTAGAAGATACGAAATTAAAATTATTTCTTTTCTAAAATCATTCTCGTTTTAAAATTCGTATATAGTTTAAGAAATAGACAATTAACCTGAAAACTGCATTTAAGTAAATTTATATAAAGATTTATGAAATAATATTAAATGTTAATGAAAAAAGCTTCATAAAAACTTTACACAATAAAGATAATAGTTTATGAAATAAATTTAATACTTTCTTGTATACATTTCTGATATATCACATCTGTGCATAAAATGACTAATTTTCTCAAGATATCATCAGTTTACAGAAATCAGTCTCCCGGTGTTAGAACGTATTAAATGATATTAATTAAAAATTTTACATTGGAATATACTTTACGCTATCAAATTCAAAAAACCGTATTATATAAATATTTGAAAGCTGTGTATATATTATTTATGTATTTATTATATATGTGTTTACTAATTGAATATAATCAATGTACGAACAATAAAATAATATATAAGTAAATTGATGAAATTTAATTATAAAGACTTTCAATATAGATTGAATAACATTTATAAATATGTGTAAAAGTTCGCACAACTTTAAGTGGAAATGGAAGTCGATAATATTACATTAAAAGCTAATGTCAACGAAATCCTTTTAACTTCTTGAATTTTAAGCGCAACTGCAGTATCAAGCTCCGAGCCATACTTCAAGTACTAGTGGTATCTTTTTCACTTTCTGAGTGAGACAAAAGAAATAGGAAGGTATGAGAAAAGGATAAGGTGAGAAAATAGTAGAGGACATCAAGCTTTTTCTGTACATAAATAAAAGAAGTAAAAGAAGTAATCAAAATGGAGACAATGGAACAAAGACAATAGTGAGAATATGGAGTAAAAGATTTAGAGAGTATTGAGTGAAAAGACAAGTGCGCATAATCGACAAAATAAATAAATAAAGGAGTGCATGGATAAATAAAGAATTTCCAGCAATTTCATTCTAATGGAATGAAGAGATGCGAAGAAAAGAGAGAACTGCGTAGAAAAAGAAGGATAAAGTAAAGCAGAAGTAAGTAAAACGGTAAATTGAATGAAAAGATGCGTATGAGAAATTAGGACAATAATTATAAGCATAAGGGAAGGGAAAGAAATGAAAGTACAGTGACTTTGTTAAAGCATAGTGTTAGCCCACAGTATTTCTCAGAAAATTCTATGTTTAATTACATAAGACTGCAATCTAACCCTCATCAATTCCGTTTATCCTCTTTGTTCATATAATAGATTTTCAAACCGCGTACGTCCATTTAATCTTTCTTTATGTTAGATTTCGTAGCCTTACGAGCGCGACCTTCATTTGATCTGTCTTACCTATTTCTGTTTCTCTCTCTCTCTTTGCCGCTCTGTCTTTATCTCTCTGATTCTAATTCCATATTTGTTATCTTAATTCATTTTATTTTCCATAGTTAGTTATAGTTCATGAATAGATTTGCATATATTTTGTAAAAAGAGTGAAATCGATATCAGAGCTTCGATAATGGGTTACAATTAAAAATATCACTATCCTGAATAAATGGATTTTGCTTATCGATTTTTCATTTTGAATTCTTATTGTTACTGTGCAATTATAATTACACGAGCATTTAGAAGATAACGTTTATTTTTTTATAAACATTCCGTATTAAATATTAATTACAGTAAATTAATTTTGCACATGAGTTAATATTTATATAACGGAGTTTCTCATTAGTTCTAGTTATATAAATAAATTATTTAATAAATTCAATTCAGAATAGAAAATAAATATAATTTTGATAATATTCGATTATAATAGCAAGAGTTTATGACCTTAAAACTAGTAATATTTTGATTTTCCAGAAGCTATATTGTAGAATAAACTTTACTTCTCATTCAAAGAATTTATCGAACAATTTATCATTTCAATTTTTTAAAATATATATATACATATATACATAAATTCATATTTGAATATTTAAAAACTAACAGAAAATTAAAAGTTTTATCTCAACATAATAAAAAAGAGATTTTTAAGGCAACTTAGAAAACCTATACTTCGTGAAGATGTAATTTTTGTAATAGTTTGTCAAATATTTGTTTAATTAATTTTTTCTGGTAGTGTAGAAATTACACAATATATGATGAAATTCAAGAATTCAAGTGCCTCTCATTTATTTATATTCTATAAAGAATCACGGAGGGAAAAAAGCCTCATCAACAATGACCGTTTCAAATCCACACGTATATGTAAATAGCACCGCTTCGCGTCTGGTATTCTGACTACAGGTATAAACGAAACTCGAGAAATTCGAGAAATGAGAGGAACGTAAAGCTTATATTTCAAAAAATATAGCACCGAGAAGAACAGAGAGAACAAGGTACTATTACCGGTGCTCAGCTCGTTTGTTACTACTTTTTTCATTTCACGAGATAGTGATTTAGCGATGTAAAGAAATCCGCGATTGATACTCGAGAAACGTACATGAAAATAATCATAAAGTTTTTTAAGTTCATTATACATCGAGCTTTTAAGTTTAAAAGTTCAAAAGTTATTTTCAAATTTTTTTGGTATTTGGTGGTCCTCTTTTTACATGTTTTTTAACAAACGTTTGTTACGAATTTTGATCCATAAATTTTAAGCATTATATGAGCTATTGGTTACATACGTATTTCTAAATGTTCAATTAAATTCGACATATATAGAAATATAGTAAATATTAATAAAATTTTTATATATTATGAAGTTACTTCGGAAAACCACAAAGCTAATATAAATGTTAGCTGTGCATAGTATTTCTTATTATTAGTACTTAAAAATGAAATATTCCGTTCATTTAAATTATGGTATGAGATAAAGATTATTGGTTATTTGTTGGTGATATATTTCAAATAATCTAATAGATTATAATAAACCCTCACATGGTTGATAAATAAGATAAATACAAATAAGAGAGTATTTCTGAAAATTGAAATAGCATTAAAAACTCTCTAGTCTTTTCGTTAAAAAACTAAGATGTTTTTTTTTTACTTTTCACTTTATGATTACAAACTTTATGTTCGTATTATTTTCTTTTATATAATATAATATTTTCAAAAATGGTTTTTTATAACTAGAAATGTAGTGTACAAATTAATTATATTATAATAATATTTCAGAAAAATATATACCAAAACTTAAAACAGGCATATATTAATGTATTATAACCTTGCAGGTTCAATAAAAGTATTTTTTATTTATGAAATCAGAGAATAGTTGTATTTATGAAATGAGAGAGTTGTATTCCACGCTCATCTTATTTCGAAAATTATTTTTTATTTCTTATTTCTTGTACAGTTTGCTCTATAAATAATAAAACAGATTAAGTTATAAAAAAGATTATATATTTATAGAACAAATAAAAATAAAATAGTCATACATTGTGGTAAAAAGTTCATTTAAATTTCAGATGAGAAAATATAGATAATTTGAGCTTAAATGAAAAGTTATAATAGAATGAATATAATATATAAATCTAACAAAAATCATTATATAGAAAATAAATGTAATAATATACTATTTAAATTTCTCAATACATATTACAATATCATTAAGATAATAAAGTAGATATAGAAATATAAAAAATATGTTATAGGAAAATTTTGGAGATGGCATGTGTACATATACTAAGAAGATATTTAATACCTAATTTACACATTTAGTTTATAATATATATATATATACATATATTATAAAGAGGAATTATTAATAACAGGTTACTTATTATTTGATGTGAAAATTATAATATATCGGTATTTAAAATTGGAAAAAACTTCAACAAGAATAAAAATAAGAAAGAATAAATAAATATAGTAACAAAGATATAAAAGAGCATTTAATAAAAAAAAAAAATCAAATAAGAACAAATAAGAGAAAGTTGATAAAGTAAAATTAGGAATAAAAAAAGTTTTTTTAAATGCGTTGAAAATTTTAAAAAATATACAAAAAGATGCACCCAAGAAAATATTAAAACAATTAATTATTTTACATTACAGAGGAGAAAAAATTTAAGAATAAAAATTACTTTAAGATAAAAGTTCCAAAAATTAAAATTAATATCTAGAAATTTGAAGAATTAGAAAACGATATGCTTAAATTATATTGAATATTTTTTGCTTAAAAGTATTTGCAGTATAAAAGTTTTTATAAGATATAATTTAAAGCAATATATTTAAATTTTATAAAATATTTTGATTTTATGCATATAAAAATTGAAAATAAAGGAATAAACTTTAAGGATAAATAGTATTAAATAAAAAAGTCATATATATATATATATTTATACATATAAAATACTTATACATTGCTTGAAGGAACATAATATAACGCAGTTTAGATATTCGTTGATAATTCAGTTTATATTAAAATACTTTATATATATTAAAATAATCAAAGGCAGTTCTAAGAAAAAGAAAATAAAGAAAGAATAAATAATCTGTTTAATACGTCACAGAAAAACATTTCTTGATGTTGTTTTTAATATATCTATAAAAATATGTTTGTAAAGTAAAAAACAATTTATTATGACGAGATCAGAAAAAAATCCAAAAATTATATATTCTGTTAAATTTTAACATAAAAGTTATAAATTATAAATAGAAAAAAAATTAGGCGCAAAAAGGAAAGGAATAAATAATAGATTCAAAATAATGAGGGACTATATATTAAAATTTTCGTTAGTATGTATAGATAATGAATTAGAGTTGGTGTTAGTACATTAATAGTATTTCTTATAAAATATAGATGGTAACAAACCTCTTAATGCATTTATAATTGGTGTATAAATATTTTACGTAAAAAAATTAATCACAATACTAGTAAAAGCATAAATAAAATTATGTAATATAATTAAATTATCAGATACTTTTATTATAAACTTAAAATATTGTTAGGTTGAAAGGTGACGAAAGAGAAAGTGGAATGAAATAGAGGAAGTGTCAGAAAAATGCATAAAATAGGTTTTAAATATATATAAGTCGAATTTATGATGTATTATTCTGAGCGTTAAAATACGAACTAAAAGTAAAGGAACTAAAAGAATGAGATAAAATAATAAAATAATTTTTCCATTTGAAAATAAATGTAAGAACTGAACAGAATTTATTTTTAGAAAAAACAATTTTGAAATAATTTCATATTTTAATATTTGATATTGTACAGTTTTGATAATTTTAGATATTTTATTTAAAAATTAATAAGTATGGAAAATAGTAACACAAGCAATGATTAGAAAATTTTTGCATATTTTTAAATCTATATAAAATCAAATAATATGACTTTTTTAAACGAACCCTTTTTTGTAACTTCAGAATTGTGTATTATTCATACACATAAATCTAAAAATTCATTAAATTAGATTTTAATGCAATTAAATAATGCTAAGCTTATTTATATATTATTATAATTCCTACTATTAAAAAAAATTCTATTATTTATTACTGTATTTTAGAAATGCTTGAAAAGTTCGATTAATTATTGAAAATTTTAATATCTTCTTAGATACAACTTCCAAATTTATTTTAAAATGTAACAAATGTATGTAAAAAATATTTCAAAATATTCGCAATAACTATTCTGAAATTATACACAATATATACCCTTTATGAATATATGTGAGATTATATAGTTATATATCTATTCACTAGTAGCAGAATGAAAATAATAATTATTCACTTATATTATAAGATGCTCCTCATTAATTAGATCATTTGAAAAGTAGTTTTATAAATTCTCAATAATTTCAATTTATGTTTATAAAAAAACTTGCAGTAACATCAAATACAAATCGACAGTGGAATTTTCAAAAACTGAAAATAGAATTAGAAAAAAAGAGTACATAAAAATAAAAATAAAAAATGTGAATTCAGATTCAATTATTCAAGTGATAAGAATATAAATGAATACAGATAGATTTATTTGCTATAATCAATCATAATTTAAGAATGACTACTAAAAATAAAGAAATCCACAATAGATTAACAGTATAATTAAGCACCAAGATTTCATTTCATTTCATTTTATTAAAATCTTGAAGCTAGTACAAGTTTTTTTTAAAGATAAATTCTGATAATATTTTTTTCAAGTTGGAATAAGAAGTAGGTGTGTTTAGTCAAATTTATTTATAAAATAGTTCAAAATATATATAATTTTGATAAATATTCAATATAAAAAATGAGCATTGTATAATTAATTATTAATGATAATTATAAAAATTTCGATATTTTTAAAGAAAAAAAACACATACATTTATTATTAATATTTTTACTTTTTTCATAAATTTAATCATTTAATAAGTGAAAATATTTAAAAATAGAAGGGAGCTCTCAATACATTTTTTTAGTTTATAGATTACAAACGAATTTTTATTTTAAAAAAACTTTTAAAATAATAAAATGATATTTTCGTTAAATGGTTAAAATGAAATTGAGTCGAAAAAAGAATTGTTGTATATCGATATGTTAATTTTATAATGCAATTCAAGCTTGAATTTAGCGAACTAAGGAATTGCCAAAAAAACAATGCAACATGCATTCAATGAAAATTCGGTAAAATAAGATAAATATTTTCTACATTACTCTTTAGTTGATAGATACCTGTATAGACATATAATCCTGGCAATAGAGTTCTAATAGGTTAGCAAATGCATACGGCAGTGGATAAAACATAATTCTTGTGGTAGATTGCATAGAACTCGTAAATCTGGTGAAGAAAGAACAAGATAGAAAGAGAGATGGCAAGAAACGAAGACCTAGTCAAGAACAAAGAAAGAGAGGAAAAGTGCGCGAGCGAGAGAAAGAGAGATGGAAATTAATCAAATCTCAGTGCTGAAATGCCAACCTATGCGAAAGCACATATTCGAGTTCATACAAGATACCACTATACCGCCTAACATGGCCTGAGAGATTGAACTTCGACCTAGTTCGCCTTCTTGTCTTCCTTCATTGCGTCTGTTTTCCTGTCTCTTTCTATTGATGTTGGTTCATTTAAGTTTTTTTCACTTCCCTATGCTTTAATAAATTAATAAATTCTTTTCTTTTATTACCGATTTTATTCTCTTTGATATAGGACAATCACACGTTCTAATTAATAAGAAAGCGAATCTATTTGTTTTTTTAATAAATTATTAAGCATTTATTAAACTTTTCGTCTTCGAATTATTTAAGTTTGTGATAATTTTTCAACTTCGTTCAGGCATTTTATTACATACGATTCTTACTGTGATGTATTTTATTTTATTTAAATATATTAATATGTATATTATAAGATTTTATTCGATTAATGAATAGGAGTATTTAAATAATTTCAAAAATTAAACTTAAATGTATTCATATTGGTTTACATTTAATATTTATCTTAATTCCGAAAACTGCATTCAACTTTATTAAGCCTGTAAAAGCAGTACTATTTACTAATACTAGAAACTCGGTAAAATTTATACATCGACGTACATGTAATTATACATTTTTATAATTATTAACATATTAGTTAAATAAACATAAAATATGAATGTAGCGCGTAAGAATAAGTAAGCTCGTATAAGTTATCGCGAAGAGATATTTAAATAAAATTATTCCTATTGTTGCATCCTATGTGTGACACAAAACTTTGTTTGAAAATTATTATTCCTTAATTTCTAAACTTGCGTTATTCGGTTTGAATATCTTAGTATAATTTAATTTAGTAAAGGTGAGGTGCAATGAGGCGTAAGAAACGAAGCAATAATAAAAGGTTTTTTAAACCATAAACAATTCAATTCACGTTACTTTTAACAATATATCTCTTTTTGAAGCTCTTTGAAGAAAAAAGGTAAGAAATGCATTTTTCTTCGTTATCGTTATTTGTCGCCATGCATAAATTTTTCCTCTTGCAAGTTTTTTTTTATCAGCCTATATCTCTCTTTTTTATTCTTTTACATATAACATCCGTCTTACGATTTCCATCTCCCGTGCAGCTGTCTCCTGGGTTTCTTCGATTTTGCTCTGTCAATCTTTTGCATCGACTTTGCATCGGAAAGATAAGCGAAGAGTATGGAATATTATCCAGCTATATTAACTGACTGGAGCTTTTGCTCCTGTATATGCAGTGTCAAATTTTACCATCGTATTGAGGCGAGAATCCTTCTCTTATTCAATAGTGAATAATACGTTTACGTGCACATACTATAAGTGAAAACTTTCTAGTTTAAGTCGAAGTAACCCGCATAAAATTTAAATAACATTGAATTCTTGTGGATGATGACTGTATCAATATTTTTAATGAGTGTTTTTAATGCTTCCAATGTTTCCTTTTCTTTATAATCTTCAGGCTTTCGTTGTATTTTTAAGCATACGAAGTGAAAATATATACAAAAAAATTAAAATCAGAATTTATATTTATTTTGAGATTTTTTTAAAAATCTTTAATTAATATAAGAAATAGTGATACCTTGTATCAGTTTATAAGTTTTGAGGGAACTCGTTTCACTCCTTTATACCGCAGAAATTATCGGTACATGCGCATTAAAAAAAACATTGTTCTAAAGATGAGAAGAAAAAAACGTCAATGTTGCACTTACCAATGATTCGTCCCTCGTCTATATTGATTTTAAAAATACCTGAGATATTTTAAGGTGAGATCAGAGAGCTTTAACGTCCTCGGGAAATTCAGAGCCAATCGTTTTTGAGTAAGAGCTTCTCAAAGGATTAATGTCACCAAGTGTTCTAAGTACCAACCTTATAAATAATATATTTCGTTGGATAAAAGGGATAGTGTTACTGTGTACGTGTGTCGGTAAAGAGAGATAGAGAAAGTGAGTAAGCCCATACGAGAGGCGAACATCTCTTTTATTAGTAAATTCACTTTATTCTTCTTTATCCATTTAAATTCTTAGCTAAGTAGCGACGGAGGTTTTCTCGTGTGTTAAAACTATAAACATTACAAGTCTACTTATTATCTGAGTTTAAAATTTTTTAAAATGCACTTTTGTAACTGATTCTGTCTACTTTCTACATCAAAAATTAAACTTATTGAATTTGTTTGAAAATAAAGTACTTATTATTATTGATTTTGATCTCATCGAATATAAATGTTTTTCTTTTTAGGATACTAATGCCATCGTGTGGGTCAAGAAGCTTTTTTATAGTCTAAACTTTCCAGTCTTGACTTATGTGTGCAAGTCACAAAAGTAGAGTAGGAAAGTTCTTGTATTTCTATGTATGAAAGGAGTATCATAAAGAGCTTTGTTATAAACGAGATAGGCTCAAGTTAAATGACAATATTTCTCGTTCAGATAACCATTGAATACTTCAGTTATAATACATACATTTATGAAGTATATAATTTTTTCACATAATCGATAAATTTTTAATTTACTCAACTATATAAGTCAATATAAGCGTACAAAAGTTTAGTTTAATTCAATCCACCATCCATTAGGATTGAATTAGAAGCATTATTAGATCTTTTAAATAGAAAAGTACGATAATATTTTGATATTTTATATCTGTAAAATTTTCAGTAATTTATATTAAATTATGATGATTTCATCGACTTATTAATGTTTATAAGCTAATCAACAATAACGCAGTTTATTTAATAATTATATTTTACAGTTTCTAATAAAAAATATTAAAGTTTTATTTATGTGTATTTAATAATAATGCTGAATTTTATCTCGTATTTTTTTTAACGACATTTCTGATTACAAATAATAGAATTAAGATACATATTTCAATCAATAATGTAAATTGTAATAGTTTTGATTAAAGCAGATAATATTTTAATTTTCTTGTCAAATAAGTTTAACTTTATGGGGAATTTAAGAATATGTTATAATAAACAAGTTAAATTAAAGTCTTTTGTCCAATGTTTTTTTCTTCTGCATATACAGATCGATATTAATTATTATAAATTTTCATTAAGAATTGATATTAATTTTAATCTCCACATAATGAATAAGCGAGAATTTATTGATGTGACATACACATTCTAATACATTAGTCATCTTCATGTTTTATAATGAACAAAGCAAAGTTACGGACAGAAACTATTCACATTTAATTACTTGTGAATGTCGATTTCTTTCTTCCTCTATGTATATATGGTTTATTATTCTACAAAAAAGTTCATAAAGGAAATCAAGGATTACGTTACGTGGATTATCGGATTACGCTCTTTAAACTAAAATTTCTCGTGCGCATTAAATCATTATATTATTCGTAAATTATAAAGAAAGTACAAAGGAATGACATGCTTTAATCCTCTGTGTTCCTAATTCCGTAAATAATGGACTGCCAAGTGTATTTAAATTGGAGCACCATGCTCGAGCTACTATATTTTCCAACGATCTGTAACATTAAAGCCACACATACCAACTGCATGTTATTAACAAAACCAGTGTACAGATTTTTATCGTATAAATCAGATATATTTATGATATATCATGACGAATGTCTTTTTCATGAGCGTTACGTGCATCAGATATACTTATATTTGTAACCTCTATCATTAGTACCAGAATATTTTCTATTTAACTTCAGCGTTTCACTAGAGATTTTTTTAATACTATAGTAATCCGTTAATATTCATATTTCTGATGAAACACATTTTATAAAACTTTGCTAACTAAAATACATTTTCTAGAAATCTAATGAAAGAAAATTCAAATTTTTTCCTCGTAAAACCAAATTATTCCCACCAATAAAATTAACATTCTTCCTAATTAATTAATATACAATAATATATAATTTTTTAATAATAATAGAAAAGGTACCGGCTCTGTAGACTACTAGTTCTAAAGGTTTTTATAATTAAGATGTGTTAGCTATATGAAGAATTATTGTCAATTATCAAGATAATATCAAGCCCTCGATCGTCAGCTCTTAAAGGATTACTCACCACATAGTATATGTGCACAGATACATAAGTTAGTAATCCAAGTTCACTGAAATTCTTCAAACAGATTATTTACCAACACTTGTACAAAACATTCTTTTTACTCTGTCGATATCTCGTTCGCAAAACTCCTGTCAATTGCATTTTCTATCAACTGCTGAATCCTGAATCTCTCTCTCTCTCTCTCCTCTCTCTCTCTCTCTCTCTGTCACTCACTAACTTTTTTCGCTTTTTGACCTTATTTCCTTTCTTTCTATCCGTATTTTACTGTATTGAAGAAAATTGATACCATATGTTACACTATATTTCAAATAGCTTACCTAAAAGATTAGTTGTGGCATCCAAAGAAACAGGATAGGCTATATTACTAGTATGTAACTGAATAGTTACATATAATGTATTACATGTAATGTATCTATTTATGACTAGTGCTTGTGCCTACTTTTGTATCTTTTACAATATTTTACTTAAAAATTGCTAATGGTTTTAATTAGAAGAATAATAATTTATATAGTATTACTGTATAAATTATATTATTAATAATAGCATTACTCTGAGAATTACTTTCATTAATTTCAATAAAGATTTCGCTTAAACTGTATTCCTTGTCCAATAATCTTTAATACATTACAGATTTCACTTTGCAGTTGTATAATTTATGTATCAAAAAATGTAAAAATAATTTTCTGTACATCAAACTAGGAAATAAAATTTTATGATTATTAATATTTATCTTGAAATTTCTTTTCAATTTGCATTCAAATAGAAGATATTTCCAAGAAAAATTTATGAAAAGAAGAAAAAATTATAAACGTTCATATACTATTATTGCTATTGATACAATGCTGTCAGTGGTTGTTATAAAAATTTCTTCATCTCATAATTCCAGATGTATCCTTATTTTTGATAATTTAATTTATTTTTCATATTTATGTAAAAAAATATATAAATATTTATAAAATAGTATCAATTAATAAAAAAATAAAAATTAATTCATTATAGGTATAGAATAAAATGCATATAGCATTATATATATATATATATACGAATATTAATTTTACTAAAAATCATTTTCCAGTCTAATATAAATTTTTTAGTGTAATATTTTTCAAAATAAAATTTAATATATGATCTTATATTTTGATGTTGTCTTATGCAAATTATGTCTTTTTAGAATTTCATACTTAAATAAATCATCTCGACACGACTATAAAGTTTTTTTTTACATTATTTGACTTTATATTAACGCTAAAATTAAAATTTATAATAAAAATAATATGCAGGATTTTTTTAAAATATGTATTAACTTTATAAAAATGTTTGTAGACAATTGTTTGTAGAAATATCTATATTTTTTTGAAAACCATTTAAAATCAGAACATTTCAAACTTTTATAATTTGATTAAAGTTATTTTTTTAAGTAAATTCAGTAATTTTCCTTCTTAAAGCTTTATCGAAATTTTTAAATAAATCCTCTATGTATCAAATTTTAACTTATTGATACTTTAAGGCCTCCATAAATTTCATCGATTACACATCGAATTTCTTATATATTCAATTTCGAACCGGTAGGTAACATAATATGCTCACTGTATTTATATTAAATATTTTATAAAATCTACTTCGTGTATTCTTTGGTTGAGATATTTTCTCTTTATTTTAAAATAATAGTTCTTATAATACTTCGGGAATACTTTAATTCAGTAGTTTAAAAAATCTTTTAATTTAATATACATATATTTGATTTATTATAATTATAACAATTTTTTATTACACATCCCATGTTACGTAATTTTTCAGTAATGTTTTTTTAAAAATTTTAATTGTTATTATAAATTTATTGTATTATTATCAAACTTTTATTAACATAGAACACGAAATAAAATGTTTGCACATAAATTTAAATATATGTTAAGTTACGATTGATTAAGTCCGTATAACGTATAATTAAATCAATCGAGTTATTATAATATATATTTAAAGAGTTTTTGAAATTATGTATAACAAATTTGTATGTAAATATGTTTTTGTTACTCTGAAGAATTTATGAAACTTTACCGGTCGTATAAACGCAGAACTTTAATTTAACGTTTAACATTATAACTTTTATCACGTGTCTCAATTTATAATAATTTATATCGAACTATTTTCTAAATTACGGATATTGCTTTTTTGTTTATATGTAGTTGAATATAGTTAAATTCTCTTATAAATGAATAATATATTTTTTCATTGACTCATAGTTTGAAAAGTTAATAATATATATATATATAATTATAAAATATATATAATTATAAAAAGACAAGTTATCTAAATGTATATTTAAACATGAATTTTGCATCTTATTTCCTTATATAAAATGAGGAGGTTTTATTCTAATTATTTATGAAATACTACTACGTAAATTATGAAGTTTAAAAATAGATCATTTTTTTATTAATTAAAAATTCTTCCAGGCATAATTTCGCTAAAGAATTTCCGAAAATTAAATTACTTTTTAAGTTATGAATACATTACTCACTTATTAGATCAAAGATATGCCTATTTTCAAACTGAAATTCAAGCTATTTGAAAAATATACACAATTTCATAGACATAATCGAAGCTGGCAATGCTTATTTTATTTACATGTTTCTTTTATAATAATGAATTGAATTCTACTAATCTTGATATGAAATTCAGAAAAATTTACTTTTATTGGTTGAAGTTTTTAAGTAGATTGTAGATTGACGTCAAACCTAAAAATAATCTTACAATCTCGTAGGGCTGTAATGCATTATATGAAGAATATTTTAAACATAATAATTAAAAGTGTTTTGTTTATCTAGTGAATACTATTGCGGTCAAGTGCTTATGAAATCACTTTATTTAAAATTCGTTCCTCTTATTATTTTTCTATTATATCATTTATCTGTCATTCGCCTATCTCTACTCCATTCATCATTCCACTGTTGTTTTCATTTTCATATCATTCCTCTAATAATTTATTTATTTATCTATTTTTCTCTTATATGTTTTTATTATGCATTTATTATTATTTATTTATTTCAATATTTATCGCTATATAATTATTTCTACATTTTTCGAGACTTTTTCCACTTTCTATCTTAATTTTTCTGGTTTTATCCTTCTTTTCATCACTCTTTCTATTCTATTTATTCTACGTTTTAGTTCCTTCTCTTTCACACTGTTCACTAAATCTAGTTATCTTCTCACAAAAGAATGAAGTGCCTGTTAAAAGATATAAGAACCGCGAATGAACTGTTTCCTATTGTTAATGCCATTGCTTAGTTCGAATACATACAAGTACCAGTTTTTCCGTTGTGGGTAAGACATTCATATAAACGCAACTAATCCTGCTCTAAGCCATAGTTTGGATTCGATTTCTCGTATCCATTGATGTTTTCTTCTTAACAAAGATCATCACTATTCATTATACTTTATTATGTTTTATTCGTCTTTATCGAGAGTTATTGAAACCATAATTTTATTTTATTTTTAAAAATGTAGAAATATATTTTCATTTAAAAGACAGATAATTTTATTTTTATTCAAATTAATATGTATGATATCTTGGACATAATATAAAGTACGTACCATATATTAGGGCACTAAAAATTTTCACAAAGAAAATTAAGTGAAATAAATGTCACAGCTCTGCTAATTGTAATGAAAAATATTTGACTGTAATATTTTTTTTAAATACTGAAAAAATCATCCGTGTATATGTAGCTGGATCTTGTCTGAAACATCTGTTGACAAGTCTAAAACAATATTCTCAGTCCATTTGATGGAATATTCCTTGTATATATATAATGATATT
Source organism: Platyscapa corneri (assembly GCA_018907185.1). Classification (NCBI taxonomy): domain Eukaryota; kingdom Metazoa; phylum Arthropoda; class Insecta; order Hymenoptera; family Agaonidae; genus Platyscapa; species Platyscapa corneri. The sequence continues at coordinate 524,394 of JACCHW010000058.1, read as the reverse complement.
CTATCTCCATTTCGTAATTATAAAACTTATTATACAAAATATTATTGTATAAATTTGACATTCTATATTTGACATACTTTTGAGTACAATCAAGCAATATTAAAAATAATTTAGCGTTTATTACAAAAATTCGTATGGTTCTTCTTATATTAGTCAGGAAAAGTATATTTTCTTAATTATCATCTTGTGATTATATTAAATAAAAACATAATTTTAATTAAAATGACTACCCGAGTATCGATCATTTTTTACTAAAAATTAAACTTTTTTAGAAACTCTGCGTGTATAAAATTTGAAAATAAAAAAAAATAATACAGGAAATTAGAAATTGTTGCTTATAAATAAAATTATTTCCTAGAAATATAAAAGCAGATTTTTCTATTTATATCATAATTTTTTCAAAAATTCAGAATACATAAGATACGTATTATATTTGTTTCACAATGTTACTGAAATTCCATAATTATGAAGACCATTCGACTCAATTGTTATTTACAATTATCGTAAAACTTTCTCTGCTTAAATTTGCATACTTTTTGTTGTTTTACAGTTCGTCCATTGAAAATGGAAATCAACGGAGTCGTCGGTCACGTGATTCAAGGAACCAAGGTCCATTTAGAGTGCCAGGTGGAAGCAGCGAGACCGGCAGCTAATGTCACATGGTACAATGGCACGAAGATTCTCCAAAGAAATAATAGTCGCTTAGATATGTACGAGACGAAGCTCACTGATAACGTGAGTTCCTTAAATCTGCTGCACTGTGCTATAATTAATATACCCCAGTAATAATTTATGCGTATGTACATATAACTCATAATATGACCGATATTTGTATTCTTAGTTCCCATTGCTCTTTAATATTTCTGTGTGGAAAATTTTTAATAAGATCAAAATACTCCATTATATAGGTGAATAAATTATCTCTGTATTCATTTAAAATATTATTTATTTATTGTCAATATCGACTCGTTAATCAGCCAATTAAAATTGAGCATAAAAAGCCTTAATAAGATTCGAGTGAAATAAGTCATTTGGTTAATTTTTTCAAATAAGCATCAGCCGCTTTCGGTTAAAAGGCATGCGTAATGCAGAATAAAATAAAGTTTTTCATAATATAAGATTGCGTCCAAAATATCTTTATTTTATATGAATCGAGCTTCTCTCGTAGATGAAAAGAAAAATTCAATAGTATTATTTAACATTAATTTCATATTCACTACGTGCAATAAAAATATATATACATATTTTTTATCCAATAAAAAACACACAGTAATTAAATGACAAAGATAATGGCTTTAGACTAAAATATTGGATTGTTTTATTTAATTTACACAAGTGTGATGTAATGAATGAACTATAATGAATAATTTTTTGATTAAGGGTTTCTGTCGATTTTATTTCTCAGCTACTCGATCATACGGGAATCATTCATTTTTTAATAAGCATATAAACTCTATATCGCAACATCGTTTTTTTCTCGAGTATGTATGCGTTTATATTCATCTTTATTTATATATTCACACATAAAATTTCTACCATTTTCCAAAAAAATAATTTCATATTACGAATTCTTTTAATGACTGACAAAACAATTAAAATTAGAAAAAACAATCTGCGGCAGCTGAATGTTTCGAAAGTCCTTGGTCAGAATCACGCCTGTTTAATTACAATACGGTAAAATGTTAGTCAATCGAAATTAATTTTGATCAAACCATGTACTTTCATAGCTCTGCGTGAATTATCGTAAAAAATAAACATTTTTACTGAAAAAGGCAAAGTGAAAAGTGCAAACAGACTGTCATTAAAGAGAAGTAAAAGTCACGTTAATTAGGTTGTTCAAATCGGTTGCTGCAACAGAGAAAGCCGTGTAATACGACCGATCTAGCGGTATAGACGAGAGAATATGAGCTTTCGCTTATTTTTGTAGCCTCACAACTCGCAACGTGAACGCGCACATAGGCACAGCTGAAATACGACGAAGGGAAGCTGGCGTAGGCACAGCTTTGCGGTTATTTTATCAAGCTTACGTAAGCGCGTGCAAGTGTCAGTCGTGCGGCAGCGATGCTCCAATTATGGATTTGTAGCCCTACTATTATTTACCCATCGTATTACACGGCATACAGGGACAGACAGAGAAAGCATAATTAGGTTTATTTGCTGAGTATCTCATTACGCAATGGCTAACACGTACCGATGGTATATACACTTATGGCATTGCTCGTAGGCAACTCACGCGCTCAGCCTTTATTGCCCAGAATTAAATAAATATATAAAACATTATTATTTATTAATATCAAATGGTCAACTTTCGATTTATTTATATATACTCAACTTTTAATGTTACTTGTTTTTCTTAATCTTTAAGATGTTTATGTCTGAAGACTATAAAAATGCTTTAATTATAATTAAATTATAGTTATTTTATCAATATGTTTTTCTTTATAATTAGAATAAATTTTTGATTAATAAATAACTAATTAATATAATATATCAAAAAATATAAATTTAACATAATTTTAAATTTAACCAAATCTAAATTTATTCAAAAAATATTTTTTAATTATGTATTCATAATAATATATTTCTCAAAGTGTCCACTATAGATTGAAATAATTTGTTTAATATATTGATGACATAAATTTTTAATATTGTTATACTTATCTTTATATGTACGTGAATATGGGAATTAAAATACTGGGTTATAGAACTATGTGTATGTTTAATAAAATATATAACATAAAATTCAATAGTATTCTGATTTTGATAACAAATAAAAATTAAAATATTTGTGATAAAAAATCTACTAAATTAAAATAGCAGTTAGTAATATAAGTCTTATTTGTTTACATTCTAAATATTAATAAAATAAATTCTTTTTTAATTTCTTCGGAAAATAAATTCTTCTGTCCTCTATTTATCAAGATATTTTATAAACTATTAAACATTTACCTGAAAGACATATGCTCAAGATTAAAACAAATATATATATCTATTGCAGGATTTTTACATTTCTAGAAAATTTATGACCATGTCACGCTGAATGCTGTGATTTGCATATTTTTAACAATGGTAAATGTGAAGTAACACGTTATATTATTTTATTAAAGTCATTTAATGTTCATAAATATTTACACTTTTGGTGAGTTTAATTTTTCCATTTTGCTTGATTAATATTACGTACAATAACTGACAACAAAAATAAAATTTTAATTTGTAAATTTGCAATAATTTTAAAATAAGACATATTTGTATTTATTATAATTTAAATATAATTTAAAATTATAATAAATTTACAATAAAAGTAAAAAAAATTATGAAATTTATAGTGAGTATTATTTTTGAGTAATTCATTTATTTTAATTTCCAGTGATGTAAAAAATACATATGAGTTTAAGTATTTTTATAACTTTTATTTATAATATGGAAACATACAAGTGACCAATGTTTAAAAGCTTTATTAACGGTTTTTTAAAATTCTCTATAGAAATCCGAATCATACTAATAGATACAATTTAGTTTGTAATAGTAATGGAATTAATTTTATAATTATGCTAGACTATCTAAACTCTTTTGAATACTTCCCATCAGAATAACGTTCATCTATTCGAATTTACGAAGGAAAATCTACATTGATTTTTTTACTACTTCACACTTATCACACTTATGATATTTTATTCATGTACAATATATTACATTCTATATTTGATATATATTATGAATGTTTTACATAAATTTTTAGATTAAATAGGATTCTGAAATATCGCAGTTATAACTTCTAAAATAAAATATATTTAGTATTATCTGATAGTTTAATTCCTGTAGTAATTTTTTCAAAAATTTCATAAGTTTCTTAAACATGAATCTACTCTTGTTATTATTATTATTATTATTATTATTATTACTATTATTATTATTATTGTTATTGTTATGTTATTGTTATTGTTATTATATTATTATTATCATCATCAGTTGAATGAATATCACAATCAGATATTATTACCGTGAGTTAAAATGATTTATAGTTCGACTTATTAATGTAATTGAATATATATTGATGCTTTCTAATAATTAATAATATATTTTTTAATATATATATGTATATATCAATGCATCGTTTATAATGAAATATTTATATACGCAATTATATATAATTTTATAGAAAATCAAAAAATCATAAAAAATATTAATTCCACTAAAAAATATAGAAATTATTCTAAAACTGTATTTATCGGTATCTGACATGTAAATGACAGAACTTTTTTTCCATTTATAATTTTAATTAATCATTTTGATTACTTTATTTTTCTTAGTACATTCAGAAAATATTTCATAAAATTACTAAACACTTATAAATTAATTTAATACATTTTTTATAATTTTATACTACAAATCAAATTTCTCAAATAAAATTTTACAAAATAAAACGTAACTATTTAATGATAATAATTATTGGCATAAATCTTAAACTGTTTCATATTTAGACATATATTTTGTACAATTTTCATAAAACCAAATTATATTAACTAAAAAGCAATATAGAAATAACGAAGTAATAACGAAATAACAAAATAACGAAATATCAAAAGAATGTTCTATTTTACAAATTTGAATATTAATATATATATGTACATGTATATTTTATGGTTGAAAACTGATTGATTTTCAATTCAAATTTTCTATTGCACATTTCATAAGCATGTATATATACACATGTAGAAAAAATCTAAATTCTTAGTTTATAAAAAAAGCTTATTTAAAAAAATGATAAAGCATGTTTATACATATTTGAGAAATTAATATATTAAAACATAAATCATTTTCTATCCTTGATCATGAAATAAACTATCATTTCAATTTTATGTGATCTGTTGTTAAATATAAAGTTGTTTATTATTAAACAAAGATAAATTTCAGTTATAAATTTATAATTATATAGTATGAAGTTTAATAATTTCAGTTATAAGTACCTATGAGTAAATTATGAATAATATTATCTCTGATCACACTTTAATTAAAATTTGTATTAAAATCACTTTATGAAATCTAAAATACAGAGTATTACTATCTACATTAATTAAATAAATATAATTTTAATTAAAAAGCTTTCTGTTTAAATAGTGTTATCTATATTTGAATGTTGCTAATGAGGAAGTGCCGGTTAAGAACTTAATACGAAGAAAGTTTCTGACGTATACATAATTATTTATCGGGCGTAAATCGAATTATATTATCGATTCAAATGAAATTTGAAAACTTAATTTTTCACTTATATAATATTCTTCTGGCATACACAGCCGCACACAAGCGCCCGTACAGAGCATACTCATGTAAAATTTAAAGTATTTTCATGTTGGTTTAAGAATTTTGCCAGTCTGGAGCTGTTTATAAATATTTATTTGAATTGAATCCATTTTTCATGGTTCAATCGCTGTGTTCGATGCACGCGAATGATTTATCAAGTATAAAACCATCCATCATTTTTATTTTCCGAGTATATCGACGTCACCGGCATCCCTTTCACGCTACTCGCTTACTGACGTTCAAAATCAGCTGTCCAACAAAACGAACAATAGTAAGCATAAAATGTTGTAAAACCTGTCTTAAGTAAAGATTTTAGCACGGCTCGTTTTGCGTAAGTCAAAGACTCTTCAAAGAACGGGGAAGCAATTCATCAGTCAGTAATATCATACGACTTACACATCTCTGCATGCAATAACACTAATGTCTTCGCGGTTTTATCATATCTTGTCAATGTCTAGGCCGCAGTACTGAAAATTAAGAGTAAAAGAGTAAGTGCGTGATGTGAAAAAGCACGAGCAAAGCTTCTTGCCCAGGAACTCAGGGGCGTATATTTCAAGGCAAAGGCATAAAGATAAGAGTATCAGGCGAACGCAAACGTGGCGAAATTTTGCCGTTCTTCTGAGCTATAAGTGAGAACATAGAAAGGACAGGGGTGAGGAAAGAGATTGCAAGTGGTTCGAGTAATGGAGCAAGATAATGAAAAGACCAGGGAGCATATTACGTAGAATGAATGGCGTGATTCGAATTGATGTTAGTGGCGAGATTCGAATGGGGTTTGACGAGAGACTGAAACTTATTTTATCCGCTGATCACATTTTCTAAGCTTCTAAGGAATCCTTTACAAATCGTTTATATATCTGTACACACGTCAACGTAACCCTTACAAAACCAAGAATTGACACTAAACTAATGCAATAAGACGGTGTTGAAGAGGTGCACAAAATTCTATCCCATCAAGTCTGTGTGCGAGCAATTCTTGTCTTCTTTATATTATTTATTAAATTTAATTTTTTATATAAGTCACTCAAAGCTCATAATAGTTTAACTATTAAATTTTATTACTTTTCAACACATTTTTCGAGTATTAGATTTTAGTTATAATATATTTCGATACATAACTAAAGTTAATATGATAAATTATCTTAATGAATACTGATGAATGGAGTTTTAAAGATTATAACTTTTAAAAATGTACATAATTTTAGTCTCTTTACAATGTTTACAGTTCTTTATTTAAGGTAATCGGAATATTAAATTATGCATTTATGATATATATTCTTAGGATTACTTTTGAAATACTATTAATTATTTATAATTTAATACATATTACTTTTTTATAAATTTATAAATTAATCCTGGAGTCTCATTAGAATTTTTTTTATTACTAAAAAATCTATGATACATATTGTATTATAATTGTTAGAGACTATACTAGAAATTTATTTTTTTTCAAATTTATTATTAATTTTTTTGTAATAAAATTAGTAAGTGAGATTTAGAAACTCAAAGACTGCTAATTACTTTATTTAAATTAAGAACACATTTTTGCAAGTTTGGTTCAGTTCATTATATTTAACATATATACTTTTGTCAACTTCTGTATATGTAAAGTAATTTTGGCAATTTATAGTTATAATTAAAAATATTGATGATTAACATTATTTGATGCCAGAAATAAGAAGCTGAGTTATATGAAATTTATTTACAAGACAGTAAAAAGTGCATTGTATAATGCTGTTTTCAAAGAAAAATGAATAGGATTATATTTTATGAAAATATTACTGAAAAGGTTTTTTTACAAGATTATTTTATTAATCATTACTTCAAGAGAAAAATTACAAAAAACTTTTTATGCAAATACAAGCTAGGTTTGTAAAATAGAAATAATGTAAAACTAAAATAGTAACTGAAAAGTTAACAAAAGCAAGATATAGTTTTATAATGTGATAAATTTTACACATACATTATAATGTTTATAAATAATATTATTTAAAATTTTCTTTTTTTTCATTATTTTTAATAATCCATAAATGTATAAATATAAATCTTATCGTCTATTAAACCATCATGATGAATTTATGTATAGTTTTTCTGATTTATATTCCATTGAAACTTTCGAATACTACATTAGTGTTCTTATTTATTTTTTAACTTTAATGTGTAAAACAATAGATTTAACGAGTAAAGTTCATTATGATAATATTTTAACAAATTTTTTAACTGAATAAATAATAGAAATTTATATTTATATAAAATTAATACGATTTTCTCTGATAATAACATTATACTTGGTTAATTTCTCCATTATATTATAGCTTTTCTAAAAATTTTAATATATCATGCCGAATAAAAAAGTTACTTTATTTAAGTAGAAAGAAACTTACCGCACTTAAAGAAGATGTGCGTAATGAGTGTGTTTTAAGTGGCTGGCATAAAGGGGAAAGGATACGGCATTTCTACTTACTTTACCAGCTTCTTTTAAATGAAATCAAAATTAGATGGACTTTGACATATTATTTTCTACGTGAAAATCCTGTATAAAAATCCAAGGAATTTATATAGATTTAAAAAAATTTTCGAGTCGGTATTTAAGGAAAAGGAAGCGTGAAATTATCCGTCTTCCCCAAGATCTACACAGTCATCTATTTCTATTGTATATTCAACCTCTAGGAAGCTCTGATGATAAACTCCACTTTCCTCTACATAACCTGGTACGATAATTTCTACACATCTATTTTGTAACGCGAATATCATCATCTGCGTGGGAGCGTCAAGTTCTTCTTGATGCACATAAATTAAACAACTCGACTCCTTGCGCGGGAAAGAAGCAAGTCTCATTCAAGAGTTTTACATTGTGTGGGGAAGCATAGCAGACATCGACCCCATTTGCCGTTACACACGCAACTACTTTTCGCAGGTGGATTCCGTAGTTTTGATGAAAGGTTTCGAGGCCCGCAAGCAAACGCGCACTTCATTACGCCTATTTTTCAAAGTAGACGACTAAGTAGTGCCATGGCCACAATTTCACTTTGAATTGAATTCAAAATAAACAAAATGTATCATTCTGTAGATTTAACAGGGAATACGGGATAATAGTTAAAAATATAACTGTGATTTTTGTACTTAGTATGTACACGTGTGCTGTAAATAAGTACAGGTTCTTACTTTCAGAAAATTGTATATAAGGTTGAGAAAAGTTTTATGATTACTGATACCTTTTATCTTGTTTTGCTTTATATTAGAAGCAATATTGTTATAAGAAAAACATGAATACGTATAATCAGGTTTTTTTAATAGTTTTATAATATATTTAGAAATGTGTTAATTTTAACTAATATGTATGCATCATGCAGAGTTTACGGATTAGAAAACATTTACTTTCCGAAAATAAAATGGCTCCTTGATTTGATATTTGTTTATAAATTAAAGACAATATATTTTTTAAATTGGTTTTGTCACATTTGTTTTATGGGCTAAGTTTTGGTAATTTTCATTTTGGCTGTAAAGATAATTTATTTTAAAGATCCAACGTATTTTAAATTCTGTAATTTATCTTTTTTCGACGTAAGAAAAATAGAATTATCACCACATATTTTTATATTTTATGAAATTAGTACTTTTTTAAACTATAAATTTAAACTACAAATATTATTATATACTAGAAAATTTTTTTTTAACTATTAAAAATTAATTTAAATTTATATTTAATTAAATTTCTATTTCTAGTTATTTCTTTTAATTAAAATAAATAAAAGTATTGTTAAAACTATTGCAAAAGACTCGTCCCGTTCACAGTTATACAAGCTTTTTTAATTATTTAAAAGTATTTTTCGTAAATATTAGTTATTTTTTTCATTGATATTCATCATCTGTATTAATATAAATTTAGTTTAATTTTATAACGATTTCAATGTTATACATAATTTAATACTTTTCTTATTTCTAAGATCACATACATATGAACAAATAGTATTAAAATTTTTCTTCAATTTGAATATAAATAGATTTTCGTATACTATTTTTAGTGTTTCATTTTATTAAAAAGATAAAATATAATTTTTTAAAGTCAAACCTAAGAAACTATTTATATAGATTTTTATATTAAACAGAAAATTTACATTTAATAAATCTAAAAATACGAGTATTACGGGGTATTTTTACATTTTACTGATTGAGCGTAAATTTTGCTGAAAAATATTTTCAAACATATTGAAGTGAAAGTATTTTACGCTTTGGTATGTACAATTGATTGAAAAGAAAAACTTGGGTAAATAATGTTGCTATCTTTGCGAGATACAATTATGAGCGCGCGCAAACGTAGTAAAAACCATGACGAAAAGCTAAAAATTCTTTAGTTTTTTTGTAGTTCTTTTATGTATTTTCAATCGAATCAGTATAAATTGTATTTGAGTTTAAACAATTACCCTCGTTTGAAATCCTTATAACTGAATAATATGAAATAATTATGAATAATTATGAAAGTTATAGCATCGTTTTATGAACACAGGTAATGATCAGTGAATAAAAACGATAAGAATAAAATGAAGACACAAAGTAAATTTACCGCATAGGTGATAAATGAAAAAAGACAAAAAATAACATAAATTCATACAAATCAAATTGTGGAAAATTGATAATAAAGAGGGAAAAAGGATTTGAGATGAGGAAGTAAGGCGTTAAAGGGAGCAATTATAGGTGGAGTAAAAAGTGGGTTAATTCAGTTCTCGCCTCATTAATTCTCCATCATCAATGGGCTATCGTGGATCCGCTGACGCGAAAGAAATTTTATCGACGCTCGCGCTAGCCACCTTTCCTCTTTCTTTTTGGCTTCCACTTACTATCCTCTTCTCTCATTCTCTTACTTAACAGTGGCTTTTTTGTTCTATTTGCAGGAGGACGGTACAACGCAGACGAACAGTTTTTTAGTCTTCACCGCAACAGAGCATGATAATGGCAAAAAGTTCAGCTGCGCAGCCGCGAATTCGGTCATGCTCAAGGAGGGGAGCAAGCCCATGAAAGAAGCCGTAGTCATCGAAGTGATGTGTAAGTGTGAATCAATTATTATTTTTTTTTCTCTTTCTGTTTTTCGTAATACTATTGTTTTTACGAAAAAAGCCGGCATAGGCCCATTACTGAAAGTCAATTTGAATCAAACCCTGTTACCTCGCTTAATTTACTGGCGAATTCAGATGCGTACTCTATCTATTGTCCTTACTACACTATGCTTCTTTTTTTATACTTTTTTATAGCTTTCAAGGAAACATAATTCGCAGGGTTTATGGTAGTGCTTGACTTTTGACGACTTTACGAAATGCGTTTTCGACCATTCGTGAAATACGTCTGTCATGCAGGAGTTCAGTTTTCAAAGCTGTCTTTTATTCTCTGTAAATGGACCTTTGAGGATCGGGAAAAATCTTTTTTTATCTTAACTATCGATTTACCCCCTGTTTCATTTCAACGTTTTCAAAAGCTATAGAATTTTTACTATTACAAGACTTTCATAAAACTCGTAACAATTTACGTGATTAAGACACTTATACCCGAGTCTTATTCCATCACTAAATTATATTTTTAAAATTTAACTTAATATTATTATAATTTAATTGACCTAATATAATGTAGTATCTTTCTTAGAAGTTGTAAATAATAATGTCTTTTTTTGGCCGTCTTTTTTTAATCTATTCATGCTACTGCTTGTATTTAAATATTTAATCATTTTTCATTTATAAATACGGATAAGACATACGAATACTTACTGAATTTCAGAATTGATTTTTTATTCAAGAGTAATATTACGAATATTTGACAGATTGTTTGTTCATAATCAGAGTTACTTTGAAATGGATTCACTTTTCAAAATTTATTTTTAACGATTTTTGGATCCTTGTTAAAATCAGACTTGTATTTTTTAATTTGTATTATTTATTTTTTTATTGATTTCTCAAATCGTAATATTTATCATATAATACAATATATTTGTGAAAATAAGTAATTTAACAATTGTTCTGATAACAAAATAAGTATTGTAAATGTGTTTATTCACAAAATTAATAATACAAATTTAATTGCACGTAAAAGAAAAAATGTAAAATGAATATGTTATTTTCATAACAAGAATAGCTATAAATTGAAAAAAATACATGATCACAAATAAAAATTTTTTTTAATAAGACTTGAAAAATTTTTTTATAAAAATGAAAATTATAATTTTTAATAAACTCGATGTTGTTTTAATTAATCACCTATTTGGTAATTTATTTCCTAAAAGTTTATCACACTTTATATTAAAGAAATTAGAAAATGTGTAACAAACACGTACAAATATTTTTGCAAAGGTTATAAATATTCCCGATTAAAAATGCAGTCATTTCTTTAAAGATAAAAAATATCAAGTAAAAAATTTTAAAAAATATTTGTAAAATATTATTGTAATTTTTTAAGTACATCAAAATGTTTGTCAATAGGTACTATAAGAGCTTAATCAATATATACTCAGATTGCACCGATGTTTGTTATCATGTATATCTTGTAATATATCGTACTCTGTGTACTAGATTTTATACAAAACATAATGAAAAATTGCATAATATACTTTTTATATAATATACTTTTAAGTCACTGTATGTATTATCAAACACTGCAGATTTTTCGCAAAAAGAAACTTTTTTATAAGGTGATCTTTAAAATAAATTTTTTTTTTTATTTTATCATTATAATATATTGAAACTTTTTAATTATAGCGTAAAATTTATTTTACTTTTAATTAGGATATAAAACTAATTTTACTTATATTATTTTGGCTTACAAGTTGTAAGTTCATTTTTTTTACCTCATTTTGGCTTACGAATTTTAAGTTCATTTTTTCTTCTTCATTTTGGCTTACCAATTTTAAGTTCATTTTTTTTCCATGAGCATAATATTCTGAATAAGATCAACCGACAAACCTTTAATCGATATTTATTAAGCCGACGTCCATCCGTGTATATAAGGATATATGATTAAAGAAAATTTAACAATTTTTTATTTGGATATTCTGTTAAATTATCGAAAATTAATATATTTATTATCTTTATATGAATAATAGTGCACCCGTAATTACTTTAATATGGATAATTTATATAAAAATATTATAAAAATCATACTCAATAAAAGCAAGTTTCTTTTAGGTCTTAGAAAAATTTTACACGTATCATAGTTTAGCACATGACACTCCTCATATGTTCAAATCTTCAACTGAAAACTCCTCTCATATCCTAGAGAAAATCCGTACCTATTCTGTTATCAATGTCATATTACATGAAGGCGTATTTTATTTGCCGAAAAAGACACTAGGCACGATTTATTCCAAGCCTGAAATTATTCATTTTAAGTCTGCATGAAATTCTTATAACTTTTATCCTCTTGGCAAGGCATAAATTCTAGAAAAATAAATACCTTTTTCGAAAAATGCGGTATCAAAATCTTTACTGGACGATTTATAGCACTTTCCAACATGTAACGTCTTATAAAATCTATATGGCATCTTCTAGCATCTTGTTCTTGTTTATCAGCACAGTCCAGAGAATATACAGTAATCCGGCATTAAGACACGTATTTCGCATCTTGAATAAGAGCTACATATGGCAACAAATTATGGACTTGAGTCTCTAAGTTTAAAGTTCATGTAACACTAGCATCTCTTGCTGCTTCCTTTGTATCTAACTTACTACGTATACTACTCTCGTATTGAAAATGTACATAGCTTAATGTACAGAAAGAAAGGGAGGGATAGGGAATAAGATAAACAGTGAGAGAGATACAAAGGGGAATTCCCCAATCAATTATCGACTATCAGCCCGATCGTCTCTCTAATAAATTCTTACGAGATTTATGTACGTACTGTTGGCAATCATCCTGAGCTTTTAAGTAATAATTGTATCCCCTAATCTCCTCTGTTTATTATTTAGATCCCGCTTCGGTCTTTTCCAGCATCAGTGCTTACAAACGTTAATAGATGAAGCGATCTCTTTACTTAATGCTACAACATCTAAACCTCCGTTTTATTGGATTTTTCGCTTCTCTAGTTCAGTTTATTAAATATTATTCATTTCAGTGGCCTTCAATCGTTCAAAGAATTTTGCGTTTTTCAACGATAATTAGAGTTTCATTGATTCTTCCAAGGTTACAAAATTTCTAATCTGATAAATTTTTCATAAATTTGTATCATTCCGTACATACTTTTAATGAACTGTCTTTTACTTTTGATTGGGTGATGACTCTTAAAATAATGAGCTTGCGACGACAAAACCCTTAAGTCGTTTATTATAATTCTTCAATATACAAGGTTTTATTTTTAGTCGACCGGATTATTATTTTGGAATAAAATATACAGAATATTCAATACAAAATATTCAGAATAAACAACTTTTAAACAATTACTTATGAGAGATATTCTGCTATTTCGATAAAAAGCAGATGTATGAAATTATATTACCGTGACGTTTTCTTATACATATTTATTAGGAAATTCTATGATTTTAAATATTAAAATATTCCGTATCATATGATGCGCCTAAAACCAACCAGATTTAAGAATTCTAACTTGTACATGAAATTACTTTTAAATATATTTATTAAATTTAATAAGTTTGTATCTTATAATATAATGGATGAAAAAAGGTTTATAAACACTATCGTGAATTTGTATCTGATTCTAAAATAAATATTTCTATGCAGCAATAATCTTATTATTTGCATATCTAATGTAGAACACTCAAGTTCGAGAAATATCAGTTTCATTAAATCGATATAGTAAAAACACATATAAAAAACGTTTGATGAACGGAAAAGTTTTTTTTTTAAGTGCACGAAGAATACCCATTCACATATTCGCACAGGTACACGCACGAGGTGCTCCGCACCAACAGCATCATGCAAATTCGTCCTTTCTAGACCCACGTCACGTTTTCCTTTTCGTCTCTCTGGAGGCTCTTTACACATCTGGTTAACTAGTTCCCTATATGTACATACTTATCTCTCCTCTTTATGCATATGTGATGTACTACATGTTCGAAGACGACGATAAGGATAGTGACCCCATTATAACGTTATTTCCATGATTTAAAAGACTAAGAGAAGAGAACATAGAATTGTAATTGTGTACATACTAAAATATACGTAAAATTCTATAACGGATAAGTACCAAAGAATTCCATTGAATTTTATTTTTTACTAAGTGCGCAGTAGTTTGTAGTCTGGCATACGGTAGCGAACTATTCGTATATTGAGTCGCTGTGCGCATATGATCAGTTGTATGAACCGGTATTTCAATGTGAGTAAATTTTTATATTTTACAATATATAGAATTTTCAGCTAAAGAAAATAACGATAAAATTGTTATATAATATTAATCAATAGAAAATTATATGGATTTGAAATTCATTCTTTTATAATATAAGAATTAGATTAACTTCCGAATATTATCGATAAAAATAATTAAACCCATTGGAAGAATAATTTAGATTTGCTTAAGTAACTATCAAGATCATAAGTTTTAAGCTCGAAAATGTAATTATAATTAGAATAAGATGAATAGCAGAGCTGGTAATATGAATTTATTCATTTTTTATCTTTATAAAGATAATAATGAAAAATCGTTGAATTATAAAATTAAAATATTGATGTAATTTTTATATGCCTTTATCATTTTTATTGGATTAATAATGTTCCAAATTATTAAAGCTTTTTAAAATATATATATTAGAATACATATTTATATAAAATAGACGTATAATTTTTAGGGTATAAATATTTCAACTTATATTTACAATTTATTAGTAATACTAGTTAGGTCAAAATTAAAACTTTTTTTACATTGAGATTTTTTTTTGATGAACTTAAATTATATAATATGAGGATTGTAAGTCGTAGTAGTAGAATTTCAAAAAATTCACTAATTAATGTTAGAGTTAAAAACATGATAAATTGTTATATTTAACAATGAAAAAAATTTTACTCCATTATTATTTTAAATGTTAAACTCTATTATTCCAGACCCACCAATTGTTCGAATGAATCCTGACAACATCACAGTCAATGAAACCGAGGATTTCCAGTTATTCTGTGGCTACGAAGCAAATCCTGCGACATTGACAAATGTAATTTGGTAAGAAAATATAAGCATATAATATCTGCATTTTACATTTTATATTGCGTGACTCTTGAAGAAAAACATGTAAAATTTTATTCATTTTTTTCTCAAAATAGTTTTTTACTCTATTATAAGGAATAATAATTGTATCTATTGATTTACTTCAAATTTGAAGATAATGTTTTTAATTATATTTTTATATTAACATAAATCAATATCAATTTCCCTATTAATAATAAACCATTTTCATAAATAATTTATTTTGAAAATACACTCAATTTTTTAATAAAAAATTTTACTTTGAATAACACATTCAATATATATATAAAACTTTTGTATGTTGGCCAAATAAAAATTTAGAATTATAAGTACAGTAAGTTTATGTCTGTTTTCAAATATGATTTTTCATTTCTTAAAAATTCCTGTATGTAATTCAATTTAATGCAATAAAATAATTTCTTTGATTTTCAAATATTCATCTACTGCAATTATATATTAAATAAAATAATTTCTCTTATTGTACATATTTATATATTATAAGATCGTAATTTTATTTATTTAATAAAATAATATTAATTGGAAAATTATATCCATATTTTAAGGTAACTATGAAATTTTATTCACTAATTATTTAATATAGCGAAGATATTAATTTATAATATTTATTTTAATTTTTCTTGGCTATTATTACTATCATGAATAAAAATAAATAAGTAACTTTTAAAAGGAAATGATATTATTTTTTAAGAAAAAAATTTGTTTTATTGCAGTAATCAGAATTACTTCTATTTTAAATTTATTAATGAACTTTATTGTTTTCACTATTCATTAATAAAATGTAAACTTTATATTATTAAATTAGAAAGATACTTTTTTAAACATACTTAATATTTAGATTTTTTTACTTTTTATGACAACTATATACTTATATTTCTAATTTAATCATAAAAAAATTATATTTCTTTCATCATGTTTAAGAACATAAATAGGAGTATACTTTTTATGACTACTGCTATTTTATGATATCAACTATCCAATTCAACGAAATACAGTATATATAATATATATTAAAAATATTTTTTATTAGAATTAGATTATTTTTCATTTACTTGTAGTTTATTTTACTTTCAATAATATAATCATTATATTTTGAGTATTACAACCTACATTGATGATTTGCTTATAAATTAAAACTTATATTATCTCTTGATTTTATTGTAGAATACATACTTTCTTTGTACGTTCATTTCTTATAAATAATATTTTGAATATTGACCAAGAATGTATAAATTACGGAGAACTTTATTGTCATTTTTAAAATTAACAATCAGAATTCACAAAAAACTTCCATCTTTTTAGTAAGTTTGATACAAATTTTTTCCAGTCAATAAATGATTGGGTAAGAAAAATAAAAATAAATGGTAAGATGTGAAAAAGATTGATATAATTTCAAATGTTAACAAATACGGCTCGAATACTTTTTCAGGCAACGAGATGGAAAAAATCTTACTTTGAATGAAAAACGATACGAAGGTGGTACGATAGAACTAACTTCGTTGCTAGTAAAGAATGCCACATCCCATGACATCGGCAAGTACGCGTGCATTCTGGAAAATGATTTCGGCGCTTCCAGCTCGCAAGACTTTATTGATGTTTCTGTACTATGTACGTATATAATATCAAATGAATTTTGAAAAACTAAAACAAAAGTCCGGCAAATTACTCGTAAGCATTACTGCGTGAAATATCGGCAATGATGACAATACTGTCCGAACTTGGAGGAAAATTTTTTGTCATATTCAGAAATAGCACAAAGTCATTAAAATATAATTTCTGAAAATTTATGACTAATGGCATTTTTTATTTTCTTTGAAAAGCCAAAAGTTTATTGTGAACCATATTGTAAAATATTACTAGAAAAAGAAAAACAAATTTTATTTATACACGAATAAAGTTTTTCAAAGAGAAATTAATGTTCAGTTATTTTTTGAATATATTAAGTACGCGAATCCTTTAATAAATGAATTTTAAATTAAATATGAATGAAGTACTATAATAAATAAAATGTCCAATAAATGTCGCGTGCACTTTATTAGTTAAAAAATTTTTAAAATTTCATTTTATACCCGATTGAAAAACGAATCTGATTATGCTGTAAAACATAAATCCATTTAATGATTATTATTTACTCTGACAAAAAAAAATAAAATCTCTTTTAATATATTAATGCATTCTTATTATTTGTAATAAAAAAAGATCGTAAAGAATAAACTATTTACATGTCGTTAAAATCTCTATTCAATTATTTTTTTTAATACATCCTGAATTCTTAAATTGCTTAAAACACTTTAAACACTTTAAACTATTTCTTAATGGTATTTGTTAAATTCGTTACATACATGTCTAATGGCGGTAATCAATGGTGTTATTTGCAATTTGAGTTTATAGTAGTTCTCAAAGAAAGCTGTTATATGTTTTACATTATATTTGAATTTCAGAAATTCTTAAATGTCGAAATGTTAAAAATTAACATTGAAATATAAAATTTTAAATTATAAATAATTTTCAATAAACTGTGCTAAAAATAAAGTATTGGTCGTAATAAACTGATATGTAGTATTTATATCTTTGAAATAACATGGATTATTTTGAAAATTAATTTTCATTACAGCCATATATTTCAAATTAGTTTTATAATTAAACAGTTAAGCCAATAAAATACTTATAATTGTAAATAAGGATTTTTAATTAAAAAAGTAATTATCTGAATTACAATAATGTTAAATTGAATACAAATTTATACAAACACTAAATCACAGTAATAAAATTTTAGTGCGTATACCGGAAAATCTTGAATTGATACGAAAAATAAAATTAAAATAAGTTAAAAGTCTTGTCAAACTGAAGTTGAAGATAAGAATTAGCGTCGGACTTAAAAAGTGTAGTAATGAAGTTGCTTGAAAAATATTTCCAGTTCGACCCATGGTGGAAGTTACAATGGAGCCAAACGCGCCCATCAACGAAGCGGCACGCGTTAACGTCTCGTTGAACTGCGACGTGATGGCCGGCAATCCCAGTTACCTTACGGCCGTGCGCTGGTACCTCGACGGCGACCTGCTGAAGGAGCTCCCGGATTGCTCTCGTAATGCTTCTGCCGAGGAGTTCTGTGATATTGATCCGAGCAAACTACTGCTGGAATCGGTGGGACGCTCTTTCCACGGCAACTACTCGTGCGAAGGCAGGAACGACGCTGGCTGGGGTCCAATATCCTCAAATATCCCCATCATTGTCTACTGTATGTATTCGATGCATCTATTCGGCATTTACACCTGCGTATTCCTGTGTCCTGTGTACCTCACATGTCTTATGAACTTATTGTTGACCCTTTGCGACACTTCCTCCACTATTCGTTTCTCATAATAATTGGAAAAGAAGCGAAATTTTTTGAGTAATGGACCACGTTCTCTTGAAAGCACGTCTACGATAATAGGGCAAGTTAATTACTAATTACAATTCTTACCTCATAATACTGACAAATTTTAAAATTAGTTTTATTATAGTATTTAATTGTGTTCTTCCGCTTGGAATTAGTATATTTAAATACGTTTTCAAAGCAATTATAACAATTTATTCGAGTAAATAGATATTTAATTAGAAAACAACAATTAATATAATAATCGTTAATACGAATTGGAAATATTAGACAAATACAGAGCTTGTTTAAAATTAATAGAATAACAGTTTAAATTAAAAGAAAAGATTTTATTAATTGAAGTTTAGTTAAATATATACAAGTTGTTAATATTTATAATATGCAGAGTTTCGTCTTAAAAGCTCTATTTATTATGTATTATGTATTATAAATTATAGAAAAATTTCAAAATAAATTCAAAACTAGGTTTAACAATTAAAAAGGTGGTATAATTTTAATTTCTCGATTTCAGGATAGTTGAATAAATAAATAATCAAAAAAATTTTATTTAATTTATTCATTCCAAATTTAACTTAGCAAAGTCTCAAATTTTACAAATTTTTATATGAAATTCAAACTAATTTATCCACAATTTATATTATTTTCCTGTAAAATTTTGTAATTTAAAAAGCGTGTAATTTAATAATTATTTAATCTTAAATAATTATTTGTTTGAATAATTGAATAATAATATGAATTAATTGTTTTAATAATTGTGGGACCCGATCTAAAGAAATAAATAAAGCTACAATAACGTATATTTATGTCTTAGAATAAAAATCGTATTGCACAAGATATAACAATTTATTAAAAATAAATTTACCGTAATTTTAAGCTCTCAATTTTATAAATTATTATAATCATTTCAATACGTTGTGTAGTTGTGTAAAACTAAAGTAATTTAATTTCTTTAAGCATCACGGCACTTAATTACTTAAACAATTAATAAAAGCAAGTGAGAGTAGCATGTGTGTAACAACCTACGTTTTTTGTCCATCTAGATTGACCTTTCTTATGTTCTTTGAAGCTAAATTTTTACAAATTCTGCTAGCCGTAACTTTCCTTTCCAATTACACAAAGCAATATCGATAAAAAATATGAAGAGTGATATTTTTTATACAGATAAGCCGGGACCCGCATCGATTTCATATGAGCCACTAAGGGTCATAAAGAAAGGACCGTTGAACATCACTTGTTCGGTCAAGGATCCAGGACGACCCGAAGCTACGGATTTCAAGTGGTTTCGTGGCTCGGTACGGCTCTCTGAAGAAAATCAGGCCGTTTATCGAGTTGACAAGGCTAGGCTAGAGAATCTCGAGAATTTCACATGTATGGCATACAACGAGGCCGGGGATGGTGATCCCGCCACCACTTTTGTCAATATCTCTGGTAATAATAGATTAAGTACTTAAGTATACCTATTTCTTTATTGCGTTATATTCTAGTTGATTTTCATCTAATCGATTTGAAAGCATTAAACTGTTGTGATAGATATGTCAGTGATCTAATGATAAACACTGTATATTTGAAAAATTATGACCTCTTATACAAATAGCTTCCTTCCCAAAGGATTTTTCTTAAATACCAAATATTTCATCATGAGTAAAATATAATAATAAAATTTCATATTAATCCGAATTTATTAAAATATCTTAAACCTTAAAAACTTCAGCGCCACCAGCATTCATAAAGAAGTTGCCCCAACTTGTCGGCTTTGTTTATAACGCAACAAACGTCAGTCTTGGATGTCATGTCGAGTGTTCACCTCTTTGTGATATCATTTGGATGAAGAACAATAAAACAATTGATTTCACACGAACAAGACAGTACTTTGTACAAAATAATCGGGCTCCGCCGAATCTTCGTACGGATGACTTCGAGAGTATGAACTCATCCCTCGTTTGGAATTTGACAGCTTGGCCTTCGGGTCAGTTAGATCGTGTTATCGATAACGATATAACTTTCACTTGTATGAGTACAGCTAACGACTTCGGACCAGGCGTTGCAAGTACCGTCAAGATCGAAGTCTATTGTGAGTAGCCCACTTGTTTTTCTTCTTGTACTGAACATGTGATTGTACATTTTTTGTGAAAAGAGCTGCAAGAGTTACTATCAATCGGCTTTCCAACATCTAATATTATTACACTCATATTTCCTTCAAATAAATACAAATTTATAATAAAATCATAGGTTCTCTGCGATTTATTTATTTTGCGTTTGATTAAACAGAAAATATAAGGAGAAGATTCAAATTAATATTGTTGAAAATTAGTTAACAATCGCATCAATAAAATGAGTAATTTTTTTTACTAATTTATTGATATAATTATTATGCCTGTTGATTGAAATATATTATTAGAACAAAATTTGATTTGTAATATCTAATGTTCTAATTAACAAGTTAACTACACATTATTTTCAAGTACAGAAAATTAAAAATTTTCTACTTTTGCAGAAAAATTTCAAAATCAAATTTTTGCTCTGTTCGAAATAAAATTTTTTTCTAAGATTTAATCACAAAAAATTGAAGGTATAACCGTAATTATTTAAACATAATTATTTCTAATACGTATTTATAATCTGATGAAATTGTAAAAAATTTTCTTTCTGTCATGATTGACTAAGTTGACTTTTCAATTTAAAAAGTTTCATATAACTTAGAAAATTCTTTATAGATTTTAGATAAATATATTAATTTGGAATATTTGAGAATTATAAAATATTGATCAAATAATTAAAAAATAACATACGAAAATTAATGCATCATATAATAATACTCCCTATTAGAATAATATATTCATTACGTTTAGTATTCATTTATGTAAAATGTTTAAACACGTTAAATTAAGAGTAGTATAATTATAACTTTTCTTTATTGCAAGATGCAGAAGTTTATGTTTCGTCCACGTTGTTCTCTTTTTAGTTCCACCAGAAAGTCTGACAATCTCAAAGAAGATAGTCAACGTAGTGGTAGACAATATACCGGAACCAATAACGTGCAACGCTACAGCTCGACCTGATCCACAGTATCGCTGGTATCGAGAGGGCAAGTCTGAGATAATTTCTGAGGGTGCAGTGCTGCACTTTAAGACACCCTTTCCGCGTAACAGTCGTGGTACCTATATTTGCCAGGCCAATAATAAGATTGGTAGTGAAACCATATCTACTTATATAAATGTACAATGTGAGTATAATAAACTATAATTATAATATCGAGGGATTTAATATGAATAGAGTAGCAAATGTGATTTTAATATAATCGAAATTAACAATCTTAAGATATAATGAATATTTTTAACATTTATGCAATAATAAAATATTTATAAATGCTCATTATTTAGTAAATATACAGAATTCGTAAAGATAAATAATTATTTGATCTTAATTTATTAATGTCCACTATTAAATAAAGCTTAAACATGCTTACAAATTTTTGGTTCTCAAAATAAAATAAAATAATAAGATAGTATAATATGATCTTAAATTAGTTAAAATTATTAATAATTATCTATAATAATTATATTAAGTAGAGATTTAGATTTAACGTGGTAGTTAATCAGTTTTATTTAAAGTAAAATTTATTGATAATATTTGTATACCTTAATTTTACGTTTATTGAGAAAATCGTTCATGTGAAATCAGCATATTCAAAGAAATACTAAATGTCACTTCATTATGTCGAAATAGGAACATCTTACTTTTAAAATAACCATACGCTGCATAAATCAAAGAATTAAAGTTTAAAATTTGTAAGAAAATGTTTATAAAAAGTTGAAGACTTTCAATTTCACTAAAATTTCAATAGAAAATAAAAAAATAAATGATATTTTAAATTTCTTATAATTTGTTTGTTAGCATAAGTAATTCATAGCGTATCCATAGCGCATAATTAATAATAACTGTTGGTAGACGTAATACGCGGACGAAGCTTGATGTTACGTATTATTATATTTAAATTTTACATAAAAATTTTATTCTTTAATTTTAATTAAAAATATGACTTAGCTTAAAGAGTGATGCAATCCTTTACTTAAAATGCGCCTTCTCACCTCTCATATGCATGTATCCTATATTTTGATACAGATAAACCTGAATGCCAACTTGATAAAGAGACAATGGACGGGAAGGATTATGTCGTCTGCAGCGCCGATGGAAATCCTACGGACTATAGTTTCAAATGGTCATTGAAAAGTGACAATGACACGATCGAAGAGGTTCCAAGTATAGTTAACGGCAAGAGCTATTTGCCATTGGACGATTCTGTTTCAAGTCCGAGAACTTACGTATGCGTAGCCAACAACAGTATCGGACAATCCAACTCGTGTGAGCGTCACGTTCCTGGTAAATATTTGAAATGATTTTATTTGCTATTTCTTCATAATTGAAGCATTTTAAATTTATTTAATATTAATCAATAAAATCAATAATAACGAAAATTCGATTTTTGAAATTTTTACATAATTTCGTGTTTTATTTTATTGTAAATATTAAAGCCATAATGTTGGATAAAAATATATTTTGCCATT
Source organism: Platyscapa corneri (assembly GCA_018907185.1). Taxonomy (NCBI): domain Eukaryota; kingdom Metazoa; phylum Arthropoda; class Insecta; order Hymenoptera; family Agaonidae; genus Platyscapa; species Platyscapa corneri. The sequence goes on along the minus strand of JACCHW010000058.1, from coordinate 500,966 downwards.
ATAATTAGTTTTATTTAGTTATTATTTTATGAAGTTAAAAAAATTATCATTAAGAATAGAATTAAATTTTATAAAAGATCATTAAACGTAAGCATTTAATTTTTTATTAAGAGTGATTGTTCGAAATCACGCTAAAGATCAATCAGATTTAAATAAATTTATATATTGTAATTTTATTTTAAATATATGTAAAAGCATTAAAATTTAATTGCAAATATTTTAAACGAATAATTTAATATATAATTTATTATTATTTGAATATTAAACACAATTTTCAAATAAATTTTTCATTTTAAATTTATTTTTACTTTTTTAATAATGAAAAAAAAATCAAATACTCATTTCTTATACTTCTTGCTTATACCATCTTAGTTGCACTTAAATTATATGGATAAAATATATGTCGACTAAGAAATTTTATTATAAGTTCAATAAAATTGAAATTATTCCTTAAAATTTGATTCTAATACATTTTATACATTCATAATTTTAAATGCTTTTTCTTGAATTATGAAAATTACAATATTTAAACTTATACAATAATTTAAATATATAATTGTACAATAAAAAATGAAATTATAAGCGAATAAACTTTTTTAGTTTATTTTTTGAATTCATACTTCTGACATAATGTTTTATACAATCGTATACTTTCTGTAATTAAATTAAAAAATCATACATATTTTAACGCAACATAATTACTTTGATATGGAATAGCTAAATAATAATTTTTATAGGTTTATATGTGAAAGGCAAAGAAAGTTGTGTAATAAATACATTTTTTTATAATTTTTAGCTCACCAAGGACTTGATAGTAAGTCAAAAAATTATTTACTCTTATACCTAACATAATATATTTATTATAGTGGGTATTTCTAAGATTTCGAGAAAGTCAAGTATTTAATGCAATTTAATACTGATAATATAAAATTTTTGAAAAATTAAAAAATATATATTATAAATTTATTAGATTTTTAGTTCATATTCTGTTGTAACATTTTATAATCTTTCAATAGGAATATCTCGATAATTAATTATATTAGTGACTCAATTGAGATTGTAAATTTAAAAAAATAAAATATATGATACCTAAATTTGTATTTTAAATATTAAATGCTTTTAGATTAGTTTAAGAAACAATATATCACATTTTTTAGAAACTTTAATTTTACACATATCGAAATTTATATCTATATTTGCGATATGATCGGACCGTAATGTTCAAAATTAAATTTTAAATATAATTTAATCAAATCTTTAATCCATTTGATAAGGTCATCTCGCTTATAGATAGAATTGATGTCAATAATATTATTTTTATTAATATTCTTTGTTACTAATTTGGGCGCTTAAATAGTCCACAATATTGATTACATACTTTGATATACATATGGTCAACGTGTTATATTTAGAATTTTTCAACAATTAAATAATAGAAAAAATAATAATAATTAAATATATGATGATTTATTTTTTCAATAATACTTCCAATTTTTAAAAAATTTTAATCAGAACCAATTTATTTAAGACTTATTTTAAGTAGTGGATCATTGAAGAAATTTTATTATACAAAAATTTACGGATTTACATAATAAATAACATATAAAAAAATAACTGTTAAACTTAATTTATAAAACTTATATTTTAGGGTTTACTTATATTTGGGTTTCTAAGAAGTTTCATTGTTCAAGTAAAAGAGGGGGAAATATTGTTTTTTAGTAGTTACTTAAATTTTTTTTAGTTGAGGTCAAATAATTATTTTATAGAACTTTTATATAGCTCACTGAAACAAATATTCAAAGTTAAAATTAGTTTAATATAACACAACGAATTCTATGATTATGTATTTTAAATAAGTGAAAGATCTGAGAACTTTTTAAAAATTTAAATGCAAAGAAAATTTTTTTATAATCAAGTAAAATATTTACTTATTATTATTTGTTAAGAAAATAATCATAAATAATATTCAAACAACACTAAAAGGTATTTAAATTAATTTTAAAGTAGTTAGAGATGCGTTAAATGCATAAGAGTAGTAAAATTTTACTTTTCAAACGTAAGAAAGCAACATAATAATGATACTCTAGAATTTTTCTTATACTTTTGAAAATTGTAAATAAAATCTGATTAGAATACATAAATTTTAAAGAAATTAATTCAAAATATGGGTTTTTGATATATTCGTTTTTTCAGAAAGTCATTCAAGTTTCATAATCAAGTTTTGATAAAAACTTTTTTCAAATTGTATCGATTGAGTGTTATATCTTAACATTGCTTGTATAATACAAGATTATTTTCGGCAAATAGTCAAGTAATATAAAAAAAAAAAAAAATGAAAATAGTAGAGAAACATAGGCGAGCATAAATACAAGTTCAAAATATTTTCTTGTACAATGTACCATATTCATCAACATATTCAAGAATTCATCGCAAGCGTCGCTTTGGTGCTTCTTTGCCTTTCCTTATTAAATTTCGTTGTAACATTATCAACAAGAAACTTAAAAGTAAATTTCTAGAAAATTAAAATTAAAATAGAATACTTTTCTAAGATTATTATTAGAGAAACTAATATGTGAGGTTTGTAACAAATACAAACCGTAGCCCTATTGCATTAAATTTTAACTTTCATTTTAGAGCATTCTTAATGATATTAAATAAAATTTATAATATTCATCAGTTTAACAGAAAATTTTTAATTGAATTTATTGTATTTTATTTGTAAATAGTTTAGTAGGCAATGTGGATATAGAATATATGCTTTTTTAATCGATAATTTGAACGAATGATCTTGAATCTTTTATTTATATTTAGATTATAATAGTTTTACTGATAATTTTGGGTAGTTTTGAATATACTAAATATTAATTTAAATTTTGAAAATTTTCAGAATTTAAATTCATAATTTTTTGAAACTTAATTTTGAAAAAATGAAGATTGAAATAATAAGTTATTAAAAATCGCAAAAATTAAAAAAAAACTTATACACTTTCATGATTATTAATTTTTTTTAAAATTCATAGGAAACGCTTTTTTGTATGTTTTCAGCGAATATCCCGTGGTGGTTAAGGCTCGAAGACGATTTATTTGTCATCATAATAGCAGTTACGGTGATTGTATTACTAATCATTATTGTGATTTGTGCCATCGTCTTCCTGATGTGCAGACGGAAGCATAGTAAACTGAAATGTGAGTTTTTCAAATTGATTAAAAATAAGTTTAATATATTTAAGTATAAATATTTACGTTTTTTTTTATTAATAAACATGAAAATGTTATGTAGATTATATTCCCTTCAATTACTTATCATTAAGTTTTTTATTAATTAAGATAATAAAACTGCATTAATATTAAATGCATAAAAAGAATAGTATTATAATATGTATAAATATAATTGTATTTTCTTAAATCAAAGTCTTTTATTATCGTAGATATTCTTTAAAAAATATAAATTCATATACTATTTATTCAAACATAATTATTTGTTTAAAATAACTTATGATGAAGTAGAAAATTAATATTGCATCTAATATTTTGTATGCATTTTTTTTAATAAATACGTGAACTCTTCCGCAATTATATTTATCTTGCTATTATATATCGATTGGGCTTTAAATTCAGTGTTTTCATATTTTAATTGGTTTAATTATCCAATACATTAATCTAAATAGATTAATACATAAATATGTATTATGAAATAATAAAAATTGTAATTTTATAATAATAGTAGAAATATTATAAACGTTAAAAATTTTATTTAAATTATATCTATTATAATGTATATTTTTCTTTTATGGAAACAAAGCATTTTTTAATTTCATAGAAATAATTAGATTTTTTCAGAATCTTTTATATTTAATACCAAATAAATCACAATTAATTAATTTTCTGACATATTCTAAAATATTTCAAGTTATTACAAATATATACAATTAAGAATAGATTTCAATTTTACATCATGTTCAATACGTTTCTGTCAAAACTAACTATAATATTTAATAGAATAAGACAAAAGCTAATAGCAGCTATTAATGAAGGTAATCTAAATGAAATGTTAAGTTCTACAAATATTTAACTTCTATAATATTAAATATTAGTCATACAGATTCGTAAATGCAGATTATCTATTTTTCAATATTTAAAAAAAATGCCAGATTTAATAATATTTCAAATATTTAGTAATTTATGAATCTATATAGATAAGTAAAAGAAAACAAAAATTTATAACATTATAAATTTTTAAATAAATAAAAAATCTTTGGAAATTTTTGTACGACTGTATGCAGTACAATTTAAATTAATTTATTCTTAAAAAAGAATACCTTATTAATATAAGCTATATGTTAAAAATTATATTCCATAATTTAAACAAATACAATTAAATTTATACACTAAATAATTATTAAATTTATAAGAATAAAGTAGATAAAATCTTATGCAAAACCACTTATACATATATATATATTTACGGTGCTAAAACAATCATTAAATTTATTCATAATTTTAAATATTACACATTATTTGCTTACTACATACAATTTCGCGTTCATTGTTCACGTTCAAAATTAACACATTGTAATAAACGTTGATCCTCTAACATACATATTAGGATAGATGTACCAATTGCGGTCACGTTTTCCAATTACTTTACACTATTACGTGCTAGTTTATAACGGTTTATTGCAAACGTCAGTATACAGATATTGTAATGTTGAATTTAATATACGTAATTACTGTTGAACTTTATTTTCCTTTATAGTAAAGTTAAAATTACTACCCATATACTACAAGTTATTAAAATATTTTATATAAATTTTTAAATAATTCAAATGATTTATTTAGAAAAAGTATTTTAGGATTTGCTTATTGTTTTCAGTAATGTGAATCTTAATTTTATGTTCCATTCAGAATTTTTTATGTGTAAAAATGAATAAAAAAATTAGTAGTAGCAAAGATGTGGCAGTCAGTGGAACCTCTAACCTAATATTATATGTACATCGAGTATCGACGATACTTGTGGTACTTGCTACAAATGTATACGGCATTTACATCAGGCACAGATCATCAGCCGATCTGCATTCACTAACACGATGTACTCATGTGTTCATTTCTTTTTGTTTTCTTTGTCTTCTTCCTTCCCGCTTTTTAAATCCGGACCTCTTACCTAAACACACGCATAGACAATAACCGAGTGGTCGAGCTGGAGGAACGCGAACAGTAAGTACTAAGAACAATAACGAAAAGAAAAAACTGCTCATTATCGCATTCAATGCACGATTGCACTCTTAGGGTGATTACCGATACACATAAATTCCAATTGCACATGAACGCATGCGTAGTACTCGTAATCCACGCTTTTAGCTTCATTTGCACAAGTCATGACAATATGTCGTGCTCGCATCTCTAATGAAGTCGGAACAAGAAGCTTAATATATACGTACATTGTGAAAAGTGCTAGCCAAGTGGGACAAGAGCGAAAGTCCGATTTAGCAACTGAAAGGTCCAAGGGGACGGGTTGAACTCAGTAACCCCTTGATATCTAGCTTTTTTTGTTCTCTCTGGGAATTAATTTTACTTTTCATTTTTTTCTCGGTTTTTCTCCTTTTTTTAATGAGAGTTGAATTCTTGGACTCGAGGAAACAGGTTCTGTAAGAATGAGATCATGTAAACTCTACGGGTATTTATGATAAGGACTTTCATTTTCCAAACCAGTCGCGGTTTTATAATTCATAATGGTACGTCATATTTCATGTAAATTTTAGAAAATATAAAATTATATAAATTCTTTAATGGAATAAAAAAAATACGTTGTTACAAAAATATAAATTTAATGTACTTGTAAAAAATATATTCTGAGGAATACTAAGAATTTCCATATAAAATCTACGTTTAAAAGCTGGAGTTTTTATTGGATATTGTTGAAATGTTCCACCATTACATTCAAATAATGCAAAGTAATAAATTAAAATATATTTTTTAATTTTAATCGTCTGTTCCACATGTAAATTCATATTTGTGTATAATTTTATAAGCATTAAAATTGTTAATTAAATATATTAATTTCTGTTTAATTAAAATAATTAAAACATTGTTATTTTCGTTGAAAAATTTGTCAATAAACAAAAATTTTTTGCACAATACTTTAATACAATATTTTATTAATATATAATATTTTGTTATTATAAAAATCATAAAAAATGTATCAGTGAATACATTTTTGATACTATATAATATTAATATCAGAAATTTATTTAAAAATTTACTTCTTTGAACTATAATTAGTATCAATATTTTACTTAATATAAAAGTGCATCTTTTAATATCAAAATTCAATGTCTAATACTAATGACTCATAAATAATATATTTTCATTACCGAAAACAAGTATAAAATTTTATAAGTGAAACATAAAATAATTGTACCAATAAATTTTTAATTGTGCTATTAGGTAAATGAAAGTTTTTTTTATCTTACTTTATCAATTTATTGCTGACTTATGATGCCAATTTTTTAAATTTTACATATTTTAAATATTATATTATATTATATGTTATAACGTTGTTTATATAAATTATGCGAAAATTTTATATTTTCTTTAATAATGTTTTTATAATAATATTAATAAAAGTTATTTATATTAATAACATTTTAATAATTACGAATAGATTACGTTAAAATCATTAAAAAAGTAGCTTTGGAATTTTAATAAGTTTGCTTCTTTGCTGTATGCTAGGCAATAAAGAAGGAAGCCTGTTTAGTCAAAGTTTGACTTTCTGTTACTTAATCTATGACAGTTCTTTGTTTGAATAAAGATGTATACTCGTATATAAGTAAAGAATTTACATTGCAACAATTTTTAAATTACATTCTTAGAAAACAAAATTATAGGATACCTGCATATTTTATTTTAAAATAATAATTTTCGCAGTAATTTTCATTATAAATAAAACAACATTCAAAAATTTAATAATTGTAAAATTTATAATTTTAAGACAAATTTTTTAATTGTATTAAAATTACTATTGACTCGGAAAATTTTTAAATTTACGATTTTCATATACTTTTACCTAAAAATGAAGTAAATTGCCTAGTTCTATTAATATTTGTGCCTATTTTTATGAAAGAAATCAAATTCGCAATAATACTCGCGTTGCTCGTTTATTTGAAAATGTACTAAAAATTTTTTTACATAAATTATATAATGAAAATCGTTAGTTCTTTGTTTTATTCGTAATCGTCAGCAAATTGTTTACGTGTTGTGTAAATTTTGAATTAGAGCAGTAATTAAAATTCTGCTATATTTCCTCATGTAAGTAATAGACGTACGATCGTGCGTCTAACTTGAATTGGTTTGGTTTGTCTGTAATCTGATGTGACAATTAACACTCTAATTCCTAATTTATTTTCTTCTAAGAAATAAAAAGATCAATATGTAAGATTAAAGTTGACATTGCTTTTGCTGTATATACGTTACTACGTGATTAGAATTATGAAGAAGCTCGCATATTAAATATTATATACCATTTTCAGCTATAGTTTATTTTTTTCATTTTTAATTATACGTAGAAATGTTCTTTTGTGGATACTGCTTTTTCATCTCTTTTTCTTGCATGTATATTTATAGGTAAAAATGATTTTTATATTTTTAATCGCTTTGTTTGCACGATGTACAAGTTCAAGCAATTTCTTGTGTGAAAGCTATTTGTTAAAGGTAAGATCTCTAAATGTATTACAAATAAAGTTCGATACTTATTGTCGATTTTAAAGATTTCAAATCTGAATAGTTTTTTAGAATGAATGGAAATATTATAATAGCGATATGCGTTACAATAGGTAATTTTTATGGTTGGATTGATTTAATTTTGAAACAAAAATATTTTCTTTAAACGTTTTCATTCACATACAAAATAGTACAAACTTAAATATGCTAAACTCGACAATTTATTTCCTACACATTAAAATTTAAAAAAACGTATCAAATTATATAAATATTTTTATAAGGTATTTCAATAAAAACACAGATATATATATATATTATTATTGATTATTACATTAAAAATTATATCTTATTTTAAAAAATCACCATTTTAAGCTTTATTACAGCTTAAAATATAACTCTTTAGTATTTTTCTTACCTTTAAAAGTCTTTTTTAAGTTACTGTAACATTTTGACATTAATATGATGAAAAATACTGTCTATAAGGTGGACGACAAAATAAGTTTCGATGTATAAGTCTAATATGTTTTGATGTATAATATAATAAAGCATTCAAATATGATAATGATTAAAAATACTGTAAACTTTAATCTTAAAATTTGATTAAAACAATTTTATTTTATCAGAAAAACAACAGTCAACAACAACATTTTCACTTAGTTCAATGTATTTATATAAGATAAGCAATCCATTTTCCATATTTTAAACATTTATATTAATACCATCTATACCAGAATAAAAATTAATTTATTATAATTCGTTATTTGTTTCATGGAAGAATGAATTTGTAAATATTTTATAAAACATTCTTGATTAAATTTTATTGTGGAACGATTACAGATATTTATTAGGCGTATTTATACACAAAAATGAATCTTAAAATTAATATGAAACAAGCAGAAAATGTTTATAAATATGTAAATTCTTTGAAAAGTACAACTTATTTGTATTCTTTGTTAATAAAGCAATGATAATTTGAATTAAAAATAATATATTTATATTAAATGTTATGTAAAGTATTAACTGATTCAAATATTTTCAATTTGAAAGTAATATATATTTTCATTAATTAGAATCAATTATAATTCCAATGTACATTAAGTGATAACATAGTCTAATTAAAAAATATATTTCATAAAAACTTAAAAATCTTTTTTTATAATAAAAAAAGCACGCCATAAAATATCACGTAAATAATATCTTAATATAGCTAAAAATATAAATATATTTTCATAATCTGCAAAGTTCTATAAGAATTACTAATAAAGACAGTTCCATTATATTGAAATCATCATAAAATTATTGAAGATAAAAAAATCCGATTTCTATGACCCTTATTTTTTCGCATACTTTCCACTGTGCACGTTGAAGTAAGTTTTTATTTGAGACCCCGACCTCGTTATTCAGTTTCATATATGGATTAATCAGTCTCTTAGCCTATTTTTAACAGTACCCTTTACCGTTTCAGCAAAACAATAGAATTGTCCATAAATCCGCGAAATTCTGCTTGAAAAGTCTGTTTCATAGCGGAACAATATACTTTCGAAATTCTTCGTATCTAACTTGTTTTCATAGAAAATGAACAGTACTTGATGATATTTCTTGTTTTATGAGTGCATACACTGAAATATCTCGAATATAATCGATTGATTTACGTAAATCTATAATTGTAAGCGTTATATTGTGATTATTACTTTTTTTGCTATTTTAAAGATTATTAATAAACCTTAACTAGAATATTTAGTTATTAATTCTTCAATTGAAAATCTTAAATTGAAAATATGTATTTTTGATTATTATATATTTATTACTTAAATAATGTTTACAATTTTTTAAAAAACAGTGCTTGAAAAACAGTACAAATACATGATTTTGCTCAGCTATTCAAGAAACTTATTTCTTAAATTTAATAATTCTTTTATAACTTTTGATTGTTTAAAGGTTTAAAAAAAAATTAATAATTTTTGTTTTCAAGATATTGAAGAAGCTCAGTAATTTTACGGTATCAGTAGTTTACTCATTTATAAAAGTTTTAGTAATAATATTTAGTAACAATTATTATTAATAATTATTTTATATGTAAAGATACGTACAATAATTATACAAAAATTTAATGTATTAGTAATTATCTCAACGAAAATACTATTTCACTCTAATTCGCGGTTTTTTTGTGTTCTAATTTTCATATTATGGCTCTACTACTGAAATTTTGTATGTTTTTTCATTAACATAAAAACACATTTATACGGTTATACCTCCAAAATGTAGTTCATTCACTAATTTTATATTAAATATGTAGTATTCTAATATATCTTAAACGTACCTCTAGCCGTCTTCAAATACATGTCAACATTCATATCAAATATTGTTACAGTATTTCATTTTAGTTCATAAATTTCCTGTATATTTTGTCAGATCTAACTTTTATTTATGAGCACATAAATATTTTTAAAATATACGAATTATTTAAGATGTAAAGAGTTTGTTCAGAGATACAGTATATTATTTGTAAAACCTTTTAAATTGATTATTATTTCAACCAAAACACAAATACGTATTAGGAAACACTCTTAACAATATGTTGCATCACACAATATTAAAATAAATCCAGTATTTTAATACCAAGCTTTGATTCAAAACTATCATTAATTTTTATTTTATTTTCAGTCATATTATAGTCATATTATAATATTTGTTAATCGTTATAAACAAATTTATTTTTAAATATTATAAATATTCATAAAAAATAATTGTAAAAATAATATTTTTCAATGTACCCAACTAGTTATTAAGTGATATTACTTTTTTTTTTTTAACTATATTTTAAAGATTTATGATTTACGGAAAACTTATTATAATTAATTTTAATTATTATATATAACTTATGAAAAAACTGAAAATAGATTGATAACTATACTGCTTTACAATTAAATAAAAAATATATATAATAAATGTTAGATATATTACCTAAATATATATATATAACAGTATTAGATATGTATTAATAAATTTTATATATTATTATTTAATTTATGTTATTAATAAAAATAAGTTATCTGAAACGTTAAATTTTACTTGAACTTTACTTCAGTTCATACTGAATAATTTCATTAAAGGGAAAAGTCATAATAGATATATAGTTAGCAATCAAATTTAGATTGTAATACAGTTAATCTTTTCTGGGGAAAAATTTAAAACAAAGAAATGATGTGAGGGTATTTGCAGTTGAACGACGGGAGGTTTCGCGGGAGATTAAACACGTATTTCTTGATTCTCAAAGCGTAAAATCGTTGGAGCACGAACGAACCTAGTAAGAAATGAATGGATAAGAGGAAAACGAAAAATAATCCGCAAGCAGCTGTTTCTTCTGTCTTAGCCGTTTTTCTTTGGCTTGCATCCTCCAGCGCTTAATCTAGTGCGCACGCAAAAGCACAGATAAGGAAATATTCGTTTTAGTTCTCACCACAGCTTATATTCTTCATCTTTTTCACTTTTTTCTGATTCTTTTACTTTACATAAGTATGAAAATCGGTTAGGTTGGTAGCACTTGAAGTAGTAATGGCAGTAATAAGCATCTAGGTGGTGATGGTGATGGTGGTGGTGATAGCGGTGGTGATGGTGGTGGTTGTGGTTTGAATTTGTGAGTTGGCCAAATCGTTCACAAAAACACTGGATTATCTCATATATATCCATTTCGTTGGTGGTGGAATTACTTTATTTTATGGAAGAGAATACACATTTGCTTTATTTTTTCAATAATAATAATAACAGAAATAATTTTATAAGAGACAAAAGTGTGCTAAAAATATTTGTATAAATCAATATTCAGAATATCAATTAATTATTATTTAATATTTACAAATATTAAAAAAATTTAACGTGTGTATTACAGATTAAAATTTTAATGGAAAGTACGTTGTAATAAAATAAAAAACTCTTTTGTCTGACCATTGTCTGATATATCTACTTGATGCATGATCCATGCAATCAAATGCAACTGTTATGCCAAGAAAAATCGATAATTTTGAATAAAACTTTAAATAGATCTTATACTTATTTATTATTAAATCCCTTTTAGTTTCTCATTTGACTTAAATTTATTATAATTTAATTTGTAAATTCTTTTTCAGTTTTAGTAATACATATTCAAATGCTCTTCTTAAAAAGTTAGAAAACTTGCTCAATTTATTTAAAAAAATTTTACTTATTCATTGTATAAAAATAGATCGTGAAGGTTTACTTTTAATAAGCATCTTTTTAAATAAACTACTCTGATCGTTCATTTTATTATTATTTAATATTTGTTTTAACAATATCCAATTTTTACATTTTCTGTGCGCGACAGGCATTTGCGGCTAAAGATCAATATTTCGAAAATCAAACACAATGTAAAAAAACAAAGTTTCGGAGAAAAGCTCGTTGTTCAAAGTTTCAGAACTCACTCATATTAAAAGTCATATTATACATAAATAAATGCAATTTTTCTCTTGGTGTAACAGAAGCTGTTATTTTTTTAAATCAAAGCTGCCTATTGTAATAAATGAAAAGTAATGAAATAAATATAAAGTCCGGAGGGTGGGCCGCCATCACCAACGGCTTCCTCAAGTCATTCGGCGATTGCACGTACAAATTCGCAGCAGCAGCCACCCGCACCTCGCTGGCCTTTAAAGCCCGGTGTCCTCGTCCATATCAACCGCACCCATAGTATGCGCTCGGGATTGACTATCGGCCCGCGTATTGGAGTTGGTTTGCCTTCGTCCCCATTATCGTCAGCATCGTCGCTCTCCCGACTGCGTAGTACCTCCGACTCAATGCCACTGACAAGCAACGCATCGGCGATGCTGGCACCCGTGCAACCTATTTGTCGTGCAAGCAAGGATTCCACGTTCGCAGGGGTGCGACAGGCGCAGCGACGCCATCGCCGTCGGTACCATGCACCTGAGTGTTCCTCGGTAAGGTCGAAGCAGAACGACCATCAGCAGCCGCATCATGATGAGGGTATGCTTGCGCGTGCAAATCGGATACGATCCATATTCAGTGTGCAGTTAAAGGAATCTGATACCTTTCCTGGTATATCACGCGGGAAAACAGGTAAGAGGTGGAAAATGACAACCTACGCTGTGGTTTAGTGCGTACAGTAGTCTTTCTGCACGTGTATGTGTATGTGTAAGCGTCTGTGTCCCTGGTATTGTGTGATTCGCACAGAAAATTTTATCCGGTTCAGTATTAAGAATGAAAAACTGTTTTTAGAAAATAATACTGAGCGGTGCTCTCAATTCATATACACATGTGCATCTGGATGTTTAGAGTCTTTGGAAAAAATTCTTCCAAATTTTTGAATGAATTAAATATCATTTCTCCTTCGGAAGTTATTAAAATGTTGGAAGTATTACAGCATCAAATTGTTTAAGAAGTTATTAATGGAACACAGAGTACGAAAACAAGTTTCAGTTTTGATGGAATCTTGATATCGAAGGAGTTTGAAATTGTTTATAATAATTTCCAACTTCTTTATTAGTTAAAAATAATACTTTTTAAGATTATTATTTATTTATGAAAAATATAAGATACAATTATATAGGTTTTCAGATTTAAATGTAAATATTACTGTAGCTTAGAACAATTATTTCGGTAGTAAATTGTTTCTAATTATCAGTATGTAAAGTATACGAAAATCTAAAATTTTCTATTTGATAAAGTAAATATCATCGCAGGTGCATATTTAATTGAAAGTTATTAAATTTACAATTTTTTGCAAATATAATCAATCGCTCATTTCGTTAAATTATTGTAAAAGAATATTTTGCCTATATGTCATGAATAGAATAAAATTTATATTATGTTAAGTAACCCAAATAAAATTCATTACATGTGAAAGAAAATTAACTGGAGAAATCTTATATTATCGTTACTATTAGAATAAAAAGTTATATATTTTAAAAAGAATCAGTTTGAAAACTGAATGCTATAAGCTTTATCTACTATAGTAATTATCTGGAATTCAAAATATATTAAATTAATATCTACTATAGTAATTATCTGGAATTCAAAATATATTAAATTAATATCTCTTAAAATGTACGTATGCATGAATTTACGTCCGAGTATGAAGACTTATATATCTGAAATTAAGACAAATAAATAAATGAAAGTCAGAAAGAGCGAAAAGTAGAAAAATATAAAATTATATAATTATGTAAATTGAGACTTTCACGTTCTTGAAAATAATTCATTGAGTTAAATTTCATAGCATTTATGAATATAAGATTGTTTTTTACGTTCTTTATAGTTATGACTCATCATCTCTATAATCATCTCTATACATATGCCGCTATAACTATCTGTATAAGTTATAGATTTTTATCAAAGATATTGATTCTCAAAATGCTCGTTTGAACAATTGAGTACACAAGAAAAATTAATATTTTATGTTTAGGAATTTTGTTAATACCTTTAAAAACTATATTATTACTTTTTATAGCAGAATTCTGAATACTTTTACGGATATTATATTAAAAATTATAAATAAATTTTCAATTCAGCTAAATATATAATTTTTAAAATAATGATTAATACAATTTCATTTTAAAAAACTCTATAACTTTCTTGGAAAATTTATTTCAAAGTTAGTTTGAGGGTATTTACATCAATAGATTGGTAAATTATCTGTACTGTAACATAAATGATAGAATAGTAAAAATAGATATGCGTTTAACTTTTATTAAAATTATTACTAATACTTAATATACAATTACATTTAAGTGTTAAATTTGATAAATAACTAAATTTTTGGTTGACTAAATTCGAAAAATAGCACGAAAATGTTGCTACATACTTGTTCACTCGCAATTACGTATGAATTTCTAATATTTGTTATTCAATAATTTATATTCTTAAACGAAATTTCATATTTCGTTATATCAATGGATACTCTTACCCGAAAACAACTTACAGAAAACATACACACACTCGTATGTGTTATATATATATATATAAAATTAAAGGAAAAAAACTACTCTTAAATAAACGAGAAAAAGTAATTACTTTATTTACAAAAATACCGCTTCAGCTGTACGATCTGATATTCCTATTTCGTAATCAAAGAGCACTTACAGAAGAATAATTGTAAATACAGACAAAACGAAAAAAAGAACGAGTAATCGAGTAAAAGACTACTATTTTTAAAGAAAAATTTGAATATAGAAAACATTAAAACAAAGCAGTTATAAATAAAATAAATTTGTAATTTCTTATCCAATAACAAATACTTTAAAATATACAGTGGCTGCTTTAAACTTCATCCTACAATATTATTTATTGAAAAATATTTTTCAAATTGATAAGTTGAAATTGATTATTTATAAAACTTATAATCATTTGTAGATGTTAATATTATTTTGTATAGTTAATTTTTTATCTGGTTGATTAATATTGGAAAAACCAATATTATAACGATTCAGAATACATAATTTACTTAACTTAATATACATGTAATAATATTTTAAATTCATATTTTTACATCACTTTAAAACTGTATCTTATTGTATAAAATAATCTTTACAATTAACATATATAATTAACAAAGCACAAATTTAATAAACTAAGTATAATAAAAAGATAAATACTTTAATAAAACTAACAGAGAGAAAGATAAAAATTAAGAGAGACATTTTGGGTAATAAAATATAAAATTTGGAGTTTATAGGTAAACTTACACTTGCATATAGTAGCTTTTATTTAAGATAAAACTTTGTATTCGATTAGTAATTATCAAAAATACTTCTTGAAATATAAATTTGTATGGAATATTATAAATAAAAATTGAATAAAAAAAACTTAAATCAAGAATTTAGAAATAATGTAAAAATGTAAGATGTTTTGACGTGCGTGTTATTTTTATATTATTGATATATACATAGATGAAATTTTTTAATATAAATCACTTGATTCCATTTTGATAAAGACTAAAATATAAATAATAGACACAGTACTTTCACAATACACCTCAATCGATAATTACATAAACAGATAGTTTTTATGAAATAAGATTGGTATACTTTACAGAAAAATTGAAATGTACTTTCATGAATTAATAGGAGTATGTCATTTTAAGTAGACTTTATTATATTTTTCTCCTTCCCTTCTTGTTTCTTTTCTTTATTTTTTTATTTATTTGTCGTTGCTTTTATTTATCCTTCTAATATTTAATTTGTTCCTCATATTTTCCTTTATTTTTTCTATTACTATCTCTGTGTTTATCTCAAAATTCGTATTCATATTTACTTTTAATAATGGTATTTTTATACTTTCATTTTTCATTTATTTTTACATCACGTTAGATTAAAATATGTACAATACTTAATTTGGAATTTTCGATGTAAATATATTTAGTTATATATTTTCAAACGTATTATTATTAAAAATATTTAACATTACTAAAATAAAAATAAAAAATCAGGTAATTATTTATAAATTCAAAACTTTCTTGATTAAATAGTCAACATAGTTTTATTAATACAGTTTCATTAATTTATTTCGTTCAATGAAAATGGTATATATTTCTTATTATATTTCATAATATTTCTAAAATATAATCCATTCGATTTATATGCGTATTTTAGATTTTAATTAATTTTAAATAAAAGAACTAGAAACTATTTGTTAAATATATAATACAACACAAATTAAAAATTAGATTAAAATCTTTTAGGTGACTATAAAATATAAATGATATATTTGTTCACGCTATTAAAATAGAATATATAAAATATAAAATTAAATTAATTTATGTAAATCTTATGCGTATATTCCAACAAAAAAGTATGAAAAGCATATAGTACTCTTTAGCTAAAAAAACATAAATATTACTAAATATCATATTAATATCAATTAATGACTTTTAAAGTAACACTTCTATAGTTAAACGGTATTACATTTTTCTGAAGTATCATTAAAAGTAATTAATGAATAGTTATAATATTTTTGTCACATATTAATTGTTATATGTTTAAAACGAATAAATATTTGGTGCATTCAGTTCTATGTTGATAAAATAAAATTTAAACAAGGAAAATTGAAACATAATCTGTAGTTATACGAAATATTATTGATTTTTATCTATCTTCATAAACGAAAAATATTGAGATGAAAGAAATGACAAAAGCATTTTTTTCAATTTTTATAAAAAATATTATTATTAACTCTAACCATGGGTTCAACTTAGATTATTAGATATATTATTGGAGTAGAAAGAAAAATTTTTAAATTTCACTTATTTATGTAATTCTGTGTATTATATACTTTAATCGCATCATAAACGGAATAATAAAAAATCTTTTATTGTAAACAGAAAAAATGCCCAGAGAATTATATTTATAGATAAAAAACTATATTAAAGGTTAAATACATATGTATCCAATAGTTTAAAGAGAGTACATGAAAAAAAAGAAAGAAGCATTTTTTAATTATAAAAAAAGGTGGAGCTATAATCACGGTGCTGATTTTATCATGAAGCTCCGTATAAAAGCGCCTCGCAACTACTGCATTGGACAGATAGGAGCAAGGGAGTTGTTGAAGTTCTAGGGAGGTCGCATTATCGGCACTTTCTCCATAGTTCTCACGTAACTGTATGGTCCCTTAAATGGAGCAACCGTTGACGTAATCGCTTCCGGCCTAACTAAAAGACCGAGTGGGTGAAAAATGCATAGATTGATTCGATTTTTTAGTCTCCTGTTTTCTTCCAACTTATTCGTATCTATACTATTTTACGTACTACTCTTCCTCCTTTTCTTCTATTCAGGTCTCTTCTTTTCTTAAACACACTTACTTTACTTACTACATATCTATCTATCCATGTTAATACTGTGCATAGAAGTTCAAATACGATGTAATTCTCTCGAGAGTCGAGTTACGATTTTCTGAAGCTACTATATGCATACATACGTTTCTACAACCTATAGTAGTAACAGCTAGTTCAACTTTTCTCGAGGGTCTTTTCCCATCTTTCTCTACACTTTCTAGTAAAGAAATTTAAATCAATATGTTTACAAACGAGCTTGAGTTGTTATTGAAAATAGTAACTCTTAAACATCCATGTCTTTATTGTAGTATAGCTTATGTCCTAATAAATTTCACAATCACTTTCATTCTGCCATTTATTTTTTAGATTTCAAATTAGACTAGATTGACATTTCTCATCATTTTAAATCTATTGATAAAATATAAGGATTTCATCGTAGTTTTTTCTTTTAGTCATTATTGCAAAATATTCTCTCTACATAAATATAACCAAATATCTGATTTAATTATCGCTACTTAACTATTCATTCTAATATTTTTAAAGGTATATAATAGGATCTGAAAAGATAGGTAGTGTAAATGATTCTACTGAGTTTATTTAGTACTTCAAATTGCGACCTAGGAGGAAGGAAGGTTAAACAAGTTTGCTACTCACGCACGACTACTCGAAAGCAGAAACGAAAGAAGACTGGTCAAGTCCCTTTCACGCTGCTTGTAGAACAACGTTTTTGTCCCTTCCTTTTTTCTTTAAAATTTGTAGTTTAAATTCGTAATGTTATCCGCCGTTAGGCCTAAGTCTAAATTTGGAAAAATCACGTATTTTTATTCCTGTATTGCCTTCTGGGCGCGGTCCCTATGGCCGATAGTTTCGACAATACCCGTTATAAAAAACCTCCTACGTGCCAAGAAAAAGAAACAAGCCTATACATATTTATTATACAGGTGGAGGTTTGATCAATAATTTTTTGACTCCGTCTTGTAAATTGTTATATTAATAATCTTCTTTTCGCGGACAATGCAAAAAGATTATTACTCTACCTGTTCAAGTACAGTCAGAGCAGCTACGGTTCATTCGATCGCATACAACACTAGAATAAAAATATTTAATAGGTATAATATATTTTTCACTTTAATACTACCGAAAAATCAATACTTCTAAAACTGAAATATTGAATTTAAGAAATCAACTGAGAAATAAAAACACAATGAAAAGCTATATTTTATATTGTAGATTTCTACATGATTTTAAAGTATGGAAAATCTGTATAAATTATTTTAAATACATTTATGAAAATGTTCGAAACTAATATTCAATAATATAACATTAAAACATTTTAAGTACATAAAAAAGATTTCCATGATTTTTATTTATAATGACGCTAATAAATATCGTAAACGTATTATTGTATTACTACTCGATTAATACAATAACTATCACATTGAAATAATGTAAATAAAATAAGAACTATATTTTATTTTTTACTGTAAAAATATTGCATCTAAAAAAGAAAAGAGAAATCAAAAAGTTTATCCTAAATTTCACTACTTTAATGAAAGTATTCGGCATGATTGTATAGACAACTGCATTGTCAAAGAATATTATTCATTAGTACCGGAACAATGGAGAAGTTACTTTCCTTGTGACTTAAATCGTGATCCAAAAGAAAAGCATTCATTACTTAATTTAAAATGAAAATATTTACAATCTCAATTAAACAAAAAAAGTAATTTCAATATTAATACTTAATTTTAGATATTCATGTATATATTTTTTAAGTTTTAAATTATTTTAAATTTTTTTAAATTATTCAGTACGATTCTACTTTCATAGTTAAAAACATATAAAAGCGAATACGGCGTAGTAATTTCAAAATATTTTGTTAATTATTTCATTGTGACCTTAGCATAAAGTAATTTTTTAATAGTTAAATATTCATTTATTATATATAATATCAATTAGGATATCGAAGAAACAAAAATTCGTTATTATTTTAAAATATTTGAATTATATAAATTTTGTTTGTGAAACATCTATACAGCTGATATTTATTTTTAAAAAGTAGATTTTAATGGAAATTTAAAAAGCATATTATTCTACTTATTCTACCTATTTACCTAATTGCTATTACTATAAAATATTAATTACTTTAAAAACTAACTAAATCAATATTTTTATAAACTAATTTATGATTTAAAATACTTATTATGGGTAAATATTTAATGATATTCTTGTCTATTTCTAATAGCAAAAATGATTCGATATATATTTTTCAAATCATTCATTATATAACTATCGAAGTTATCTTTATTTCCTAATTTTATATTCATTTATAGCTTCTGTACTGAATTATACATAGATATCACACACATATACACGTATAAATATTTCTACGCGCGTATGAAGAATTGGTAGATCTCTGTATTTCGAGACGAGATAAGATCTATCCCTATGTATAATAAAACGATACGTAAATCATGGATTCCTACAATTCAAGATTTTTTGATATTTCAAAACATATCATGAACAATAGATATCTATTGTGCATCATGGGATAAACATTTCATAAAATATAGATGCTTATTGTTTTTGAAATCTTATATTTTTGTTTAATATAAAAATTTTATTCATAATATAATAAACATAATTATAGTGGTAATTTGGTCTATTAAACTACTCAAAACTTTTTGATAATTCTTTGGAATTGTGTATTATATAAATTTAAATAAAACTTTTATTAAAATTTTTTCCATTTTTTAATTAAATAGCTGAGTTACTTTTCGTCAAAAATTCAATTTAATTAGTACGAAAAATATAATACGATAGCTAAGTTTTTTATTTATTTTTATATTTATTTACAAGATAATTTTGTATATAACGTATATACAAAGCATATGATTTAGAATTATCGATTATTTACTTCAATAAAAATAATATAATTTAGATTTCAATTCTCATTAAAATATATACATATTAATAAAATTCAGATATTAATATTAAAATAAAAATTTAAATTGTTTAAACTGAAAAATGTGGCTTTATCACGTATAAAAATAGTTTTTTTTATAATTTTATAAAATTAGCATGAATTAAAATACAACAAAATGTTTGTTATATGTATAAAAAGTATAACTTTTTGAAATTATAAATCTTGGAATATTCTTAAACGAGATTATAAAATAATGAATAGTAATATAGGGAGACAAAAAAGAATAGTAAAATATAAAATGATACCATATAAAATGATAAAATTTATTATAAATTATCCGCGACTAGAATTTTTTACTAGCTTGATAAAATGTGAAAAAAGTAATTTCAATTAATCATAATATAAAAAACTCGTCTCAAAATACTCGAGGTTTTCTGCAATTCTAGTAATGCCGTTTCACTAACATCTATTTTGTATGATTTACATAAGAGCTCTCGTTTATTGAGGGTTACTGTATGCCTTCGTTAAAATATGCGTATATCTGCGCATGTGTGTAAATACATATATCCCCCATAGCTGTGACATACAAGAGAATAGTACCGCTACAGCAACAACAGCAATCAGCTGTCGGTTCACAGCGTCCCAAGCAGAAGCAGAGCACCGAAGCCAGAAACAATGTGTCCCGTAAGCGTAAAAAGCCTGGAGCAGGTGCGTACATATGTATATGCATGAGTAAAGTATAAAAAATTCTTGTTACCTTTCCTGACACTCCCTATTCTCTGTTTCTCCCTCCCTCTCTATCTCTCTCACACACACAAACACACACGCACCACACACACACTGTTATCCCTTTCTCTTTTATTCTATGTATATGCAGGCACATTAGGGCGGATTTATTTATTTACCTTAATTCTAGTTACTAGTGTTTTTATTGAAATTCATTTTGATATTTGACACCCAAATGCTTCTCTTTTTATCCACTTTACCTCTTATCATTTCACTCTTTTTCAATTCATGTTTACATATATTACAACAACTAACAATATGCGTTTGTTATATTTTAATAATATGTAGCGTGATACTTTCTCGCTATTATAGATTTTTATTAGTTTCGAAATCATATACAGATTACTCATTTATACTTTCAGTACTTATTTTGTAATATCATATTTTAATATTAAACGAGATTTTTATGTAATTTATAATAATGAGAAATAATTCTTCAATAATTAACGAGTATTTATTAAATAATTAATGGATAACAAATAAATTTTTGAAATAATTTAAATTTTTTAGTGCTCAAAATTATATCGACAATTTTCAGAAATTAAGAAATTTACATTTAAAATATAATTTTTTCATATGAGATTCTCCATAAAAAATTTTCGAACTTGTTTATTTGATGTTCTTTGCTTAATTCTTAATTAGCATATTATTTGCTGTTTGTATAGAATAACAGAAATATTTTTACGTTTCACTAATGTGCTTTTGCACTATGTACTATGTATTATGTACTATGTATATTTCGATGTTATATTTACACTAAATATACTAAAAAACTTGCACTTAATTTCGTTAGAAAACGCAATTTTAGCTTAAATATAATCAAAAGGTTAGAATTTAGAATACAGAAAATGTATATTATAATTATGTATTTTTTTTGTTTAATGTTGTTTAAATGAAATCTCAGATAATTATATTGGATTGTTAAACGTTAAACTATTTCATATTAAAGTATTATTGTTAAGAAGTAAGAGTTAAGTAGTAAGTTAAATAATGATTAATAATAGGGGAAACTAAAGTAACAATGGTATTTCATCGATCTTAAAAATATTAATAAATTTAATGTTAAATAAAAATCAAGAGAAAATTAAGTTGCTCTTTTTAAATATCGTAATATCAACTTAATTAAAAAAATCCAGTTAAATTTAAATAATTAAATTTATTTAGTTTTTCGAAGCTTTCAATTTACTTTTAATGACTATTTATTCTACATTAAATTAACAAAATTAGACAAACTTTTTACAATGAGTCAATGTAGTAGCAGTTGTGTATTCAAAACGTAAATTCAATTTCTTAATCACACGGTTCATTATTTTGGAATAGAAACTTAATGTATTGTTATTAAATTCTTTAGATTTCAATCAGTTTTAATAAGTAATCAATCACATAATACTTTTCGATGGCTACTTATACTTAATTTATTAATGCTAGAAGTACATAGTTAATAATATTTTATATTAATTATGAAATATGCTAGTTTAATTTATTTAATTTATAATTCGCAATCATTGTATATCTCACAAGACAGAATTATATTTTTCTTCTCATTTGCTAAAATTGGATACGATGAATTTAATATATGAAGTAATTTTTATGTCGGATTCGGATTCTACGTTCAAATTTACTACATGCAATTAATTAGGAAACCACTGTCTGCATAATTAAACTATTATGATTTATCACATAAAATAGAGGTACTTGAGGAGATAAATTGATAGTTACATACATTGTCTGTAAACTGTTCAGTTAAAAACTTGAATTTGCTATCTCTCATTTACCAGAAAATAAGCGAGGGCAGCCAAAAAGGCCAAAAAGATAATCTATAAAACATTTTTCAAAACGCTTACTAATTTGTAGCAAAGAAATTACAAATTATACAACTGATTAAAAATCAGTAACAGCGTTATTTTTTAGTATTAAACTCAGTTTAAAGTAGAATAAAATGAAAAATTACGTGTTAGAAAAACTTTGAGTTCAACGCATCATTATATTATTATAAAACTACTTTAACAATATTCTTCTTTTTCTATTAAAGAATTGAGCATACTTTTTAAACAACAGCAATATTATCGTTAAAACGTTTTAGTTTTTATAAAAATTATGTTCTTTTCTTGAAAAAAATATAAGTAAAAATACAAAAATCCGACTGGAAACTTTCTAATAAAATCCTGTCTGATATTTCCAAAGTAACTTACACATTAATTTCCATATATTTAGATTATCACAATCAGTTTAGTATACCATCGCCAAATAAGTTATCCAATAATAACATTATAATCTCATGACGTTAATAATTGCAGATCCCAGTCAAGCCGTAAACAACAGCCATATGGACAGTGTGTCTGAAGGTTTGTCCGAGCCGGAAACAAAAACATTTTATGAAAATCTACCGTTTCATGGTATACAATCTCCACCAAATAAGGTAAAATGTTCGATTTTTATGAAATTGTATTTACTAATCTTATTAGTACACGCACTAGTACGTTCTTGATTTTTGTGTTATTGATTTTTATATTTATTTTTATATTACTAAGCTGCTTGCAATAGCTACAACGTTTTAAACTTATAATGGATAAATCAAATATATTATATGCACAATAAAGACAATAGCGAATCACAGAAATCATTTAAACACATTTATCAATGTACATTAAAAAACGTTTATGGTTTCATAAATATCTTACAATATTTTAAAATAACTAGTATCATTACACACGCTGAATGACATTCGATAATCTTTCATATTCTTATATTAAAGGGTAATTTTATCCATAAATACAGACTTAAATATTATCAAAGTTTCAACTTACTTTAAAATTTTATTCACATCTAATTTACTGGTTTCGTAAACGCAATTTACATTAATAGCTATTATAATCGGAAATAAAATATCTCATAAGTCTATAATTAAGTTATATTTATTGTCATAAATTTTTTTCAAATTATGAATGGAATTATGATAATCATAAGTATATAAATATCATCTAAATTATGCAATTTATTTTTTATACTGTTACGTAAAAACATGAGCTAATGAACTACTTTTGACACCAATAGCAAACTGCTTTAGTGTTTTAGTGCTAAAGTGCAAATCCATGCATCCAAAAATGTAGACTGTGGGAAGCTTGAATTGGTCGAGGATTTTTGGAATAAAATTTATGACAAGTAAAATTATAGTAATGAAAGAGACAGAACAGACTTTTACGATAACTTAAGAAACTTCGGATCAATAAAATTTGTAGGATGAACAGAAGCTTGAGTTTCTCGTGGATTCGACTTCTGAACCCAGCTTCTCTTCGACGTTTTCTCTTTCTCAAATTGTTTTGAGACTCGATGATATTATAAAAGTCAGGAATAACGCCTTTTCGCACAGACGCATAATTAGTCACAGTCAAGTCTAGGGTAGCCTGCGAGAGTGCAAAACTATATAAAACACATAGAAGATAGTTTATGAAGTAAGCGATCGTTAAAGGAATTAATTAATAATCGTGTTATGAGTACATTACTTTTCTCATACGTTGGGACCTTCTACTTGCGATTTAATAAAAATATAAATACTAGATCTATTGTGAACATATTTCAATTATTTACATGAAATTATAATTTCTTTTAAACTTCAATGTCGGATAACATAATAGTTAATTACCTTACGCTGCTTTTATTTTTATCAAAAAAATATAATTAACACTACGTGAGTAATTATATATTTTTAAAAAATATTAAAGTAATAAATATTTAGTTAAATTTTATATTGCACATAAAATAGTATTAAAAGGTAAATTCTATTTCACAAAATTTCATCTGTTGAATGATAAAGAAAACCAACCATTTTTCTTGTATTCATATACTCAAAGTTACAATAGAAATAATACTGCTACCCACAACAGTTGTTAAAACTGGTAAGAAAAGAAACTTTGTTAGGTTTTTCATAATCAGTTAGATTATTCTATTCAAGTACTTATAAACAAGATATGTACTATAAATGCGTTTAAAGTACTAAAACTTAAAAACCGTATGAAAAATATGAGTAAATCGTTCACTCAAGCGTAATAAAATAAGAGTAGAAAGTCCTTCAGACTTTTTTTTGTAATAGAATACAAATCTTTATTTTAATTCTAAACTTTTAATCTATATATATTTATTTATTTATTTATCTATATATTATATATATATTATATATATATATATATATATAT
This sequence comes from Platyscapa corneri, assembly GCA_018907185.1. NCBI lineage: Eukaryota > Metazoa > Arthropoda > Insecta > Hymenoptera > Agaonidae > Platyscapa > Platyscapa corneri. Next base: position 475,549 of record JACCHW010000058.1, on the reverse strand, counting down.
ATATATATATATAATTTAGATTAGTATTATAATATAGATCTTGATTACTAAAAGATGTACGCTGGAATATAGCAAAGAAAATAAAATTCATTATTGGATTTTTGACTCCCTGCACGTAGGCACGATTACGAAACAACTCAATATGATTAACTGTAAGTCAATGAGATAATTAATATCGTACAGTTAGTCTACAAAATCGCTACTGATTATCATGTCATAAAATAAAATTCGATTAAAATATATATTTTTTTGTTTCTCTTTCGTTATATTAATTTTAGCTTTCGTTGAAATATTTCCAATCTACACTTTAAAGGTGTTTTGCATCCATATTTTTATTCATTATTTGTAAAAGAGTGTTTATTTGCAAGATAAATCTTATGGGTAGTGTTTTTGACAAAAATATTTGTATAAATATTTATACGTTTAATTTACTATATTTGCTACTTTAGAAATTGTTTGCGTTTCTTAATTTCACAATTCATAAAAGTTTTTATGCTTGCAATTTAAATAAATAATACCAGTAAAGGCTTCAAATATAATTAAGCACAAAGTACAAATGCAATGTCTGTTTCTTTAATAATTGTAAAAACTATTACTATTAATCACGTAGTTACTCTTTTAAAGCAAATAATTCTATGAAATTTAATAAAAGAATATTAGAAGGCAGAAGTTTTGAAAAACCTATGTTATAATTTTTCCTAGCACTTGAAAAAACAAACTAAGGATTTAACGTAAAACCTATTTAGTTCGAATAGAATTATGAATACATGAATAAAATTTCATTAAATAGTCGCGATCCAGGTATGAATAAATTAAAAAACTTTTTCATGCGATCAATGAAAAAATTCGAGCTCTTATTAGCCCGGAAGTCTGTAAAAAGTATTGAAAAAAATAGAAAGCCACTTTCATTTTCGAAGATTGAAGACTAAAAATAGCGCGTAGTCGCGACATATACTATCTCCTCAGATTCTCGTCGCCAGGCACTTAATGGATTAAGAAGCTTCAAGTACCTCTAATTCTAGACTACGGTACTTGTCGTGGAACTCTCCGTGTACACGTGCACATTTGCTCATTCTCTGAGCAACGAAGCAAGTAGCGAACCCTTGCGGCAAATGGCTCGCGTTGCCCTACCCCGCACATCTACACATAGTATGCACCCAGCTTCGAGGGGTTATTTGGCGAGCCATGACAAACGAGACCCGGGCAGCAGCCGCAGGAGTGCCGAGTACAGCGTTGGAATCTCGGGGCAAGCACTCAGACATCCTTGGGAACACCGAGCGCTGCTAAAGTCACCGTGAAATGATCGCATTATGTGGCTCACCCCCGATGAGTGCCACTTGGTCCGGTACTGCACGTGCGAGTTGTGATATGCAATCGAGAAAGGCAACTCAAGGAACTCAAGTGCTATTGAGCCCTTTTCCTTCCCTTTTTTCATTTCTTTAAATTAATAACTCGAATCGCCGAGTCCCAAAGGCGATTATTGTGATTGCATGTGCATATGCAAGTCTATGGGATTGCTCAAACGAGCGAGAACGTGCGAGAGATGCTGGTGCTCGAGTTTTCAACGTTTACAAATGAAATCTTCAATAATACATTTTTTCAAATTGTATACGACCTCTGCTTCTCTATTAGTTCCGACTTATTCACCGGAGTAATTAACTAGTGCACTTACATTCGATAATATTTTATTTCGGCGAAAATGAATGTAGCTCACAAAACAATTATTACACTTCGCTTTTTGAACCTACATTTCTAATTAATCTAATAATTAATTTAATTTAAATAAATTCTTCGGAGAATTTACTGCGTGCGTCAAATTAAAATTATCGTATGTTGGAATCAAATTTCGAGTCAACCACTATTAAGTCATTGTTAGTCGATTCATCACTAATGTAGTTTTGATCACTATTGTTGTTTCATCCAATTTCAGATAATTGATTATAATTCTAAGTTGCTTTCAGAGGTGATAAAAAAATTTCGATCTTTTGAAACATTTACTTTTTCGTAGATTCAAATTTTCATTTAAAATAATTATAAAATAATGAATATATTATTAGCTGTAATCTAAAGAGTTACAATCATGCAATTATTTAATTAAAAAATTATCGATCTAAGATGCACAAACAAGTATAAAGTCAGTCTCATATTTTAATGTAATATTTTTTTAATTTCAGGACCCTTACATTCTTTAGTTAAAGTATCTCGACTTTAATGTAGAAAACAAATACAGGGTCAGTCTATTATACCACAAAAAATACATAATATTTTTAATACATTCATTTAACAAATTTTATTGGTCTACGTGAATATACTTGAAATATTTTTAATTCAATTATCTAATGAAAATTATGGAAATTATTTTATATTAAAGCTAAAGTAAAATTAATGTTTATATGAATTAATAAGTTTAAAAACTCCAATTGTACATAAAATCTTTTCTAATGCTCGTGTAGCTCCTTGTAGCAAAAAGTTTCCACTTAACAAGCATAGATGTAGCATCTACTTAAAACAAAAAATCTCATCTCAGTTTCTTCTTCTTTTTCTCTTATTCTTCAACCTTCCAAAAGTGGAGAAAAAGCAAACACTATCATTTCAGTACGCCAGAACAGTGAGATGATACATGAAATAATGTTGAGAAGGGTTTCTGCGATACGCTGCGTCTTATTTTAACGTAGGTGAAAGTCGACAGCTAAGGTATGAGATGCTTTATCAGATGTTGAAGCTCGCAACCTTCAATTTTTCACCAAAAAATATTTGTCGTTATAAATAAAAAATTATTTGAGACGTAGAAAATATTTCTTGAAGCACTTATAATGCACGTAAGTTAAGGCATACTATTGACCCTTTTCTCATTTTTCCCTCTATTTTTCTAAGAAAGCAGTGAGGTAAGAAAACATGTTGATTCAGTGATGTTTAAAAGCTTGTAAGTATCTGCATTTTAGTTAATCTACTAATGAAAAACAATTAATGTTCAATGCAAATTTAGAGCTTAAAAATACTTGTTATTGATTATTTAATATTATGTAAAAAAAAAACATAGTATATTTGTAAAATTTTATTATTGGCATTTTTTTTATAATGCTAAAACTCAATCAAACATTCCTTTAGTTATATTTTATTATGTGCAAATTATAATATGAACTAAAAATTTCAAATACCAAATTTCATCCGTATAACCCGAGTTCTAATATTATCTAAATCTCTAAGTTTTATAATTAACTTACTTTTATACACATATCACGAAGTTCAAAATATTTTGTTTTATTACTTACGACTCACAAAGATGACCTAATCGAATGAATAAGCAAATGGGTAAAAATGATACAAGAGCAAATACTGTAAATAAAAAAAGGAAATCTTATTATGTTAAATTTATGGCAAGAATTAAAAAGATAGAAAATATTCTTAAATCCTAGCCAGCTAAATTTTACGTCAAAAGAAAAAATTCGCGATAAAAAAAGAAAAAACTTCTGGCATGTTCATAAAGAATGTAATATATGAAATGAATTTAAAGTAACGAGAAAAAATACTTATAATATATCAATGATTCGATGGCTTATATAAAAATAAAAGATCTACCATGATTGTTGGTAAAAGTAGTTGATATATTTTGTAAAAAATATTTCTATATAAAATATTTCTATATTTCTATAAAGATATTTCACTTTAAAACAAAGAAACAGTTTTAGAAGGTAAATTTAAAAAAGGCATATAATAAAATGAAATTGTAAACTGTATTTATTCAATTCTATTTGTGTGGTAATCATAGTATTTGAACAGTTTAAAGAAAAAAACATTTTATGATTAAATGTTCACTATTTTCTTTATCTATACGTAAATATACTTAATAGTTTATTACAAAGTAACTCTGTGAATTTTGTTTTTTTATTTTTTTTTTTTTTGATATACTAAAATACTAAAGGAATAATAGTCATCATTTTTATCGGGAAATGTTTACCAGATTTTTCCTAATGTTATGACTCTAACATTTATAAATTATTCCTAATTTTTTAAACTCATATGTATCTTTGCAATTATCCTAATTATATAAACAATATTAAATTAATTGCTTAAAAATTTAAATTATCTTTCCTGGCTCTAAATTAACTTGTAAATTAACATATCATCTTCATTTCTGCTCAGCAAATTTTTAATATTATGTTGTGCGCCCATATTCAATTGTAGAAATACTACAATACTTGATAAATAATATTTTTTCATAAAATATTAAATTATTTAACTAATATTTAGCACGATAGCTCGATTATGGATTAAAGTTATATGCTATCTTTAATGAATATTCTATAACTTTTAAGCTAAAATTAAACAGCCTATAACAATGGTTTATATTTCGGGCAATTAAATAACATTTTTTTATCAAAGAATGAATCTTCTTTTTTCCAATATTATGGCAACTGTAAAAAACTCACTCTAGCATCTAGTCAATAAATAAAATGTGACGTTTATAAATAAAACACAGCAGAAAGTAGTTTGAAGTACGACGCTTGCTAGAAAAGATATTATTGAAGGAATTATGGAAATATTCCATAAAAACATAGGAATCGTATAAAATTTTTTACGTATTAATAAATAATATTAATTAAATATAACTTGATTTTGAAACATAATACTAATAAAATTTTTAGATTCTTATAAAATTTATGCTTTAGTCATAAATTAAAAAGTTTGGAAGTCTTTAGACGTATTTTCAGTAAAGGAAACTAAGAAAGTTTGTAAATATAATATACGTGCGAATGTATGATTATGCATTTGATGACGAATCTCTAAACTATAAGCGGAAACATAAATAGAAATACAACTTATTAAATATTAATTGCAAAGTAGAAATTTTTTGAATGTTCAAGATAGAGACTAGGATTATTTAATCAATAAGTTTTTTAAAAATATTGTAATTTTTAATTATAACATAAATTAATTATGTCATTTTATTAATTCAATTTTTATTTATGCATTGACCTAATACAAAAAGTAATAGTAAGTTTAATAATTTATGTTTGATGAATGCTGTCGTTCATAAAATCTAACGATCAGTTATAAACTTTAACACGTATTAGTTGCTATAATGAGCAAAATTACAATCTCATTATTTAAGTTATTACTCAATTGGTATAAGTAATTAATAATTATTAACTTTTCAATTCAATGAATTTCTTTTATTTAAATTGACGATTAATCTATTAGTATTCAATAATTATCATTCCAAATTATGTTTAAAAATTATAAGTATAGTATAGTATAGTATAGTATTATATAATATAGTATAATATAGTACATTAATGTATAATATACTTAAAAGATATTCAAAATATCATTTTTATCCATTTAATTTTACTATTATATGACTACCATTAACTACAAATTAAATGAATATTTTTTGAGAAACAAAATTATTTGAAGACAACGTTAAGTTCACTGATGTATAAATACGCATTTAATTTGAAAAGATCGAGATTCTTGTTTATCCTTGATTTCTCGAATTTGTGTCGTTTGATTTTACAATATAATTTTTCGGTACAAAAAGTATATTTAATTTTATCTGCTAATGTATCTATCTATATATATATATATATATATGTCTATTTTTTCAATCACTCTCTTTATCTCTTTTACTTGCCTATACTATAATTCTCTTTACTCTTGTTTTCATAAATTCGAATGAAATAGTTTACAAAATATTATTTGCAATTTTGTTTATGTAATAATAAAATTAATTATTTCTATTTGAAGCTATTTAATTTTTATTTTACCATTTTTTAAAGAATATATGCTTTGTCCATCAATTTGTTAGTGTCTTTAAATCTACTCTGATTCTGTTAAGTTTATGTTCTTTAATTATTTTAAATAGGTTTATAAATTATTTATAAAAATTCTAGAATGATAATTTCTAAATATACTAAGTATAAGGGAAAATTGTATTCTTATTGAAAATGAAAAAAAAACCAATTTAATTTCAGTAATTTGTAGAAGTGTTAAAAATAAATAATTATTATATATAGAAAAATAGCATTTCATTTCGAGTAGTATAATACATTATGCATAAATGGGCAACATTATGTAGTCGGAGACAGTTCCTCTTCTTCCATGCCATTGAACAAAGTAACTTCTTTGTCCTGTTTTTATATTTATTCGCACTAGCTCTCGTAGGGTACTTTCACCTTTACAAATACTTGGTAGGGCTTATTTTAACAATACGTTCTCTTCCCCGTGTCTTTCTTTTATTATTTATTTTTTTATAATACACTATCTTAATGAAAAAATTAATCAATTAAATACATATTTAATTTATTTAACTAGTCCTGTAAACGTGAAAATACATTACTTCACTAGTGTAAAATATTTTTTATTTATTTTTTACTTTTTTGCTTCAATTACTTAGTCGTATCTCATTGTTCCTAAGGCAAATTTAGTATTATTTTATTTATATCTTAGATTAAATTAAGGTTTTCCGTTTAGTAACAATCTTAAATATTTCTGAGATATATTATAAAATAAAAAATAAAAATAAAAAATATAAATACTGATTATAATAATAATAATTAATAAATAAATAAATAAATAAATAAATAAATAAATAAATAAATAAATAAAATTATGCTTTGTATGTAAAAAATCAAAATATTATGCATATTAAATTATTCACAATATTTAATTGCATATTCCTGTACATATTAATGATATAAAATATATAAAATACCTATAAATGTATGATAGAAATATGTATTTTAAATAAGTACTGGATAACCAATATTTTCTATTCCTTTTAATATAATGATTGTATTTATCGTAGTTGTAATGACGTGATTTACTAATTAATGCTATTTAAAATTTTTTAAGAATGTTATAATTTTTCACTTCTGTAATATATGGAAATAAATTGCACCTAGACTTAAATATTTTTATAGAAACATTATAAATATAAATTTGCAATATTTAAAAATTTGCATTTTATATTAGACCCAAATAATTGCATATACTTAAAACATGAGGCTACACTATGTATTTACCATCCTTAAAATTTAATGATATCATTAATCCAATTTATAAGTATAAACATATGTCAAACTTTCTTAATCGGATTAGTAATTATAAAAGGTTATAAACAGCAAATATTTAATTCAAATTTCTTAATTTGATTTAATTTAAAATCAACAGAAATTTGCAACGTTTCTAACGTAAAAAATTTGCTAGTGCTCTAGATACTAAAACGTATTTACTTTTTTTGTTAGAAATATTGAATAAAGGTATTAATATGTCAATTTAAATAATTCTTCAATATAGTAAGACCTTTATATAAATTGTCATTTAAATAAATTAAGATATTCTTAACTTAACTAGAAAAATGTTAGTTATTATAAATTAATGCGGTGTCGGTAAATAATATTTTAATCCGGAAAATAATTCATTCGGCTAATAAATAATTAATTTATCGATCGCAAAATAATAAAAAAAAAATAAAAAATTTATATTTAATGAGATAGCAAATACTTAATTTAAAGTCATATTGTGTTTTCCAAATTTCCCTAATTTTGTTTAAAATATGTGAACTTAATAATTTAAAAATCCTTAATTTTCACGGTAAGATCGTAATAAACTGAATTTTTAGAAACGACAACATAAGAAAATATTTATTTTTATTCAGAATAATGAACATTTTTATCTACTACTTTATATCAACTCTTTATATACAACACTGATACTTGAATATTTTGCGTGATAAGGCACATATAAAATGGTAATCATCAAATATTTAATATTCAAAAATATTTACTTTTATAAATTATTAAAAGCAAATTTTAAATGCATATCTGCAAATATTACATTAATTTTCTCATTAAATTTCACCTTTTAAAATTAAGTTTGCTTAAAAAACTAGGAATTATTTGTTGATATTCGAAGAATTTAAATATTTCTCCATAACTAATTTTAACCGCTTGCGTATGCCTAATATAATGTATAAATTCCATAATTCTATCTTATGATAATATATCAAAATTTATTTTTAAGCTGTTGATAAAAAAATATACATATAGTCGTTAATCTTTAAACAGAGTTATTCGATTAATTTTCATTTTAAAACATGTTTGCGGCGTCAACTTCATAACGATAAGCCGACGTGCTTAAGTTATTTGTAGTATCAAACTCGAATACTAGTCCTGGTATATGTGCATTCACACCTGCACCCATATCGTAATAGGGTAGTATTCAAGTGCACACTCCCGGCTTACTCGATGCTAGTCCGGAATAGTTTGTGCGAAAACAAGTAAGACTGCACATCACGTAAATAATTACTGCTCTACAAGAATGGACGCGCCGGCTTTTGAAAAAACCTTGCACCATCAACGTACCTCCATATCTTTTTTCTCCATCTCTAGCTCGTTCTTCCTATCTCCTTTCGTTTTATCCCTCTTTTACTTTTTTTCTCCCCTTCTCATTTTATTTTTTCTTCTGTTGTTCTCTCTCTCTCTCTCTCTCTCTCTCTCTCTCTCTCTTTCTCCATACAATTTAGCATTGTTTTTCCCTTCTTTATTTCTTTAATTAAACATACGTAGATATACTTTTATGCGTAATTAAGTAGAAACAATTTCATTTATATAATAAATTAAACAAAGATTAAATGGTAACCTATTCTTTATGCGACAAAAAATATATTTTTTATTATAAAAAGTAATTTTTAGCTGATGAACTGAATTATTATTAATACGAAGATTTGTAATATATATGAAAAAAATTTATACTGTTTTAAAAATTGCTGATTAAGGTTTTAATTAATGGTAATCATCAAATATTTAATGCTCAAAATAAAAATAAAAAGGTAAGAATAAAATAAATATAAAAAATTGATAAATTAAGAATTAGTTTACTAAAGATAATTGAATGTCATGAGGCTTTACTAGTTTAATTAGTGATTCATAAAATATTAGTCTTTTTTATAAACGACTGCTTAAAATTTTATTAACAATAGCAATACTTGTTCATTGATTTGATTTTTTAACATTTTGTATAGTTTACAAAGCTGATTTTATTTTAAGATCAAAGTTTAAGTTATTTCAACAAAAAATTTCGTGTAGTAATATATATAATTTATAATAAAGTTTTAATTTAAAAAATATTGATTTTATCACGTGCTTAAAACGTTATAAAATGGATCTATTGTATGTGTTGTAATAAGTTTTAAAGATCAATAATCATTATTCCAATAATAAAAAATATAAATCCAATAAATATAATTATATTTTTATGTATTTATGCTTTTATGTGAACTCGTATTCGTAATCTTATTTACTAATATATTTATGCTGCTATAAAGATTTTTATCCACCACTATAAATACATGTACATCAATATACTTATTTATACGCATACGTGTATAAATGCATGAGGACACTTATCGTAATGCAGACAAGCGCATAATACCTATGACACATGCATTACAATAAAATCAATGTTTAGCAGCTTTTGTGCATTTGTGTGTTTATCCCTTGTGTTTTAGTTGCTATCCCCTAAGTTTGACCAAGTCGCTTATCCCTCGAGTTTGCATGATTACACCTATGCGCTTCATCCGTCGGCGACGACAGTGCCAAGCCTCTCGCCCTGTTCGTCGAGGCCAGCTTCGAGGGCCACCAGCCTTTGCGGCGGCGCTGGTGGTAGCTCTGGTTATGAATCCTCGATTACGCGCAGCCACCTCGGGCCCCACTACAGCGATCACAATATGCCACGAACTAATTCACCTGAGCCCAAGTACAACAGCCTTAAGCCGCGCAGGCGTAAACAGCATCATCATCATCATCATCATCATCACCAACAGCACCAGCATAACACAACTCAATTTTATTCGTTAAGGCTATGTCGTAAGCACCAGCAGCATCAACGTCGATCGGAGACCGACGACGAGTCCCAAACTACGCGCAGCTATCAAGTATACGCGATACCGATTTATCGTACATGTCCACACAAAAGTGCGAGCAACAGTACAATTGCAACTACTTTGAGATCTACCGACTCCACCCCTCCTTCTACGCTCTCGCGTAATGCCAAGAATGATAAAGAGGAGAATGATGAGATTCAAAATCTACAACAGGATCAGGATGAAGAGGACGCGGAAACAGACAGAATACCACCTGTACCAGCTCCAAGAGCGACGAGAAAGACTGATCCCTCCGAGCATACATACCAAAATGTACCCTCTCCTGTTTTCCCCCAAAACTTACCCTCGGATTCAAATCTAAAGGTTTGTCGAGCCATCAATCCTTACCAAGCCGCCTTGTGGCCAGCGTTTCGACACTCGAAATTTAATAGTGCTTTCACGAATTTCGCTTCATGGCTAAAGATTCCTTCTCTCTTAATAAGCCTCTACCCTTTAAATATCCTGAAATTTACTTACTATTTTAGAATTTTAAAACTAACTGTTTATTACTCGTACAAATTGAGATTATATCTAGATAAAGATCACGTAGAAATGTCTTTTCTTATGTCATGTACTAATTATATTATACAAAGTAGACTATTTTATCTAAAAGACTTTTTCGTTCCAAGAAACTTGGTTAACAAATGTACGGCATGGCTATCCATTTTCTTTATTCATCCCTCTTCGTAGTTTTCTTTATTCAGCGAGTAATAAGGTAAGATAGATGTGGCATGCTATTTAGTGCGTAATGTGTGATCATGTTAGAAAATAATTAAGTATATCCAGAAAAGAAATCTCCCCTTGTGATGATTTAAGAGTTCAATTAAGGTAATATTAATCAACTAGTGGAAAAATAATTTTATGATTTCGTGTCGATTTCGTTAGTAGGTGTATTAATTTTAACACGTGTTAACTGAATCATATTATTTTATAACAAGAATTACAGTAATATGAAATAATGAATATGAATTGCATTGGACCTACAAAGAAATTTTGAGTCATATTTATTGTACGGCTATTTAAAAATATTTGATGTAATTATATTTAAATTACATTCGAATTCAGATAAAAGTTTATATTGTATTTCTTTTTAATTGTTAAATTGACTTTTGAAATGGTTAGTTTATTTAAGTAATTTTTCGTCTCCTAGATTTTTATAATATTTTATAAAATATTCCTGAAATCACAATAACGGAAGAGAATTTAATTCTTTTTTATATTTGTTCGTAATTCTATTATCGCTGAAACTTTAAAACTATATTTTAAAAGACGAATCACAACATTTAGCAGATATTCCCATAACGACCGTTAACTTCTAACTTTTTCACAAAAATATAAAAACGATACAAGCTTTGAAATATATGGACTATAAAAATGTTAAATATCAAGTGTACATCACATAAAGTTTCTCTCCTTTTACATTTATAAAAGAAAATCGTTAACAATAATTAAAAGATTTAATTATTTATTCTTATAACTATTTGAATGTTAGACTGAAATAATTTAAAATAATTAGATAAACATTTTCATTACATACTTATAGAATGAAATAATAAACGTTATATAACAACAGAATTGTCAGAATTCTCATAAAATTTATCTAACTTTGTATATATAATTATTTCCTTGTAAATATTACGATATTATAATATACTACAATATATCATAAATTTCACGTACTTATTCCAATCATGTATTTTATCAAAATGAGTGCACTAGTTCTTAATTTATAAGTTTTTTCCAGAATTTATAATATTTTGTGAATAATTTACCTTTTATTCCAAATAATTTTAAAAAGATGATATATTAGTTTAAAGGTGATAATTGAAGAAATTTGTAAATTCTAGTCAAATGAATGATTTTATTATGTAAAGTGTTACTTCAGTTTTTGCATCGTCTTGCTTTATTACTCTTCTACCTATTCCACATCATTCCATTCTTCAGATGCCTTCATGAACTCAGAATTTCTGGTATTTCTCATACGTCGAATATTTTATACTAAAGTATTACTTTTTCTTCTTTATTTTCATAAAAATTCTTCTATGAACTTGGTAGTGCTCGGACGACTAATAGTATAATTATCATATAACATTTAACACTTTATTTTTCTTTTCCTTATTGTTTAACTAAATTTTTCTATCGAACGATTTCTTGAACTCTTATATTACATTTCATTTACTCTATTTCTCATTTATTATAATTCAACGTGAAGTGAAGACAAACCAAGGCAAAAATAATGAAAAAAAACTATGAGTGTTGGAACGTTGGCCATTTTTTTTGCATGTTCAAGCACATACATATAATATGCTATGCATATACAAATTAAGATTGTTACAATATAATGCAAAAAAGAATTTGAAAAATCGATACTATCATTAAATATTACTTCTTAATATACAGCTCAAATTTTTTTAAATTTGAGATGAAATAAATTCCTTTTATATTTTTTTGAATTAATGTTTGAAGACTAAAAATGCATATAAAATTTTCCTTTAAAAATGGTTTTAATACTTACAGGTCTATATTTTTCATTAGCTTATTTATTATATGAGATAAAATTCTGAATAAAAATTAAAAAACATAAGTGAATATTCATTAAAAAACTATAGTAAAATGTTTGTTTATAGTAAACCTTAGCATTGATACTTATTTAAATATTAACTAATTATTAAGTAACAATCTATTATACATTTTTCATCCGAAAATTATATTAAACTTATGTTTTTTCAAATTTTTCTAATTTTAAGTATACTGCATTTAACTTTATAATACATTTCGAATTAATATAACTCACAAATCCATAGATAAGTTTATATTCGGTATAGTTCACAAAATACTAATTTATTTTACAAAGAATTAATTTTATGATCGTAATGCTAATATTCGAATAATCTAACATTTAATATTCAGTTTAAAAACGTTTTCATATATAGTTTTTAAATACACAACATAGAATAATATTATCTTCTAATAAACTTTAACAAATACAGAACACGAGTTTTGATATGGTTTTTGTACATAAACCACGTAATCTTTGTTGTAATACATGTTAAAAATCATTAATCTTAAGTACTTGATAAATTTTAAGATCTCCTTGAATATCAACTTTAATAACGCAACTCATTATTTTGTTATTTACTTATCTTGTTTAATTATCAACTAGTTTCATCACACTATCCGTCTTTCTGAAACTTAAATATAAAAACTATGTCAATTATACTCATGATTAACAATTTAAAAGTCTGTTCCATTGCTTTAATTTTATTTAATATGTCGTAAATAAATACGATATATGTAAATAAAAGTGTCATTAGTGTTCCGCTTAGAAAATTACCCATATACCTTATAGTTGGATGTATGCTGCTTTACCAGATAATAAAAATCTTCGCCTATTGATGCACTGGCAATGTGCGCATATCAGCCGCTGCTTTATCAAGTAAGTCATTTAAAGCTAAGTTGCAATTCGACCAGTTATTGACACTTACCTATTTCTACATACTTTTGCTTGCATTAAAATGCTTTTTAGACTAATGCTTTCTTTAATTAAACTTGTCGTACTTTTATCTATTTATTGTTATAATTATGTTATAATATCGTTTCTATTGATAAACATATTATAGTATTTATTTACAAAGAGCAATTAAAGCACAATAGTCAATTTTATAAACTATGAATATAATTAGTTAAAAATTAATAGTTTAATGTAATTAGTAACTTTCATTACATTAAGCTATTTAAAGTAATTTTAATTGTTATATATAAAAGAGTTATCTTAATTTAATAATTCTTAAAGTTTTAAAATTAATAATACAAATGTTTAATTTACAATAAAGTTTATAATACTTCCTAAAACTGTCAGTAGATTATTTTATATTAATATTGTTCTCTTCAGCCATTCGCAAAGTAAATTATTTTTAATTTCTCTACATAGAATTCTAATTTAATGTACACGTATTTTTATACTAAAAAATTGTACATGATAGATTTTAAAATGCGAGAAACAAAGTAGTTATTTTTTTTTAAGGACGTACAAATAACTTTAATGTTTTTGAGTTGACGTTTCTAAAAGATATATTTTCAACAAAAAAAATTAAAATAACCCTAACTAAAGTTTTTAAAAAACTAACACTACAATTAATGCTATAAAATATAAAGATCAAGTAGATTGCAATCTTAAACTCTTGTTTAAAAGTTCAAATTATTTATTTATATGCTATAGATTACATATTACAACACTATGTGTATGATAAGATTTCTTGTGAAATAAGATTTCTTAGTAGTTAATAAATAGTAGTAATAAGTGGTAGATAGTTAACATATCTATTATTTTTTCAATTTTGAAATTTATATTACAGGAAATATAATATTACTAAATTTATTATTTAAGAGGATATATAAAATTTTAATCAAAAGTTATATAAGCAATGATATTTTTTCTTTAAATCTTTGAATATAATTAAAATCCGATAAAACGTTACTGAAATTTTATAAGCTGACATAATTGCAAACTAATTGACTTATAATTCCTATGAATACGTATATTTTAACAAAGTAATTTTATCGTTACTTTCTTTTGAATTTTAACTCTTAAACGATTAAATCTATAAATAAACGTTATAATTTATCCATACTATAACGAATTTATTTACTGCAATGTATTTATTCTTTTAGTTAGAGTGAGTTAAGATATAACAATGTATAAAAGCAAATGAAGTAATTTTATTGATATTTATCAAGTCGTAAATGACAGAAATTCTTCTACAAACTTTATTATGCACTGAATATAAACTTAGAGCAAAAGTCTTTATCGTTAATTTTTGCTACAATTATTTTTCTTCACTGTCACGTAGTACACAGAATTTGAGTTGATTTTATTGTAAATGAAAGTCGCACTATGTAGTATAACAATACAAGAGTAGAATAATAAGAACTCACATTATGGGTATAACTTTTGTGGGTTTAGGTCCTTGAACTTTGTAGTTGAAGGCCTATTAATTCAATCATTAAATAATTTTAAGTTTTCTCTTCATTGTGTTTGTATTTAGATGTTTACACAACGCTGCTTTCATCGTTATTTAATTTATGTAATAATAACATTTTCAAAGTAAAATTTAAAAAAAAAATGGAAAATATCTTAAGCAATCTTTCAAATTTACTTTTATATTTAAACGGATTCGAACTTTTATTTTTTTATTGTTAAAATTTTAGACTCTTACCAATTTAAATAAAAACAGATAATCGATTGACGCGAATAATAAGATACTGTATTGTTAGCCTAAGGAAAATTCGAATAATCCCTTCAAATTTTGGAAAATATTGCTTGGAAAAAATTATGACGTTTATCAGAATAAAATTTACGTATTCATATATTTAAACTTAAATTAACTTATAATCAATTACTTACATGCATCCTTTTGTACATACTAACCCTGCGATGGACTTTTGCAGACCAACAGTATTTATGACTACAAAGAGCACTACCAGCAGCAGCAGCAAGAGATGCAGCAGTATGGTTATCCGATACCGAGCAATAGCTCCAGCCAATTAACGCTCCCTCTGTCGCGTACCCTCTACCATTCCTCCTCAGTGGTTAGTCCCCTGCAGAATTCTTACGTCCAAAGTAACAGCCGTCATTCTCTGAATACTGCGAACCTCGCCTCATCCAATTACCTTCACCAACAACCTTACCCCCAAGATCACACCACAGCCAATACCCTGCCTTTCTCTCTGCTACACCATCCGGGCAATCTCATTGACGTACCTGACCTCACCTACGATCGTCAACAACAGTATCAACAGCAGCAGCAGCAATCCCGAAGGAACTCGAATTCGAATTCCAGGAGTCGCAACGAAAGGCGAAAGTACCGCAATAAGCATGAGCGTAGTGAAAGAAAGCAAAAACAACAGAATCAACGCCAGCAGTTGCAACAAAACCTGACATCCTCCTGCGAGACAAGTTTTGAACGCGTCCAGCAGGAACTCGGTATGCCCGAAAGCTACAAGATTTCCTATCCTCATTATTACGAAGATACACTGAACGATTGTCCTACTGACTATCAAGAACAGCGCGTTTGTGTGGATAATAAATACAATGCGACGTTGGACACAACGACGAAAGAGTACACTGAGCAACAACAGCAAAACTTGACGAAGAACCGCAGCAAGGCGATCAAGAGGTATTCATCACAGAACGTTACATCGGGTAACGCTAAGCTCGCCGAGCTGCACTTCCGGGACGTCGGTCAGGAGATTGATGTCTGAAGGTATGGGGACGAAGTCGTAACGAGCGTGGGGCTGATACTCTTACATATGTCGGTTCGACATCAGCGATTAAGCATTTGCGCATTTTCCTTTCGGATTTCGTTTTCGTTAGCTTCACTATATCGTTTTTCTCCTTTTCACTTTATTCTATTGTTTTTCTTTTACTTATTATATTTCATTTCGTATTGTACATATATATGTATACATGTTTGTTATATTGTTTACTTATCCACTTTATACGTATGTAAACTTTATTTTATAATCATGTGTCTTATTCATGTTCTTATCATGTACACACTTTACTTTATCCTAAATTTCATAGCAGAGCTTTAAACGAATAATTTTACCCAGTCTCTTTATTTGTTCTGAAAAAATAAATAGAGTTGAAATTTCATAAATAAATATCATTAAATTAAAAATAATATGACTATATTTTTCAACAATTAATAACTGTTTTTTTTCTCAAAAATAATAGTTTTATGAAATAAAGTTTAAATAACTAACAGGTATGTATACATGATGCTAGTGCCAGGATTGATTCATTTTATCGCTATGATAACTATTGTTATCGATTACTTCCAAGGATAAATATTATTATTTTCCAAGAGTAGTATATTGACAAATATTTTTATTCGTAGGGTCTGAAGTCGAAGAGCGAAACATATATTTACTAAGGAGCATTCACTATAGACGTCAGTCACTTCTACTCGAGAGGCTTTGCGACAGTAGGTACCGACAGTCTCTTTGCTTTATGCCTGAATCTTAATTTCGAATAAACATTTGACGTTAGATTAATAATATAGAATAATGCAAAATTTATTTATTTAAAAAAAAAATCACGTACATTTAATATTAGTATCGTTATATATGTGTATATATACACGTGTGTAAATTCTTATTAGCGTATATTTAACTAATCGATAAAAGGAAACAGAACTGAGTAAAGATTAATATCTTTAATTCAATATATAATAAAAATCATTTATATTTAAAGGTCACAAATTTATTATCAAAAATTAAACTTTGAATTTAATTTTGAAAAATTTCAACAAGTTAATTAAAATCTGTATTAATCGTTTATATCTTTATGAAAATATATGTTTAATAATTTACAATTACGTTAATTCAAGAAAAAATTATCTTGAAATGTATAGCTATGAATGATTAACTGGAAGTCGTTTTCATAAGCAGCAAATTATGAAAATAGAATTCCAATAAATATTTAAATTCTTGGAATTTTTCATTTTTTCCAATAAAAATAATGGCTTGTTAATAATAATTTTTCTCTGTGTAAGTGATTATAATATTAATTTCAAAATAAGGTTGTATATTTGCAGATGTAATTTTAATGCGCATATTGAACTTTTATCAATTCTGTTTTTTTAAATTTGCGAGAAGCCGAGTAAATATAATTCCGACATTATATACTTGGGGCACGATTTTTGCCCGGGTGTACATAGGTTTAGAAATACGTAGATCATGCAGCACCTGCTTTTCCTAGCTTTACTACGTTTTTTAGTTTCGTGGCTTAAATATATGTCAGAATGCTCCCTTAGTGTTTATTATCCAGTGGAATATATAAAAATATAAATAGTTCTCTTTTTCTTTTCTTTATTTTTGTTTGAGTTTTTTATGTTTTTTTTTTTTTGCTGAGCCAAGCTTCCGGTAAGCTTCCTGCAAGATAAATGGTTAAGGTTCTTAGAATTGTCAAGGGTTTAGATATATTATATATTACGTTTAAATTTCATTTTTAAAACTTGCGATAATCTGCTTTGGAAATTTCGAGTAAAGTTATACCTATTACACTGTATTCAAGCAAATTTTCATCGATAATAAAGGGGTTGACAATGCTTTAGCCGCTGATACTAATGCAATGAATCTCTTAATCCATAGCTCATGCAAAACAAACATTGTTACCGTAAGTTTCATTTTTATTTATTATGTGTTACATAATTTTTATTTGGAATGGTTTTTTTTTATAAACTGGTACTGAAAAATTACTAACCTGTTATAATTTATTTTATTCCTTTTTTGTTTCATGTTATTATTGTTGTTGTTGTTCTTGTTATTATTATTATTATATATTTTTTTGAATAATATAAGTGGCAAATTTAATTTTAATTTTTACATCAGTTTTATTATTACAGAGAAAACTACACTGAAATGAATTAGTTAATAAATAAATTAAATTAAACGAAACTATAACAATATCCTTCAGATTTGTTAAAACACGAGAAACTACAATTATTTTTGAAGATAAAAGCTTCAGTTAGTAAAAATTTAGTGTAATTTTGTCAAAATTCTCCTCCAACAACTTTTTTTTCATTCAAAAAGTACGGAGACAGCACATATGTTCCATCAACAAGCCATCCAACTAATATTGAAAATCTACTCTGATATTATATTTTTATTATCTTAGAAAACGTACTTCGTAATTAGAAAATTTTCACGAATGAAATATGAAACAAACAAATTAGGGTAGATGCAATAACTATTAACTTGAGAAATATCCATGTATAGGTTTATCGATAGGCCGACACATGAATCCATTTACTGTCATTCAAGGTATCGGAATAATTACATGCACCGACAGATATCTCTAATACAAAAGACAAAATTATTTCCAGGCAGTATACGTGCATGACGGAATTACATCGTAAACGGCAATTTCTAGGAACTCTGTCTCTGATACGGAAGAGAAACGGTTCAGCCCCCGCTCAGCGACACGGAACTTCGTGTGCTAAAATATTATTAACGATTTTCACGATGATACCATATATGAGTGGTGTACATGCATATACATTTATATGTATGTTTTTTCTTATCGTGTGTTTTGGATGAGAAATAGAAATTTTTGAAATAAAGTCAAAATAAGAATATCTTATAAAAAAAAGTCGTTAAAAATTTAAGAATTATTAAATATGGCGCTTCCATTTACTTATCTGATTTCGCCTTAATTTTTCATACTTCGCTTTAGAACAGCATAAAATTAAAGCAGAATATAAATTAACAAGATATTAAAGGTTTCTGTAATTTATTTATTGACTAATTAATTTACTATAAATTGAAAATTAATTTTATACACTCTTGCACTATAAATGAATAAGATATACGGCTTGTTATTAGATTTTTATTTTAGTTTAATAATTAAACGTAAAATTATTACGTTGTCCGAGGTCATTAAAAGTACTCTTACCCTGAAAAAACTACAGGAATAAAATAATTTTGACGAGAGATTTAAAATTTAATATTCTGATTCATAATATAATAGATTAGTTAATATTTTTGAAAAACTTATAATTAATATTTGTACATTCTTAAATAAACTTTTCATTTTTTCTATATATTTAATTTTTAGTTATGTTATACGTAGTAAAAAAGTGATAAAAATCAAAATTTATTTAATTACTTTTAATGTATATCATAATGACATTCAAAAACTTTTGTTTTTCAACTAAAGTGCACAGTTTAAAAGCTTACATATGTATATTTATGGATTTATATCAAATATTCACGGGCTAGGAATACATGGATAACTATGAAAATTGGTGTCGGGAAATTTTCCTAAAACGGGAAGAAGCAGCTCGGTAAGAATATGAAGAAAAGAAAATTTTCTTTAAAAGTCTTCTTTTTAGAATTTAAAAAAATGTGAATCATCTGTAAAATCAGAAATTATTATTTGATACGTTCAATGATTTTTCGGTTGAAAATGTAAGTCAATGGAGTAGATAAACTAATTTTAAATATAATGTATATATTCTTATTTTTATAAAAAATATAGTATATATATTATTTTGAATAGATTATTTTGAATAGAGTATTTTATACATTCATTGTTAGGTGAAAAATAATTATGTGCTTTTAATTAATAAATTTTGTATATTTATTAAAATATACATTTTCAAATAAAATCCAGCAAGTATAACATTTCATTGATTAAAAGAAATAATAAATTTTTTAAAATAAAATATAAGATGGTTAAGTTTAGAATATACGGTATTGCATAATTCATAATTTTTCAATTTTATTGATGGAATTTATAAGTATTATATAGATCACCTTTTCATTGAAATATTTGATTGAATATTCATAATTTTAATATCAATCACTTGTTATTAGCTATACAAAATTAATACATTATCATTGAATATATTTAATCAATATTTTAAAGATACATCAAGTATTGATATATTTTATTGGTCTATTTAATAAATTGAATAAACCAAAATTTAATTATTTTTTATAAGTATTTTGTGTATCATAATACGAATTTATACTTATTTTTTCAATTGAAAAATGAGCTTTTGATAAAATAAGTATATTATTTTGACCCTTAATATGAAAGTTGCAAGCAAATACGATCAAACTTGGAGTTGAATAAATTTGTATTGAATAATTAGTATGATTGGACTAATAAAGCAAGATAATAACTTTTATAATAACTATTATAATATTTTGACTGTAAAGACAAGATCAAGCTACCTTAACTCATTTTGATTTTTGAAGTAATAACTTTCTGGAATAAATGAAATGAAGTAGAAAATATAATAATTAAAGTCTCTAAAATAATATTTCATTTTAGTCGTTTAAATTGCATAAGAAATTTAATATATATAACAGTTGATATTAAACTTAGTAAAATCAGCATAAATTTTATCCAGAAAAATTAAAATAACGATATTTATAAATTAAAGATAATTAATTAATTTTCAAACATTATGTATACATATTGTACATAATTTTTAAATGTTAACATTTATATCAATCTCATCACTTAATTATTATTTTAATAATATTCTTAATTTTCAATTAAATCACCAACTAGAGATTATTAATTTGAATAAGGGCCTCTTTAATTAATATTAAAAACATATTAAATGAAACTTTATATTGATTTTTATTTTAATTTTTCGATATAAAAAATTCTACAAAATATATATTATTTATACAAGATATTCTCATTTCATTAAATACATATCACATTAATATTAAACTTAAAAAAATTCCATCAATCAAAAGAGTACATTGGATCTGTTATTTAAACGTTATATTTTATATTAGAACCATTCTATACTTAATAAATTAATGTATTACTTAATTAAAATTAAGAAATCTGAGCTATAATTTTTATGAATATCAAATAATATTTATACAGTTATGCAAACTGAAGTATATATATATTATATATATATATTTACATGTTATTTATTGATATTAAGTGAACTAATAATTGAATATGAATTATTGATGTGATAAATAACGGTAATTTTTGATGAATGCCTCACCAAATGGGAGATAACAAACGTTTCTGAAAATTTACACATGAATAATTATATTTGTTTGTCAAATATTACATTAAAATTTATCATTAATATTATTATAAATGAAAAATAAATAAAATAATCAATAAGATAAAATTTAATTATACAAAAATGTAAAAAAAAGAATTAAATAACTAATATATGAAACCTATAATATTTCTAGTCATACGTACAGTTTGTTTAGGAAGAATTTATAAAAAAATAAAAATAATAAATATTTTGAAAAATTAAGAAAACAAGGAAAATGTATTATATATTAATTGCAATGTTACCCATATATTTTAGAATTTAATAAACAATAAAATGAATTATCATGAACTCTAAACAATAATTAAAAGATGAACTAAGAAAAGATAATGTAGTCCTAAAATATATCAAAAATTTAATTCGTTACCTTATTAATTGAACAATTCAGTTCTATTGATACGAAGTTGATGTGCTCTTTGACTTTCTTCAACGTTTATGCAACGATTAAAATACATTTTCACTTCGTGCATTTGTTTCATGTTTTACAGCCATTCAAGCCGGAGTTCTCCGATCTGGACTACGCTGACGTAGACTATCGCTCTTATGGGCCGATAAATTACAAGGCAGCCAGCATCGCTCTGCTCCAAAACCGCAGCAAGCCGCAACAACAAGTTCAACGAGATGAGCGGATGCCACAAATGTACAGCGTCTCTGACGACAGCGAAGAACTCTTGTAAGAATGACGCTCAACGCGTAATATTTTTAGCCCCTAAAGTGCCATCATTTAACGTAGTCGAAATATAAGAAAGCGAGAGAGAGAGAAAGAGAGAGAGAGAACGCGAGAAATAGGGAAGAAAGGGTAGTATGGAACGAGTCCGTCGATATACATCGTAAATACGCGGTGTAATTATTGTTGTTGTAAGCGACCCATTTGCCAGAGGTCGTTAAGTAATATTGTATACTTAAAGTTTTTACAATGTTAGGACGAGTATTGTGGGATCAAATCGACTGACTAACATCTTCGAGGTGATTTTGCGCGCGTGGTGTTGGCGCGTTTACCTATAAGTTTCATTTATTTATCAAATACAATTTAACGCTTAGTGTAATGCACTATAAAATTGTCGGGATAATGCGGCAGTATATTTTAAAATTCAATTTCTAGTATTTTAATAATTAATCCTCTAATTTTAAAAATGAGGTTTTCCAAATTATAATTTACAATGAATAATTGTAATTAAAAATTTTTTATCCATTTAAATTCTTAATTACCGAGTATTATTATGATTATTTTTAAATAATCTCATTATTTAATTATTAGAATCACAAGAATATGAAATATATTCAATTATATTTTCAGGTATTTCATAAAGTTATACAAAGATATATAATAACTCTTATAGATCGATGCTCTTATCGATAAAAATATTAAATTTCAATTTTATTTTGAAATTAAATTTCGTAAAAATGATCCGCAAAAGATTTAAAATACAGTAAAATTTTAAATTTTTTGTATACAATTTTTCGTAGAAAACTGCTTCCAAATAGATAAATTCTATTTAAAGAAATTTTTTACACTCAGTATATCCGGGAATAAAATTTGATAAATTTAAATTCTTAAAGCTACACGCACAAAGTTTACTATAAAATAGACTATCAGGTTAGTAATGAGAGTTAAACGCTTCAGAACGTTATCCTGATTATAGTGTACTCGTGTACTAATTTACGTATGAAACGTATCAACGTCAAGCTACATACAATGTACAAAACTTAATTTTACATTCAACGAATCTCGTGACAAAGCATGCGTTAAATACAGTACTTTTCTTTTATATTATAATTAACTTATAATTTTCGATGAAAGGAATGAATAATCTCTTGCGTATACGAAAGCCTACCTACCTTCTTGTTGGAATCATTTGTCAAGAAGCTATAGAATGTGCGAGACCTATTTAGTAAATAAACCTAATACTTATAGTAAAATAAAATGGTTATTTGTTTATGCACTTTACGCCTGGGATCGTTATTGTTGTTCCATTCTTTACACAGTGCTTGTTAGCACTTGAGAATAATAATATGAGCTAAAATTTAAAAGGAGGGAAAAGATAAGAGATTTCATAAAATCAACCCGTCCATCTTTTTATGCATTAGCAGAATCATGTATCATTACTTTGTTATTGTGAATATCATAAAGATGATTAAAAATTTATTTTTTATAAAAAAACTTTCTTCATGTTTTTTAAAAATACTACATTTTTTAATAATAATATTTTTAAATATACAGATTCAAAAGAGTGAATATTTTTCATTTTATGAAGCGACTAATTTTCAAAAAATGTTCAATAATGTATAATATTACCGTGTATTTTATTATCAAAAAATTTTAATTTAAATAATTTTTTTATTTTTAAAATTTTCTTAATAATTGATACTTGCCTTTAAAATATTTTTATAAAATGTAATATTATTATGGTCTGAAGAAAATTATTCAAAATAAGAAACGCATTATTAAAATTGACATTTATTAGATTTTATAAATATTTAATAATATTTAACTTTTAAAAAAAATTTAAATTAAATTATAATAAAGAAAACATACCTGTTGCATATGTATATATGTACTTGAAATTTCAAAAATAAAAATATCTAATCATTCAAAGTAAAGATACATGCTTACGTTAATATACTGATTATAAAATTTCTTTTATTATCTTTTTCGTCAGTCACTTGAATTCTACTCTGTAACTATATATGTAATTATGCTCTCTAATTTTAATCATCTTAAGGCCTGTACAGTAAAATGATAGCGAAAGACTCTTTACTATTAGAGCGATGTATATTATAAGAGGTAAATATGGCAGTAAATTTGCACAGATAATGTGCTAAGAATATCGAAACAACTTTCGATAAGGTCAAAGGTATGATTCGTTATTTATAGAACATAATCGAAATTTCGAAGGACAAAGTTGTTATTATTCGATTTTATTTGATCGAGTATATTAATATTCGGCTAAATAGACGGCGGTATTACAACTCTAAGTAGAATTCTTATACGTTTGATGGAGTTACCGAAGCATACGTCGATAAAAGACTCAAGGTGAATGTCCTAGTTGGTTCTGTTCTTTAAAACGTTTCTATAACAAATATTGTCCGAAAACGCCGAAGACTATATTATTTATAATTAAATTTATATTTATTCACAATAAATCGTTAACATTTTAAAGTGAAACAGATGAACATTTTATCATTAACCAAAATAGTTTATTGTGCACAAATCATTGTATTATTTACTGTTTTTTAAATTTAAGTAAATGGATTAGATACGATATAAAATGCTTAATATTCTTTTGTTTTAATTTAATTAATGTTTCCAAGAATTTTTAATATTATCCACAAATATTATAATACTGTTGAGTATTATTTAATATTGTTAGTACAATTTTGATTTATCAAAGTTGTTTATAGTTTACGTTTGATAAAAGTCGGTAAAACGAAATTGGTAGTATTGAGCTTCTGTTAAAGCAACAACTGTAAAAATAAAGTTGCAGAATTTATTAAAATATAGTAGCTTTAAATATTAATTTATTGTTGAGTATTACTAATAGCAACTAATATAAAAAATGTATCATTGCCACGAAAGTATTTCTAGGTGACATACTTCGTTTTTTCAGTATTTGTAATACTTCAAATTAAACTTTGTACAGTTGCCAGAACATACTTTTATACTTAAATTTTATAAAATGCCTATTTATAATGGAACTTCTTCAATACTGCAAAACATATACTGAAGCATGCAACAGTACATAACCTATTTATATTTGCAAATTTTGTTAAAATAATAGGAAAAGCTGTTAATTTTATATTATGCATGATTTATAATGCTTAATATTATATCATTATCTTTCTACCAAGGCAATAAAATTTATTTTCTCTGCTATTTTAATTCAATCAAATTATTTCAACTCTAGAATTTTTTATAAACCCTGGAATTAATGAAAATGTAACTGGTTATGCAATTAAAATGAAAACTGATTCAACGCTTTAAATTAAATTATTTAAATAGTAATTCCTATTTCAATATCATAAAAAATTAATAAAATTTTATCCGTAGCTCGTAAAAGAAAAAAAACAAAGAAGAAAAAAGAGAGAAAAAAGGAATTCGCCTTGAGAGCGGCGCAATGCTACATCATCGAATATCCAATTATTACCGGTCACGCACAGGGTAAAATAAAATTATGAAAACAAATGTTAATAAATTTTATAAACGGTTGTATTCATTTTATTTTTTACTTTTTTTATTAATTGTGTAGAAATTAATACCACGCAATTATATATGAAGCACTTTTGTCAATACCCTGAAGGCCATTGCAAGTTCTGCGGCTCATATCACAGAACACGAAGCCAATGTTTCTTTAATACGAATTATTTACTATTTCTTATTAATGTTTGTGAAAATATTCTCTTTGTTTATAATAACTCATTAATTATCAAATTAAAAAGTTTGGAATTAATCGCCTGTTTTTATATAGAGATTCAGTGCAATAATTACGAATTAAGTCAAAATGTATATTTTCTTCTTCGTTATTACTATTAGTTATTACTATTAATATTACTATTATTACTATTAGTACTACTACTACTACTATGTACACCTTTAATATACTCACTGGAATATATAGTCTGCAGTGATCGAACGAAAGCTGCGCATGGATACATATTCACATAGTTAGTTTCACGATGTAAAATACGAATTTGTTGAAAATGCTGCATTGGCGAGAAAGAATTAATTAAAATGTTAAAGAAAGTGAAATCGTGTGTATACGTATGTGAGCTTATATATGCGTTTATATGTGTGTAAAGAGGAAACAATAAATGAAAATTATTTGGCGATATTGATTTATACAAAAAACGTTTTGCCCCGAGCAAGGACAACTCGATATTAAGATTGCAAAGTTTGAAACATGAACTGCAATTAACTGTGACGAGTTAACTTTAACAAGTAGAAGTTAAAGCGCTCAATAAACACAGCCGGGCAACTTAGTCTCATCGTATCGAGGAAACTAGCCATACACATTGTAATTGCATATTTTCTCCCTCAAGTTGAGGAAAAATAATGAAGGCGTTATTGTAGAGAAACATCGAGAGAAACAAGCAGTTATGCACAGGGTTATTGTTTATGAACTTAGCTTATGTTCTTTTATTTTATTTAAAATTTAGTTATTCTTCCTTTTCTACCTTTCCTTCTACCATTCTTACTTGACTATTCTTCCTTTTACCATTCTTATTTTGTCGAGTGCTTTACAGTTTACATTTTAACTTTTTTTCTTACGCGTTTGTTATTTGTTTGAATTAGTAAATTTATTTATTGCAATATTCGTTAATTTCTTGTTTAGAGTGTTGGTGATCTGCTCTAATATCAAAGATGTTCTTTCTCTTCAACTTGACTCTTTTCACATGGTAAATCTCGGTATTTCACTATTATTTATTTTATTCACACATTAGGTAATTTTCTAAAATATTTTAACGTCTTTGTCAATGCAAGACTAAAAGAGGTATAGAGCTAAAAGCTCATCGTAATGCACGTGCCAAAGCGTTATAAATTATAAAATGGACGTTCACTTTAAAATGAATAGTGTCGCGTCGTTTACTAAAATATACAATAAGAACGAGAAGATAAATAAATTAACCTGTACATGCAGTTAAGATGTAATGATATTTTAATAAACAGAACTGAAAATAAATGTTATAACTAGAACACGACAATGTACATATTATTTTTATTTCATAATTACATATTATACGTAACTTTCCCACTACGTAATTTTACTTAATCTTAATAATTAATAAATACACAATAAATAAACATAAATATTTATATTTTTATTCTTTCACTAAATACATAGTATGTATATCAAATTTCTTATAATAAATTTATTTTAATACATAAGAAAAAAGAACATATTCCATTAAATATTACAAGTCATTTTATCTA
This sequence comes from Platyscapa corneri, assembly GCA_018907185.1. NCBI lineage: Eukaryota > Metazoa > Arthropoda > Insecta > Hymenoptera > Agaonidae > Platyscapa > Platyscapa corneri. Next base: position 448,086 of record JACCHW010000058.1, on the reverse strand, counting down.
ATTAATTTAATAAGCACGAATCCTTTCTTTCATTTTATTAAAAAAAAAAGTAAGGTACTAGTAAATTATAATATAATATTATGTCTGTTTTAATAATTTACAGCACAGATCAAGTAATTGATATATATTTTATAAATTACTTTTTTAAAATTAAAATTAGATTTTATAATTACATATAATTGTTTATAATAATACAAATAATCTCTATTGTTTCTGCATATCTTAATGTAAATATACAAATATACAAAATATGTGTAAGAATACAAATTTTTAATTATAGAGATATATTCATAAATTATTATATAGTATTATTTTTTTGAATATTAGTTTTTAAAATACATTTATTTTTTTCATTATATTTATTCTTCTATTTCAAAAAATTAGTTCTTTTTATACGTACGGATAATTTATAAAATTATATCAGTAAATGTTAAAGTCAATTTTTGAAAATTTATTAGGTAAGGTAATAAATAAATCATATATTATCGCTTCCACTTTTCTGAAACTATAAAAATTTGTAAAAAGAGAAATAAATTTTTTAAGGTAAACGATATTTTAGTAACGACATATAAAGTGAATCTGTTTGATTTCATTTTTATGACTTGTTCACTTGTTGGATTGTAGTTTTCATTCTTTTTATTATTTTACTGATATGTGACTTCTTTATAGTTTTAATATATAATTCATCTGCATACGATACTTTTATAATGAGCTATGAAAAATGTAATATAATTTGACACGATGAAATTTTTGAAAAAAAATATCTAGACTTCCTGGTTTGAACAATCTTGAAAGATGTAGGTAAGTGATATATAATTAATACGTTATACAAGGCTTTTTTCTTTTTATTATTTGCAAAAATAGTTTTTTATCTTCTTTTATCTTTTTTTAATTTTAGGCAGCTGTGTAAGTATAATTATAATATTAAAAATATCTCCAATCGTAAAAAATTTTTTTAAGTTATATTTGATAAGTCATTAGTTATATGAAATTTTTAAATATAAATCTTCTTGTAAAGAAGAATAAAGTCTATTTTTTTCTAGTGTTTTTAATTTGCTTAATAAAAATTGAGCTATAAAGTTGAACTGGATTAAAAACAAAATTATTCGAAATTTATTACGAATGTTTTGATAAACTATGAATAATAAAACCGAGTACATGTATAGATATAAGTACATACAAATATAAATATATATATACACTTTTAACACATTTTATAAAAACGTATACATATACGTATAATTTTTATAAAATACATATTATTATTATTATTTATCGCTGTTGTTGTTGTTGTTGTTGTTGTTGTTATTATTATTATAATGAAACATATGCAAAACATATGTCATTAAATTCCAAGTATCTCAAACTTATAGATCCAATTTTTATACTAAAACATTGAGGTACATGATCTTGTATTTTTTATGTTTTTACATGGTATTATTTTTATACACGTAGGTCATTTCTCCAATATTCTGAGTTTTCCGCAACTCCGAAGTACTCTTAATTATCTTACTTAAAAAAAATTTATGTAGATATTTTCCAATGCTTCCCAGCTCTTTTTCTTTATTATTAGTAGATCTTGAATATAAAAAATTTAAATTTTTATTGTGAATTTGAATAAAATTACAAATAATTATTCAATATGCAGAAAATGAAAATATTCACGTCAAAGTTAAATAATTTGTATATAAATAAACAAGCGAAACCGTAGTTTTTAATTTTTGATACTTGTAATTATAGTATTATACAGTTTTGTCTTTTTTGTAATATCAATTATAAATTACAATATTTATTAATAGCTTAAACATCGTAGCCAAAACGCAACCAGCCAATGATTTTGTAATTTTTTTATAAAAATTATAATGAAGAAAAAAGAATGGAAATATAACTATAACTTTTACATCGATGCAATAAAATAACCATGGAAATAAGAAATAAAGCAGTATGAACAATGACGGGTGAGAATCAATTTGAACCAGGGAGAACGAGACATAGAAAGATAGTCTCAGATATAAGCAGATAAACAAAGATAAATGGGGAGAGCGAGGGAAAGGAGAGTCACACAAAAGATGCAGTAAGTCACGCTCTACACAGATATGTTACATTATTTTTAATTATAATTGAATACTTCGATATTTATTTAAAGCATTGCAATTACACAGCTATTAAAATACTTACGCAGTTTATGTAATTACATATTATCCTTACATAGGTTAAACAGCGTAAATAAATGTAATAACTTATTATTTATTTCAATAATAACTCGATAGTTTTTTAAAGAATGGTGTGATTAATTTATTTTAAAACTATTCTTGAATTAAGCTAATTATATTTAAATTATAGGAGGTATACAAGTACGACGAGTAAATATCGGCGTCACAGCAGGAGCGAACTAAATCCTAAAAAATTAAACTTTTGTAGAAGTTTCAGGATTTGGAACATTAACGAGAATGATTACAATTCGAATTTAAAGGTATTCATTAGTTTAAGCAGTTGGAATGGAAAATTGTAGTAATTCAGTAATAGATTATCTACTTGGAGAATTATTTATAATGCTGCTCATAAATTTAAAACCTGCTGGTTCATTTCTCTATCAGCGTCTATTCTTCTTAAATCTATTTTGTTTCGGTAAAGACATCCTAACTTTTATTATTGTCAATATAATACAATAATGTATATACTTATGTATAACCTATGTATAATATATATATAATATATATAATTTATGTATAAATTTCCAATTAAATCATATAATTTCCGTGATTGATATGTGCTGAAATTTTAATTGAAAAGTAAGGTTATGAATTAGATGCAGAAGTAATTACAATATAAATAGAATGTATTTGTGCGTTAAATAAAATTGAATTTATACTATTATCAGAAAATGTAATGTTTTTCATCGAAAGACAACGTAAACTACGGATTGAGCATGGAATTTAAATAAAATAAAAGAGTAAAAGAGCATATGAACATAAACGTCTTTTGCTTTCATTATGTATCGTAATATACATGTCGTATACTTGATTATAGATGTATTTATATTTATTTACAGTTGAAATAATAACCCGGTTAATGCAGTACGAATTCGTTTCTAAAGAACAGAATAGGAGAGAGGAAAGTCAAGCTCATTTCCACCCACCTATGAATAACGAGAGTCAGAACGGGAGTCTCGTAAACAAAAACTGCTTCCTATCCGTACACACCCTTTCTCGTGTATTTTTTTTCTCTTTCCCCCATAGATGCAAACGCGCACTTGCATAAACTCACAGACTCTTGCTATTCCATATACATAGCATTGAAATTTTTTAAATTACAATTGAAAAAATGCGCATACATTCATTGCTCATTGTACCTGACGTTTACTTAAAGCAACTTAAAGTTTTCAGCTTTAGCATTTGCATATTTAAATTTGAAAATGTAATACTCTGCATATAAAAAGAATTTTTCTAATGTTTTTTTTCAATCTGTTTTAATCTTATTTATTCAATTTATCAATAGTAAACATTTTTAATCGTAAATTTATTATTAGAAAAATGAATGTTTTGAAATGATAAATATATATAAAATATTATGATTAAATTTTAAAGAAAAATTATAAACATTATCAACTTCAGCATTTCCCTAAAATTTTCAACTTATAAATATTAATGCAATTTTTATAATATATATACATCTCTTATTAGAAATATAATATTGTTATAATAATATAAGAAGTAATCAAAAAATTATTATTTATTTGGTTATTTGTACAAAGTAGACTAATTTAACAACAAATAATTTAAAAAATTATATTTTTATAATAATAATAATAATAATAATACAAGTAATAGTAATAGTAACTAATAATATTATTCAATACGTCTTTTTAAATAACATGAATTTTTAGATTTATTATATTTATAATATAATGTTATTTTTAACAGAAAAAATGTAAATTTCGTACTATGTATATGAATCAATTACATTACGGCTATACAAATAATTAAAACTGCAACCTTTTATAAGAAATTAATAATGTATCCGCAAAATAAAAATAAAAAATAAAATATCACAATACATTTGTTACATATTATTATATTATATTATTATATATTATATTAATTAGTATTTAAATGTTAATAAGTAATAATATTATTATAATTTTATATTTAATTATTTAATTTAAATGATTTGTTATAGAAGTATCATCTGTATTCATCAGTAATATACGTAAATAGTTATATATCATTCTCCAATAGAAGAAGTTTCTTTTACCTGCGATAAGAAACGCTGTTTTACTTATAAAAAATTGTCTTTAACAAAAAGACAGTCTTTTATGTAATCGATAGTTCAAAGTATTTAAACGCGAATCCAAGTAATGGCTTGGCTCAACATCAAGCAATGTTATCACGCACTCTTAAGAAAATGAATTCAAATTCTTCTGGGATTTTGTGATTGAATAGCTGATCCATACCGTGATTACAAGGTTAAGCCATCACGAGCGTGCCAGGATACAATAAGCGGTGGAATTCAAGTATAGGGTGATAGACAATAATTTCGCGTGGCTAACCATGATATAATTAAACAGCTCACATCAAAGAGCTTTCTCGTTTACATATAATCATTCTCCATTTGGACCTTCCAGTCACATGTCATCTCATCTACCAACTATCTGCTCTTTTCTTCAACTTTAAACTTCCGTACGTTTCTTTTTTTGTTTCATTTGCTGCAAACAGTAAGTATACTTTTTAATTATCGATCTGAGGCTTTAAAAAATTTTTGTAAAAAAAGTAAAAGTAGTATTTTTTCTTATACATCGAATTTACAAAATCAATCAATTTTAAATCCATCATTCAAATTAAAAAAAAAAAAAAAATAAAATACATAAAACATAAATTTTAATTTTATTAGGACATATTTTAAAAATGCAATTTCCAACTTATTTTTTCAGAAGAATTTACACCTTTGACGTCTCATATTTACATTCTTTTAAATACGAACGTGCTGTATATCATATTTTTTAACATTATATATAAATTTAGTAAAAATTGGAATTGAAAATGTAAAAATGTAAAGAAATGCACGTTCCATTGTACATAGATTTACTAAATATAATAGTTTATTTCAGATTTAAAAAAAAAACTAGAAAAGAATTTTTTATCGTATATTATTTTATAAAAAAAATAATATCAATTAATATTAAAATTGTCGACTGACAATTTATATTTATAATATATAAAAATATCCCGAATTAAAAAAATGATGTGAAATTTTAACAACAAAGTTTACATAATCAATTTTTATTACTAAATTAAAAAAAAAAAACACTTTTTATATTTGACTTTCACAATCAAGTATTTCTGTGATAAATGTTTCCTTGTTATTTATTTAACGATACAATATATGAAACATTATTTACCACTTTTTTACACATAATGGAATTATTATGTAACACGTAAACGAAATAAAGGAATTCGAATTATGACAAGCCGCAAGCATTCATTTGGTACGTACCTGAAGTAATTGTGTAATAATCATTCCTGGTCGTGACCCATATAATTCTCTAATTTCGAGAGGACTCTACGAGTACGCTAAAGCATATGCAGTGGCACGTAATCACATACCTATATACGTATAAATGAATAGAGTCGTATTTATTCGCACATATATATAAAAATATTTTATAAACGTTTACGCACGGACTCGATCAACCCGTGATTATAGGATACGCCACTTTTCAAATAGTCGGTGCATGTATAGGAATATACATACATAGATGTACAAAGTAAAGTTTACAAAACTAACGATTCAGAAATAGAAAGCAAACTTAAACCACTGATGGTGTTTATAGAACTCAAACTAGCCCTGAAAATAAAGAATGAAAACATCATATACTTTGTTACCACAATCTTTTCTTTTTCCATTTGCTTTTTTTATATTGTTAATTGGAAGAGAAGTAAAGGATAATAACAAGGTGATTAATTTTCTTATTTCTTCATATATATAACATTATTATATATTATATATAATATATAATTATTATATATAATAATATTATTAGAAATTCTTATACGTTTATTTATTTCATTAACTAAATAGGAAAACCAAGAGATTAAAAAAATCAGATGATAAATTGAACGAAAATTTTATTCTCAGTAAACATAATACTTAGAAAAAACTTTTAATAATGAATCTTTGATCTGTACGGAGTCAGCGATATGAAAATAAATTTAACTCACGAATTTGACTCATTTTGAATCTGAAATAAATATATAAAAATGATGTAAAAGTTATATTTAACCTCAAACTATTTTCTTATTTATATGGAGTAGATAAGAAATGATTAAATTAATTAACTTTTAAATATATTTGCTACTTCAGAAAACACGTTTTAATACGTATTGCACAGAATGTATATTTATTTAGATATATAAAATTGTCTAAATTATTTTTTATAATATTTGTTCAAATGATTTTCTACACTTTTAATAAAATTTATTGATTTAAGAAAATACGTATTTTTCAAAACATATAATAACATATAAAAAATATAATATAATAAAATAAATAATATATTTGTCGCGAATATCTTAATAAGGATTTATTTAAATTGAATAAATTTTTATTAAAATGTGATATGACATAGTAAATGTTAAATAACTTGATATATTTTATAATAGATTAACAACACATACAGCTATGCTAATTGCACACGTGAAACTCATTATTTTGCGCATGTCTTATTCAACTTCTGTTACGATTAACAAAATATTATTACATAAGCGCGTATTTAAAAAATTATAATGGATATACGTTTGATCATCTTATGCGTGCTATTACATATTATATCAATTATTTCTATATACTTGCTATTCAATATTGACCTCATAATTTCTTAATTATTTCCAATGTTCTTATCTTTAATAATTAAAACTAAAATATTTTTGTTTTTGAAGTTATGCGTACTAACGATACATAATTTTTCTAAATTCATAGAGTTTTTGCATTATTTAATATATTGTATTTCGAACATTTTTATATTCTAAATTATCAGCAGAAACAGATAATTTTTTATTCTCACTTTTAATGGCTTAAATAATTCAAATTTAGACTTATTAGTGATTAAAATATATTTCTTTTACTGATTGGTATGACTTATCGTGATAACAAATTAAATAATTATTTAAAACGCCAATATTCATAAAATATTAATAAAAATATTAATAAAAATGAAAGATTTTAGAGAATAGGTATTTTTAAATTAATATTAATATATTATTTCAATATAAAAATCAGCACTATGATTATGGCTAAAATTATATTTATTTAACTTTAATTTTTATTAAGTTGAACTTAAAAAAAGATATGTACATATTTGGAATAATTTTACAAAAAAAATATGAAAAAAATGACTTATTTTAGGACAATATTACATTAATACATTAAGTACAAATTTTTAATTACAGTACTCAAGGTAATGAAAATAATAAAAAAATTAATTTTATATTAAAAGCTTTAAAATATACTATTTATTATCCTTACAGATAAAATCACTTTAATAAATTAATAACATTTTCTATTTTGGTTTTTGTAATAAATTTAAAATACATTATTGAAACTTTTAATGTGCATCTGAGTATGTTCAAGTAGAAATTCTAAATAATTGTTCAGAAAATACAATATATAATCATTACTTGTTATTCTCTTTTTGAATAAATACCTACAAAGTCTTTCGATTACTCGTTTCTATATAGTTTTCTGCAGATTTATCTATTGCTCTATATTTCTTGGAATTATCAACCGAATGAGAATAATTTATACAAATAAGAAAAATTAGGCATTTTACATACATATTAATATAAGTTTTTTATTTTTCACTTTTTACTGAACAGATAGTATATTTTTGTTCTTTTAAAAGTCAAAAATCTCTAATATTCTTGATGTTGTACTTGCAAATGCAAATGCATAAATAAGTACCCGAGGTACACATATATAATGCTTATGTATGTTATTTCCTTTGGATCTTATAATAAATATCTCAGTAAAAGCATACATTACTCGTAGCTTTACTTAATGGATTCCTAATTTTAAAAACCATTTATTTACTTTTTTAAAGAATAACTATCTATCCATCTTCGCAATACTTTTCAAAGTTTTTATGACAGTTTCATTATTTATTTTTATATGACAATAAATAATCTTTCAGCTAATCGCCTAGTTCAGTAGAAAAAAAAACTTTTTATGTTAATAGCATTTACATTCGGCACAATAAATTTCTGTAATTTATTCCAAACTTTTCAAGCGAATACATATTTAGACATTCATAATTAGTATTAATTTCTGTGATAAGAAGTATTTGAATAAATTAATTTTTTTAATAAATATTCTCGTACTATAAAAAATAAATTTCTTCTATAATTAAAGAAAATATTTAAAATTATTATTCATATATTAAACTGTTTTTATAGCTTACAAAATCTCTTTAAAATGAATTCAAGATAATTTCATAGGTTTAGTAGAATAACGTATTAAAGATAACTTCCTCATAACAACAAAAGAGGCCGTAAAACTTTACAATAGACTGTTTTTGAATCTAACGGACTTTATATTTCTAATTATATATTTATTCTATATTTTATAAGTATATATAGTATAAGATATATATATAAGTTTTAATAAAGTACATTTAAAATATATTCTGTGTACTAATAATATATATATAAATAGATAGTTACATAGATAGATAGAGGTGTGTGTTTACATATAAAATAATACTTTTAATTTATTTCCTTAAAATATTTATCTTCTGTGTCGTTAATAATAAATATTCATTATAAAATTTTTTGAAAGTATTAAATGTTTTTATGGTCACGTAGATTTAAGTTTTGAATAGTATTATCGAAACTCGTTACTTTTTTATTTTGGAATTTTTTAAATACTTTAGATTTAGTTATAGAATTCAGATATATAAGCACGTTATACCTAATATAATTTTATTTACATTCGTTAACATACATTCAATTTCGAGAATTCAATATAATTAAAATAAAATTTTTTTAAATCTGGATGTTTAATATTTACTTACCATATCAATAAAAAATCTGAATAATAAATATCTTGCTATCGAGGTGTTATAGAAGAGCTTAATATGTAAAAATTTGTATTTAGTATTTTATTTCAAATAAAATATTATCGCTTAAATCAATTTTAAATTCTTTCTTGATGTTTTATTTTCAACTCATAGATTCAAATATAGTAATTATACATCTATATTTTTAGTATAAAAGTATAAAGCCTTGCACTTGCTTTATAAAAAAGTTGTTAAAAAGAATAGAAGAAAATAAAACCAATTTTCACTTATACTATACTTAAACAATGAAACCTAAAATTAATTTAATAATTTACATACAAATCTTTGATGATAATCGATACCTAACAATAGTATCTGATCTCTGATTTTTATAATTATAATATATTTGTTTTATATTTGTTTTTGACTAGAACACTTGATTAAAGTACGTGAAAAATTCGCAATTTCAATATGTTGTGATATATTTAAAAAAGTAAAATATTAATTGTCTTGTTTATGTTAAAAATGATTAAGTTTACCACATAGTAAACGCACTAATGACGTACAAATCTACTAAACTAATAAAAATAATATACTTTACTGCATGAAGTAAGTTAATTTACTATAATAAATTTTAATCGTTTTACATTAAAATTAAAATACAATTAAAATCACAGTCATTTTCATAAATCATAGAGAACTGTGTTACTTCATTTATTATTAGTCATTAATTTTATTAACAGATATTATAAAACTTTTTAAATTATATTTTTTTTTCATTTTACAAAATATCAGCACTTTATAAAATTATACTTGTTTTTAAGAATCATTTATAATGTCTTTTCCTTAAAAACTAGAAAAATATTACAATCGCTTACCATTTAAAGTTGTGTATTCCATGATTAATTTATTTCATGACACCTGTGATATTTATTTTATACTCTGTTGATACTTTTTTCATTCATTAAAAATGCGGAATTTCAGAAAATATAATTCTGTTAATACACAATTTCTTCAGACAAAAATATTAAAAGAATATTCACTCAAAAACGTTTCGAAACACTTCATTATGTGTAAGTTATACGAATGATTAATGAGAACGATACACGAATATGTAGGCTGCAGGTATGTTTTTAGCATCACTTGCACATAAATTTTTATCTTATTTTCCGCGTTAAAGAGGATTCATTAAAAGAAATACCGTCTATGAGGTGTTACGTATTCTCGTCGGCATCAAAATATACCTATACTAATGAAGGAGTAAGATAAACTAAAAGGAGATAGAACGAGCTCCTATTCCTCACTCTAATTCAACATATATTTCTCTCTTACTCTTTACAGTGCCATTAATTAATCTGCGCACTTGAGACACCTGGGAGGCATGCGAGATGCCTCTTTAGTAGCAGCAACCTTCTTCTTCACCTAAACATAGGAACAACTGTACATATACTAACGGTCCGCTCGTATTCATGCATGCAAAAATACACGCATACATAAATATAAACTTATTCACTCCAAGGAAAGACGCAACTACAAATGTATTTATGCTATAACATAGGAAAAATAAAAAATAAATAATAAGCTAGAAGTCGCTGGTATCGAGTTTCTCTGAAATACAAACATTCTATTCATTTTAATAGTATGCATACAATTATGCTAAAGAGAAATAATTATAAAAAACTTTATTTTCAAGTAAGAGAAAAAATGTAAAATACATTTTTATCAGAAATTGTTCATTTAATACTGAACAAAGGAGTTATAAGTGTTGCTATAGACTGAATATTTAACTTTACTTCATCGTGAATTCTTTTTTTTATTGTTAAGAACTCATTATAATTTTTTTGTAATTAAACTCTTTTATAACTACTTTATAAATTTATAATTTATTTTAAGAACGCATATGGAAAAATAGTGAATTATAAGGTAATTTTGCGAGATTTAATATAATTTATATGTAATGATCGTTAAAATAAAATATAAAAATAAAATAAGAATGCCAGTTTCAATTAAATATTACTAAATATCTTAAATTATAAGCTCACAATTATTATAATTAAACAATTTTATTTAATTATCAATAGTTAACAAACGGGGTTGAACTGGGTAATAAATTAATTGTAAAAATGACGTAAAAATTTAGTTTACAAAGTACAAATAATTTAAATACTATAAGGTTTTTTAGTTATTTTTCAAAATCCTAAGTAAAAGTCAATTTAATTCCATAATTTTAAAATATTGAACTTTTTCAGATTATTATTGAATATGTGCATCTTGTATCATTGTAAATATTGTAAACACAATTAGTAGAGCTTACATTATATCAAATATATTTATAAATTTTTGTAAACAAAATGAGTTTTGAGCATATATCTAAATTTGTATTTAAATTCATGAATAATAGTGTATATATTTTTATCGAACAATACTTTGTATAAAGTAAAAGTATAAGAAAAAACTTATATTCACACTCGGTCTCTTTATATAAAAAATATAGGCAAAGATGATAAACAAAACTACATATAATTTAAATATAGATTTGAAATCATAATATATAAAATAATATAATCTAAAATTCTACTTTTTACTGTGAAATTTGATAAAGAATAATATTATACAATATCTTTAATATCTAGATGATTTATTATCATATTAATTTTTATGGTGAAATATCATTCATATATTAATATATTATAAATATATTCACCTATTTTTTGACTAGTTTCATTGCAGAGCTCTGTTTATTTATTATAATTTGAGCTATGATGTCATTAGTCACGTAAGTAAATTCTTTATCTAACTTTAGTTCTTACTTTATTTTTTATAAAAATTTTACATTTATAATCATAATTTCTCAATTGTCTTCCACAAAATTTGGATAATTTGAACATGCTAATACTTGAGTTATATAATTATAAAATCATTACGATTATTTGAGTTATACAAGTTACGAACTTGTACTGTTTTATAAATGCAATAACTTATTTCAAAACTAAATTTGATAGAAATATAATATAATGTATAACCTCGTTTTAATTATTTGAGAACCTCCAAGAATTTAAACATCTCATTTTTATTTTTGCAGTACAGATATTTCCATTAACATAAATTTATATTAGATTATAATTAATTATAATTTTAATCAATTAACGAAAGTTCAATATACTTTAATTCTTTCCAAAGAATAATTTCCTTCTTAATTAATAGATAAATGTTTCATTTAATCGCTTAATGCGTATGCGAAATTATTCTATTTTATCTATAGTTATTTTATATAATATGGTTATAATTTCATTCAATTCTAATAAAAAATAATAAGTATTAAAGTTATCTTTTTGTAGGCTTAATTTTTTGGTTAATTCGTAATCTTTAAAATATTTCTTGATATAATTTTTGCATTTATTAAATTAATCATACGAATAAATTAATTGTTCTTTTTCTATATATTAAATTCTAGTTGCCCTGATAATAATTCTAAATAAAATATCATACTAAAGATAATTATTTTATATTAAGTGTTTCATGTTTTTATTTTATCGATTTTTTAAATAAAATATTTCATTTTACTGTTCAAATATTTTTACTTTTTTTTATTGCATAGACCTAAATATTCCAAAGACTGTAAGATTATATATTTCTTTGTTTGAGCATTAAATTCCATGCTCGTGACAAAAACAAGAGCAGTCAACTCAGCTTCAGACAAACGCTTTGGCGTCGACAATTAAGAATGCTATAAAAAGAAAGGAGATGGAGATGAGTACCCAGAAATAATATTATAATATATATATATATATAATATATAATTCATTGTGGGTAAACGCTTATGTAATACTGATATAAGGATTTCATGTTATATTAAAAGGGATATTCCAATGGTAAATAAAAAAATACAAAAACGAGGCTAAGATTGAATGGTATCATTCATTGTAGGAGGAGCCAATTTTTGAGTTAAAGGCAATCGCTGTCGAATGATATAACTAGAATATTGCCTTTGTATAAGCTTTTCAAAGCTATAGCGTGGAGTACAGACAGTTGACATGCCATGAATTTTGATGAAGTTGATAACTGCAATACCCAGAGAATGAATAAGCCATTTATTATTGTGGGTTGAAGGTAATGTAACACCATGAACAACTTTGCTTTACTCTCAGAATTCTGACACATAGTAACCAATCTATAATAAAGCGCCTTTAAAGAAAATATTGTTTGTACAAAGTATAGAAAATAAGTGAAAGCCAGTGAAATAGAAATCAATTTATGGCATTTGTATTATTATTAATCAACTAACCATATTATGAATTTGTAATCGAAAATCACGAAAAACATTAATCAGACTTTAATTCGTTTCAAAAACTTAACTATCGTGTATTCGTTTTATTTTTGAATATATATGAGAGTAATTCATAATTGGTATATTTGAATATTTAATTTATGAGATATATATTCCTAGTTTAATATAATTAAAAGATTATTTTTTTAGTATCCATTTTCATTTCATTAACATTCTCTTGAATTATTTAGTTTTTTCTATGTACCGTTGTAGCTCATCTGGATTTGATGCTACTTCATAAATTTTAATATCTATTCTTTAATTTTGTTGGAAATAGCATTTCAAGTTATAATAATTATTTCGAAATTGCACTTTCGGAGGTTTTATTTGCAAATAGAGTTAAGTATACTTAATTTGTCAATTATCTGATATTTAGATCATACAAAAAAAATATTCCACTACCTATAATCTAATATCAAATAACTTTAAAAAGAGTCTAATATTTTTGCACTATAATATACAAACTTTGAGTATTAAATATTTACTATCTTGTAGGATGCTAAGATTTTGTTCTTTGTCTTTCTATAATGCATATATTTAACGTTCCCTTAAGCTGACCATCAAAAAGTAGCTATTATCTATGAACGCAGTGAAATAACCCACTATATTCACGTGATATGTATAGTCATTGAAATATAACTAATTTAATGCATCTTCAATCGATGTTAACGAAAATATAAATAATACAATGTAAAATTAATAATATAATTAAATTTCTATATTTTACTATGAAACTTGACAAAGAATGATATTATACAATAGCTCTAATTTCTACATGATTAATTACCACATTAATTTTTATAAAATATTTATGAGAATATAAGTTTCTATATTCACCTATTTTTTGACTCGTATTATTATAAGGCTCTGTTTTTTATTGAAATTTGAACTATGATAACATTAATCACGTCATTAAATATATGAAGTTAATAAGGCATAAAATCATTTTTAATTTCATAAGATTTTTATATTTTATAAAAATACTAAAAATATTTATATCAAAGCTTTTAAATGATAAAAACTTGGAAATAATTTTGTTGAAAAACAAGTTTCAAGATATTTTAAAATCATTGTTTTAATGTAACGTTGACATAGAAATTTTTATTAAGATAAATGATAAATATCCAACTGAATTTTCGCAATCAAATAAAATATAGAATGTTCTTTTTAAGATAAGTCATACCTGACTTAAGATACATAAGCTTTCAATTGTTTATGTAGTAAAAAATGATGTTTTTTTAACCTTAAGATGTTTGTAGCGAATATTGTGAGCTTGTTATTCTATTATAAGTTCCTTTTCTATTACGTCCTTTTAAGATGGAAATTGCAACTGATTCGTCCATAATCACTTGTTACAGTATTTTAGCAGAAATAAATAACGTGGATGTGTTTTTGTTACTCAAAATGAAGATATCGTTGATTATTTAATTAAATTTAAAAAATACCAATAAAATATAAAAAAACATTTAATTTAAAATTAAAAATATGGTTTTGATTAAAATTTGGTTTTATTTTTATTAATATTTATTTATCTTACTCTAATGAATATCTTACTCAATAAAACCACTAAATCGCTACTGTAAAAATCAGTTATTATATATTATAATTATAAAAATAGAGTAGACTTATTATATTATAAAAGGGTAAAAATTACAACATAAGGGACTTCCAGATAATTTTTTGCAATTTTACTTTAAACAAATACTCCTTGCTTTTCATTAGTTTATATAAAAATTTCAGTTTGGATTTACATTTTCAGTTTTATGTATTTTTATTTGAAGTTAAAGGTATGTTAAACGATGCTTTCAATTCCATAGTATCAGCATCGTATGGCATATTCAAAAAAAAGTTCAAACATAGAATCATTTGTAAAGCAAAATTGTAAAGTAAAATTTAAAATATAATTTTTAATTGCATATATAAGCAGACGTTCCCGCGCACGTATATTATGTTTTTGAATAACCATTATTTTAAACAGATAAAAAATATGTGTAATAAAAAGGAAAAAACCTCTTAAAAATAGTAAGACTAAAAAAAGGCAGAAAATACTTCATTTAATCGAAAGTCACAATTCTTGTAGCTGTACAGAGAAGAGCATTACGTTGATAGAGAATTAGATTGTTGGCATCAACGAAAATACTCGCTTTTACAATCCATCGACATTTGGCACTGAGAAATACAATTTCCGCCCATTACAGAAACTACGTTGCCGTTGCTGTACCGCACAAAATTCAATTCGTCTCTCATAGACGTTGTGTTACGCGTTGTACTTTTACGCTTTTATCTCTCTCTCTTCTACTTTGTTCTTTCGCTTGTAGTTTTTTTGCGTTTTCTTTGTTAGTCACTAGTGCTGCTTCTAGTTCCAATTATTTCTTTCATTTATTTTTTTTAATTTTATCTTATTTATAAAAAATAATTTTCTGCTCAGAAACTTTTAGAGAGGAAACAAAAGTTTTATATCCTTCAATTACTTGAAACTAAAATTTTTTAAGACAGGTTAAAAATGATTTTTTCAAGCCAATCTACTTATAAAACATATGAATTAGATTTCTTGCATAAATAATTCTTATCGAATAAATTAAGACAAAAAATTATGATAATATATTACAATATAATATAATGATTATCTATTAAAAATATAATAAGAATAAGATTAAAGAAGAAAATTAAATTTAAAACAGTAATAAAATTATAAATATTCTTCGTTTATACGATTAATGATTTAGATATATTTGTATAAATTTAAAACCTTATACTAGTTTTAATAAATATTATTATTTGAGATGTAAAAAGTTATTCAATATCAATGTAACTTTAAGTATAAGGAGGTCTTTATTAAATAATATTTCTCTTTCTTCTCTTCTCCATTATAAAGATTGATGTTGCTTGTTCATAGAATATTATAATAATTATAACATAATTATCAAGGTAAGATAATAATATTTAGGGAAAATCTGTTCTAATTTATTAACATTTAAAAAATCGAATAAATTTTCATAAATAGTAATAATATTTTTAAATCAATGCATATAAAATATTTTTTATGAAATGTCATGTCAATCACTTTAATCCTTTTATATAATAAAATAATATGAAATTTCTGCTTGAAAGTTTTGTTTTTATAATTTTCGTAAGTGAATAATATCTTACTCTGTTGCTTCTATTATAAGTAAAACTTAGCTCAAGCTATTTGTATATCAGAATTTTGGAGATGATAGTATTTTATTTGATTCATAAAGAATATTTACCAATATAAGTATGAAAAATTATCAAACTCTTTTAAATAGAAAACTCACGAATTTAGCACCAGTGATATTTATTGTACTTTAATTTTTAGCATAAAATAATAATTTAAAATATTTTAGCATTAATTTGTTTATAATTATCGTACCTTAATTATCTATTAATTCTATTCAAAATCGAACCTCTCAATACCTCGATCATCTTATTATTTTTTCCGCAGAATAAAGGACTGAAAATTTAAAAGAGTTGTAAATGAGACCTCAATAATGGGAGGAAATGATATGAGAAAATGATTAATAGGACGAATTTTATTTTGATAAATTGTCAAAACATACATTTTCTTTTTCACTCATTTATATCGGATTTTGTGATTTTTGTATAATTTGTTCTTAAAAATTACTTGATATAATAAGTAATTATGTCTCAACAAATCAAATTCAAACATTTCCTATATTAGCGGAAGGATATAACATGAAATAAAACCAATACTACCTAACTCGCGAGTTGTTAGTAGGATACGTAATAATGTGTAATAATATGGTGATGTTGAACTTCTAAACCTCTAAACCCTTAAAGACTGAAGTGATACTGTTAATTTTCAAGCCGTCAGTGATAGAATGTTATCGATATTACTATTACTTTTTAATCATAAAATATTCCCAGAGCTGCTATAGTTCTTTTAAGACGACACGATCGTGCAATATTTTTACAGTGGAATACTATAAGAATTTTATTTCATGCATGATAATTTTTTAATTTATTACTATTAAAAGCTTTGTAAATATATTTACCTCATAATTTTTCAGATAGTGTCGATTTAAGTCAAACAGCTAATGGCTAAATTCTTTTGCAAGAAGTTGTTGGAATGCAAGGATTGTGAGACTAGAATAATAACTTTTTGTCGTTTAGCGATTAAAAAATTTTTGTATGAATAGAAAGTATTCGATTCGTCTAAGCGTCCAAGTTCAAATCTATGTTTATAGTTGTGACGGCGAAGGGAGAAAATGCCTTATAAAATCTTTGTTTCTTTGACTCTCCATGTGAAAATCGTAGTGCAGAATTTGATCGCTCTATGAATCTAGTAAGAAAGGCCAATAGGAGATAGAGAAAAATACAAATTTTTACAAAAAAACAACAAAAATCACGCTTCAACATTTCCATTAAAGAATTTCAATAAATTTCAATAATAGCATACCACGATATTCTTTGAATATATTTTGACGACATAGAACATTACTAATTTTCAATTTTTTTTATTTTTTATAGTATTATTTGCTATCTCTGGATCATATAGTTTGATTTTATTTTTCTGGAATTCGAATAGCGGTGATTAAAACTATAATTATAGTTGAGGAAAATTTTTAATTTATTGTAGAAAAATTATCAGATCAGCTCTTTAATTCTTTCTTTATGTATATAAAGAATTTAATATAATAACTTTGTTATCATGTAACCCCTTTATATCATCTACAAAACCTTTATTCTGAAGAAATCAATGCCAGTAATTTTTGTATTAATGTATAATTTACAAGTATTATTTCTTACATAAGAGCCATGTAATATTGCTTTTTGTTATTATGTTAATTATTTTTTACTAATTTTATAATTTTCTATGACTTCGATGGCATATATTTTTTGATTCTAAAGTATTAACAGTTTTTTATTAATAATTGAATTATAATTGAATATTTTAAACACTGATATCGGATTACTATCTGTATAAAACGTAAAAATTACTACTTTTCTTTCATTGTATATTTCTATAGCGGTACTTTTACAAGTTATCTATATTTCACCTGTAAATTTGTTTACCACACGCTAAAGGGTTACCGCTCCGGATTAACTAATCCGGCGGGCCCACGCGCTGCCTTACAAAAGGTCACATCGGGCTTGGGTAATTAAATATGCGCCCTGCGGTATTACGGGGAATGCCCATAATACAGCATTTGCATTTATTATGTGTATTAACCGAAATGCAGTTTGTTTGCAAGGAAAATTTCTCGGAAACAACGGACTCATCGAAGATCGATGCATATAAGCCTGGTCGACAGCAAAAAGAAAAATAGTCGATACGACACGTGCAGTACGTACTTTTGTGTTTGTATGTCTAACGAAATACTCGTAAATAAATTAAATAAAACATATTTAATGTATGTTGCTTCGCCTAGAACTTTATTTCTTCACCAACACGCTAAATTTCTATTATATCTATATCTATAATTATATATTTTCAGTGTATAATTAATATATTTACTTACTAAAATTACGATCTGTATAGTTTTTTGATTTAAAAAAATTAACGCAAATGTATAGGTATAATTTTCTCTTTTTAGAACTTATATAATGTAATGTTCATTAACTTATAAACATTGTACTTTGAATTTATTAAAACGTTTTCTTATTATATTAATAATAGTTAGAAAAATTTATACTAACCAGTATTTATACTATTCAATAACTGCAATATCTGCTTGTGAAAACTTTTTATATTCTTTGTATGGCAAGATAAGTACAAGCAATGTACACAAATATTTCGATATACGAATACCATCAGAAAAAAATTAATCTTAAATTAACCCAAATTATTCATCAAAGATTAATTAATAGTTTAATTTTACCACGATTTTATAAAAATAAAATATTGTCTTTATGCTCATTTTTTGAAAAAAACTATGATTAAGCATTAAAAATTATGAACAAATCGATAAATTATTATTATTATATAGCCTACTATATTATGGAAAATATTAATTTTTCAGATATACTGGTATAGACTGGTTATATACTGGTATTTCAGATATTCAGGTATACTAAGATACATTTTTATAACTGTTATTCATTCCAATACAACCTAAATAAATTAATTTTGATAATTAATACTATGAAAAAAGGATAAGTTTTAAAAATCTATATATATATATATATATATATATATATATATATATAATGTTAAGCATTTATTGAAACCTTGTAAAGTTAAAAATATAACTGGTAAGAGTATTTCATCTTCCGTTGCTTAAAAAATCGAGAGGATAATATTAAATCTATATTATGCTTACTAAAACAATTAACATATTTAAATTAGGAAATGTTATAATCAATTAAATTAAATAGTTCTATAAAAAATAATGTATTAAAAAAAAAAGTTTTATTAAAAAACTAAATGTCTTCATTCTAATAATTGATTCTATCGATAACATTATAGAAGTAGATTATTTTAAAATAGCACTTTTTAGAGATTTTAGAGATTTTTATTATATGTACTCTAATCGTCAATTTTTCCAATACTAAGACTTTCCTTTCTTTTTAAAATTCGAATGAAGGAAAACATGAGTAGTTCGTCGCATAGCATTCTACGGTAACGAAAAAATAATAAGAAAAGTATAATGCGGTAATATCTTGCTACTTCGGCGTTCAGAAAGTAAGGGAAGATATAAAACCTGCATTTTTCCTTCCTAAATCCCTCAAAAGTGAGGGAAAGATAGAGAACTCATACTGCATTTTAGTCCTGGATGCATTTATTTGACCTCGCAGAGGCAATATATATTCTAAAAGGAAAAGGAAAAGTATATTCGTTTTTCGATTTAAATGAAACAAGTGAAATATAATAATAATCTTCAACTGAGATAAAATGATAAATAAAAAAATAATTATCTGCATGAATTTATAAATATTTCATAAACATATTTTCACATACATTTTAGATAAAATTAACGTTGCAATTTTTATTTTATTTATTTTTTTACTTTTCTCAACGTATTTTTTTTTACTTTTAAGTTTTAATAACGCACTTGCATTTGATAATGCGTATTATTTCTTGAAATTGTACATAGATTTTGTTTAACAATTGAAAGTTTCTTATATATATATATATATATATATATATATACGTAAAATAGAAAATATATTTATTTAGAACAAACTATTATTTGCGTATACTCATAAATTTGTATTAAAATTATGTATTTTTCTCAATAATCTTATAAAAGTTTAGTTATAATTTTCCGTTTCTTAGTAATAGAGTAAAAAATTGTAAATCAGGATAAATATATCATTTTTTTCAACATCACAAAATATTTTTAAATTTTCTCAATTTGCATGGCAGGCGATGTGAAAAGCAATATGTTATTAATAAATACCGTTTTAAAATAAGTAATAATGATTTAGACAAATTTTTATAAAAATATGGATATAAAATTTGTTGTTCTTTCTATTCATATTTGAACATAATTACATATATCAACCTAATTTTAGAATTTGATTAATATAACTTAAAAATAAAAGAAAGATATTCAGGTGACCATTATAATAAAACGTAACAAAAGTAAAGGTAGGCATATTAAAATTAAGTTGGACGTAAGTCAAACTTTGTAGAACGAATTTTTCATAGTTGAGTAATACAGATACTAAATATACGTGTATATTTTAAATGAAGCATAAACTTATATCATCCACAAGCGGAAATCAATTGTAGGTAATATTCTTTTCTAATTGGGTGATAGGGTTCGATTTGGTGTCGAATATAATTTCGAAAAAATTATCAGGACATAAAATGAATCCTCTAGTTTCCTATATCTAATAACCTTTTAAGCGAATTTGATCGAATTCGATTTACTATCATAATTCATGAAGTAAAGTAGGTAATCTTAAGTTCAAGTGAAAAAATACAAATGTTTCAACATTCTGTCTTTCAAAGTAAAATTGTAAATCAATCTACAAAGTTAAAATAATTAAAAAAAAAGTTTTTTTCTTTATGCCATGTAAATAAAATCTTTTAATATTGAAGCCAAGTGCTGGTGTGTGTGTGTTACGTAAATACGAAGATACTTCTTTTCTCATTAAAAGGTAATTACGAATCTTGTAATCTATCGTCCATTATCAGAATTATGTTTAGAAAGTATAAATGAAAATTATGTTTCTCAGCACATATGTTGAGATATTCTTAGTATTTGTATTTTACTGGTAAGGTTTCTATAATATAAAAGTAATTTATCAAGCTTACTTCAAAAATTCAGATAATGGGATTTAGAGAACAATTTGATGCTTTTAATCTATATCGTAGACTTTGTTAGGTATGCTTATGTAGACATAGTTTAATACTAAGAAGAAGACATGCCTTAAGAATACGCTTTTAATCTTTAGTTAGTAGCCATATCCATTTATCTATTAAAGGATAGTAAATTTTTTATTAAAATTGAAATATGAAACTTGATTTTTTGCTATTTAAATTTTACCTATCATAGATATTCAATAACAATGAATAAAGCATAATTAGATAAAAATTAGTATTAAATAATTCCTTGGAAGAAATAAGAGTGCTATCGTATAGAGTATATAATTTCATCGTGTCTTAGCAATGATGTTTTAGATCCGAAAAGTAATTCATTAATGTATTTTTTTTAAATCAGAAAAAATTTGTTATTAAAAATGTTAATTAAAAAAAATATTTGTTATTAATAAATAATAAAAAATCAAAGAAACGTTGAATAATAAATAGATAAAGAAAAAAAATAAAAACCTGAAAATCTAAGACTACTAATATGTATTTCTAAATGAACTAGAAATCATTAATTGCCAACAGGATATCATAAACATAATAGTACAATTGCACTTAAAAATTATTTTTACCTATATGCTCATAGGTATTCCAAAATACTCAATTAAATCAGTCAAATGTGAACGTTAAGGAAGAAAATATAATAAATTCAAGTGATATTTGCACGAAAATGATATATAAATGTATAAACGATTGATATAAATAATAAAATTATCTATCGAAATAAATTATTAACAATTCGATAACAATATTTATTTATCTTACAAATAATTATTATGAATTAATTTTTTTATAAAATATATTATTCCACTTAATTTCATAATAAAATAGCAAATGCCAAATAAGTAAAAAATAAACAATTTTTCCAAACATATTTTTAAAAATATAAGATATTTTAATTTTCAAATAGAATACAAAATAGAGTAATTTAAAAATTTTTTTATTTATATCACTAATCATTTTTACATAAATAAAATGCATACATGTTATTTTCATCACATTATTTATCTCACATTGTAAATACTATCTCTTGTATAGCATCTAATAAATATGTGAAATTACGATTAGATTGAGTATTTTATTGAGTCGCTCTCACAGAGATTACTTGATTTTATCAAGAAAGTGGTTTCAAGCATGAAACACATGAATATTCAATCTCCAAAGAAGTAGAGTTAATTTTCTTTTCACAGCAAGTCTTACTCCTTCTCTGTGTATCCTTACCTTTACATTTTGGAGCATCATTGAAAGTAAATTGACCTTTTTAATAGAATTTCTACAGGAATGTTCATATTCCATCATTTCTACAGCAGCTCTACTGTAAACTTGCATCAAATTTTTATAATGTGAAAGTTATTATTAATATTTATAAAATATAAGATATATAAAGAAGAATTTCGAAACTTTGAAATACTCAAATGGATTATTATTTGAATTAATTTCTAGTCAAAGTTATGCTAAACCAAAAACAAAATTTGTAACACAGAAAATCATGAAAATATAATTTGAATATATTTTCTACGGTTTTCTTTTTGTAATAAGTTTAAAATTATTATATTACAGGAAATAGAAGCTACATATTTAAAATTTTTGTAATTTATTTTATACCTGATTATGATCATAATTAATAAAATCTGTTTATAATATTTTTTCTAACACTACTATAATTTTATATTATATTATGAATATTGTATAAGATCGCGACACGTAGCAGTGACTCTCGTAGATAAAGCAGGGATAATAGGAATAATTTAACAAAGTTTTTTTGCTCAATTTATTAGTATAACGTCCTAGCTCACGAATAGGGTAGAACAGCTGTCGAATCGTCTCACGCAGCTCTATTTAACTTCTCGCTTTTTTGACATGATATTGTTTTTTGCGAAATTTATGATTCCTTACATTCGTAAATTCGGCTAATTCGCGAAAGCCAACCGTCGCATCTATTCGGACTAACTTTGTTGCGCGAATTTACTATTACCGGTAATCGTTCGCTTCGAGTACGTACGCCGCTCAATTGTTCCGCTTGACATATGTTTTATAATTTTTCCCTAAGCCTGAAAAAGCCTTCGTTGAGCATGACGAAGGAAAAAGGCTTTTACAATAATTAACGCGGGCGGAACGTTTTCGCATTACATTTATTATCGCTAGTTCGGCCGAGATATTAATGTTTTATTTTCTATTTTTCTATAGGAATCAAGCCACTTTCGCGGCGGCCTAAATTAAGTTTATTATTTAATTATTTTTCTTAATTTTGCGGGGAACCAGCCACACGTCCTCGACATTCAGACCTTGCCGCCCGCGAGCATCGTTGATGCTCGACTCCTACCCATGCGGGGGTCCACCAATATCCTAGACGATCAGTCCTTGTCGCCCGACTCGCCTACGGTACTTGATTCCTCCGGTTTTCACCGTCTTAATCATGTGTAGTGAGGATGCGGGGGTGGAAAGGTGTAGATTTCGTTATGCATCGCGATAACCGCACGATTGCATAGGACCGAGAGAGAGGAAAGGCGCGGGGCATAGCGCGTGAGAGCGAGGGCCGATCGCGTGTGAGTAAGGAAGAGGGGGAAAGAGCAGGCGAAGAATGTTCGATGAGCGGCGCAATAGAGCGAGAGAAATGGAAGAAGAGTGGGGAGTAGACAATAGGAAAGGGAATTCGGACGCCTTGTTTATATTTACGTACCTTACGATTCGCAGATATTTTTCTTTATTTACTATATTTCTAATGATTAGTGTCGCCTATTTAATTACGCCCATCCGCAGCGCATGCACTTACATTGGAGTGACGCGATCGCCATTTGTTTTAATTTTGCGGATGAGCGCATTGGCTACAAATATAATAATAAATTTATAAGTATTTATTTGTCAAAAAATATTAAAAATGAATCTGTCACTTTATATGTAAAAGGTCATTTGATAGAACAATATGTAAAAAAGTAGAGCTATGTACACACTTTTTATTGTAATCTATTTCATAAAATGTTGTTATAATCTCAATGTAATTGTTGGCTGTGGAGCCAAAAATAGAAAGTACAAAAAGGAAAACTATAAAAGTAAGAGAAAAATATTTAGAAAAAATATATAAGTTTACGGTTAATTAGAGAATCAAAAAATTGATGAAAACTGGTTTCTCACTTTTTTTACAACAGCCGAATTTTTATGAATGTAAAAATGCAAAATCTTTAAAAATTATATTTATTTTATGAAATAAAATATAAATTTTTTTAATTAACTTTATTAACAGTTACTTTAAAATATAGTTTAGGAACCAAAAAATAATAAATATGATTCATTACTCGGAATAAATACATAAAATTTGGTCAATTAAAAATTCAAATTTTATAAATATTAATTTTCTTCAATATATTAGAAACAAATATATCCTTAAAAAATCTTGCAATTAATAATAGTCAACAATTTCAAATGAAATATAAGGTGACTATAATATTCTTTGCTTATAAATTAATATATTTATTGATTTTGTTAAAAAAATTGAAGCAATAATTCTTTATTTATTTTTTTTTTACTGCATAAATCAATACTAAAATATCATAAATATCTTAATTTTATATGCTATTATGTGGAAACTATTATGAAAATGTGTGGAGAGATTGCTAAATAAAAAAGTGAAGAGAACAAATAAAACGATAATAAGCGGTTGTAAAGACACACAAATGAATATACAAATAACAAAATTACATATTCTTATTTGCGTGTGTATAAGAAAGAAATAGAATTAAACTAAAGTAAGGAAATATAAAAAGAGATAGAGCGAGAGAGAGAGAGAGAGAGGAAGAGAAAGGGAACGATCTTTACAAGAATCCTTCAAGGAATTTTTAAAGAAAATGTGATGTATGTGCTTCGTTGCCAATGTACGGTTATATCGTGTTCATCCGGTGTAAGAAGATATCTTGCACCGATTTCTTTGCATTCTCTGTTCATTTTAAGCTCTATATTTACGTACAAACATACACACACACACACACACGTATGTGTCTGTTTTTACCGCCTCTGTACTTTTTGTAAACATATATATTTTTCCATATCTTTTATCTTCCTTGTATAACTTTAAACTATTGTGGTAGAAAGTGGAGTGGAAGTGAAGAGTCTGTTATTAGACTGTCACAAATCGTAGTACTAGTTATATAATTATATTCGTGAAATATTTTAAAATTAATTAAATTCAAAATATCTATTATAAATAATAATAAAATTTTTAACAAATTTAAGGAAACAATCAATACTTAAATATATTTTAGATAATTGTGACTATTTTAACGATTATAATAATAAAAACATCAGATTTAAATTAATTCTATCAGATAAATTAATTCTAATGATTATATTGACAATTTATGCCAGAAAATATGATATAAATAATTATTCTTTTTAGATTTTAATACGATTCAAAAGATATTAAAGTAAATATTTCTTATAATTGAAAAGTAACTCTACCTTCGTGAAAAAAAAATTAATTTGTGCATAAATCAGTTTTTTTATTTTTTTATTTTTATACGTTGTTATAAACGTAGAGGTTTAAGTTTTGAATAAAGTTTACATATGAAAATAAAATCTTATTCAATTGAACTATTAAACTCTTGAACAATTTTTTTATAATAATTTATCAATGTACTTAAATAATTGTTAAATTGTAAAATAATATCAAAATTCTTTTAATCCAGAAAGAAATTCATAACGTGACTTTTAAAATCAAATTTACACATGTTCAAATAAATTTCAAATATTGCTTATTTACAATCTATTGCTATCGGTTATTTTATTTTATAAATTATCTTCTTATATTATTTTGAATTTTTCTAAGATTTTGCTGTAAAAAATAATACTGTAATTTATAAAAAATAATTTAAATTTTTAAATCAAGCACTAAAATTACAAATATTGATTTTATAATTTTGTGTATAAAATTATAATCTCTTATTAAAAAATCCATTGAAAATATTAACTATATTGATACAAAAATAATATAAAAAATTTATATTATATAAAAGAAGTAAAAAACAAGTTTTTATATTTTTCCGAATAAAATATATGCCATTATAATGTGTTGCATAGCTTATATAAAAAATTTTTAATTTATAAGCAAAAAGCAAAAATTTAAGAGCATATTGTAATTAGACAAGCAAAAATAGACTTTATTTACCCATTTAAAATATTGTGTAAGGATATGCTGTGTCTATATGCGAGAAAAATGCAGCTGAATTAATCTAAAGTTAAAAAGTGAAAATTTATAAAAAAATTCATTACAAATAAATCTGATAAGATATAAATGTGTATTTTCCGGTCAAACATTACAGTATTATACATTATCCCTAAATTCTTTTTTCGTTTACTTCTTCAACAAACCAAAAAAGGAGCAAATCTTTGATACTGAATTTAACTTTATAATACAAGTAGTACTTTAAATGTGTTTTTCAATAGATTAAATTTTTATATTTAATTTTGTAAAAATTTCATTAAAATACAGAATCGCATAGAAAAGAATTTTTTAATTAATATAATCTTATTAATGGAATAACTTTTATGATACAAATATAAAAATTTTTTGTAATGAATGCTTTGTAAAAAGAACAATTATGTCAAAATGAATAACAGAAATTTAATAATTAATTTTTGGTAATCTAGTTCTTGCTAGAATTTATTCAAATAGATTTATACGAAAGATATAAAAGATTCCCAATGTTTCAGATTCTTATTACTTATTTATAGTAATATTTGCTGTATAATTTTAGAATAATAAAATGTTATTAATTAAACAACTTATTAATAGAAAAAAATTTCTTTTTCTTTAAAAAATAATACTTTCTTAATAAATTAATTAATACATAATTGCTACTTAAGTAGATTTAATTTTGTTTCAATTCTGAAATAAATTTTTCAGAACTTAGTATTTTAAATTCATTATTGAAATTTCTACTAAAAAATTGCTACTTTTTGAAGAAAAAATAGCAGCAAATATATTTTCTTTAAGCTACTGTTGATAGTTTTATCGTTACTTGAAGATATTCTGTCTAAGTAATAAAAAATCATTTTTTGAAATAGAAATATTTTTTAGAATAATATTGAATATATAATATGAACTTATTAGATAATTACTAGAAAAATTTTAGTTAAAATTTTTTTTTCATCTTGATTTATTTTTACGAATATGCATAGTTTAACCAAGTTTCTGATTAGTATTTATATTTTGAATGGTATAGTTTTAATAATTTTAATAAGATTATAATAATTTTTTTCCCACAATATATGTTATCTTTCAGCGCATACATTCAGTGTCACATTATTGAATTCATTTAATTAATGTAAAATTCTGCTTAACTGAGTTAGAAATTTTATCATCTAATAAATAAAAACCATCAATTGCATTCGTTGAATTATCTTTAAATTCAATAGATAATTTATTCTGAATATCAGGATATGTTTTATTAAGACGCTAATATTGAATGTTTAAAAAACAATTTAATCGAAGAAATTTTACCACCAAAACTTTTGGATTTTAAAAACAGTGTACGTTAAATGAAAAATACGTTCAAAATTTTCAAAACAATTATGTATAATAATATATAATAGAAATATGTGAAACGGTACTTCAAAAGAACTAAAATTAATTATCAATAGAAATTTATTTAAAAATCTTAAGAGTATGTAAGAAATATATATTTTGTTTATTCGATATTTCGTAGAAAACATTAGCTTTGAATGGATAATCATAGTTAGGTATTAATCAATTTCACGTATTCCTCCAGAAAGAAGATAATATACAAGACTTGAACTGGTTTTTGGTTTGCCTCGCCAAAAAACTTTGAAAATATTCGCTGCGGTTTAGGAAAGAAGAGTTTTTTTCAGGTCGGTACGTTACTGCACTTTGCGCTATTGCAGCTACACTATATGTTATCTTAAAACGCAGAAGTGCAGGACAGGGAAAGTGTAAGGAGGGAGACCAGCTAGCTACTGCTTTGGTTGATCTACGACTGAATTTCCTGTAAAGGTGATAGCATGAACGAGCAATATGTCTTGTAATAAATAATGCTACGCGATGAAGGGTGGGGCTAAAAATAGTAGGGCCATAGAGACGGAGCATGTACGCCGATTGCGCGCAACCGTCGGATATAGTTGCGAGCACCCAAAGTAGAAAAGTAGAAAAAATTGCAAGTGAAAATTCTTTCTTGGAATATAATGCACAGGGAGCTCGTATATTCAGACATGAAAATTAGGGTGATCAACATAAAAAAAACAAATTTTAAGACGTTCTCTTTTTGGCTACTTTTGAAATTTAAAAATATATGAAAATAAATGTTTCCAATAAAATACAATGTTTCGAGACGCGATATTTTTCAAAAGATTTCCTTTCGCCGTCTATACATCATATATGTATTATACACGTGTATTGCGAATTTCGCAAAAATCTGTACTTGTAAGATTATTTTCAAAATACAATATAAATATTGTAAATGTCTGATAATCAGTATTTATAATATATTTTTTATTACTTATTATTACTTATTATATACTTATTATTTTTTATTTAAAAAATGTTTCTAAAGTAATTGTTTGAAATTACTCGACCATTCGAAATTATAATCAAATTTATAACTTATGCAATGATTATAAGAGATTTACATTTTAAAAATATTTTGAATTTATTTTAGATATGTTAAAATATACAGTATAAATCACAGTTAATTTCTTAATTTCATCCAATATTTAAACTACAATAATTCAATGTATATGCATATACATTAAAATAATTACCTTCAATCTTAATGTCTAAAACAATTTTTGATATTAATAAAATGAAATGTAATGCTCCCACATAAATAGTAATTTTTAACTGTGTGATAAGAAAACTTAAATTGACAATAGAGTTGAATACTCGGGAAGTGTCACATAAATAATGTGTCTCTCTTCCCATTTAATAGTACACGCAACATGTAATATGGACTTAATTTTATAGCTATATGCGCATTTCTGATTCAGTTTCATCTATAGCCTCGAATTTCCCACCTGCCGAGCCTTGAATTATCAGTGTCGAACGCTTTCCCGATTATCATTGAGATCCTATACTAGATCAGTTTAACGATCCGTCGCCAACGTGATGAGTTATATGTGTCTCCTTTCACCTCTCTCCGCAATGACCGACCATAACGACCGGAGGGAGTTGAATGAGAAAGGGTTGAAGTACACCAATGAAGTACCTTATGCTCCATCCCTCTGCATCTCTCTCCAGGGTAAACGGTGAGCCTATGTGGTATCGTTATTGTAGCGACTCTCGTATAAGGCTACAATGGAGGTTAAAAAATTTATCAAAGATTTTTGTTTCATTACGTGTTACTTTTCCATCTGTTTCTTTCTCTTTTCGTCTTCAGACCCATATTATATTACAAGTGAACTCTAGGGAGAAAATCGTGCAAAGCTTCCGACAATATTTCGTTCTTGGCATTCGACGGATATGAACTCATCAAAATCCTAGAATGTTCCTGTCATTTTAAAGTCCTCGAATATATGCATTCATATAAATGCAGTTCTTCATGAGCACCCAATACGCATATACACTCACACATACTTTTGAAAACACGACAATATAGCTAATATATTTTATCGCACTTATTACATTTCATATATTTTCGTACCTAAGATCAAGCCACTATTTCTCATTATAACTTCAATTAATTTTTCTTTTATTACTATAATAATTTTCTGCATTATGTTCTCTCTATTTTTATTACATTATAAATACCCTAAGATGGCAAATTGGATGCAGATTTAGTGCCCATTTCTTAAGTAATAAAGTTGGAGTCATTTTTTTCATACTTATTCTGATTATTACATTTTTTATATTTTCTTAATTTAAACTAAGTATGATACCAGAATAGATATTATACAAATATTTTTTTAAATTTTTTCAATTTTTAATTAATTATAAATAAAAAATCTTACATATTAAAATGTGTGTATTATGTGAAATAAGAAATAAACACAAATAATGTGAAATTTTTATTTTTTAGAGATTAAATAAATTCCATAATTTCAAACATCATCTTGACAATAATTATATGACTATTTTTCCAGATAATTTTTCATATTAATAAAAAAATTCGGGTCAAAATAAGGTATTAAGTAATTATAAGAAATACAAAACTGAAAAATAAAATTGAATGTAAAAATTAATAATTTATAGTTTAGATATGTATTCTACTCCAGATTGACTTTATTCTTAACTATAATGTAACATTAAACTAATTCACTTATATGATTTATTTATCGTGTGTAATATGCATGTATTAAATTATTCTTGTCTTACACGTCTACAGTACGTGTTAATTAGTGTATTCAATTACGTTATAATTAATATGTAAATTTATTTGTGTAATTTTTTATTATTTAATTTTATAAAATGAATATAATAATTTTATTAATTTTTTGATTAAATTTTACTATGATTATTTTCTTGTAAATATTGTCTTGTTATAGAGTTTATTGCAATTTTTTATTAAAATTTTGTTATTATTCTTTTATTACAATTTTGAAAAATTCAAAATGTTTAATGTTTTTTGGCTTATGAGTTATATATGTATATATGTATGCAATATTGTCCTTTATTTAGAGTTTGAAGTAATTAAAAAATAAATTTTAAACAGATTTTGTTTCTAATCGATCATTAAAACTGTTGACCAATCATATTGAAAGAACAATATACCCTTGTTAGTTTTATTTTTATTAGTTACTATTTACTATATATAAGAATCAATAAAATATTAAGAAAAATATGATCGTAGAGTGTTTTGGTTAAAGATTTACCACTTTATAATACTTCATTCAACTTTCAATGCGTATTACCGATC
This sequence comes from Platyscapa corneri, assembly GCA_018907185.1. Classification (NCBI taxonomy): domain Eukaryota; kingdom Metazoa; phylum Arthropoda; class Insecta; order Hymenoptera; family Agaonidae; genus Platyscapa; species Platyscapa corneri. Next base: position 416,554 of record JACCHW010000058.1, on the reverse strand, counting down.
TACCAGGGTATTCAAATTCCAACCTATTAAACTTTTCTTAATCTGATTTGCGATATCAAAATTCCAACCATCATATGCAGTTTAATCACTTTTTTGTAAATTGAATGCTTATAGTGTGAATGAAAGAGTAATTAGACAGTTAATAATGTAGTTATAATTTATTATGCTGAGAGAATAGGCTGTTAGAAATATCGTCAAACTTAAACTATAGTCTGATGTTTCATAATATCTCGTAGCTTCATCTTATAGAAACCAACATACACTTGAAAACAAGGGAACCATTTTTACGATGATCCTAGTATACGTAGCATGAGCTCTACTTACGTGGATCCTCTTTTACATATAAATAATTCCCAATATTCTTAAAGTTTAAATTAAGAGCATCTATATTTATCCCTTTATATAAACCAAGTAGACACACACCTGTGAGTTAAACCCAAATAGACGTATCTTGTAACAGAGTTAAGGAATAACTGCAGCAAAAAGAAAAACATATGTATTTGAATTATTTTTTCAGATAAACATTATTTTAATGAATTTGAACAGGTTTATCATCACAAATAAGGTCACTTTGTACAGGTAAATTATCAGATATTTGCCCTATTAATTTTTCTATAGGACATAAATTTGGGCAGTCAGGCAGTTGCAGCTCTTTGAATTTTGATATTCCGTCATAGTATAGAATCTGTGAAATAGAACAACCATGAGTAAAAACAAATTATTTGCTGTTTTAATAAATTACCTACTTTAACATAATATTTGCCACGATATTCACGAAGTTCAAAGATAAGTGCACATGAATATGGTGGTATGTAAAATCCGAGATCGTATAATTTCCAAATTTTCAAAGTTTGCATTACAGCAACTATATTCATCTCATGAGCACTATATAAAAATAATTTTTTCTTATTTTTTTGTTTTTGGTCTACTTTATTTAGCATATTGTTAATCATGACTTTTAGAAGAGCACCTATAGAAGAAGAGATATTATATTTATCTTTGGTGTTTTGTTTATTTAAATTATAAATTCTGTAATTTGTAACATTTGCTAAAAAAGAATTTTTTAACATGCGCATAATAGGTAACAATGAAAGTATAAAGTATATAGAGGTTATTAATATAGATATTAACATTTATTAACGTAATAATAGCAAAAATTAACGATATAATAGTAACTAATAGAATGATTATACAACTGATTATTAAATTCTAATGGTAAGTTAAAAATGACATTCAAAGGCGTTTCAAATAGTAAGAAATTCGTCTACTATGGCTTTTAGTAGTTTGGAGATACGTCTATTACTTGATTCTACATTTATCATTCGTTGTCAAGGTATGTATTTAAACTAATTACTTTTCTATAAATCTTCTCTATCTTCTGTTTTTCTTTTACAGTATATATGTATTGTACTTTTTCACTGTATTGGTTTATTCACAATATTGAGCCATACATTATCTTGATTATCATATGAATCTAAAATATGATATCCAGCAACCATCTCGTGTTGTATTTTTTGTTCTACTTTTATGCGTGTTGGTACATAAACCAAATCGAAACTTTCGTTCAAGGAAAAATCGAGCTTAGGAGAGATCATTTCCGATTTATGCATCCTAACTTTTCTGTAGTGACAAAGATTCGCGCACTAGACCCAAGCGAGGAAAAGTATCAGAACGACTGGTTAAGAACACCAACACCAAACAAGAGCGAGCAACGTCGTCAATACTACTTGCCTAAGGCTACTCTGACAATCTGCCATCGCTTCTCACTCTTTCATTTTCTCTCGATACCAGATTTAGCCACTACCTTACTCATGAGGTAGTTTCACTCAAGATCTTTTTGAAGGACAAATCGGTTCTTTTCGTTCTTCTTTTTTCTCTTTTATACAGAATCACTTTCCTCGGGCCAAATGGAAGTAAACCGACCCTTTTAAGATAAATTGTGATGCAAAAACGGCTTTCTTTGAGAGAACTGCAAGGTAAATTGCCCTTTTAAAAGCAATACTGCGAAGTCATGAGACTTCACTGCTTTTCACAAGAGATATCTAACCAACATTTCCGCCGATCGCAATTGGTGAAGATGCTGGCTTTGAGAAGGCAATCCATGTATATCTCCTGTCGTCTTTCCCCATCTGTGATTTAAATTAAATCAGAAATAACTGCATGAAATAAGCCCTGAAAAGTTGTAAATCAGCATTCGTGTGAAGCAATATAAAAGTTGTTATATATTGGATGTATTAATTTGTGATCATCTTATGCTTTCAATAGATTTTCTACTTCACGTGTCTTTCAAAACTATCAGAATATATTTTTATGTTTCATAATTTTTAAGTAAAACTCTTTATTTGACATATTAGATCTTAGATTTCTTTAAATGTTCTTCAAGTATCTCTTTTATAGCTTCATTGATATATATCTTCTAATTAAACAATTAAAATATAATTAAGTCTAAGATTGTTTGACAACTAATATTAAAAATATGATCAATAATATAAGGAGAGAAGTATCCTGATATTAATAAAATAATATCAGCATTCATATTAATATTAATATTAAAGATAAAATATGGATAGTATTTTTTAGTTCCTTCATGATCTTTCATATTCATTATTATTTGAATTTGTAATCTTTACGTGGTTCTCAAATACGTAATATATATATTTCAAATAAATCCTGTTATTTTATTATGTGTGATAACATATGTTCGGTATAATTAATATGCGAGATATGACAAATATATACTGGAAGTGCTATCTTCATTTCACCTTGAATGTTTCATGATCAAAAGCCTGAAATATTTCTTATGGTATCACTAGATATTGGTTATTTGTCTATATAATTCCGGTAAGAGCTTTTTCAAAATCCTTTTCCCTGATTCGTTTCTTATAAGCTCAAACTTGAGATCTTATAGTACAGAGTGCTGACTATAAAGATTATATCAAGTATAATCGATAAACAATCGGTATTATTTTCTGATAAAAAAATAAGTCTTCATCGTGGAATAGTTTTTAGAAAGAAACATATTTCCATAGTAACGAACCTATTTCCATAAACCTATTTGCTTCTAAATATAGTAGCAAAAATTTCTTTTTTTCCCCCTGATTATTTTATAACACTTATAATTTCTAGATATTACTTTAGAAGGAATGATTTAAAAAAATATTATTCGATAAAAAATAAAAATGAAATACTTAATGAATTGTATTCGAAAGGCAAAAAAGCATTTATTCACCTTAAAAATTATAAAACACATTATTAAAGACAATAAAATTGTAAAACACAATATTTTATTAAAATTTTCTCTATTGTTTTCTATTTTTTCTATTCTTTATTTAATTGCAATGTTTAAATCATACGATATTGATTAGTGAATAAATAAATAAATATAATCACACATAATTGAACATTATATAATGTTCAATTATTATTCGCGAAGTATAAAATTAACTTTTAATATTTTTAATATTTTTAATATTACTATTTTTAATAATACTATCAAAATGTAAAAATAGATTTTAACTAGAGATGTAAATGCTATATTATTGAATCTCTTAAAACCGCAGCACATAACTTTTTGAACTTATATGTCATGCTCATGGTATTTTATCGAAATGCTGAAATGCCAACCATGCTTAACGAAGATTAATAGATGAGTTAAGGCTTTAAAATTAAATAAGTTTCTAATTTTTGTTAAATATTAAAATTTATTTAAGATATTCATATTTTTTATTGATTTTATCTATTGTTCAAGATTTAAAAAAATATGATATCTTTTATAAAATATAGCATCATAAAATTAACCTAGACTAAATTAATTTGAAAAACAAAATTATAAAATATTATCTTTTATTAAAGTAATATTATCTTGTTTAAATAAGTATAAATTATTTCTTTGACTTTTAATAAAAAATAAATATATTGATGTAGAACTTTACTTACATATATTATTTTATTTTTTCATACTAAAATATAGTTCAGCTTAAATTTTGATAATATTTTTATTGCGAATATTTTAAGCACCAGTTTTATACGTATAAAATATTGTATTTTTAATTTTCTTCTTCGCGAATTTTACTCTTTATAATTATTTGCAATTTAAATTAATTTTTTTTAATTATAAAACATACAATAAAATATGTTAATTATTACAACTATCCGATAAGTATATGAATATTAATATTCTTACCTCCATTAACTTTGTTCATATAGTCGGTATATTTAAGAATATCGTAATGAATGTAGGTCATATTCAATAAATCTCCATGAGGATAATAATTATTTACCCAATCTGGTAATGATTCGTTCATTGATTGAATGGCAATAAATTTATGATACAATTCGAATGCATCGTTAAAAGTTTTTATATCGGTTCCAGTAAGAATCGTTAAGTTATTCATTAATTCATAATAGGGTTTCAACAGCTCTTGATATGCTTGTGATGATTGCAGTTCAGATAATTCTCGTACAAATCTACAATATTATGAGTCACAACAGAAATAGTTTTTACATTATTTGATGTTTCTAAATTTAATTTTTATTATAAATAGTTATTGGTAAATGCAATGCCCTTCTTTTTTGTAATTTCATAAAAATAAAAAAATCCCAATTCTATGAAATGATGATAATAAATAATATTATAATAAACTAATATACGAGTTTTAAAAAATATTATTCTCATATTTAATAATATAAGTTTTGCGGTAATCAGTTAATTTTTACGTATTGAAGTATCTTCGTATTATTTACTATACTACTCATATTATCTTAATTTTCAGCCATTTCATTGCGTAATTAAAGCAATAATATAATGAAAATAAACTTTAAAATGTAATATCTAACAATCATCTTTTCAAAAACCTCATGAAGTCCTTTTATATTTGATTTATTAAATATTTTTCTGATTTAAGAAAAGTTAAAAAAATAATTCAACTCATTTGTAATTTTTGGTTTTAAATCATTCAATGATCTGTGCAATATGAAATACTGCATTTAAAAAATAAAAAAATCTGCCTCATCAATTTTTTATTTTTAGATATTATGAAAATGTTTAGTTCTAATAGTAAGACTTTGTACCGTGGACAATATCTTGGAACTAAAACGATGTCATTATCCCCGGGTTCATATGAAAATGGAATTGGTTGCCAGGCTAATGATTCATGCCACTTTTGATGTTTCGTAGGTACGTAAAGAGCAGCCAAAAGAAGCTGTAAGCTCAGTTTTGCTCGGTTATATGCACTGCTTTGTGCAGCAAGGGTAGGAGGTTCGTAAATGTCGCCTAAGAAATCTCCGTATTTCGCACGAAGTACCTCACCGAGATGGTAAGCTCTTTTTCTGCCTTGCTGAAAAATTTTCATATTTCTTTTAATTTATATACCCCTATTTTTCAAGAATGAAAAATTAGACTATGAGCAGCATTTTATGTTTTATACCTTTAGTAAATTATAATTTACATTTTTAATACTAATAAATCAATATATATATTTCAGATTTAGTGCTAAATTCCTTAATTTATTTCACACAATTCAACTGAAACTAATTTAAATTCTCAAATAATTAAAATAGCTAAATATTTACTTATCTGTATCATTCGATGTGACATTTCAAAATTACGATTCTCATTTCTAATTATTATTATTTTGTTTCATTATTTGACTAAATGATTATTATTGTGATACCTTCAACTTCTTTTTCACTACAGTTACATAATAGAACTTTTAATAACATATTATAAATAATAAAATTTTAATATATAATTCTTCTTAACAGAATATAAAAATATTGTGATATATTAGAAAATAGTGATATTATTATTTGAAATATTTAAAAGTAATAGCTATTTGCCTTTGTATATCTATTTATTCTTTAACAAACTAAACAACTGCTCACCAATTTACTTTTTGTTTGAAAATTACTTAGAAATTAGCTCATGCAGTGAGATGGAGTTTGAGTTCTTTTCAAGCTAGATTCAACTACGTTCCCTTCTAAAGTTTCATTGTATATTACGAAAAGTTAGTCATAATCAGGAACAAGTGATAGTAGCTTAGTCGACAATTCTATAATTAAGATTCGTCTCCGTGTTGGGACATCACCATAGAACACTAGCATAGTGTTTAAAGGGTTATCAATGTCTCAGTATTTGTAGCTTTAATATATTTTCAAATACTACTTTTACAAATATTTTTTATTGATTACTACTTTAAAAAGCTCAGGGCATAAATTACAATAATTTCTTTAATACTTTAATAACAATTTTTTTCATTCATTAATATTGTTTTTATTGATTAAGAATTTCATTCTAATTAGGTTTTTCAAAAAAGCACAATTACTTGAAATCAAGAACAATTATTTTTTAATAATTTAATTTTAACTTTTCTGACTTAATTATATTTTAATATAAATTTTAGTGTATTTGTATAACGAGTGCATTTTTTGCGATGCAAGAACAATAAGATTAAAGGATAAATAGAACACAAATAAAGTCGCAATAAACTTCATAAGTAAACCTCTATTTTTATATTCTGAGGTTTTATACGAATTTTATTTTTATTTTCCTAACTGCAATAGAAAAAATAAATTACTTTTTATGTTTTTAAATTGTCATTTAATGATTTATAAATAGTATAAATTGTAGTGGAAATAATACATTAAAAATTTAAGAAAAGAAATAAATTATTGATAATGATTTAATTTTAGTAATTGATTTTTTAAACTTAGCTATTCTGTCCACACAAATCGATGCGAAAAGCAATAACAAGAAAAAAAGAACAAGATAAATAGGCTATATCATTTGTAGAAAGCATCAGGAAATATAATATAATTTATTCATATTCTATTTAAAATTTTGACTTTTAAAAGTCAATGTCCGAATTATATAACTATATTTTCTTGTATTTTTCATTTATCAAAAATTTCATTGAATGTTGATTTATAGGTAACATACACTCGTGATACAATCATTCCCGCTTTGATTATCATTATATTATTATTATTATTATTATTATTATTATTATTATTATTATTATTATTATTATTATTATTATTATTATTATTATATTATTATTATTATTATTATTATTATGATCATATAAAACTGATAATAGATATTTATGAATTTATTTGCACAGTAAGGCTTTAAAATATAATTTTTTTATTTATCTTATTTTCTAAATTTCAATATAATATGCTTTTGAAAAAATAATTTTGAATGTATTTAACTTTTAGAAGTTATTAAGAGAATTTTTTTTAAAATACATGTGCAGTATTTCTGAATTTTTATTCGACGACTTAATATATTTATTTAATTGTAATCTCAAAATTATACATATAACGCTGACATACATACATTATACATATAACAAAATTATAGATATCCTCGTTAGTTAAACCATCTTATTTCTAAATAAAATTGAAAATAAATAATATGAATAAAAATATATAAAATTAAATCTTAGTATTATACTGAACCGCATATAAATAAATTAAATTACGTCGAGTAATGCATATAAATATTTTTTTTATTTGTTATAACTGAACGCTTTTAATCATAACAAATAGTAGTGAATATTCAGATTAAAATATCTAAAGAGATATTGTAGTATAAATTTTATATTTTAATAAATTTTATTATACGACTGACTTTAATTATTTATTATAAATCTGAACTCGCTTCATCATTAAAATCCTAAATAGTAAGTAATTACCAATATAGTTTGTTTTCAAATAATTTTCCTCGTAATTAATGCATTAAATAGTGAAATTCAATGTATATAAGATTTTTCTTAAAAATGACTTCTAAATTAAGTAACTACTAATCATTTTATTTCAATTAGTTAATTGTATAATTGTGCTAAATAATTAATTTTTTGTAAAATATATACTAATTATAATTATCTACTGTATATGCTCTTAAAAATTACAAAATTAATACACAAAAAACTTTTTTAATAAAAGATACTAAAAGCACACTTTGACATACATAGATAATACTGTCACATACTTAAAATACTTCTATGAACAATACTAACCGGTGTTAAATCTCCATCAATATTATGATTCGGATCACGATCACCATGTCGAAAAACCTAAAAATTATCATAGCATTATTCTTAAATTCACTCTCAATATAAATAATTATTACAGATTTTTATTATATATTTCACAGATTTTTACCACATTCAGTAATTTTAGCTCCGGATAACTAAAAGCACTACAATTAATTGTAAAAGATGTTACAATAATAATTGCAAGAATATTAAACATTATTATATTCGTTAATTTAATATTAGTTAATTTATAAAAACATTAAATTCAATTTTAATTTTACAAGAAAACTCGTCATATATATTGAAACTAACTAATACCGCGAGTTCATGCTTAACTGATTTTATCACAGAATCTTATCATTAAATTTTATCTTGTAAATTTTTAGTACTTTAATCTTTCCATGAATTTCAAAGAAACAAAGATATATGTTCTTTATCAATATTTAATCTTGAATTTTTTTCTTTTTTTAATAAATATATTTGAAAATTTTCATTAAGATTTCTTTATCACTCAAATGACTAAAATGAATTGAATTTGAAAGTGATGTGTATTAGCACCTTAATAAATATAATTTACTCAATAATTTCATGATTATTTAGTAGCATTTACCAAGTCTTTTTATTATATATGACTCATATAGGAAGTCGGATACTGGTAACCTTTCGTCATTGATAAGTGTCTTTAAATTCTTCAAAAAATAAAAACCCTAATTATATTAAAATATTAAATTGATTAAAGAATCCGTGAATTTATTCATTAATTTACAATATTTTATTAATTTGTTAATATGACAGTAAGAGAATTAAATGCTTATGTATGTATAAATGCACAAATAGTGCTATGTAATGTTCACTACATTATTTACTATTAAAATAATTCAAAATATAGATACTTAATAATAAACTATATTTTTATAGTAAAATTTGAAAGAAAATACAGTAATAGTAATCACGTTTTTAAACTTTAAAAAGTGGGTTCCAAATGCGATCGATAAATATGAGATTTAAGCATTTACGCTTTTAAGGAAAGTATAAATATGTGCCGTGAAATACAAGCCTGACCGATATATATCATAAGACGATAAATTGAAGAAATGATAAAAAGGTCGAAAGAATATGCGAAAGTGGGAAATCACTCTACCATTTTCTAATGCCCTGATTCACACTTTAAAAAAAAAAAGTGATTGAAAAAATATGATAGCCTTTTAATATATATTACTTAGAAGTATTAATATTGTATTCTACTTTAACGATTGTATATAGTATATACATTAAAAAAATCTTGCAGTAAGCAGGAAACTAAGTTATAATTTACTAGAAATGTTATTAAAATAACGGTGCTTAAATTCGATCATTAAATATAATTAATATATATGATTTCTAAAATGGATACATAAAGAAATTTAAATAAATTGATAAAAAGTAACTTAATTTAAGTTAATATGTTTGAATCTAATTTCATCTTTCTCAAATGAAGCAGGACTTGAATATATTTTTAATACTTAGTTATAAAAAAAACATTTCACTTATATTTTGTTCCTAATGAACAGGATGTATAATTAAAATAAAATGCGTGAGCATTTATATTTAGCGACCTAAATTAATATGTTTCGATTATAATATTGAAAAAATAATATCGGAATCATTGTGCATATGTATATTTAGGTATAAATACTGTTTTCTGGAAAGGTATTAATCATTCATATATCAGTCATAAAATTAAAACTTTAAAATTATATAAGGAATTGCTAAAGAGACATACGTAAGCTTATTCCTATATGTTCAGAATTTTATCTAATACTATGTACTAGTATTAATGTAGTGGCATTATATTTATTATTATTTTGCAGTATAAATACTGAGAAAATATACAATAGAGATAAAACTATAATTACAATTCTTAACACAATAAATAATTAAAATAAATTTTGAATAAATTCAATATTTTACGTATTATTACTTACCTAAGTTATTAACAGTTTACATTTTAATTTTTCATTTGAATGTATTACTTGCAATCAGCAAACAAATTTTTATTCTAAACACTTTCAGAATTATGATTTTTTTTAGTTGAATAATTTTTTTGTATAATTGTATACTTTTAGAATATATATATATTATCAACAACCTCAGTACATAATAAAAATAATTAATATAAAAATATTATCATAAAATTATTATTATATCATTAAATTACTTTAATTACTTTAAATTACTTTATTTTAAATTTTCAAAACGATTACATGACATATAATGAGATAAATATATTGAACATTATAATTCATTTAGTGTTTCTCTTTTTAAAAATTTAAAATTCCAGGTAACATAATATATTTATAATTATAAACATATAATTAAAAATTAAACAATTTAAATTATTATTAACACAATTATTTATTATTTATATCAAATTTAAATAAAAATGAAATCATTAAGTTACAAGGGGTCCATGTCCGCTACCATTGGATAAAAACGGAATCCACCAGAAAATTGATTAGCCTTTAAAAAATGTAGATTATTTGAAGAGTCAGCATCAGGAAAAATAATGAAAATATTTTTTATCGCCATCATTATGTAATAATGATCGTTTATACATTGCAATGATATTTACCACAGAGATCGTAAGATTTTTTGTTTTACGCGTATATTCGTATATCTCTACAAATTTCGAGTGGTAAAATATTTTGCTATGCTCAATATAAACATTGAAATGTGCAAAACAAAAACGATCGACAGAAGAGTTTGTGCGAGCACAAAGCAGGTATCGATTTTAAAAAACGTAAAAGCCAGAAAAATGAAATGAAACAATAGTAACAAACAGATTAATAGTTATGCGGAGCGAAAAGCGTTATTCAGACGACAGTTGCACTAAAATTGAAGATCGGCTTGTGTCGTTAATTCTGTCACTTATATTTGATGAATTTCTGTTTCAATTGTACATTTGTAGAAGAGTTTAATTTTTTTTCATCAGCAAAGCTTTGTGCTTAACCAATTTAAATACGTGTACCAAATACGTTTAAATATTTTTATTTATTTTTGTCCGTAGTTTATGATTTTTTATTGATTTTTTCTTAATCTAATCAGAACCATTAAAAATTATATTATCTTATTATCTCCAATAATTATTAAATATATTTTCAATTTATGATATAATAATACATTTGATTTTTATTATTTAATAAATCAATAATTAAAATAAATTTTGTAAATTAAACATTTTTCCTTCGATATGATTTGAATATATACTCAAATAATGTTCATACACAAATTGTAATGTGTATTTATTTTTTATTTAAATTTAAACAATATTGTTATTATTCAAAAGATATTATTTCAAATTTTTTTGAAAAATACAGATACATTAAATAAGCAGTGTAAAAAATGAAGTAATTTAACCACTATTTATTGATAAATGAAAATAATTAATTTTTTGATTTTAATAAATTCGTAATTTTTATATAACGATTAACAAGCATTATTCGGATTAACTTTTTCATTTGAACATTAAATTTTTGTATTATTAAAAGAGACAATCAGAATATTAATCAATATATTGTGATTTTAATGGACACTACAGGAAAAAAATATGATGAAAAAGGAAATTAAATAATATAAATTATAGATTTTTTAAATTAATTTTCTTTTAGAATATCAACGTAAATTCGAGTATACCAATGCATAAAAAGGTAAAATTATATAATTTTCTGTGAAAACGATGAATAAAGTAAAAAGCTTGTTATCTATACATTCTTCAAACAAATTACTACGGAATGTTGTCTAGTACATGGAAGAAACGTTGAATTTAAAACTTAAGAAACAAAAAATAAACTTTATCTAAAAGTGAAAGATTAATAGTTATGTATACAGCTGTTAATCAATATAATAATTAAAACATTTTTAAAAAGGATAAAAATTATCTAGAATGTATATATGAGCGTTCTGTTTATACATAGTTCTAATAAATATAACCTTTAAATTATAAAGAAGTTGAAGAAAAATTATTAATTTTCAAATAGAAAACCGCTGTTTCTTCAGACAATTTTGTAAATATTTACGAATTAACTTTGTATTCTAATTGTTTTTAAAATGTATATATTAGTATAGTATATTTTTAATTATTCTAAAATAAAATAAAATCAAATTATGTATATACATAGAAATACATTTAAACTTATGAAAATCTTATTATTACATCTTAAAAAAGTTCTTTTAACAATTTGAAAAAGAATGTTCCTATATTTCGTTTACTAATAAATTCTATAAATGATGAATGAAAATTGATAGCATCAAATAATAGTATTATTATTCTGAATAACTAATAACTGATATTCCATAAATATACTAGTATAAAGACTATAAAATTCGTAAATACTACAACGAATCCATTATTCAAGAAAGATACAATAAAAAATCATATTATTCAAACTTAAGTATAAAAGATATTTAATTCAGATATTATTACATAATATTTAGCATGGATAAATTGTTACTTTTGATTCGTACAAATATAATAAAGTATAATAAGAAAATTATAATGAAAAAAAAATTTGCAAACAAGAGAGATGTTAGATAAGTTAAAATTATTAATATAAATTATCGGATTAAAATTTACTTCTAAATGATGAATATTGATTGCGGAATATTAAATTCATATCTATAAACAATATGAATTATACATTCTATAAAAATATAGACTATAACTTCTTATTTAATTTTCGCATAAAAAACATCATTATGCATCAATTCAAACAGTACATCCTTTTTTTCATTATAAAAATTATTATATTTTAATATATATTTTTTTTCTTTCAAATACTATCGTATTCTTTTGTAGCTAACAAGAAGTTCAATAAATTACAGGGCATAAATATTTAAGATATGTTTTTCAATATTTAATAAATATCATTTAAAAAAAAAATGCTGATCGTTAAATATAATACATCATTTTGAATGTTAGTTAAAATGGAAATATCACATGCTACTATAGGAAAGTAAATTAAAAAGTAAAAGAAATGAAAACTTAAAAGAATTTTAATAATTTCGGATTTTATCTGAATCAATTCCATATTATTCCATATATATTATTCCATATAATTCTTCAAAAACTATAGAAAAGCTTGGAATGTCGTATCCGACAACAAATTATTTATAATATTCTTTACTCAAGATCGTTTCTGAAATTTATTATTGTATTTTTTTTGAATTTCAACTGCAATGTGTGACTAATTATTAGAGACAAAGAATTTTTCATTAAAACCATCGTATGTATGTTAAAATCATCCATGTAATGATTTAAAAAATTTTGAAAATCCCCTGATACTATTTAGGGTATTAAAAATATGATAATAATGATTTATGTATTTTGGAATTGATTTAGTAACAGACATAGATACAAGATAATCTGTTTATTCATTGTTTTTAAAAATACGATTGTAGTTACAATTTTTTATTGTATATTAGAAATAATATTAAAAGTTAATTGATTGGGAACAATAAATATGATAAAAATTATACCTTTATATGTGTAGTTATATAATATTTATTATTCTAATTTTCAAAAAGTGAAGACAAGTTTTTTCGAAAAATATATAAATGTTAGGGAAGAAATACTTCTCATAAAATCTTTAATTAACTATTCTTGTGTAATATATAATTAAAATAATGAATAAAACAAATGAATAATGAGATGAATAAAACTTGAATTATATACAATTTCAGAGAATAGATATTAAAAATATTTTTTATTAAATTTTGTTATTTGTTTTAATAGTTATATACTGAATTAACAGCACAACAGATTAAAATATCGAAAAACTTTTGGCGTTTGAAACAGTAGTCAATAAAATTTATCAAGCAAAGTGACTAAATATAAAATACAAATTTTTTCATGAATATTTTTAAAAGTATGCAGTGAAAATATAGTCGTACTGATTTAATGTTTTTTGTTTAAAATCAAGAGTAAAAAATAAATATCCTAGTTAAATATCCTAGGGAAGGTTGTAAAAAATTAAAATTACACAACACTTAAAAAATAAATTGCGTAAATTGTGTATAAAAATAATCTATTTTCTTCGTAAAGTCGAGAAACTTTTAAATCATATAATCAAAATAATAAATTCCCCTATTTTATTTATTGTTAGCTGTAATTCTGAATTTAAATATACTCAGCAAAATTTTGTATTGGGTATAGAAAAATATTTATCTACAGAAAATTATAATTTTCATAGTATTATCTTGCATCGCATTGCCAATTTCAAATTTACTAATTTTTGAAGAAAGTAATGCATTATTAATCAGTTTTTGTTAAAATAAAAAAGGTTTTAAAATATTTCCCTTATTTAAATTATTATTTTTTTTTTTATAAAAATTATTTTTCAAAGGATGAAATTATTGAAATACTATAATAAAAAGAATATTATTATTTATTATTTGTTATTAATATAATATAAAATATACTGTTGAAATTTTATATCTTAATATTAAGCTCGTAACGAATCTAATGTATCCACTTCTTACATATAAATGTAACGCAATAACCCAATGACCTACTAAAATGATTTAAAATCCACAATTTTCTTTTCTTCACACATATATTTTACATAAAGTTTTCGTTATTTAATTATTAGTACAACGTAAAATTTGTTTTAAGGTGCTGACAAACCACGTCATTGTAACATGTAATTAACTCTGTAACTATTAAATATAACATCTTTAATATTGCTCCCTTATTCTACAAAAATGTTCAAGCCTGTATAATATATATCTTTTCTATTTTCTATATATATTAATATTTTCATCGGCAGATTGCAGTTTCTCAACTTTATGAACACATTATTGGTAAATCTCTCGAGTATAACCTGTAAAAGGAGACAAAATTTTCGAGATTATTATTATACATTTTCGTATATTTAAGTTCAATATTGCTATTAATATAATAGTATTTAACAACTAAAGAAGCTTTTGCAAATATAACAATACATATTAGAAAATATAGCAATGCGTATTAGAAAAATATTATCATTTGAAATCAGAGATAGCCTTAAGTATTAAGACTGATCATTAATATATTTCCACATTATAATTCTATTTACTTATAAAAATGTTTAAAAATTAATAAAAAAATATTTATTTGTATTATATGGTGTATATGTATACATTTTAATAACGATTACGCACTGAAATTTTTATATTTTTTTAATACAGAAGTATTCTAATGAATTCTTGACTTCATCTAAGCTATAGAATTTGCCTTTTTAATTTTATGTGTATTATATCATTTTCGTAAGAAATTTTAAATATAATTCATTCCTTTAGAATAGAAATTTTAATTATGAAATTGTAATATTTTATTTACTACATTAATTGCTAACAAGGTAATTTTTATTGTAAATTATAAGATATATAATATTTTAAAAGAGATAAGTACCCAACGACGTACTCAGATTATGAATTATACATCAGTTGAAGAGTCACAAAGGGCTCGTTAATACACTACCTTACGTGCTTCACAATATACCCAAAATTTGGACTAAAGCGACGATGAAAAGGTACGAGAATCACGACTACAATGATAACCTATCTTTTTCTAAGTAGCGCTACCCATAAGTCATATTTATGTGCATCTGCAGATGACACTCTTTATTTCATGGCTAGGCTCCTCGAATGCCGTTTGTTTTCATTTTTAAAAGAAATAATGGTTTATAAAATTTTGTCTCTTCCGTTATTCTTACAAACATATGGAATCAAAATTTTATTTTTTTATTTCCCTCACTCTTTTTATTATCTTTAGAATATTCTTAAGATAAAAAGAAATTTTAAATTATTTTACTTAAAATATTCATTGAAAAATTTATATCTATTACATGTGTTTATTATTCCAACATACTTTTATCGTCAATTTATTCATACGCTTAAGTACTTTCAAATAATTTATTATATTAAAATTTTATAGTTTTATAAAAAAAAATTTAAGAACAAATTTACAACTTTAGACACAAAAATTTTTTAATTACCAAACATATTCATAGATAAAAATTAAAACAAACAATAAAATCTATTAATTTATAGTAAAATTATTTTAAAAATCTATTAACCCCAGGTTACTTTTAAATAAAAATTCGTTTCGTATATTACTTTTAATTTTCAATTAACAATTTCTATGTGTGTCAAAATAATATTTAAAATTAATAATAAATTAATAATAATAAATTATATAATATAAATATAAATTATAAATATATTAATAATAAATCAATAATAAATTAATATTTCATTATAATTTGATACGTTAATAATATTATAACTTTAAGTAAAACTTTATCTACATCCCACAAATAGTTTTTTTAATTATTGCCAATTTTATTTTAAGTACATAGATACATAAATCAATTACACATAAAAATATTTTCTGAAGCATGTAAAAATATTTCTGCTTAAATTATTTTTTTGCCTCCGAATAGTTGAGCTAGTTCATTATAAATATTCAATATATTAAATATGAAACTGAAAAAATCTTATATTTTACATAACTAAAATATATAAAAATTTGGATCATATGATCGTGCAAATAATAGTGTTAATGCTAATTTTGTGAATTTTATTTATCTCGAGGCTATAATTTATGTTCTATTATGAACTAATATTTTATTACTAAATAGTAAGCATTTTTTACGAAGCTCAAATTCAGTGATTCCCTACCATATCTGTTTAACATAATTCTTTGAATTATATATATAAAAAAGTGCTATTTAATTCTAAATATTTTATATATTAAATACAGATATAGTAAAAGTTATAAGATAATTAAATTTTATTAGTTATTCGTTATGATGTAAAAAATTTCGTAATTACGGAAAACCTGACCTTAGATTTTTTCTTTTCGTGCAGGTTATCGTTATGTCTTATAATGTCATATTAAAGTTTTATGAAGATAAAACAAATTTTAGTTTCTTCATTAGAATCGTGGTTGAATTAATTTTCCAAGGGAACACTTCATTTTAGATGAAATTATTATGCTAAGCCTTGCTCATTACTACAAATATTCCGTTCGCATAAATTTTCGGTTTCAATTTAAAAAAACAAACAATTTATATAAGATATAGAACTCATTTAATTTTAGATTAACAAGTTCGGTAGAAAAACAAATTGAAATGATGATAAAGTTAACCAAACTTCTACTTCGTCGTAAATCATTCTATGAATTTAATTTATTCCTGTTTAAAAATGTAAGTATATATTATATTTAAATTTTTATATTTATACGTGTATTTGCTTAACTATGTCATTAATACAAAATCATTGAAAATTACATGTAATTTTTTATGTTAAATATAAATCAAAATATATTAAAAACGACGAAGATATTAATAAAATATATAAAACAATGTTTACATACGCTTTTGACAATTAAAAAGCAAATTAAATTGTGTAGGCCATTAAAGGTATTTATTAATATATATAATTTTATTTTTCAAGTAATAGTATAAAACTGATTACAATTTTCCATTTATTTGAATGGAGTGTGCTGAAAATTTTTGATGCTGTTAAATTATTATATATGTGCAAACATATTGCACCGATGTAAATTTTTCTAATGCACTTAACATTGGTGTAAAGATTCACGAAAATATTTACATATATAATTAATATTGTCGCTTTTTTTAATCAAACTTTATCTATAGTAAAAAAATATATGATTTTAAAGCGTAGTTACAATTCATTCCTAAATCCAAATAATAGTTTCTACAAATTTTCCTCAAAACTACTTTAAAATGCACATATAAAAATAGAGGATTATAAGCTCTATTTATTATATATAATCTATATAATTTTTTTTTAATATCTTCTATATTTTTTTCTATTATATGTCTCATTGTTAAAACTTTAAAGAGTCAAGAGCTGTGTTTTAAGCTCTGGATAAATGCTTTGAGGGCTCGGAGGTTATTTATGCAAATCGGTCGCTCACGCGCGTCGAGATATCCGACTAGAGTGGGTGCTACTTCGAAGAAAAGTGTGGAAGATAAACAGCATGCACTAAATGAAACCCAAATGTGAAAATAAAGGCCATTAACTGTAATAAATGTGAACTCAATTTATAATTACTAGTGTTTTCCTCGTTTAATGACTTTTTACACTTTGCTATTTTTGTTTATATTTTTCTCTAATTTTTTATTTCAAAAGATTACATTGAACGACACTTATTGTTTTGAAAAGTCAGTTTAACTATTTTTAATTTTGAAATTCAAAAAGCTATCAAAGAGCCTTTCTACCAAAATATATTCTTAGCTTTTTATATTTTCTAAAGCTCGATAATTTAATGTGTCTATTCATTCAAGGAAAGGTAATAAAAATAATCAAAAATTATTATGCAAAAGCAATAAGAAATTTTATTTTATATAAAGTTTAAAACTAACCTTCATTAAAGTGATGTAGTTACTACAATGATATAAATAACTCTAAAAAAACAAATAAGAACATATTTTATAGAATCCGACAAGATGATTAAGAGATATAAATGATCTTACTGACAATTTTATTTTATAATTTATATGAAAATCGAACTTCAACACCAAATTTCAAATTATCATTTTGACTGAATAACAAAATTTATATTTATAAGCTGAAAATAGATAAGTATTATAATTTAATTAAAAATATTAAAGATTTGCATTGTGAAAAATATTTAATGAATGTATAATAATTTGTCTTGCAATATTTATGGATTATTTATTATTTAGTATAATAAATAACTTATATAAATACGTATATGAATTTTTTTGAGTCATTTTTTAATATATCCTTTATTGTCACGATTTACTTAATTATATTGTAATGCGATGATACCAAATAATATTACATAATAAAAAAGTAAAAAAGTTAAAATAAAAATCTGTATTTAAAATTTTATTCTATGAGGTTATAAAAATGTCTATTATTCATACCACAAATTTTGAAGTTAGGTATAAATATATTATGAGGGTAATGAAAATTTCTAAAATTATTGATACAAAAGATACCAAATTTAATGCCATTAGTTACTTACATTAAAGTTCAGTTCAATTATAAACAAAACATACATATTAAAAAATTTTTGTCTACGATAAAATCATCATTCAGAGGAATGCTTTTACCAAAACAATATATAATTATCTAATTCTGGATTATTTAGCTCCAATGAGGCGTCTTACAATAGAGATAAAATCATGTCTAATGAACCTCCTCATCAAAGCAATCAGTTCTGGTTTTATAAGACTTATTTTGCTTATACGCGTATGATCTTATATATATATATATATATACATGTTTGTTTGATGTGTGTGCGCGCATGTGGACGAATGTGTACATTCGTACTTTGTTAAAAACTACTAAACGAAATATTGTTTCGTAAACAATGCGGAGTTCACTACGGAATCCCGCTTATGCGCTCACCTAGGCTTTTCGTGCAACGCTCGTATTTTTGAGATAATACAGATGTGCAAGCTGAATGTGCTACTAAGTATAAATTTTCAACAGGATTCAAATAAAGGGAGTGTGCAATTAAAGCTATGTATATATGCACACAACAGTCTTGGGTATTACTGTGAAAAATAAACATTCCATCAATGAACACGAAAATGCAGGTTTGAGCAAAAGCTTATACTTAAATATATATATGTGTAGTTGTGTACGCACTTATATATACATATATGTACATGTAGTATTCATATGTAGCTCAAAGGAATGATATACCTTCAGGCAACCGAGAGTACCCTAGTGCCTTTGCACAGACAAACCACAAGTAAAAGGGGAGTTACTGCTCGCGAAGAGTCCCCCGGACATACATTCTTTTCTTTCGCCTTCCTTCTTGCACTTTACCTGTATCTTCCTCTCTGTCTCTCTCTATGTTTATATATGTATATATACATACAAATACGATCTTGTATAAGTCATCTGTAAGGTGGAGTACAGCGTATACTTGAGAATTTCGCATACCGAAATTCGCAAAGGTAACCGAGTCTGGAACTTCTATGCTTCATAGATGATGTTTTAAGGTTAGGAGTCTTAAGATCAGCTTTCCTCTCGTTCTCTGTTTCTCCACTACTTTACAATTTCTATTCTTTTGTTTTCTGTTTCAAGTGCCATTTTCTACTTTTTTTCTCGACACTGAGAGGCAATCTCTAATCTGTCGCTTTTTCCTTCCATTTAAATTTATAACTTTACTATTTAATAGATAAATTTTCAGCTCCATTGGGATATATTAATTGATAAGAGCAATCGGCATTACAAGATCATTACAACTTAAATGCATCTTTTTGAACTATATTTATAGTTTTATAGATGTTTATTTTAAAAAAGTTTTAGTGGTTTTTGCGCTTACATTTTATATTCTGGCATTTGATTATATCTGAGTTGATATTAAAAGAGGTCATATCAAAATATTTGTATAATTAGATTCACACATTTTACAGTAAAATTCATTTGTTATTAACAGAAGCAAACTTCATACTGTATCATTCAAATACATCAAAAGTACTGTTTAAATTTCAATAGCAATTAGATCGATATAACACTCAATATCCCATCAGTTTTATATGGCAGTAAAATGCATAAATGAAAATGTATTTTTCATAAGCTATGCCATATTGATCTTTTAACCATATATAAATGCCTACTTTTTTAAAAATAATTGTTACATGAAAGTTACTTATCGATACTTCATAAATTTGTGGGTCAAAATTTCAAATTTTTCCAAAATTATAAAAATGTTTCTAAATAATTTTTTATATCATATAATGAAATAAAATTTTCAATAGTGGACAAAAAGTATATAAAAATAATTAAAAAGATACAACACAGATTAAGTAATTTAACTGCTCTAAATGGATTTACTGTAATTTCATGAAACGATATATTTATACCAATTTTGCAATGAAGTTACTTATTTTGATCATCTTATATTTACAACTTTTCAATGCTTAAGGAGTATCACAAAAGAATCCATATAGTATACATTTAAGTTCTCTCCATCTGGAAATATATTTATGCATCGTCTTTTATTTTATTTTTTTATGTTTTCATTAAAACATTTATATTTTTCTAAATTATGAATATATATAAGTATTTTGAAAATCAAGATAAACTTTTATTAAAATTATTTCATTTCTATATGTGGTTTTTATTTATCGAGGTGATAATTTATCATTTTACATCTTTAAAATAAAATGGCATAAAAGTTTTAGTAAATCATAAACTGAATTATAAACTATGGATATCAAATTAAAATTTTTGCATGTTATGTCAAATAATTTTGAAAGCTTGACGCTATAAAATATAATACAATATAATATATCTTTATATATCTTTATTATAAAAAAATATTTCCCTTATATATTTCATATATATTTCATTTACTCTAAATTTTTTTCTATTTTTGTTCAGTAAAAATAAGTAATTCGCTGATAAAGTGATTTATCTTTTTAGTTAATCCATCCAGTAACGCAATTCTTGACTTATTTAAAATTCACTAAGCGAATTCGATCAGTGCTTTTAATTGATTGGGAAAGGTTATAATCCGATAAGATGAGATATGGAAAATAAAAGGATATTCTTTCAAATTTTACCAAAACTTATTCTCTATTTCAATGAATCTGTTCTAATGCATTATTATGTGAAACACTGATGTTTGTCATTTATTTTTCATAATTAAATATGTTTAACACTTAAATTATATATTTTATAATTATTCTTAAAAAATTCATTTGCAATATATATTAAATTTCTATTTCATTACCTATAACTTAGAAATATCTACATTATTTTCTATGTAGAATTATTAAAATTTTTATTTTTTAAACGACAGCATGAATAGCTAGGACATCTTATACTTCATTGAATCATATTCGGATAGGTGGTAGTAGAAGAAATATATGAAAATAAGAAGACTTTTAATCTATCGATAATGTTTTGAAAAAATTATTACTACGTGTACGCAGAAAACTTAAAAGAAAAAATACCCGATAAAATATCATCCAAATCAATATCTTAAGTTTAGTTTTTAATTTTTCTTTATTTTTTTTATAACATTGCATTGAACAGTCCTTATATTTATTTCTCTCTCTCTCTCTCTCTCTCTCTCTCTCTCTCTCTCTCTACTTATCTGTTTCTACGTTGCACTATCTGTAAATAATGGACATATTTATTTAGAGTATATATATTTAGAGTAGTACATTACATTATTCTAAAATTATATTGTTATTATAATACATTAGTTTGTACATTATATTTTTTTAAATTATATCTATAACTTTTTAGCTTCAACACACGTATTAAGAACATATTTTCAATTAAGTATGTTTAGAAGTAGAATATCTTAGCAAAAATTTGTTTGAAAATAGTATAATTAAATTTTATTTTTAAGACTATAAATAAATAGAATTTATTAGCTGAAAATCATTAAATTTAGATTTAAAAATAGATAGACGAATAATTTAATATCATTAATAATCTTTAATCAAAAGAAAGAATCACAAACCATTGAATTAAAAAATACACATCTGTGAAAATAATAACAATTTAATAAAATATTAATTTTAAAATTAAAATTTTAAATTAAATATAATCAAAATTAATCATTATATTTAATCCTCTTGAAATGAAACATCATATACGTACGTGATTGAGTATACAAGTGTCATATATAATTTTTTCTTTGATAAAAAAATGTTTTCTA
This sequence comes from Platyscapa corneri, assembly GCA_018907185.1. Classification (NCBI taxonomy): domain Eukaryota; kingdom Metazoa; phylum Arthropoda; class Insecta; order Hymenoptera; family Agaonidae; genus Platyscapa; species Platyscapa corneri. Next base: position 393,808 of record JACCHW010000058.1, on the reverse strand, counting down.
TTCCAATAGAAAATGTTTAAATAATAAAATGTAAAATAAAATAAAAGAAAATTAAAAACTATATGCTACCACAAATATATAATAATTATTAAAAATATAAATTCTAAACGTGATGACAATAAAAAATTTGTATTAAAATTAATATTTTTAAAGTAATTAAATTATATAGATTGGGGTGAACTGAAATTGCATTAAGAAAGCAAAAAATAAAACTCTTCAGGTTGACAGTAAAAAAAATTTTTAAAATTACATTGAATTATATTTACTTACTTTTATAATTAGTAGTTAACTACAAAATGTCCTTGATAAAATTAATTAAAAGAGAATAAAACTTTTTAAAAATCGAGTATTCAATAATAAATAGCAATTTCTTGTATAACATAATAATATATTATATATATCAACATATATTATTATAGATCATATAAAACAAAATACATTTTTAAAATAAATTATTATGCGTCTTAAAAATTGCATTCAAGAAATTATAAATTTAACACTAAAATACAAAAATTATATGTACGAGAAGAATATTTCAGAAATGTATATAATTTTATCAAATTAATAATTACAATATAAATAAATTAGAATTTTTTATAAATGTAATTCCACTCATAACTGTAAATAAATTACCATTGTAATATAAAATGAGCGACATTGAAAACGAAAATAAGAAATAAACATATTTTTGATCAAAGACGTAATTTTTATGGTTTATTTGACTGTACAAATAAAATGTACGAAGGTTACTGAAGTTCATTTAATGTAGCGTGAAAAACTCCATTACGCATGAGCAATTCCGTAACTTAATCACGTGTGAATCTGATTTTTTCTCTTTTTTGAAAATCCTTTTTGGTATAATTGAGTTTCGTATAACCAAATAAAAATTCGTAATTGAAATTGCAATAAGAATTAATAGGGTCGAATTATACATGTAGGAATTTGACGCTAGTAAACGATTTATATTTCTCTTTCTACGTTTATTTGGAAACTAATAACATTATTTATTTATATAGTGAAAGAAATGCAGAAGATTGTATTTCATTAAAAAATCTTATGGAATGTTTTTATTGAATCCGTAGATTTTTTATGTAATTTTCAAATATTTATTCTTATTAATATAAAATGTCTATGTATATTTACGAATATAAATATCTAAATTGATATAAGTTTAAAAAAAATTATTAATCAATGTCAGTCTTCAATATTTTTATAACTATCAAATTTCATGCATATCGGTATAACTATAATGTAAATAGTATAAGAGAATATTAATTTTTTACCTTAAAAATTTTACTGATATTAATATTAACTTCTAATTTATATTAGTAATATTAAATTCTTATTTATGAAAAATTCTACAACATAAAAACATTATACATTTAAAATAAAATATATTATGTATATTAATTTAAATATTTAAGAACAATTACTTGGTATTATAGTATATTTTTAAAAATATATCAACTGCTTGTAAATTAATTTTTGAGATTTATCTTGGATAAAAAATTAGGTAATAAAGGTCAATTTTAAATAGTTCTACCTACAAAAATTTCTTAAAATGATTTACTGAGAGTTGATTATGATAATGAAAAGCTAGTTAGATAGAATTTACGATACTGCCGAGGAGATTTTTCGTAGGTAAAGTGAAAATAGATAAAGACTCCATCACTGATTGTAACGAGTAGAAAAATGTTTTACTTTTAATTTATATGTTGGTGAATTTAAAAATTTTGTTCAATCAATGTGATAAATCTGTAAAATAACATGAAATTGATAAATTTTCAACACTAAGAATATAGAACAATAATTCATACGCTATTTAAATAGAAAAAATCTTCCGAAAAAACTTGTACAAATTATGTGTAACAATTCTTCTTATATGCAAAGCTAAATATTTTTTCAAATAACTAATAACTTGTGTTAAGCGTAATGTAAAGTTTTAAATTTACTAATAATTATTTAAAGTTATATTCAAAGAACAACGAAAAATATGTATATGTAGTCTTGTAAACGACCCTTGGAAAATCATTACGCATTTGCCTGGAGGGATCAGTAGAAACAAGTCCTCCCGGAAATTTATGTCAGAATGCGTCAATTATTGACGTAGACGTACTCTGAATTTTATGAAAATTTCCGTTGTAATATAATCGTCAAGAGAGGTAAGATCTGAAAGATTCGAAAGGGATTTGATATTTCAATTTATATTTCATTTATGCATTAATAGGGAGAGTAAGGAATATTATACGCCTGTTACCGTTGTTGAACTTCCAAAGGGTGAATAAATATTTATGTACATAAGGATTAGAAAATCGTAATATTAAATTGGTTGTAATTATTTATTATATCATATACTAAAAATGTTTTAATTTATAGTAAATTAAATCTTTACGAGGATAAACAAGAAAATCATTTTTTAAACGCTGTGACGTTCTTCCTTTGCAAAATAAACTCGAATTAAATTTGTATACTTTTATTTTCAAAAGTAGCCATTAATGATTTTTTTTATATTTATAAATTGAATTTCAGAAATTAATGTAGAACTTATTTTTTAAATATTCCATAATAATAATAAATATTTTATAATAAGCACATGATTTAAACATCTCATAATTATAAGACTCTTTGTCCAAATATAGACATTCAAATATTAAAATCAATATATATTTAGTGAGTATTTTTCAAAATAAATCTTGTATTAAAAGCTAATTGTATTATTGAAATTTCCATAATGTCATCAAATTTATATGAAAATTACAATTTATGTTAATTTTATATATTATAACTTAAATAACTAACCATATTCCAATAATAAATAATGATATATTTAATACCCAATTTAAAGAAGTTCAATAAAATATTCGTTTCTAAATTAGTAAATTTTCTATAATTTGTAAACTTATTAGCTTCCATAATTAACTGAAATTTATAATACTTTCTCGACTTCAACGAAAAACCATGTACGTTTAAGAATAGGTTTAAAATATTTTTAGAAAAAAATATTTGAAAGCTATTTTTAAACAAAATTTTTTTTTTATATAATTTTGATTAATATACATTGCACGTTTAATAAAAAATTTATATTCAATGGCATACAATTATGAATTATATAATTATACGTGCAATCCAATATTGTCATATACAAAACATATGTTTTCAAAGAAAAGCTGATTAATATAAAAATAATATTATATTATTTATTTTTAAATATTACTTCGTAAATTTTTAATAAATATAGTCTTACTTTTTTATAAAATTCTAAATAATATTAAAATAATTTTTCGCTTTATAATAATTTTATGTTTATATACTAGGAATACAAATCTCGTAAATATAACAATTTACATTTATTAAAATTAATTTTACGAAAAAGCCTAATGGCTTTTTCTTGAATAAGTATAAGCATTAATCTTAACATGCTGTTATTATTTCGTCTGTTTTAGATCTCTGACGATCGTCATCGAAATACAAGCGCATAATTTACAGCTTGTAACTGTAAGTGCACTAAAAAAGTTTTAAATTGTGAGGTATTTCATTATTAATTTTAATTATTACGTGCTGGACTATTTAGCATTTAAAATATACAGAAAAGAAAATGTTTAAAGAGATAGTTATGTAGACAAATATTTATATTATACTATCGGTTTACCACTGTGTGTGAAACAGAAAGGGCAACAAAACGATGTCTAAATTAGGGCTCTTTGGTAGGCCTCGGGCTTCATTTTTGCAAAGCAGGCGAGGGTGACACGAGATTTTCTCTAAAGAAACTCAGGAGGCATCCGATGGTACACTGCCTCGACAGTATAGATATATATAATTGATATTAATGAAGTTTTACAATTATATATTAGATTAAAAGTTCGTTTTCGTAATCAACTTTTTTACCCCCTCAAACTAATAAAGCATATTAATTGCAAAAGTTTTATTTTAAACATTGGTTATATGCAATGAGCATTAAAAAAATTATATACCTATTTTGTTGCGACTGAAATAAAAATTTTATCTTTTTTAAAAAGATTTGTAAATTAGCTTAACAAAAAATTCATCAAAAAATTAGTTTTAAATTTTTTTAATACTGTATTGACAATATTTATTACTATAATTTATATATACAATTATTTCTTTACATAAGGCAAAAAATATATCATTTTTTTTTATTTTGTTAACTTAAAGTTTAAAATTTTAAGCAAACTTTTATTATTAATAATTAAAAAATGACCAATAATAATTAATATAAATTATTAAGTAACTGAATAGTAATTGAAAGGTAATTTTAAAGATTATATTTTAAACTATAAAAATATAAGAGTAAAATAGAGTCATTAAAATAAAATTCATTTATCTTATATCCAATAAATATTTGACAAATTATTATGACAAGAAATTATTCTACACAAATTGTCAATATACTCGTGTCAAGTATAGGCAATGGGTAAGTAACTAAATCTGAATCCTCGTAAATAAAGTTCATTGAAGAAATTCATGTAATTAATAAATTTATACCATTAACTACAAATTTGAGACGGTTGAATTTAGAAAATAACCGATTTATGGTATAAGGTTCGTATACATGGCTATAATTTCAAGTACCAGTAGATCATTTGTAAAGAAATGATTTACAAATGACATTCAAAAGTTAGCGCGACAGATGGAGAATAAAAAAAAATAGAAAGATAGAGAGATAAGGAGAGATAGAGAGAGAGAGAGAAGGAACATCTCGTAGTTGCAGTCGTAGTCACATGATTACTCACCGCTCCTGCAGCTCGTTACATTAATTGCGAAACTGTGAGCCCCTTAAAGCTCTTCAATGTGGTATAGCCACCGTTGTCGACATTGCGGACGGGGTCTCTCGCATTTTCCACAAGCGCCTTGAAACAGGAAAGGGAAATGAGTGGTTGTGCAACAAATAAAAATATTTTTATGGGATTTTAATTTCGCATAATTTTCAGAAAAGAGAGACTTTGCAGAGAGAAAAAAGAAACAGAGAAAGGCTGATAAGAGAGTGAAAGAGGGCGAAAGTGAGAGAGAGAAAGAGAGAGAGAGAGAGAGAGTGCTGGAACGTAACGAGATGGAGCTAGATTTACGAGGATATAACTCAGCAAACCATGAACGATGAAGCACTTGCACTCGGCTTACGTCGCTTGCTGTTGCTTCATTCACGGCTCTTCAACAGATTTTTTGCACTAAAGCTCTGACTCTCTCAGTTACATACACACATATACAGTTTTTCATTCTCATTGTATTTAAAAATTCTTAACATGATAATTTTTTTCTCGTCTTGCAGTCTGTTTTTGTTTTTTTTTCAATTGTAAGGTGGCAAAAAACTAATACTATAGCAACTTGTCTTCGCACGGGTATATTTTCGGGTATTTTTTCTTAAAATACAACAAACTCACTGTATTAGGGAATAATTTTAGCTTTTTCTTCCTAATTCATTAATAAATATAGTGCTTTGCTTTTTGTTATACTTCACCGTGCTTATCATTCAATACATTTTTTATCTCGGATTATTTAACAAAAAATTTCTTAAACTGCAATATAAAAAGTTAAAGATATAATTTATTATCATTTCATTTAATAAAAAAAAATTAAGAATAAATACTTTCTTCTGTACATGGACATATATGGATAAACATATATCAATATATTATCAAACTTTATATTCACTCTGTAAAAAAAATATATTTTGATACAAATCTTTAAATTTTGTATTTCTCGCGTTTTTCTTATTTTTACAAAAATTTTGTTAAACAATATTAAAGTTTACAACTTTCAGCTAACATTCATCTATAAAAAATTTTATTTTTCTATTTTTGTGAATAAATTAACTTGTTTAAAAAGAATTAAACAAATTTTAACTTTATTTTTAAATAAAAAATAAAGTTAATAAAACTTATACAAGTTAAATAAAACTTTACTTTAATTTTAACTTATATGAATTGATAATAAATTTTGATTATTGCATATTACAAATAAGTAGCTTTTAATGGGATATTTCTCTGATTATTTTTAAAAGAAAAAACGAAAGATTTATTTTGCGTCTTTTTTATCAAATTTTTTATCAAAAAAAAATTTTAATTTACAATATATTTCTAATAATAGCGTATACCTTGTAAATATATATAAAATACGTCAACCATAATTTTTCTTATATAAATTAAATAGGAAAAGCTGTTACTAAATATCGAATGTACAATAGATGTACCAATATATTGAGTTACAAATATAATTTGTAATTTAAAATAAACACAATAAATTATTCTTCGTAAGATATTAAATTTTCATAAATGTAACAGCAAAATTTAATGTAATTAAATTCATTTTCAAAATCCATTATCTTGCAACTTGATTTTTGGAATATAATTTAGAATACAGTTTATTTAATTTATTTTAAACTTTTGCATAAAATAATTTTAAAAAGATTTATAGTATGAAACAATAAAAATTTTACTCACGTGATGCCAATTTTAATAATAAATTTGATATTAATAAATCAATCTATATTTATCTATATTTATTCTATCTAATATAAATAGATATTAATAAAATTAATTTTTAATAAGTTATCAAAAATATAGATAACATTATTAAAAAACTGATCAAAAAATAATTGTACACATCCTTGTACATATCAAATATACTTTTAGTAAATAAAAATTATATCTTAAATAATATTACATTCATATTTCTTCTTTGAAAAAATTGTATTCATTTTTGTGAACATCCATTTGGCTTTTTATGGTTATGCTACCTTTAAAGATTCTTGAAGTATTTATGTCTGTAAAATTAAATTCAAAAAGTCCTGAACATTTACTGTAAAATTTACGAGATATTGTTATTCGAATAAGTTTTAAATTTATGTATACACTCATTACATATAACTAAAACCATAAATATTGGATTCAGCAAATAATAGTTTTTCTAAAAATTCAAATAAATTCTGTAATTGTAAAATTCATAGTTCTATATTTTCAGAACTTAATTTATATAAGTTATTTTTTCTAACAGATGGTACAGTGTATACGCATATAATATTTTCAGAATGATTTTTAATAAAACCTTGGCATTAATGATTATTCTGGAAAGTACCAAATGTATGCACTATATTTAAAAAATTTGTTGTAATACTATAAAAAAGTTCCTTTTTTACGATAAATAATTTATTTTTTATTTATCTTTTAATGAATATATCTAATTTTTTTACTGAGGTTATTTTTCTAAATACTATCGAATTAATGACAATGATCGTTATTTTTGTTAATGATTTACTAATTTTATTGAGCAATTAAAAGTAGAAAGAATTTTTAAATAAAAATAAAAGATAGAAAATAAAACTCTATTGCTACAATTCTTCTTTGTACTACCATTTTTTGATATAATTAAAGATGAAGATACTAAAAAACAAATATTTTTAAGTATATTGATTATATTGATTGTTTTCACGTGATAAAATCATAATTCCACTAATATTTCAAAGTTTTCATAGTTGTTTACAATTGCAATACTGTGTATATAATACTAAAGAATACAATATATGCTTATATTTACCTCAAGCTAATTAGTGTATATGAAAACATAAATTCATCATATACATATACATTTATCAAAGATTATAGTTTCATACTTTAATATTTTAAAAACTACAGAATATTTTTTCTTTAATTCTATTACTTTATTTTTGGGATCAGATAATGATTTTTAGTACTATATTTTTGCTTACAGATTTGAATAATTTTTTATATGAATATTTATTTAAGTTTTATTTGTAACTAAATGATTAGATTACATTAGAAACTCATCATTTGCTCTTTGCGAAAAGTTTGTAGCTGCGTTCAAAGTAAACTTTTTAGACAGTTTTGAATATCAACTCAGTTTGTTTCTACTTTTTAGTAACGAACTTTCAAATAATACCTATTCGGTTACGTAAATATATATATATATATATATCGAGAATGACAGAGAAGGAATGAAAAGAATGAGAGAGAAAGAGAGAGCAAAAGAGAAATAAAGTTTTCGTAACAAAGCCTTACAGATTTAACACAAGTGGAATGAGGTACAGAATAAATGATTAGAAAGTTTTTTGATTTTTATTTTGTTTCACTAAATACAATTCTTCAAATTATTTGGAGAAAATCATCTATAAATAGAAGTAGTAGGGATTCGGTGTAATCGTGTTATTATAAGATTGTAATTTAAACATGAATTTATTTTAAAATAATATAGAAAATTAAATTAAGAAGAAAATTGCATTATTATTTATTTTCATATTTGTTAATTAAATATATAAAGTAAACTACAAAACTGATTGTTTCAAATTCAAATAACAATTAATTTTAATAAGGTAACAATTATTTTAATTTTACTTTCATAAATAATTTATAAATTTTAATTGTATTAAAAAAGGCGTTTTTTTAAACAAGGATTTTTCTATATTTTTTATTGTAAATTATTGTAAATTTATTCCTATAGTTCATATAAATTTAAAAATGTAAAATTGTAAAATAATTATATTTATCAATAGTATTAAGAAAGGAATAAGATTTGTTTTTGTTAAAAAGATTACTCGAAAATTTCTGGTGAATTTGTGAATATTTATTTCTTATAAAAAATACAAGTTTTGGGAATTGATTTAATACACTAATTTTTAATGTTTCATCTATTTTACAATACTTATATTTACTAATTATATATAAATATATTATTTTAACTTTAATAATAATGTACATATATATGTTATCGATATTTATTTTTAATATTAGTGATAATAAAATAATGTTAAATTTTTTTAATATTTTTAATATTTAACAATACAGCGTAATATGGTAGTACACATAATATAAATATAAAAATTATATACATTTATTAAAAATTGTAATTTTTAGTTATATAGTTTTTCAATTAACCTATTTACGTATTTTAAAATAATTTCGGTGTTTGACCAATGCACAGTATCAGCATGCATTAAAAAGTAGATAATTTTTAAACAAAATAAGTATATTAATTTTTCAACTATTTCAACTATTTTTACTTATACTTTTTAATATAGATATGATCACATTAAAATGTTTTTATAAAAATATACATAATTAATATATCACATATAATAAAAATGAAAAAAATTTATATATTTTTAATAAAATATTTAAACTTGAAAAACGTAAATTTCCAACTTGAATTTTACACATATATGTAAATTACTGTATGTTAAAGAATAAATAAATCTTAAATTGATCCAAAAAAGTAAAAATATACATTTAATTTTATATTGTGCTATAATTTTATTAAACATTTTTTATTATATATGGTTATATATTAATTAACTTTTATGAATTACTTAATTAATTTTAAACTTTTGTATGAAGCAATATGTTTAAAATTAATTTTTAGATTAATACAATATTATTAAAAAAATTAATAAATCACATTAGATTTTTGATTCACAAATAGATACATATATAAGATACAAGTTTCAAATTCGATAGTTTTGAAGCTTCCTTCGAATAAATAACCGTTTCATTTATCTCGACTAAATCAGCGTAATTGATAGCTTTTCTTAGTAGACCGACACTCGGGAGAGAGTATTTGCTAGTTCTGAAAGCCCTCCTCCAGTTTTCCACTTCTTTTCCTCATTAAGTGATGGCGTTAATAATGAAGAATTATATAAGGCTCTTGTAGCATTTTGGGAGAAAGTGTTCGTCGATCAACGGTGTAAGGGAAACAAGAAGTCAACACTCTTGTTATTCCTGTGGTGAGTATAAAAATAATAATTACTAATTATCGATTTAGCATTCACGCTGCTTTATTTTAATTAATATCAAATAATTTTCTTATCGATGCTTGTACATTACTTGAGATTTTCGACTTTAATTCAAAATCTTCACATTCAAACCACTCATTTATTTTGTATTATTCATTAATAGATATGCAATGAATATATTCTGTCGTTAATGCTAACAATAAATTTATCAATAAATTAGTCATAATGACCTTGTTTTTTCTATTAAATTATTTAATTAATTATTTTATTAACTTTTTCTCTTCCAGATGGTTTTCGAATGAAATAAAATTATATGTGAAATAATGAAAAAAAAAAACTAAATAATAGGTTTAGTTGGCAATGAATATTTACATAGACTAATTTGCCGATTCCTTACTCTTCTTTCAAAAAAATATTGAAAATTGTAATACGTGAGACATTTTCTCTTAAAGCCATTACAAGAAGATATTTTTAACCTATAATTAAATCAACTATAATACAAGGTAAAAGAATAATATTATTTTGAAGGATGCTGAATGAGTTCTTTCTTTTATTATTCGTATAAAACATTTAGATCTAAATAAATGAATGGTAAATTAATTACAAAAACATCTCCTTATATGAATTAGATTTTTTAAACTACTGAACTTCGTACAAAATTTAAGATTCATAAACTATCAGGAGGATCTGAAAATGTATACAGAAAAATAAAGGATGAGCAAGAAAGACAAAGAGAGAGAGAGAGAGAGAGAGATAAATCTAGTTGTTAAGGAAACTCTCATTCAGAGATCTCCCTCGCTGTTGTACAAGGCCCCCATGTGTGATTAATTGCATTTTGATGCGATCTCGAAATTGCATTCTATTTGAGGTTTAACGATATTTCAGCTATCAACTCTCTCTTTCCTCTCTCTTTGTCTCTCTTTGTCTCTTACTCTACTTCTCTGTTTCCTTCTTTATCTGTTTATTTCTCATTCTCTCAATCTATCTATCCGCTTTTCTCTTTTCCTCTCTCTCTCTCTCTCTCTCTCTCTCTCCTTTGTCTCACCCATTCTATTCTTCAGTCTGTTTCTGTATCACTCTATTACTCTCTTCCTATATCTTTCTACGCCTACTTCTGTGCGGTGGAGAGCAATCCTGGAACGGAAATGTCAACGCTAAATACCACTGGCGTCGGCAGTAGTATCGAAAGGTATGTTTAGGCTGGGGATTTCATTCCCATACACGTTTCCGGGTGGAAAAGCTTTTTCATTCTTGTACCTCGCTTTATATAACTTAGCCGACACCCAAGAATTTCATACAAGTGCGTTATATGTTCGTGATAGGCATTTCCTATATAAACCCGCATGCAGGATTTCATGGTCCCATCTTGATATCGAGGGTTATTTCTAATCTTCGAACAAATTTCACTTTCTTCTTCACATTTATTTTATACTGATATTTTCACGTACATAATTATTTTAAAAATTAATATTTATTATTTATTAATAATATTAACACTTATAACTTTAGATCTTTACTCATTTGAAATATAGATAGTATAAACTTAATGATATTAGTAAAATATAAAAATTATTTGTCAGAAATACCTGAATAAAGGAAATTAAATAAATAATCAATTACAATAACAAATAAATAATATATTTTAATAATATAATAAATATATAATTTTAATTTTCTTTTTTATAAAATGAAAAGGTTTAAAATACATGTCTTTATATTTTTATATTTTTTTTTCAAGAATCTACAAAAAAATAAAAATTTCTAATTCTTCCTGTAAATATAAGATTCTAGACATTGCCTTTATAAAAATAGAAGTTTTTACTTTTATCGTAGTCACATTGTTCATCTTGTTCATCTTGTTACCTTTTAAGTGAAAAAATTATTTTAATAATTATTTAAATATATTTGTATTTTTAAAAAAGAATATATATATCTTCATAAAATTTATAACAATCAATTTTGCTACCATATTTTCTGTTTATATTTATATGATTATGCTCAATCTATTGATTCTATAATTACAATAATAATGTAACTATTAAGATATAAAAGAACTGAATATATATAAGATTTTAATAACATAAAAAAATTTTGTTTGAATAGTATATTTTATTTTTTATGTATAATAATATAAATTACAATTTTCATATCATTAATTTTATTTTGATATAAAATAATATTTTACGCATATATAAGATAAATTAATTGATATTAAACAAATTTAATATATTTCTGTGACTAATCATAAATTATTTTGATATTTTTATATATATTATGTTAAAAATAAATTGCAAAATGAGTGGTATTTATGTCAGTAAAATGCTGAACAAATTCGTTTAAAAGACTAAAATTTGTGTATTTATTTTGAGAACAAATTTATCTATTTGTTAATTACATTTTTATAATTAAATGATAATATAGTTTTCAATTTAGACTTGCAGTTCTGATTCTGAATTTTTATACGTTATACAAGCTGTTAATTAAATTAAATAGCCAAATTCTATATATATATATATATATATATTCAGTGGTATAAAACTAGTAAATTATCAAAATAAAGGTATATGTGAGAAAAGAATAAATTCTTTACATTTAATCCTACTTTGTTTAATTTAAAAGTAAATTGCAGTAAATATTTATAAGTTTAAAGATTGTAAATTTATTTTTATAAAACCATAGATTAAATATATTTAATATACTCTAATAATGTTTACAAATTAAATGAATACATAAAAATACGATGTAATGCATAGCCGGCTAATTTAAAAAGCCTTTAAAATGCAAATTATACTTTATATTCAATTCAATTATTTTAGTTATAAACTAATATTAAAAATTATTAGAAAGAAGGATTTAATTTTAAAAGATTCTAATATCTTTTTTAATTCTATATAAGATTCTATATTCATGCTTGTATATACAGCTATTATTTATTTGTAAAAATAAAATATCAAATTCCATTGGTATTAATAAAAATATAAAAAATTATTTAAATTAGAATAGTGTAAATTTAATATTAAACGTACAATAAAGAAATAACTTTCAAAGTTTCACATTTATTATGGATGTCATTAGAATAAGGTGTGTTATACTAATTTTATTATTATATACGAATTTGAATATATTTGTTTAAACGTATATGTAGGAAAATTATTTTTCAAGATTAATTAAATTTTTCTAAAATGGAATTATTTATAACCTATTTTATACAAATTCTATACAATAATAGCATTAATTAAAAATTAAATAAAATACCTTTTTTGAACATAAAACACAATTTACGGTAACTCTACTACAGTTAAAATTATCTAAATATTAATCAGGAGAGTTCGAAATTATGATAATTTAATTATACAGTATTCCATGTAGAATCTTACATCCATCAATATCAAAGAAACTAATATTTAAATGTTTTTAATATCTAAATTTTTAAATATACTAATTAAAACTTTAATTCGCTTACTCTTATTTTTTCAGTGTAAAATTTATCTAATTGTTTATATTCCATAAAATTTATATATGGGCTAGTTAAAAATTAAATAAATAAATAAATAGGAAGTATATATACATAAATAAAATCTAAAAACTAATCTAGCTGTAATATAATAAAATTGGTTAAAAATAAAATACATATTTTAACTAGAAATGACATGCCTTAATTAATTACATAATTTTATCCACTTTCATTTAAAGATATCCTTTAAGGATATTGACAAAAGTTTAAAATATCATTTCTAATGTAGCAGGCATACAGTTTTCTTGGGCAGAATTTGCACCTATTATTGACTTTCATTAGGTGATAGTCATTTATCTCCCTACGATCCTTTTTTTTCTTGTCTTTGGAGTCATGGTTTAATTGAATTCAATTAATGTGCTATTTCTCTTGAAAGACATTTTCTAATTTATTTTTTTATTATTTTTGAACAGTATTCTATGGAAATTATTTTCACTTACAAAATTTTATTAAATAATTAATTTTATATAATACATAATGTAGATTTTTTATTAATTTTACGATATTTTAAAAAATAAAACTTTTAAATATTTAATTTCTTGTTCTTTAAAGCTGTTCAATTTAACAACTTTAATTTATTGATAAATATTTTACAAAAATAATTTTTTACTTTTATAATAAAATTTTTTACATTATAAATAAAGATCAAATTAAATAATTTTAATTCAACTCCATACTGGTTATATCCACTTTAAATTTAATTTTATCATGAAACAGTAATTCTCACAGAGAGACTTGAGCAAACTTTGTATCATACATTAATCTATCAATAATAATATAATCAATAAATAAAGAATAATTTACATCATATAAAGATATTTATTTTATTAGTTATGTGAAAGAGGGAAAAATATGTTTATATTCTTTTGAATTTTAATTAAAAAATTCATAATTTTTTTTGCATTGCTCACCGATATTAAAATATATACCAATTGTAATAATTAAAAAAATGTGTGTTAAAATTATTTTAATAGCATTATGAAGGAATATAAAATATTGACAGCTGATCAAATTATTGATATAAAATTTTAATATTAATAATGAAAAGCAATCATATTACGACTTAAATCTTGGAATTAAAAATTCTAATTATTACTGGAAGTTAAATATAAAAATTTATAGGTATGTGTATTGATATTTCATCATACATATGAAACATATGTGACAATATGTCAGTTAAAGTATTAATCAAAGTTTTTTTATTTTTACTTAAAATTCTCAATAATAAATCATACTGAATAAAAGATAGAAAGTTTTATAGTACTGTTTTTCTTCCAATTTAAAAATAAGATTATTAGATAATTAGATCTTTGAACGTAATACGTAATGTAATATTGAGTGATATGTTACGTTCAAAGAGATGACATTTGCTTACAAGGAAAGAATATTGAGTATTTTATAAAGTGAAATTTGAGTTTCTAACAATCTCCTTTAATTGATTACGTGAGAATTTTAATTGTTTCGAAAAAAGTTAAGTCTAGTAGAATGCAAACTAAGCGACTCTTGGTTTTCAGAATGGAGAAGTGTTTATTAGAGAAATTTAAAATAAATATAAAATTTGGCTGCATAAATAGTAATGCCCATAACGAATGGGTATTTTTTTGGCTCTGTAGAGCCTCGTAATTAAACCGATTAAGAATAAAAATATATTCAGTAAAATTCCAGTCAAATTATGCGAATCCCAGTTTATTACCGTAACAAATTTACTTATCTTTTTTAATGTTATGATGCAAACAGATTTCCATATAAATGCAATTATACCAGTATGTGGACATATTTTCTCTAGGATATAAAATAATGCGTGCATAGATTCCCAACAAGATTTTTATAACATATAGATAAAAAAATATTCCCTAACTTTATTTTTAAGAAATTAAAAATTTTAAATGAAATTTTAGAAAGATAAAAAACCTTATCTTTTACACTTGTGAATCGGCTTTTACGTTTGATATAAAGGTTTTTAGAAAACTATATTTTTATATACTGTATAATACTTCTATACATGTATAAAAATTCTAAGCTTACTTAAGCTAGAAATTGAGACTTAAAAATCTAATAGAACAGTATACACACGTAAGTTTTGGCTAAAATTAATACTTGAAAGTGTTTATGAATACGTCGCGAACATTTGCTTACGGGGAATGATGTAAAAGAGATACATTGTATAGCGTTTAGATATCCTGAAACAGTCTTGAAATTCAAAGTAAATTTACAGGATATAGTAAATATTATAAAACATGACGCCTAATAATACTATGAAAGTTTTTTCTAACAATTTTACTTATAAATAATATAAATATAATTTTATAAACCAACGATTCGTAAAGTAATGAATCTTATGAAGAAATAAATTCGGTTAGTAAATTCTTTACGATTCCAATTTTTAATTTTAAGTACATAAAATTTTACTTACTACCTTTCAGTTTTATTAACTTGATCCGATTGCCTACCTACCTTTTCGAATAATTTAGTCTTGATAAAAGAAAAGGAAGTATACATCGAACATCTGATATATTCTAACAATCGATGCAATATAAAGGTATTTTATCTAATGAAATGTAATTAAATATTAGAAGTGCAATTAAAAAAAAAGTAATAACAAATTATTTCTAAAAAATATATTCTCTTAAAATATAAAAGTAAAATATAGGATATTTACCATAATAAAAAACATATATTAGATATCTTCGTTTATTTCTTCTAATATTGAATTTCTTTATCTTTAGTAGATATTTAATATGTATTTTAAAATGAAATGAAAAAATCATTAATCCACTATATTCTGGGGAAAAATTCGAAGTAGCAAAAGCAATATATATATTTTTGAATAATAATAATTAATGTCTAAACATCAGATGTTTTCACGCGCATATGTACACACATATGTGCCAACGTATTTTTAAATAAAATACTCCTACTATAACGAAATATTTAACATAAATTTGTAATAAATAGAAGCTTATAGTTTTAATTCATTAATTTTTACTTAATCAACAATACACTCTTTATAACTGAAATAATTTTTAAGGATTTTAATAATCTCCATCACTTTATCAGTTTATAGAGTAGTTTTAAAATATAATATATTATCTATGAAATATTTCTAATTTTCATCAAAAATAATTTTATAATATAAAAGTATAAAACAGTGACTAAAATTACAGATTTAAATAATTAGTGAATTGATTGATGGGTTTTTTTTATAATCAAAGTAGTAATGAAATCTATTCGAGTGATTCATATTAAATACATAATAAATGTTAAAAGTTGAAAGTATAGATAATCTCATTTCGGATTTCACCATCGTGAAATTATAGCTATTCAAAATACATTTAAATTATATGCAAAAAAGAAATTCAACTTTTGAAGAAGAAAGAGAATAAACAAGAAATTTGAACAAGAAATTCAAATTTTTTAAATATGTCTTAACAGTTTCATTTTTCAGACACTTAATAAATCAAAGCATTCGAGAATGAGCTTTTTTAATTTATCAGTAATTAAAAGGTTCGACTACATTTCACTGATCTACTAATACTGAAGCATATGATTCTTACATGAACAATTCAATCATTAGCAAGTCTTACCTACGTATAGTCCGTAATAAAAACGAGAAATAGAAGACGGAAGTTCTCTCAAACCAAACATGAGTGAATACGAGGGTTCGGTCACTGCCATAATTCGTTTTCCACATAACGCAAATTGGCTGTCTCTGAAATGACAATTTCCTCCCTTCGTAAGTAAATTCAGACAAATGAAAATATCAGTCCTGCGTTTCAAGATGAATATTCCCTCTAACTCTAACTGCCTCACTGTATTTCTCTAAATCTCTTTTCCTGATTTTCTTCTTTCTGTGGTCCAAAGACTCTTAGTCGACGTGCAAAAGTAGTCAAAAAGTGAAACTATTTAAAACAATGAAATTTTACACGTAAATAACCTATTATTATTTTCTATCGTTATAGATTAAATATCTTTGGATATTACGCTTCAGAATTTTAAGTTTTTACGATTTTAAAACTGAAAGATTATTAGCAAACTTTAATGTTATTTCTATTCTAATCTATTTTAAAAATTAATTAATTTGACATCAACTGAAAAATGTTTAACATATAGTAGAATTTTTACAATAATTGCAATGTTTTTTTTTTTAACAAACTAAAGTCTAAAATAAAAATTAAAAATTAAAAATAACACAAATTTGATTTTTCAAAAATTTTAGTATGTAAATTTATTTTAATAGAAAATAAGTTTATTTATATAATAATATGAAAACCAATATTCACCAATATTCATTTTTATATAATTTTACATGTACATAATATAAATTATTTTTTTGGGAGATTTGTTTAATTAATTTTGAAGAAAATCCACGAACCATCTTTTGAAAATATTAATGAATCGACTAATAAAATAATTTTGAAATATTTTTAATTTTTTTTAATTGTAACATTAAATTACTAAAGCAAATGGTAAATAATTATACTAATTTATAAATATCATATAAATTACGAAGTCCGATAATAGTCCGATAACAGTCCGACAATATATTTGTTATATACATCATTGATTGAAACATAATTTAGACCGTGTGAATCAATAAAAAAAAAACTTGAGAAATTTTTTTAATTTAATTCTCAAATATATCTGAAATTAAATTCATATTTTTACTTCTTAAACAATTTGTATAATAATTACAGCCGTACTAAAGCCGTAAGTTCACAAAGCAGTGCACTTGACGAGCCACATTATTCTCACGTCTCTCGAATAAACCAATTTGATATTTAATCAGCAATGCATGTGCATGTTGCATAGTAGAGTATTTTAAGCTTATACTATATAATCAATTTTTAAGATATAGAATTCAATCCAATTATAGTTCTAATCACAATAATGTATTCTATGAGTACTCTATATTTAATACCAAATATTTCGTTAAATAATATTCAAATGTCGTTTAATCAGTGGCATTCATGTTTAATTAAAAAAAAATGTATGTAAGAAATAAATAAATATTAAAATGTATTTGGTAAATATTTAAAAATTTTAGTTATTATAATATTTTGTACATTAAGATTACATTATTAAGATTATTAAATAATTATAATTTTTATAACTTAGATATAACGATAGGCTAGGAATTTTTTTTAAAATTTTATAATATTAATTAATATCATACATACAATATGAGAAATACTATTGGTTCATGTATTTTAGCTTATTATTAGATTATAAAAATTATATTAAAATGGTACAAAGTCAAAAGTTCAGTCATTACGAGGACAAAAATATTCTTTTACAAAAGTATAACTAAATTATGAGCTTAATTAAGCTTTCAAATATAATAAGATTCAATTTGCGCATGATTATTCAAAAATAGAGTTTTTTTATGTTTATATGTATGATTTGTGTTTTTAGATTTCATTTTGTAGAAACAAAATCTTTAATATTATAATATTCTATCATATGAATTGAAAAATTTTTAAAAGCAAAAACAGTATAATTAAAAATGTAGTTTATATTGCTATTTAAATCAATTGGATATTAAATTAAATTATATATATATTATATATATATATATATACACATATTTTTAAAGAAAAGTTTTTTTAATAAGCAAAATTTTTTTTAAATAAAAATGAAAAGTTTAAAATGTAAAATATTGAAAATTTATTTAAGATTTTCCATATTTATTCCTATACGCGTTTGTTTAGACATAAAAAGAAAATATTTATCAATATAATCTTGATTAAATTTAATGAATTTTTTTATTTTTATATTTAAATTTTATAAATAAATAAAATGTAAATGCTTTTCAAAATTAATTTAGGATAGAGATTTTTTTATAATTCTCATCTATCTTATTTCAATAGTCCAAAAAATCTTGTCTTTAAAATTCTTGGATTATACATTATATTGTTGTTAATAATAAATATTATAATAAATTGGATCGATTTATTATAATTTCTATTTTATTTTTCATGAATTACTTTAATAATTGTTTACTTAATATTTAATTTACATATTGAACAGAGGGAAACTTCTAATATGAATCTACATAAGTTTCAAGTAGCGGAAAGAAAGAAAGAAGAATTGGCAAGTACGCAAGGATGCACAAAGAAGTATCATCTAACAAGTATGTATTGAATGTGATTTTCTTTATGATTAGGGGGCTTTCCTAGTATTGATATGATAACAATTTATCAATTTTTTAACGATGTTATTAAAAAGTTCACATAAACTGTAGTTGAACTGTTTAGATACTTTTTAATATTGTATGATTATGAAAATTTCTTACTTATTATTTTTTTTCTGTATGGCCTTGTTATACTTATGCATAAGGAATTTTTATATTTTTTAAAATCAATAAATAATTCAATATAAAATTAATATTTTTCAAGACATAGTAATAAAAATAATAATTGTGTATTATTTATGTTTGTATTAATATAAACACATATATTTTATTCAAGAATGAAAAATTTTTTAATTTTTAATTAATGTAAATTAATAAAATTGCTCTTCCATTTATGAATACATTCATTAAGATATGATTTTTCCATTTTTTGATATTTTTAGATTATATAAAACCATTACCACATAAAATATTACAACAAATAAATATTTTATTATAATTTTCTTATTTTATATATTTAATATATTTATAATAATGTGTTTATTGAAAATTTTAGTAATATGAAATTTCATTAAATAAAAATATATGATACTTTCAACTCTCATTTCAGGAAGAAAATATTGCTCAAAATTATACAAAAACGAATTTTATGTTAATAGTAACAACGATGGTCTAAAGCTAAGCCTCTGGTAAGTCTTCCCTCGAAACGAGGATAACATTACTTTCAAATGCTCATTATCAATATATAGTACACAATCTTTATTTATGTAACAACGCTGTAAAATTCGATTTTAAAAAGTAAAGATCAAAATACTATAAATCGTTTACCTATATCTTTCCATTGAATGATCTAGCTCGAAAAATTTTTTACCACTTTACTTTAATTGCAAATTCAAAGTTTCTAAATTAAAATTTGTTTTTGGAGTATAACTTTGTTTCAAAGCTTCAAATAAAATATTCTATATAATGAAAAGACAAACGCTATGACTGAAATTATAAATAGTTATAAATATATACTTCATAAGATCGGACGCTGTTTGCTTAAATTTATCACCTTATGTATCGACAAATTTTGAAAATAATTTAATAAAAATACTTATTTTAATGATTAGGACATGAACTAATTAATTAATTAGTTAACTACTATAGTAGAACAAAATGAATAAAACTATTGATTAATACTTTTATAAGCAATAGTATATATTACTACTAGCAATCAGTACTTTATTATTATAACATTTATTTTAAGACTTTAACATTAATAAAAGATTTTAAAAAATTAATAAATAAATGATATTTTAAGTTAAAATTGAAATATTTATGTAATTTTTACAAGACTCTTAAGATAATCTTTTCAATACTTTTATCAAAATAATTTGATTTTTTTATTGAAATTATATTTATTCCTTTTTTTATTTAAAAAAATATTTTTAATATTTCTTTATTTGTAACATTTTACGTATATAACTATTACATTTTACATAATATAATTTTTTAAATTATATGTAAGTAAAATTTTTAATAAAGATAAAATAAATAATCAAAAATTCTTAATATATTATGTAGGTTACACATATAATGGAATTTTATAATATGCAGATTAAGAAAGGAAGTATTGAAAAATAAAGTATGTTACTAGCTAGAGAGCATGTTAAAAGGATCAGATTACGTATTATAGAACGTTAAAGATAAAAGTTCGCCTATACTTCACAAGCAGGAAAAAGAAATAGAGCGGTAGAGTGGAATAGAAAAAAACTACAAGAGAGAGATATAATGTACCTGTAGAATATTCAAGTTATATTTTTAATGAAAGTATTTGTGTGATTCAGCTAGTATTCTATAATGCATTAAATACCTTAAAAATATATAATATGAATTTATGGATATAAAAAGTACTGATATATTAAATTAAAATACTTATTATAAATTAAAAATTATATTAATATTTACAATTGTGTTTCATAGTTTCATTCTAATATAATCAAAGAAAAAATTTTGTTCGTGTGATGTTTAAATTTATTCAAATAAAAAATATGAATATAATTTAAAGTATATAATATTATACATATCATTAAATAATTGACATTTTATAAATTTTATATATTTAAAGGTACAGTTGAGAAATGGAATTGTTTTTAGGTTAATAGAAGATTAAAGTTTCTCTATAATAAGAAATAAATTATATTTAATACTATTATAACTATGCCTGTAAAATAAAATTAATTAAAAACTATTTTTTTAGTTATAACATTTTTTATTATTTTTCTAAATCATTGTAAGATTTTAAAGAAAATTTGGTACTTTTTTTAATGGTAAATTTCATACATCTGCATAAAATTTTTGTAATGCATATTCAAATGACGTTGTAAATAATTTGTGTAATGCGACCGTTGAAAATTTTTTTAATTATGCTGCTACCTATTTAAAGTATATTTTTATTACTCCGATGTAATTTTTATAAAAGAATTTAAAAAAAAATTTATTTTCATTCTATTCTCTCTTATCTTAATGATTCAGTCAACCGTTGGTAAAGATTTACATTTTTTTGTTTTTTTTAATACTAACAACAAATTAATTAATATATTAATAAAAAATAGTTAATTAATTATTTGTTTTGCTTATTTATTAGAAAAAATAGTATTTGCACATGCAACTAAATTTTTATCTTTTCTTTGACAGTTATAAGTGCTTAAATTTATTTTTATAATTTGTATTAAAGTTTATAAATTTTTATTCAAATTCTACTATAATAGAAGTAATAAAATTATTGATAAATAAATAAATTTAGTTTATAAATAATTGAAGTTTATAGTTCATATTAGAAAAAACTTTTAAATACTTATTTAGCTAGAATTTATAATCCAAGATATATATTATTAACGTTTATCAAAATTAATCAATAAGTTTTATTACGAAATCAATAGTCTACATATCAGATCTGTATGTATAAATTATTTATTAAATTATTATTAAATTATTATTAAATTATTGTTAAATTATTGTTAAATTATATTTAAGTTACGTTACGTATATTTGAATAAAAATATTATACCTAAATATAATTTTATTTGAAATATAATCTCAGATTTTGAATAAAATTTAAAATATAGTATATAATGAGTTAATGAATTATTTCAATCAATAAATCTAAATATCTTCTTAATATTTAATAAGACTATTTGTACCTGTAAAGCGAAAACAAAATTCATATTTTACTTGAGTAATTTAATAATTTTATATGAACTTTCAATAAAAATAAGTAATAATTCATATGAACAGCTCATTTTTTAAATAACATTTCATAGATATTTAAATTAATATATAAATAACAATATAAATAACATAATTTCACAGTTACAAATAAGTTGGATTATCCTAATATGTACTTTTAACATATTTTACGACCTGTTTCGTATGTTTTAGATGCTACGTTATACAACTGATTCATCTTACTTTATGATAAAGAGTGAAGTACAGACAGACAGAAGGTAAGTGGAAGTAATGTAGGAGAAGGAGGAAAGAGTTGAAGATTTAGAATAAGAGATAGGAAAAATAGAATCTCGATAGGTAGACATAAAGAAAAAAGCAGATGTAAAAACGAAGAGAGAATGCACAAAAAAGTAAGAAGTAGTGAGACGAACCAGAAGAAAAACAAAATAAATATAAGGTACAGAATAAAATCGTAGTCCTGAAAAGGAAAATAGGCGAATAAGTCATATATCCACTCTGTAAAATTGAGCTACTTCTTTCGTGAACGATGCATGCTACGTGACTGTAACTTTTCCTATATTTCGCGAGGCAAAATCAAGGGCTTCAAGAACGAACGCACGTAGAGCTACATATATATCAAATCAGAAAAACGAAGACAACGAAAAAAAAATAAAAAAGTGAGAAAAAAGGAAACTTGTAAGGGATAGAAGAGAGAAGAAACACAAGAGAATGTTACTGCATATCATTCAAGAATGGCCAGACTGAAAATTGACACTCTTTCATCTTACAGACAAACACAAACTAATATTACATTGAGAAAATAAGAAATTCTTGCAGGGACAAATATTCTTAAACATACGCAAAGAACATGCATACATACTTATAACATCAGGAAATACTAGAAAAACATTTTGAAGTTCTTGCAAAGTTATGTCTACTACCAAACTAAAATGCGCATACTCGAGATCCTTCTTTTTTTTAAATGTTCTGCTCGAACGATGACTACTATATCGAATACTAACACGACTACGTAGTCGATTTCGAATTATAAAATTTTTTTCAATTTATGAAAAAAAATTCCATATAGCTTTCTAATGCATCTTCTTTTTTGACTTTCTTCTATAAGATATTTTCGCCTTCTACAAATATAAAATTTATTTCAAATTACCTATTCATTTATCTATATATTTCATATAGATGATTGTTAAATAACAAAAATATATTTTAATGTATGTTTATAATGTGACAAAGCAAAGGTATATAATTTGAAAATACTACGCAAAATAAGTTACAAAACTAGCTATGTATCTCACGGTATAACGAGGAAATAAATATTACTTTTATTTATTAAATTACAATTTTACTTTTATATATTTTTCAGAGGAGTTTAAAAAAAATTTGTAATAAATTTGACTTTTAATTTAAATAAATAATCTTATGTAAATAATATATCTAAACAATCAAAATAATAAATGAAAAGATACGAAATTCTACTTAATGCATGATTTGAGTACTCATAATCTTTTTCTGCTCATTTTTCTCGCATTCAACAAAATTGCATTATAATTTTAAATATTATAGTTTTATAATGTCATTGAATTAAATGTAATTAAATTTCAAATCTTTTATCGGCACCGAATCATATGCGTTACAAAAATTTTCTTTGTATTGTTTATAATAATTATTAAGTAAATAATATTTAAATAATATAAAATAAATTTTATAATGTATTAATATATTAAATATTTATTGGAACGTCTTTTAGTGAGAGACGATTTTATTTAATTATTTTATTTAACAGTATAGGTTATTTTACAGCGTGTAATGTTATTTATTTTATCTATCTTAAGAAGTTAGTTTTCTTTATATTTTATTTAAAACTTTATTTTATTTAAAATGTTATTTTATTTAAATGTTATTTAAATTTTGGATTGTATGATACATTAATGTAATTTTATAAATTATATCGTAGAAGTTGAAAGAAATTAAAAATGATATAACATAGTCCTATTGTTAAATGTAATTTTTAAACATAAGTTTGAAGTATACTTTTTTATTAAATTTAAAAGATTATTTTTTTCTGAAACGTTTAACTGATTAATATTTATGATATTATTATATATTAAATTTATTGATTATAAAAAAATATTAAACTAGAATATAATTCTTCTGATCTGTTTAAATTTAATTGTTTATACTGGTTATTAAAATATTCGGTGAAAAGCACAGTTCAATCATTTTTAACGTTTGTGTAATTATATACTTTATAAAATAATCATAATCTAAAAACATTATCTTTTTGATGAATATATGTTGAATTAAATTTAAAAGAATGATTTTCAAGTTCATAATTTCTGTATTATTTCTTACTTATTACTTACCCTATATTTACTCTATATTTACCAGTAATAATTACAGCTCGTTAAAATTCAATTTTCATTGTAAATATTTTAGAAAAGTAAAAATAGTATACTAAATCAATGGAAAATTTAATTTTTCTTTAAAAATAACGTGTTAAAATTTATCTTAAAAATGTCAAAAATAATTACAAGTGTGCCTTAAATATGGAAAGACAAGATCTCATTACTTTAAAAAAAATGAACTTTCGATTTCATTATACCAATTTAATAATAATTTATTAATATAATCGGGAATCATTCAACTCATTGGTAATTTATTTTTATAGTATGGGTTACTAACTTCCTAAGACTTTATTCACCGATCACTATCACGTCTTACAGATACAATCTTTATAATGATAATAATGATTAATTAAAATTAAATGGTTATTTCATTACATGCTGGAAGTCATTAGCATAATTTTTTGAGTTTTATTTCATTTTTTGGAGGCCTATTTTTTTATAGTTAGTATCCACTAATGAATCTCCTGTGTCACCTGCGATACATGCTGTATATTAAAATTAATTGTAATTAATACTAATAATACCAAAATAATATTAATAATTATAAAAATTACTTTTATATTAAAGTATAACGCAATCCACCTTAAGTCAACATTAAACTTTTTTCTATTTTCTTAAAAGTCTGGATATTGAAATTTCTAGCGATCGATAATTTTTCTTTTTTGTCTAGTAATTTATATCGTAGTAAATATTTTGCTTACCTTGAATAGACTATTATTAAAATATTGCTCGTAATAAAATTTAATTTTCAAAAGTCTTATTTACAAATAACTTTTGTTGATATTCTTATTATTAAGCTTTATTAGGTTTCTCTAATAATTTAACATCTGCTATTTCAAAATTTTATGATATAAAAGGTGTATATTTATAAAAAGTTACCTCTACTATTAGTTTGTTACTCCAATTTTAATTACGGTAAATAGATATGATATATCTTTTACTTGCAAACCTTAATTCTATCTGGAATTCTGATTTCAATAAAGAATATAAAACTTATTAAAGTGAACGGTGTGACTACTTACTTTATCCATGTACGCACATGCATTATAGAATTTGAGTGTAGATCAAATCGTGATTAATAACAGAGAGAAACTTTTATTTAATGTATTATTACTATAATAATTTTGTTTTTCAGAGTTCAAAGTTTTAAATACTATAAAGTAATAATTTATTATTTTGTTTTGATATATTATATACTAAATAATAATCTTATTTCATATACCATAATAATATTATGTCGCGTGTTACTTTGGACTACCGTTTTCATTATCTTGGATATATATATAATAGCGACTGTTGTAGTCTTGTTAACTAATCTATCAAAATCAAATCAAATAATTCTACCAAAAAAATCAATAGAATGATAGCTTATACGTTCAATCTATTACCCAAAAATTTATAATTAAAGTATTATTTATATTCTGAAATAATTTTTGGTCTTTTGGAATAAACATTTTGGTATGTGTATATTTAGTGTGATTTTCTGAAGAAGCAATTAAAGTGTTTTTAATAACTATAAATTATTTAAAGATTTATGCAATAAATAGAGAATTTTAATTAAAGCATGTTGTAAATATATTACTAATATAAAATTCTTTAAAAAAAGTTATTGATCTTAAAGGAAAAATTTTAATTAAAGAAATTAAAAATTATAGCCTATGCAGAGGACGGTTGTCATGACTGCTATTCTGCGGCTCAACAAGACTCCGCGGTGCACCGAAGCACAAGTTACAGTGCATTGTATACAAGTGGCTAAACTATACCTATCTGGTTACTCGAAGTAATCGTCCCTTGTCATTGCTATCATACGGCAGGACAAAAAGGATAGACTGTGCACCGCAATATAAGCTATATGACAACATACAATGTGTCTATCTCTGTGTTCCTCATTTCTCTAGGTAACGAACCACGTTACAAGTTAGGCGGTGGTAGGTGACTTCATTTGGTCTACCTAGTTCGGTGTCTTTCCAACACATCCTCTATTTTAATCAGTTCTTAAACACTAAATTTTCAATGATTATAGTATTTAAATATAATATATATCTATTTTTTTTCTATAGATATATTTAAAAATATAACACCCAATCGTTTTAACTACAAGTTGTGATTTTTTATTATTTTTTAAAAAATGTCTACTACAATAGAATCTACAATAGATCTGTGAATTATATCGTTCTTTTATTTTTAAGGAGATTGCTTGTTATTACTACCAAATAATTCGCATAAAGGCTGCTCAATTTATATTCATTTTCATTTGCGAAAAGTTAAAGTAAATCCTGAAAATCTGCAGAAAACTACATTGAGTTCAAGAGATCATTCAAGATATAAAAAGATCATATCCTATTACAAAAAATATTATATAATTAACGAATTTTAAAAATTAATTTAGTTAACCGGATAAAAAAATCATAACTATTAATACTTTTGAGATCAACTTTAATTTCTAAAGTATTTAGCAAAAATAAATTAAGCAAAACAATAGTACATAAATTAAAATAATATTTAAAATAATAATATAAAAATAGACAAAATTTGGCATAAAAATATAACAATATAATTGTAAAAATATAGTATATAGTAAAATAATTCGAATTCATTATGTTAATTAAAATAAATAAAATTTAGGGAATATCTTACGGTTGGCAATACATAATCTATATATCAATCTTACAGATACTTTTATTGATTATATCACTCTATAAAAGAATTGCTTGCAATCTAAAGTTTATCGTATTCGAAAAGAATGAATTCAATGTTTAAGTGACAGAATATAAAGGTAAGAAATTTACTTCTATTTAAAATAGTCAAAATACTTATTCACAACGACTAAGATACATAATTATTTAATACGGTGGTTGCAGTACATACGCCGCAGCCAAGTCCTACAAGTAGTCGAAGCGGCACGTCATACTGTAATAGCCAACAAGCATCCGATAATCAAAGCTAAGCAGCACTTGACTTCGGTCAGTATTTGGATGCATGACTGCTGCCATTACTGAACATCCTCTCACATTGTCAATGAAGCCGAGAAACGTACGTATCAACCGCATGGGACAGCGGCACGACGAAAATACAGGACTTAATAGTAGCCATGACAGTGGTGTTTCAACCACCGATTTATCGAGCTCGTATAAAATAACCTAATACCAAAATAAATTTTAAATATAATTTTTTAATTAAATATAAACTTATTTTACCAATATTGTTAACCTGAATTTCTTTATATAAACTAAATTTGAGACTTAATTGATTACAGGAAATTAATTTTTATATACGGCTCAACGGTACCGAATGACTACTGTACATCTAAAATCCGAATACCTTTTGTACTTATGGCAGACTAAAAATAGGAAGGTACTTAAAAAAGCATAAATAGCTTATTAAAAAATCAAGAGAAAAATAAATTATTAAAACATGAATCATTTGTACATAATTTTGTTTCAAATTAATAATATAGATGCATATCTATATGCAATCTTATACGTCTTAAATTTTTCACTAAACTTATTAAAGAATTAGTTCGAAAATTAGAGCTTTTATTAATTTATGAAACTATAATTTAAAGTATAAAGTTTAGCAGTTAATATAAAATCTAAATATTATTTACCTGTAATTAATGCTTGTAAAACATTAATTAAAAAAAAATTATATAAATCGAATATAAGAATCAAATTTTAATGCATGAAAATTTTCACATAAAAATATAAATAAAACCAAGATGATTTTTTTATTGATTAAATTATTGATAAAATATTATTATTTAAACATACTATTTTATTTATATAAAGATATAAACCATTTAATAAAAATTAGAATATAAGAAATGGAAAAAAGGATGTTATGACGTATAATTATATAAATTGATTTTTATAAATTACATATTGATTTTTCACTTATGGCTAAAAATTCAAGCTAGACTTAAAGCTTACAGTGTAATATTAAATAATCTTTATCTAGATTATTGCTTCTAAATCAGTATAATAATAAGTTTATTGAACAAAAATTTTGTTATATAAAGATTTACATTGTAATACATATATAATTTTTATATCTCTAAATTATACATTTATCTAAATTAATATAATATTAAATAAATTTTTCATCCGGCATACTAGTAATATATTTTGAACGTCAAAAACAGGATATCGATGTTCATAAATACACATTATTCAACATAATAACAAAAAGGATACCGTATTTAGGACTAATCTCCGACATCTGTCGGTTTGATTAGTCCGTATCTGTTAAACCTGAAAAATACTACCTGAAACAAGTGTGTGCGTGTTATTTAAAGTTAAAATCTTTCTACAATATAATATGCAAAGAAAACCTTTGCTTTCAGTTTTGTGAACTAGAATTTCCATAATTTAAACATCACCTCTAGATATTCAGACGCGCTTTTTTCTCAATCTTGAAAGAGAAGGCTACCTTTTTAATAAATACTAATGGCTTCTATTCAATTTAAGTATAACAAATTTTAATGAAAATGATAAACCTTGTTTAAAAAAAATATCAAAAATTCTGGTAAAATGGTTTTAAACAGTTAATTTTTATCGGGTATAATAAAAACATCTTTGTCATTATAAATATTTCTGAATAATTTAAAATCTTTAAGTTCAAAGTATTTACTTCAAATACCATATTATTATATTGTATGCATATAAATTTCAGATAAAAATTTCGAATACGAAAATTTTCACATAAGAATTTCAAAATAAACATTGCTAGTTATATAATGTGTTACAATCAAGAAACATAAAATAAAAGTGTAACTACATAGCGTACTAATTTAAAATTTATGAAAGTAATATTCGATTCAAAAATGCGAGTACTAAAATGGCTGCTTTTGCCTCAAGCTTAATTAAGTAACATAAAATATATGAAAAGAAACAAAACTACCTTTATTATTTAAATCAACACTATTTGAAGATGCAAATTTATATGCCTAAATTAATCTCGCTAAAAAATTATTTATCAGCAATGTTTTAATTTCTCGTTATATTATCGCGTTTCATCAATTGTTCTTTTTCTATATTTTTTATTTTCATCATCTATCTTATTCTTCGTCAGAAAGTTTAATTTATTTTTCTTTGGGTGCGGAATTTAGAACCAAATCAAATCTAGTATTATTGTAGCTTTTCACTTCTATTCATCAGTCTGTTATTCAAGTAAAAGTGAAGGAAACTTTTTACAATGAAAAAATAGATATGACAAAATTAATATAAAACAAAGTAATACAACTAATAGGTGAGACAATTTACAGAATATATAAATACCCAAAAAAAGAAAAATAAAGAAACGAAATAAAAAGAAATATCAGCACTTTGAAAGACGACATCCTAAACTTTCAGCTTTAACTACTTATTTTTTAATACTACGTATCATACTATTACAAATTTCAAATAAAATAGTAATAATACATAATAAATGATACATTATATCGCACAATTTTATATAAGATAATTATAATGTTTCTTAATACAAATCATGATTTGAATTTTAGAAAAAAATTTCATAAAATAAATATTCTTTATAACCGATGCGCTCATCCGTAAAATAAAAAAAAATAATAAGCAATTATAATATAATTGCTTATTATTTATTGTTTTATAACACTAATAAACGGAAAAACGTCGCAGCAATGTAAGTATATGCGCTGCGGATGGGCGTAATTAAATAGGCGACACTAATCATTAGAAATATAGTAAATAAAGAAAAATATCTGCGAATCGTAAGGTACGTAAATATAAACAAGGCGTCCGAATTCCCTTTCCTATTGTCTACTCCCCACTCTTCTTCCATTTCTCTCGCTCTATTGCGCCGCTCATCGAACATTCTTCGCCTGCTCTTTCCCCCTCTTCCTTACTCACACGCGATCGGCCCTCGCTCTCACGCGCTATGCCCCGCGCCTTTCCTCTCTCTCGGTCCTATGCAATCGTGCGGTTATCGCGATGCATAACGAAATGTACACCTTTCCACCCCCGCATCCTCACTACACACGATTAAGACGGTGAAAACCGGAGGAATCAAGTACCGAGGCGAGTCGGGCGACAAGGACTGATCGTCTAGGATATTGGTAGACCCCCGCATGGGTAGGAGTCGAACATCAACGATGTTCGCGGGCGGCAAGGTCTGAATGTCGAGGACGTGTGGCTGGTTCCCCGCAAAATTAAGAAAAATAATTAAATAATAAACTTAATTTAGGCCGCCGCGAAAGTAACTTGATTCCGTCAGAAAAAAACCCAAAGAAAGGGTCGCCAGCTAAACAGCGGATCGCCCGGGGCTTAAATAAAACATTAATATCTCGGCCGAACTATCGATAATGTTAATATAAATGTGCGAATGAAATTACGTAATGCGTACGAAAACGTTCCGCCCGCGTTAATTATTGTAAAAGCCTTTTTCCTTCGTCATGCTCAACGAAGGTTTTTTCAGGCTTAGGGAAAAATTATAAAACATATGTCAAGCGGAACAATTGAGCGGCGTACGTACTCGAAGCGAACGATTACCGGTAATAGTAAATTCGCGCAATAAAATTATTCCGAAAGATGCGACGGTTGGCTCTTCACGAATAGGCCGAATTTCCGAGTGCAACGACTTATAGATTTGGCGAAAACAAAGTCTTGTCGAAAGAGGCTACGGGGAAATAGAGCTGTGCTAGAAGATTCGACAGCTGTTCTGCCCGATTCGTTGAGCTAGAACATTCTATCGTAAATAAATATTCATTTACTGAGCTTAAATATAATTATGAAAATTTTGTTACTTTATTATTATCCTATCAAAAATATCGAGTATCACTGATACATGCCGCGATCGCGTACAAGTTTAAAATTATTTTATTAGGATTATATAATCATAACATTTGATATTCTTAAAAAATAATTTTTATAATTTATCTTGAAAAAAATATGAATTTTATTATTTAATTCGTCTTGCACATGATTATAATTTTTTTGTATAATTAAAAATTTTAGTATTATAATTAAAATATTGATGATTTATTTATAAAACGGAATAATTATTTCTGAAATTATAGAATATGTTTAAAACTAAGAATGTAAGTTTTATTAATATATCAAAATATATAAATGAAATTTTAATTTAAATTTTCTTATATTAGTTCTATTTTGTTTTATTTTTTTAACTATTCAATAATTGATAATAACAAATATTCTATGAACTTTATATCATTATATTAAAAATTGGATGCCTGCCTTAGAAACTAAGTGTCACCAATCGCCGTTGAAAGTAATGTGAATGTTTAAAAAATAATGCGTGTCAACATATTCAAGGAAAAATATTTTTTAATAAAAAGTGAGAATTATAAAAATTTATAAGAAATATTAGATGTTATTATAAAATATTAAAATATATTTTTATAATTATAAATAGCAAATAATTTAGGTAAATTATACATGACTTATTGTAGATGATCGCGTCGCGTGATGTTGTAAAGGACAGAGGTATAAAGTATAAATAAAAATTAATAATAAAATATAGTGATTGCTCGATTCTAATAACATCGATTTTTTTGTTTTCTTTTACAATTCTCCTAAACTCATCCTAATAAATTATCTGACTGTCGCGATGTTAGATATGCATTTTTTTCAAAGAACGAAGGTAGACTACTACGCTTGAATTCGGTACGCGTTTGTTAGAATTTCGTATCTTGAAGTAATCTGAAATGCGTTGGAAAAAAGCGACCTTTGAATGCGTTTCCATGAACACTTCAAATAACAAATGCGCGTAACATTTATTTTCATATTAATTTTACAATTATATAAACGAATTTCGATTATATTAACTAGTTTGATATTATATAGATAATCTGACATATTATTCAATTAGTTTTATTCATAAAAACGCCGTTATTATTCCACTCGTTACATATATTCACGAGTCCCTGAGCCTGAAAAAAACCTCCGTTGAGCTCGACGAAGGGCCCTTACAAATTTATCGCATTGAGCGGAACTTTGTCGCACGCTCATTTTTAAGAACAGAAAAATAATAATATTATTCGCACCAGATCGGCCGAGCTTATGATTTTATTCCCTGACCCCGGGACGGCCCACGAACATCATTTATGTTCGACTTCTTGCCATTTCATAAGAGGGGGGGGGGCTGGCGACACGTCCACGATGCTCACTCCCATTCACGCAACGGCACGACTAGCGGTGTCCGACTCCGCATACTCATTTCTCTCATATAAGCAAAGGGAAAGGTGGAAAATTTATGAATATGAATGAGATGAATGGAAAGCCTCTCTGAGGATGTTAGTAGTCAGTGGCGAGTCCGTTTTGGGTCCGTCGCAGCGGGCAATCCTGTTTTTAATTTTCTCTTCTGAATTCGCGATTTATTTTTTAGCGCGCGAGAGTTGTATCGCGGGATGCTCGCGCTAAGTATTCAAACAACGATAGTGAGAGAGAGGTAGAGAGGTAGACAGCCGAGTCATGCTATAATGCGAATTAATATATGAGGACGAGAAAGAGGTAGAGAGAGCAGAGCGCGTAGGCGCGTGAGAGCGAGAGAGAAAGAGCGAAAGTTAGGCAGAGCATACTATCCTGCACGTTGCTTTTTTCTGTTGCCGAATTACTCTCTAATAGAAAATACTTTCGACGAGCACGTTGCCGATTTTTCGTAACAGCTGATGTTCTGTCTATCTCGGATTTGCCCGCCTACCTCTTATATGTTTTCTTACTTTTTAGCAATTGTTTAAACGCACAGGCGAGCGCTTTGGTTACACTTAAACAAAAGCTGTTTAGTAAATTAGAAAAAATATTTTATAATATAAACAAAAATTAGCATACTCTAAATTATATTTAATCTAAATAAGTGTAATTTTTGAATGAATATTAAATCTGATGTCTAGCAATGAATCTAAAATAATAATATTACTATGAATGATGTTAATGCATATAAAGTACCTATTAATCATCTGAACATTACCCATGAAGAGGTAAATGACAAAGCTTTAAAGAAATCCGAGGAACAATATACGTATTTTGTTTACTATTTTTCAATTTCTTTTTGTGTGGTTGACCTTTTCGTTCTGTTCTACGTTTTATAAAATATTTGATACTATTGTTATGCGTCGTTCTTCATTCAATTATTAATGGACGAAAAAAAAATTAATAAGAATTTTAAGATATTTTTATCTTCATGACACATTAAATCAATTTGTTGTTTTGAGTTAGCTAATTTTCGCTAACCCGTTTGTGTACTCAAATGATAATGTATTCAATCGATATTCCAAAGGCTATATTGAAAATAATAATGAAAGAATTAGTGTCTCAACCTTAAATATTGATCAAATTGCTACTTAAATTCAAAACTAGTTGTACAATTATTTTTATAAAATTAACAGAATTTTTAATTTTATAGTATTAATTTTAGATATTATTCTTAATCCGAAATATTATAATAATTTTTTAGATGGAGGAGCTATGCTTGAGACAGCCGAAGCATTCGCTCATAAATACCACGATAAAGTCCTGCTTGTTCACAAGATCGTTTATATAGAACATCGAGATGCCTATATTATATTGATATCTTGAACTAAAGGAAAAATATTCAAAGGTTCAGTTTTACATTTGAAAATAAAATTCTATTCTAAAAATTTTAAAGACATTTTTCGAATATTGCATCGCTTAAATCGGTAAAATTAAAATATAGGACAATTTTTTCACTTTACTGCATTTTTTATACTCGTGAAAGGCAACTGGATTAATAAAAAATTTTTAAATTATTAATTATATTTTATGTAAATTTTTGCTTCAAACACTTGTTATTTCTCCAAGAAAAAATATGTTTAAAATTCAATATGCTGTTCCGCAAATAATTTTATATAAAATTATTTCTATTTCAAATTAATAATTGAAGATAAATATGAAACATTTATGGAACAAAATAGACTTATTTTCTAGAGCTTGAACTCTGTAATTTTTTAATAAAACGCATAAATCAATTTAAGAATAATAATTAATTAACTTTTTTAAAAAAATTTAAATTTTGAAATTTTATTAAGTTTAATCATTAGTTCAATTAATTAATATCTTTTACTTTCTTTTATATTATTACGAGCTTTGAAGATAATTATTTAAGTTTATGATTAGTGAAATATGGTTATTGTAAAATCTGTTTATTATTCTATTTATTTGTTTTCAATTATTAATTTGGTATATCTTTAAGAAATATTCGTTGTCACAATTAATAATAGCGAGCAGAATAATAAAAATTATATATGAAATTTTTTATTATACGACAGTAGTTTTAAGAGTAATTTATATAAAAGATATGCATGAAAAAATTTTAAGAATATAAATTAAAATTTAACCTTTATCTAAATAACACAAATTTGTTGCATTATCAATCAAAATTATTTTTTTGCAATGGATAAATATTATTTTATCATTTTATATCATAATTAAAATATGATGGTATTACATTTTTACTTAAAAAATTAGATCGACATTAAAATATTTTAAACATGATCATGAATATATGATATATGTTTTTCATAAGAATTTAATAATTTATTATTTAACTTTTAAATTAAAAAGCTAATACAAAACTGAAATATTTTAAATTGGATTCGTCTTCTAACATTAATGATGTTGGAATATTGAAAATTATAAAAGAAATAAGTGTATTAGAATAAACGATAGGCAGATATCATTGTCAATAAAAATTGTTAACAAAGGACAAACTTGTAGTATATAAATGGGTTGTTAAATAAAATAAGTAGAATGTATTTATTATAAGATTCAAATATAAAGTATATTTTTGCATAAAATATAAAATATATTCCATTAAAGAATAAAATACTTGACATCTTTATATCACCATTATTAAACTTACCTAGTTCAAGAAAAAATTTACATGTATCTCAGAGAATTCATATATTTTTCGTAACACTAAAAATGGGCGTATTTCTTTATAAAATTTATGTTTACGGCAAATTTACGTTTAATCGTTTATCCCTTAAGGTTCAAAAAACTATAAACTCTTGTTAATTGACATTAAATAAACTATAATTAAGAATTGTGATTTAATTCTTAATTTATAAAGATGTTTAAAATGTTTCCTTATATGCATTATGAATATTTTCCTGATTTTGTATTCTACGTTATAAATAAATGTTCTGATCGTGAAATACATAATATTTTAATAGGAAATATTTAGTAAATTAATAATTAAAATACGTTAACTTAAAAAGTGAAGGATATAAAATAAAATAATTAAATTATTTGTTAATACTATATTTAAAAAAAGATTTTAATAGAAATAGAAAATATATTTATAAGTAATTTTATATTCACAAAAATCCGTAATTTATCAATGTACCTTATTGAAATAACTTAATTAAATTATAATTTTATTTTATGTCATTTATTTTCTTATATATAATAAACAATCTATTAAAGGTGAATGTATTATTCACTCTTCTATCCTTTCACTCTATTTTTATTTCGCTCTTGATTTTTCATTTATCTTCCTATTACTTATATGTATATGGATATATATTTATCTGTATATCCATTTATAACCGTATTTTATTTATCTATTGATCTGTCTATTCATTTCTATGTAAATAAATTTGCAGAGCTTTTATAACATTGTCATTTTCAATAGGTATATATCTATAGAATTTCGTTCATCGCATAATGAAACATAGGCACATATGCTTACAAAAATAACGTAAAATAAAATGCTTTTAGATAAATATATATAGTTTTTTAAATACGTTAAATATTAATTGCCCTACAGTTAGAAAATATACATATTTTAATTATCAAAGAACAATAATCTTTATAAATCTTGCAAAATACATCAAACTGCTTGTATTACAATATTAATAGTTACAGATACAGATTTATGAGAGTAATGATATAAATATTTCTTTGCATTTAATTCATTTTTGCTGAATACTTCTTAATAATTTATATTGTGTGATAAAGCCATATATAAATATAATTATTAAATTTCTATTGATACATATTTATTATTTGATTTAACCATTAATTATATCTTATATTGTTATTTTAGAATTATGATTAAAAAATGGGTTATCAAAATATACTTTTAAATTTATCAAATTTTATTCGGAAAAAATACTTCGGCCAAAATTTATTTACTCATAAAAAATAATAAATAATAAATATAATAAATATTATATTCATTTTTTAAATTAATTATTTTTTGACAGTCTTAAAAATTTTTTTACATAATAGATAGTTTTAATTTATTAAAATTTATTAAAATTTATAAGCCTAACTTTAATCTGAATGTAAAATTACAATCAAATTTCATAAATAAGTTAACAATTCTTAGAAATTATATCGTTTATTCATAATTCATAACTATATTAAATTATTGTTTTTAAAATTGCATTTATTTTACATAAATGTATTTAAAATATAGTTTATTGAATTTGTAATACGGTTTTTTAGTTTACGATTATTTTAAAATAATCGATATTCAGTATATTTATATGATAACTAATTTTCTTTAATAGTTTTCTATTAACATATAAAAGTAATGGACTTATATTTTTAATGATGTAATTTAAAAAAAATGAGAATAACTACTCTTCGGCTTACTTCGAACATAAAAAATTATTATTATTATTATTATTATTATTATTATTTTATGTCTCGAAAAAATACGTAAAATAAGCGAAGCAGGGACATATTTATGAAAAATAGTTTGATCATTTTGTATATTTTTATTATTAATTCGCTTATTTACAATGAGACATAAAAAATGGCTCAAAGTTTCCAGTGTCTACCTACATATAGAAATACTACATTGACAGCTAATTTTGCATAGGAACTTACTTTCTATAATTCTTGGCAGGTATCTCCAGCCTAGAATTTCTACCTGATAGAAACATGAATCGACGCTTGGGTTCTCCAGTTCTGGCGATTCATTTCTCTACTACTTGGTGATTTCGCATGGATTAGGACAATCCTTGACACATGTTTTGATGAGCACTAACTTCCGTCAAGCGACAATTATGAGAGTGAGGTCTGCAAGGAATTTTCTTTCCAACGGCTCGAAGACTCTTTTCCTTTTCTAGTCTTTCCGACTTTGTTTCATTGAGCCTGCCATATTGTGCTCGTATAATTATACCCTAAGCAGAGTCTAACATAAAAATCACACGAACATACATATATTATATATATATATATATTTTTTTTTTATATTATGTATCTTATTATCATTATTTGCTCATTCTCGTATCAATAATCTTGCAGCTTTTTTTAAGTTTAAAAAATTTTTTTTTTAATTTCTTCCATCTTAATTTAAACGTAGTTTAAACTACTCTTTATTACACATTTTAATGCTATTAGTAGGTCTAGATATAGATGTGTAATTTTCTGCTTTGTTGAAGGGGATGGGTCTTCCAAGAATCCACTTTCTTAATTATTGAATTTAAAAATTACCGATTTTAAGTAATAACAATAAATAATATTAAAATTTATTATAAGTGAGTGTTGCGTAAATATTCATAAGTTATTAATAAAGTAAATTAAATTCAAAATTAATAGTTTTTAGAATTTAGGGTAATTTGTTTAATAATACTGTATTTAATAACATTTTAAAATTTGAATATAAATATTACGTTGTTGTCACGTCTGTCTGAATTATTTAATGCTGCAAATCAAAAGTTTACGTTATTATAAGATTTTACGGAAATAATAATTGTATAATATTATTATTATTGTTGTTGTTGTTGTTGTTGTTATTATTATTATTATTGTTGTTGTTATTATTATTATTGTTGTTGTTGTTGTTGTTATTATTATTGTTGTTGTTGTTGTTGTTGTTATTATTATCAAAATAACATTGTCTTTTTAAGTAAAGCTTAAATAAAAATAAGAAAAAATAAGAGAAAATAAAATATAAAAATTGTTTAGATAAAAACGAGTAACTAATAGTAAATGAAATTAACATCATCTGAATTTGAAATAAAATTTGTCTATTTTTCATGTTAAGCACAGCTCTAGGTTTGAGTGGAGGCACTGTGTCTCACCAACTTCTATTTGTTGTGAGCAGTCGCGAACATGCATTTACCCATCATGATGTATGAATCTACGACGAGACCTGCTACTTTCCGCAGTTCTCCTATTCATTCATAAATTCACTCGCTCTCATTTTCTCTCTTTCTTACACGTTCTCCTCCTTGCACACACTCTCTGTCTCTCTCTTGCTTTTCTCGTACTTCCGCCTCTTCGTCTTCGGCTTCTTCTATCTCTAAGAACGGTTTCACCGACGTTAACACCGCTATCATCGTTGTCAGTCTCGTCGTCTTGAAACTCGGTGACATGAAACGCCCTCAGTTGCCGAGAAAACTTTGGAACAATTTACAAGCGGTTCAATAATCCCCTACTTTAAGGTAAGATGAGTCATTACTTGATAAATGAGGCTTATCTTTTACTTGCATATGTTCTTCACGCTATAATATTGTATCTAGATGACGATGGTGCAACATTGGAAATAAAACATATTATATCGCATCGATATTTCATCGTACAGTCATTTCTTCGATGAATTAACTGTTGTTGTTACTTAGTTATGTGTACGTACATGTATACACCCGCGCTCGTATTTATGTAATAAGAGTAAAATTGAATCAAATATGGTTTCGATTTGAGCAACTAAAATTTATTAATTTTTATGAATCAATGTCTTCTTATAGAGAAATCTTATTTCACTATTGTATTTAAAAATTTTCTAGCATGAATATAGAGAAGTGTTATTTAATTATAATTAAATTTTTATTTTTGAAACTTTTGGACTCTTTAAGAACACTTTAAAACTATTATTAATACCATAGACATAGAAATAGTACCGCTTAAATTTTAAATAGTAACGTCTATAATAATAATAATAATAATAATAACAATAAAGATAATAGCTATTATACACATATGCGATTACATATATATGTATATACACGTGAGATTTTCATTATAAAACAATAAAATAGGACAGAATATTTTATTTATTTTTATTTATTAATTTTATTTTATTTTTATATGTGTATTCTTTATTCTTTTAAATAAATGTAATAAAATATGAAAAATCCAGTAAATATTATTTAATAATAATAAGTTTTTAATATACGTAAGACGAAAGATAACAAATCTTTGAAAGCGTGGAAACCTATAATACGAATAACGTAGTAAAAATTAGACTAAAAGTACTAAAAGACTAGACTACTAGCACACTAACAGTTCAACTAAATTTAGAATACTGAATCAGCTAACAGAAAAATAAAAGGGAAAATATCGTAACTCATAATATCAAAGCAATATATCATCGGTGGATGGTATCTTAAATTTTATCGTAAATAACATCGTTGCAGTAGGAAGCCTCGAGGAATCTTGACGCTTCGTATCGAATTCGAGCATTAGTGAAGATAGAATCAGTGCCCGTGTATTTTGCAAAATGATGGTTAGTTAGAAACCCCTGAACTGGATTCTTTCCGTTTATATTAAGCGAGTACTCTTTACTGCACTTTACGAGATATACCCCTGGATCGCCTAAGTATATGAAATTCATACTTGCTGGGTTATCTATCCTCCGCCTAACTCTTCGATATGACCTGCCCAGGACAGCTCCCAACTAAGCTAATTAATCGATATTAGTATCATCTAAAATCACTACCTGTAAACAGTAAGTCATAGAAAATATGGTAATACTTCCAAAAATAACTTCATTATTAATATTCAATCCCCAAACAAATTTGTTTTTTTATAATATATTTTATACATTCAGTAAAATGGACTTGAATTTAATTAATTCTTGCTGTACGTTTAATTTTTACGCAATATCGTATTATATTTGAAATACAAACTGCGTTGCAACGATGCTGAAAGAGGAAGTATTCGTGTAACTTTTAATCTTATCTTCAAACTTTGCTTAACTGATTGTTTTACTCCACAGTTGTGGTTAGAATACCGATATGTAAAGTAACGTTTATTATTTTGCAGCCCTCGTGAAGTTATTAGTAAACTGAAGACACAGACTTCCTTAAATAGATTATCTAATGCATAAAGTTAAAATGCACATTAAAATAGTACCTCATCGCAATAACTTATGTAGCAAATACGAATGCAGTATATGAAAGCATATGTGTAGCACAAAACTCTTTAAAAAATATACGCAATATGAATATTGACGTCTACAACGTTAAAAGAGCTATACGATATGTCATCGAAAGGCTGAGCAAATCATATGCTTCTTGCAACAAATCTAAGCCAAACTTTAATTAATTTAATTTTATGCGTAAAACAAAAATTATTAATGGTTTAAACTGTACCATTTATTTTAAATCTAGGAAGATAATATTACAGTATAATTAAAATTTTTTTAATACTCAGATTAAGGTGGAAAATTGATTTAGATAACCATTATTATAACCTCGAGTTAACTGCTATTATTCTCATTTTAAAATATAAAATTATTATAATAATAAAAGTATTAATTTTTTACAATAAACTGAAGTAAAAGTAAGAAAATATATCATGTCTTACATAATTTCTAATTATACGTGTAATCAAGTAAATATAACCTTTATTTTTATTATTTTTTGCTTTTTTAAATAAAAAATTAGCAATTGAAACCATATAATTTACTCATAAAGGATCATAGTGTAATTAATGTTTTAGAATATCTGGAAAATAAAATTTTCAGTTTAAACATACTGTCTTAAAGAAAATTTAATGTAAAATAAAAGACACAATCATAAAATACAAAACCTTAAAATATCTCTTTAAGCATAATATTATCATAAGTAATTCTTGTAATTGAATAAGTATGATTTCTTGCATTATATAGGGATATATTATAACTATTAGTAAAAGTGAATTATGTTCGTCCATATTCCAACGGAAATAACCATCATTCTCTCTCTTCCACAACGGAAACATTTCAAATATCTTTTATTAGTCTTTCATCTATAAAGAACGCAGATAAATTATTTTCAATGATTATTAGAAAATTTATGTTCAATTTTTGTTATAAATACTTTAATCAGTAATATTAAATATTTTTTTGTCGAAAGAAAGTTTGGCTCAAAATAAATATATTTCATCCAACAGAAACAATCCCATTGTGTAAAAATATGAAGACTGCAATAATAATAATAAATAATAGAAATTTTTTTGTGGTGCGGACTAATAAAAGCTTCAAATAGTTAAGATGTATAATAATTAAATTTTTTGAAACTTTTAATACTATATTTTGTTTAAAAATTACTTTAATTTATATAGACATACCTGAAGTATGATTTATTATTTATACATTTGGTTTTTATTTATGTATAAATTTACTTTTATACTCATAAATAAAAATATATTGCTAAAAGAATGCGAAGAAAAAAATATTAACTTAAAAACTAATTGTACTTACGTAAAATTAGTAATTCACACATTTTATTTAAGAATAACTAAATATTATAACTTGTATCAAACAATTTTTATTTGTATTATTACTCTTCAATTATCTGGAATATCAAGTTATATAATATTATAATAAACTGCCATAAGCCAGTTCATTTTTACCGAGTATTTGTGAAGAAGTTTCTTAAGATTTTACAAAAACGCTTGAGTTGAAACCCTGCGTATCTTCGTATACATGCAAGATAAACTATGTGCGTTTTACACTAGTAAGGAAAAACGATTCTCTTGTCGATTTTATAATGAAGCCTCACTGAATAAAGAATGTCAAGCTGACGCATACGTAGTGTTGTCTTTACAGTTTCATATATTTTATCGAAACAATTCAGGAAGGTGAAGGAGTGGAAAAACAAATTCTCTTTAAAATATAAATGAACTTAAGATGTTGTACACTCTGTATGTTTGTGTTTTTCTAAGCCGTATTATAAACTTTGTGTTGGTCAGAGTTAATTTTTTTGACATTAATATTAACAAAGATATCACTTCTAAGCTAATTTATTTTTTTCAATAAAACAGATAATATAA
The DNA here is from genome assembly GCA_018907185.1 of Platyscapa corneri. Taxonomy (NCBI): domain Eukaryota; kingdom Metazoa; phylum Arthropoda; class Insecta; order Hymenoptera; family Agaonidae; genus Platyscapa; species Platyscapa corneri. The sequence goes on along the minus strand of JACCHW010000058.1, from coordinate 350,784 downwards.
TTGTATAAATCTATTACCTACTTATATTAAAACTGGATTTTGACAAATGTTTATAATTTCTTCAGAAACGTATTTTGCAATCATTTTATACATTGGGAGATAGTTTCCAGTCTTGTGCTATATAATAAAAAAACAATAAAATGTTTTAAGTTTAATATAATTTCAAACATCGTATAGAAAAATATGAAGAGAAAATTTATTTATCGTATTTATAAGGATCATTAAGCATTCTAATTTTCTTCTAATTTTTCTTTACTTCCCTAATTTATGGATTCTATTATGTTATTCTCAATACAATAAAAGCTTTTTCTTTCGCAGTTAGACAATAACGGTAACATTAAATTATATATTTGAATCTCGTAAAAATAAAGACATAATTTGAGAAAAAATTAATTGATAATTTATGCATGCGTTTTTTAGAGATGAGAAGTGAAAAATGTATCGCAATACTCAATATTCTGAGCCTCTTCGATGTCGATGGAAATACTAAAGCTATAAAATAGCTTCTACAGCTACGGAAAAATGTTATGATCAAAATTGCTTTAGCGCTCGTATTATAGTACTAACTCAAATGTGTATGTACATGCACCTCTCAAATAATAAAATAATTTTATTGCGTATAAGACTAGTATACTTATATGCAAGGCGTCATAGTCGTAGCTTCTATCGTTCCATCAAATTACTAGGATACTGTATAAAGTTTAGTCGCTTCGAATAAGCTATCGAATAATATAGGAACGCAAAGTTGAGAAGTTTCAATAGCACCACTGTTAAATTATCAGTCGCACCTGTAGATGAATTAATAATGACTGCCTGTGAGTGTTTCTATCCATTAAGATTTCCTCCTATCTAATTGTGTAAATTTCTCTTTCTTTCCTTCTCCCTTTCTTTATCTCAATTTCGATCTCTTTTTCTCTCTCCATCTCTCTTCCTCTCAATGTTGTAATCGCCTATTTGAACCTCAATGCACACGTTATGATATAGAAACGGATGGGTAGTTGACGGCACCATAACGCTCATCAGTTACAATTAATTTTGGGGTAGAATACCATGACGCTATATGAATCTATTCAGGACTACAGATAGATAATTTTCTTTGAAAAAATACTCAGAAAGATAAATGTTAAATTTTAACAAAATCTCTTTACAATAAATTATACGGTATAAATGATCGAGAATAAAAAATAATATCTTGATAAATGTACTTAAATAATTATCTAAATTAAGAATTTTCATTTCAGACATGTAATTCATTAAATTTTTTAATTATTGAGTACATCAAAATTTTAAACTGATAAAATTATGAAATTGCTCTAAATAAAATAATTAATTTGTATAATAGTATCTATCGAAATAATTGTTTGTTTTATTTAAAAAAAATTATTATTGTATACATTACTAACTATTATATACAAACAATTTAGTAAGAAATGTTTTTCTATCTACCTTTCAGTTCTTTTGAATATTATATTAATATAAATTATTGCAAAATATTCATTTTCATTCCATATTAATTATTTACTTTTGTTATTTATATTATTCAATTATGCTTAATTAATATTGGCTTAATTATTATATGTAATTCTATCTTACTTAAATATTTATATGCAAATGTCGTTTATAAACGATAGTTTTCAGAGATTAGAATGCTTAAGTATTTTTTTAGACGTATTTAAAGGAAGTAGAAATTATAATCACATATTTTTCAATTTTCTTATACTCTTATATTCTTATACAGTTTATATATAATATCATATAATAGTTATTAAATAATTATAAATGTATTACTCTTATTCTTATATTTTATCTATTTTACATATATTTTAAATTAATTCATAGAATTTTTAATACATTCATAAAATTAATTTTTATCATCCGCTTATCTTTTTAAGGTAATCAAGAATAAGTCAAGTTTATTGTGAATAATTGATCACGTCATATATTAGTAAAATTGTTTATTTCATTCAAACTAAATATGAACTTATTTTAATACCTAACATTTAATATAAATTTGAAATAATTGCTAACACAGAAATGCTCAGATGTAAATTTTATATTTTGTGCTTATTTTATTTATTTATTTGTTTATTAATATGCATCAGTAAAAGTCTTTCAACTTGCCAATTTCTTCTTAAATTATTTTAATATGAGCATAGTATCTTTCATAACAGCAAAACTTACTTTATTGAAATTTGGTAATTATCGAAAGTAAAATAGAAAAGAGATTTGCGCAATCATAAAAATATGCTACAATGTAACTGAAATATAAATTTGCGAATAAAACATGAAAGTACTAAAAACTTTTTTTATTTTACTTTAACAAATTTAAATAATTTTATAATTCAAATTCGAAAAATATAATATAATTTAAAGTTATATTAATATAAAACGTTAACAACTGATAATTTTCGTAATAATAATCAAATGTAATTTTTTCCAAAACAAAATTTTTTTATTTTGAAAATAAATAATGAAACTAACAAGAGTTCAATCTGGTGAAAAACGGAGAAAGTTTGAAGAGTTCATGGTCGAAATAGGTTTATATGTACCCTTGAAATAGTAGAAAACTGTACGTCTACTTGCTTACCTGTAGCAAATTCGACCACAGTTACCGACTGCCTGTTACATTATCACACTCAAAACTGCAGATTGAATATCACTTATCAGGTCTCGATAATAAAGGAATAAAAGTAATGTATCAACATACATATAAATATGCAAATAAGTTTTAAAAGCTTAAAGTTGAAGAAGTTGAATAAATTTTTCATTTCGCACGTAAAATTTATGCAGCTTGCGTATTATCAAAAATAGCATATAATAGTAGAATATTTCTTTACGAATCATTTTTGGGCAGATTCAGTAAGCTGTTCGTGAGATAAGTTATCACACCTATAGCTCTAGATCATCATATTCTATTAAAACATCGCTTACCATCGACCGATGAACCTTAGATAAATTTATAAAATTATGTAGTATTATTAGATATATTAATGAATTAAGTAAAAAAATGCTTAAATTAGTTAATATTTTTATGAGAAATATGTAAAAGTAAAACGATGCACCTTAATAATCTAAACTATATAATAGATTCGTTGGTAATGTATAACTCAATTATAAATTTAAAAATTTATTAAACAGATTCTAAAAAATAATTTGAGACATTCGACAGAATTTAATCGAATTTGACATTCATATAAATTTAAAATATTTGTAACAATGTTAAAATGATCGTTGATCAGCATAAATCAATATTTCAGCGATTTATACACTTAGGTTTACATTCATTAAGTTAAATAAGTAGCAATCGATTTCTTAATTTATGTATATTATTTCAATTCCATTAATTTCATTAAAATAAATGTTTTTTATTTATAATTTAATATAAATATGATTTATATTTCAATTAAAATCCTTTCTTACTGTCATCAAACATAATTAATTAATATTCTTACACTCTTTACAACCTTAAGTCGAATGTCATCTCTCAAATTTGAACTAAATTTCCAATGAAACATAAAATAATTCCAACATATTTTTATATAAAAACACTAGATAAATTATTAGTTTTAAAGAAAATTTTATTAATATACCAGTCTAAAATTTACGTTTAGAATATTAACTCACGTTAACCAACTACATTTACTAGTTATATTTCTAATAGAACTTCGAAATTCGTACAGTTACGATACTAAGTCTCTGCTTTATAGAGATAGTAGTTTAGTCGTATATATAACTTTACAAAATCGTCACCGTCGCGTTCGAATATCGAGGAAAATGAATACGCTAGACATTACGGACCCACGTTTGGTTTATATTCGAATTCGCATGAATCCGGGTTATCGTTGCTAGGCGCTATATAATGTTGGCCAGGCCAACTGTTAAATAACTATTATAACTCTTGCAGTGGACGCTTCTAAAACTTTGGAATAATGAAGATACGTGTTCACCTTTCAAATATTAAAAAAAAAAAAATTACGATGTTGATAGTAGCAGAACCTAAAAGTCTAAAATTTATTTTATATAAATGGAATATTTTCTATTAATTTCTAACTGTTAATATAAGTTCAGTTTTTCATTTCAGATGATAAACTTTAATGTAAAAAAATTACAAAAACCTACAGTACATATTCGTTATAAGTTAAAGCTATGAATTTCCGATCAATTTTAAAATTCATTAACATGATCAAAACAGATAGAGAAAGTTGAATTTCAAAGATAGTCCTGTAACCTTACTATGTGATTTTTTAAAAAGAAATAATTTGCTAATCTTTAAAATGCTGTACGAGTAAAACATTTTAATTTGTATTTGCTTAAAACTTTAAAGAATATGCTAAATTATAAACGCAAAATTAATCTTAATGACTTTGTTTTCATGTATACTTGTTTTTTTAAATAAAAAGTTCTAAATTATAATAATGTTATATTTGATTTAAAAAATATACGTATTGTGTTTAATTTAACTTTCTCATAATTAAATAGTTCACGAAAAAGATATAATTAATTGTAATTATATTAGTAACAACTATTATTTTGGACCTAAAAATTATGAATATTAACTTCGTATTAGCAATTACTTATTCAGATTATGAATATGAATCTGTTATATAAAATTAATGTTATAAAATTATTATTAAAAATAATTCACTCTACTTATAAGAAATATATTTTAAAGTAACTTTACATTTAATGTTACATAAATTATTTTCAAATAAATTTAATGATAATTGCAACAATCATTATTTTCAATGTTTAAAATGGTGCAAATTTTAGCAATAAATACTTGAGTCTATATAAATGTTGCTAATGGTAAGGGAACTTATCTGATATTTATATAAAAATATCTATTTTTATCTATAGTCATTATTATTATTATTATTATTATTATTATTATTATTATCATCATCATCATCATTATTATTATTATTATTATTATTATTATTATTATTATTATTATTATTATTATTATTATTTTATTATTATTATTATTATTATTATTATTATTATTATTATTATTTAAATATAAATTTAAATAAGAAATTAAATTGATGTGTATTATATATTACATTGTGACAGATATATTAGCATGAAGTCATTTATTATAACTATTCATGTAATTACTATTCATCTTGTAATTTGACATGTGGATCCCATATGCAGATTGTAATTAATTTGATTCATGTAGCTAAATTATAATGAAGATTATAATTATGAATATACTAACCTTGACTAAGAACAATATTTTTATTATTTTAGCAGCTTTTAGGAGAATAAGTTTACAATAACCAGTTTTAGATTTTTTTTTCAACTCACCGTATGAATCTTTTACAAATTATGTTAATTCATAAATCTGTAAATTATAAAATTCATTTTTTACCCATTTGAATTATATTAAACTACTTAATAAACACTTAGTAAATATTATTATAAAAATTATTTTGAATATGTGTCTTTTAATAATTATATATAAATGTGGGATACGTAAATATGAAAAGAAGACTAGGACATACTTTTATTAATACATTAATTAGTCCAGTTAATAGTTATTAAGATAACAATTGTTAAACATATGTAATTGTAAGAAGCAAGAGATAAATAATATATCTCTGTACAACTACATTATTAATTAAATATTTAGTAATTTATTTATCAATAATTTTTTAAATATTTTAAAAATATTAGTTAAAAACTTTATTATAGGCTAAATATGTTCAAACATGCGAATTTTTTAAATATTAGCTCTTATGTATAATCTTCATACAAACTTCTTTCCGTACGTAATTATATATCTCTTATTTTTCACAATATTTTATTGAATACGTTCTAGATAAAATGAAAACTCATAGCATTTTTGTCACAAGTATTTTTACACTATATTGTATCATGTTGCCTAAGGTATCTTAAGTTGGATGACCTTAAAATTGAGCATTTATGTTTGGCAGTGCCCATTAACAAAAGCAGCAGCTGGTCAGATACTACAGTTGATATGTACTACTTTGACGATTGCGAATACAATGTTTATGAGTCGCACGATGATGGTTTCTATAATAAAAACAACACTGATTTAACCAAACTAGTCAACAAAAAAGTTTTCTAACAATGTAAGATAAGCTTACTCATTTATTCTTCATATCAACAGACTGTTTCTCGTTAATAACTGGTATACTTTCTCTCTACTTTAAAAAACAGGATAAATAAAGACATGGTGACAAAACATTAAAAATAAGTACTCGTGTATAGAGGAAGATATAATGTGTAAAAAGGGAGAGATTGTTGGAATATTTAAATAAAATATAACACAGAGTTTTTTGTAAGACAATTTTTTTGTATTTTAATATATGAAAGTATTACACAAGTCATAAGTTAAGCTTCAACTATGTAACCTTTCACGTTTGTGCCGAATAAAAGACTACAATTCTCAGACACATTGCACTTATTTGTATAATATCTAAACGAAGGGTCATATCAGGTATCAATAATAAAAACTAAGACCATTACATGTAACGGGAAACGATCATAAATAACCAGTTGTCCTTTACTTCAGACACTCAAATTTTTGGTTAATTACGATGCCAGAAATATAAGTAAACCTTTAAAATTTAAACATCTGAAATTCTGCGGAATTCCAAGTGAAACAATTATCAATCAAACAAATTTCAGTATTTTACTTTTTAGATGTTTTAGAAAATGAAGAATTAATTTTTCATAAATGTATAGTAACAAAACATCAAGAGAATATATCGAATAAATATCATTTAAATAGACACTGATGTATTTTAAAATAGTATTATTCACAAATAATACTATCATATAATTAAAATAGCATAAATTGAAATAAATAATTATATTTTTCACGTTTCAATAAAGTGAATTTTGCTTTTATATAAAAAATCCAAAAGATTGTTACTTAAAAAGAGATTATTATAAATGGTATGAATTATTAGTATTATATAAACCCAAACAAAGAATTGTTTGCAATTATAAAAATAATTAAAAATGTAATATAAAAAAGAAAGATAAACAAAAGTATTTATAATTCAAATCAACAAATGAAATAAATGCTGTTTTTCATTTCTCTTTATAAAATGATTATAAAGAATATGAAAAAACTGTAGGAAATGAAAAATTCAAAAATGAATTAGTCAAAAATATATTGAAAAATCTTAAAAAACTCGTGCTATTTAAATTTTTTATTATATTTAAGTTATATTTTGTGTGAAATATTTTATTACAATAAAAAATAATAACAAAGTTATTGAGTTATTGTCATATAATATTTTATAAAGAATTATAACATACAACAAAGTAGTAGTGACTTAAATTCTATATTTAAAGGAAAACTTAATATAATAACTTTTCAGAGAAAAATAAGGAGAATATAAATTTACTTAACATTCATATTTATTATGGAAGGATAGTATATCATACACTATTTTATTATTTATTTATATAATTCGTTTTTAAAAATGTAATTAAAAATAATTTTTTACAAATGTATATACATTTTTTTCATCAAAGCAAATTCTTTAAAAAGTATAATATATAACTATGCTACTTATTATATAAGTAATTTAACATTAATACGCACACGTTAAAGCAAGTTTATTATAGTTAATACAATAAAAGTCACGTGAATAAGTTTCAATTATATTTAAAATTATATTTATCATAAAATAAAAATTGTATTATAGTTGGTATACAATATATAAACTTTTAAATTTAATTCAAGAGTAATAAAAATTATATTAAAAATTAATAGAGGATATGTAGTATGATAAGGATGTTCGAAAATTGATTGAATCTATAAAAAAACTCTTAGAATATAGTGTGCTCTATTTAGTCAAGATGTAGCTCATAAGGATTTTGATCATTGAACTGATATAAAATGTATATTTTTTATTTAAAGTTATCTTTTTGACAAATTTTCATCTTCTTTGTAATTAAAAAGGCTTCAAAGAAGAGAAATCGAAATCATATCATGAGTTCAATCTGGAAGAAACAGTAGCTAGAAGGTGTATTTATAAAAATTTTCATCCGCGCAATGATAAGATCCAAATATAAATTTTATGAAAAATTTTGGATTAATTGTTTAATAAATTAGGATAAAACACTCAACTTTAATTTCACGATGATAATTTTAAAATTCAAATTAGCTTTCCCCAAAAAGTTAATGATTAAAAATCCGAAATATAATATTTTATAGTCTATTAGATTTAATGGTTGGACATAAACCTTATATTTTATATTCAAAGATATACTAAGTAAAATACGTTCAGCATCTAAATAGCAGAAATGAAGAGAAATGACGTTTTTCAGGTTTCTATCTATTTAATAAAATGAATTAGCACAAATCTTCTCCATGATTCATAACTAATACGCATAGAAACTTTTACGAAATTTTAAATATTTATATGTATCATAATTAAAAATACCTTCTTTTCATCTTCAAATAACTATATATAATATAATATATATAGATATATATGTCAAACTCGAGTATTTTGAATAACTCTTTAATATTTCGTATACTATAATTATAAATTTTTTATTATGTAGCTTCTTCATATTCCCTTCATTATATAGCTACATTAATTATGATATTCTTGAAATTTTAGATTTAAATATACATAATTATATATATACAAACTGACAAAGATGATTGTCGTATTATGCAAATCAATATGAACCACTTGTTAGCTATCTTACGATATAATCTGTAATACTTTTTAGAGAATTCTAATTAACTTAGTTTTTTATAGTTTTTTTTCTAATTATTATATCAATTAAAGTTAGTTACGATATCATAGAAATTAGGATCATACAATATCCATATTAAAACCTGAAATATTGTATATTTTTTGGAAAAAATTGGTTCGGCTACTTCGTAAACTTTCTTCCTAAGAAATTTTATTAACTTTATTAATAATTAAAGTACAGTTATATTATCAATATGCCACACTGTTATGATAACATGTATTTTAATTTACGTATTTGAAATTTGTTACTCCAAAACTATTATTTATAGAATAAATATCTTTTACACAATAGAAATAGGTTTTATGTCATAGATTTGGATTTTAAAACAACTTACTGTCTTTATTACCGTGAAATAGTGCGGCTTTATTTTTAAGCCAGCGACTTCAAAACATAAAACATAGGATCTAGAAAGTGGAGGTACAGTCACCAATCTTTATTTAAAATCACTTTTATGTATAATGCGTTTCATAGAAGATAAATGCTTGCAAATCAACTGATATTTGATTATATTTCGTGCTATTGAAAGTTTATCTCTTCTTATCGTAAGTTCTATAAATTTCAATTTTTCCTAGTGAAAATTGTAGTAAAACAACAATATTTGCAACTATAAAAAGCTTTAGACACTCTTTTCTCGATTTTTACGAATAAATTTGTCTTCTTAGAGTACTCAACAGTGATTCGCTTATTAAATATTTATCAATATAATAGTTTTTAATTCCACTGATTCCTCTTTATCTTTACTCGTCGATGATAATTTTAGTTTTATATTTATGGCTTTTATCTATTTTTATTTGAAAATTACTGACGTTAACTTAATCAAATATAAAAAGCTTTTTTAAAAATTAGAATTAAAAAGAAAATTTTTGAATAATGTATTTATATGTGACAAAATTAGAGCATTCAAGATTTTTACGTCCTATGTGTAAAAAAAGTTATGCCGCAGAATTAATTGAATCAGCTTGAAAAATAAATTAATATACAGTAATGATATCGCATCTTTAGATAATAAATTATATTATTTCTAGTTAACAATAATCTATTGGTATATTAATACCAATGAATCTTAAATGCACAGTTCATTACTATTTAAATAAAATACTGTTGGAGACGAATAAATTATAATCCTGACGTCGTTACTTAAATTAATTATTTGAGACACATTTACCCAACCGCAAGAGAACGAAAAAAATATAATACGTTTTTATGATAAATCATACTGTCGTAACATATCGCTCCCTTTGCAGGTCCACTTTCGCGCAACGAAACAAATAAACATGGAATGAAAATGTCTAATATATTCATCAAAACTTTAGCATTCATGCGTCCCCACCTTTCATTGGACGCGTGTATATTCATAACCCCTTTGTCGGCGAGGCGCAATGAGTACGTACTTTCGCGCACTCGACACCGCAGCGCGAAATTTTACGGCTGACAAGACAGGTAGACAGGATTTTGTATTTATGCGAAGTAAGCCATACTTTAATGCAAGCGAGACGTGCATAAAAGCCTAGCTTAAAATTTCACAAACTTTAGAATTAAAACGGTACGAGGTTTTATACAACTGAGAATATTTAATTTACATCGATACGCTTCTTATCTAAATAAATCACTTTGGGTAAAATATATAAATAATGTTTTACGATATTTAGGTAATCTATATTCTCAAAACTATTCGTAGTAATTAATCGTGTATGAAGACATCTTATTTTTTCATTCACTCTAAAATAAAATTCTTTGAAAATAAATAATTCTTATTCAATATGTGAAATGATTTATAATAGAATATATTTAATCGTAATTTCTTGAAACTACTTAGAGTATGATAAATGATACGTGTAAAAATGATATTTAGTATTTTCCTTATATCCGTAATATTCGTTTTTATGTAACTTAATAACAACGATATTCTTGAAATGATACATCAATATGAATGCATTAAAGAAACATACATAACTTGGCATTTAAGGTGAAAATAATACACTATAAATTGCTAAAATATCAGGTACTGCACAAATTTTAAATTGCGATTTTTAACTCTAATAGACTTCAACTACAGTGTACATTAAATTAATAAATATTGTAATTCTTATTAAGTTCAAACAAAAAACGATATTATTTAGAGTAATCATTAAAAATAAGTAGTGTTATTAAATGTTCACTGTATAAAAATATGATGAAATATAAATATATAATATTAGTAAATACTTTTACAGAATATAATAAATAGTTCAAAAATATTAATGTTAAACTTTAACATTATTAATATACGAATAATATACACAATTAAAACAAATATATAGATTTTTTACAGCGTTAAAGCTTTTTGTAAATTCATAACAAATGTACTACGTCTAAACGTCTCAGATCTTCCAATTACTTATTAAATTTTTTGACATTTAAAATTTTAATTTAGGGGTTAAAATGCAATATACTGTTATTATATTTTAGATTGTACCTGTATACTTAGCGTATATAAATATTATACTTAATAAGCTAGTACCCATGTTTATTTAATTATATTTTCCTTATATATTCTTATTTTCAATATTATTTTTGAAGCTCTTTTGATTACAATTAAAGTTTAAAACGTTCCTTTTCATCTTCAATTAGGCGAATAGAATAGTTTAAAAAAATTTCTTTTTGTATATTTTTTTTCAAAATAATTTTTCTATTTTGCCAAATTGTAAACTTATTAAAGTTAATGGATATATTATTAGTAATTTTGCAACAAGTATTTTAATAATTTATTATTAAATTTTCGTTAAATAAGAACCAGTTATCTATTTAATTACTTCTAAACCCTTCTACTTTTTTTTTAATTTAATAAATTTTATTATTTAATATTTAAAAAGTTGGTGTAAATAAGAAAATTTAATTTAAAAATTAACGACTTTATCGATTTTGATTTTTTAAATTATATGTAATTTCTATTGATATTATCCAATGGTATTTTGTCTACTGTTTAATTTAAAAAAAAAATTTTATAGTACTTTAAATAGTAAAATAATTTTTTATTTATTCAATAATTAACTTTTTTAAATTTTATATATTTATTTCATAGGTTTCAGAGATTTTTAATTCTATTTTTAAAACTTATTCCGTATTTTTAATTAACTGTCTGTGAACTTAATAACCAAAACGATTTTATAATTATTTTTTTAGTGATTTATTATGTACCTTTCCAAAAGTTGAATATTATTTATAGACAACAAGGATATATTATTTTTTTTAAATCGCTGATAATTAATTATATTTTTCTCGACTTAAGTTTAATTAGTTATTAAAGCTTTTTTTGCTAGAGTTGTTAGTATTATTTATATATGATCAATCAAATTGTTAATAACGCGAATCGCGGTGAGGATGATTGTTAAGATACAGTAAATGAAGAAATTTTAGTCTTTCATTTAATATTTATTTTCGGCACTTATAATTGCAATATAAGGGAGGAGAAGCAGCTTGCGATCTGGTATCAAAACGAAAACTAAGTGAAGTGGGTCCGTGCCCGTCCAGTCTTTTTATAACTTCCCTCTTCTCCCTTTTACGTGATGTTTTATATCCAGTACGCGATCGAACGAGTTGCGCGGCTAAATTGCGAATATTTTCTTATTTGTTTTTATTTTAAGATGCCATTCAGACATTTATTTAGTCGTTGCGCAACTACGGCTTTTTCTGATGCAGTTTTCGCTGTAGCATTTCAAAGAAATTTGCCCAACTCGACTGTCGCACAAACATTGACAATCGAGTTTCTATCGGCAACATAAATTATTCATATTTATTGATATAATTACTAATGTTTGTATTGTCTAATGTTTTTAAAAAATTAGCTTTCCTTTATTAAAATTCAATATAAATTAATAATATTTTGTTGGTTATTTCTATACTATATTTTTATTTTTTACATAGAAAACCATTCTGATTTTCACATTCTTTAAATAGTAATTAAAAGTATATTATAGTGAATAGTGCAATTAAGTATTTCTACCTCATGGTTAATTATTTTTATAAACATAGCTACTGCTAAAGTATACTATATATTTGAACATCTTTATTTATTTATTTTTATTTCATATTAATTGTTAAATCATTGACCATCAAGTATATGATAGATAAATTATTTATTTTGAAATTATTCTCATTAAAAGAATTTTGATTTTAATTTTTTCACTAAAATGCTAAATTTAATATCATATTTCCGTAGTTACTATTTATCTTTTAAAATTATTTTATAAGTTATAAATATTTACTAAATATTAAATTCGAATATCTTTAATTGTATTAATAATATAATTATCTCACATCGTTTATTATTTTTTTCAATCATTATTATTTAATTTTTAAACGTAATTGTTTTAAAAACTATAGTTTAAAGTTGATTGTAGTAATATGTATATATGAGAAAATAATTTTTATTACGTGAATATTGAAACAAATTAAATTATTTAGAATTATCCTTTACTTAATTTAAAAAAATTTTTTTTTTCCAAAAAACAAATTTCATATCTAAATATCATATTTTAAATATTTTTGTGTTCTAATTATATTCTAATTATATTTGAGTTAGAATTTGTTCACATTAAATAATCATACGTAAAACTTATTTATATAGGCCATCGTCACATTTCAGTAAAGGGAGGCAAATAACTTTAAACTCAACAGGAAGATTAGGGATATAGTCCTACAAACAATTACGTAACGGAAATTAAACGGAGACAACCGGTAATCTTGTATATTCTGAAATGAGTTTTTACAGTAGGGTGAGGTTGAATAAATGTGAAATAAGAATGACGGAAAGAAGAATTGTAATTTAAATATGATCTTTTAGATACTTAAGAAAATATCTAAATTAGTTTTAGAAATTATGTAAATAATTTAATAAATAATTTACTATAAACTGACATTTATAATTTTTTTTTCATATTTAAAATATGATTAAAATTATTTTGCAATTGTTTGTTTCTTAAAATTGGTGAAATAGGTACGATATGATTAAATATGTTTATCGAATTATAACATTCCTAGATAATATTTGTTGTATTAAAAAATTTTTAGGTTTAACTCTACTTATATCGTACTTTTATTGAGTCAATTATGTTTAATTTTTTAATATAAAGAACATTAAAAATGAGTTATTAAATATATTTAAATTTTTGTAGTACCTTGTAAGATGATTTTTTATATGTTTGCTTTTTATTTTATATCTATTTAAAATTATTTCAAATTCCTCATTTTATATCGAAACCATACTGTATTTGTGTACTATTTTATTTTTATAAAAGTTATTTTCAATTTTCTTTTCAATTTATATTCAAGCAAATTAATAGTACATTTCGATTTTTAAAATCAATTAATTTTGCAATTAATTTATTAATTATTATAAAATTACTTAAGTAAATAAAACAACCTACATTTCAATTCTGCAATTATATATACTTATAATACAAAAAAGTTTATAAACGAGTTTATAAATAATAAATACATATGGAATAAAAACGTGCGTGTTTAGTAAATATTTATTTATATATATTTTTATTTTTATTAGAAATTTGTAAATAATTGTAAGTAATTTTAATTGTAGTAATTAATGTTTAAAGTAATTAATTAATTGTAATTTTTAAGTAATTGCACAATATATTCTTCTTAAGTTGAACTACCTCAGCCATATTGTAACAAAAAAATCATATTTTATTTATTTAAAGCTTTGATTAATGTTCAATATATTATAAAAGTATATTTTATTATTGAAATAAAAGGATTATGTACAAATTAAAAATTTTATGATTTAAACTATAGAATAGAAAACACAAAATACGAATAATAGAAATTTTTACATATTTATTTGAGCATTGATAATATGTATATTTACATATTTGTTATACACATTAGCACTTATTTATTTGAAATTTGTATATCTTAAAATTACTTAACTATAGTTAAAATTATTTTTAAAAAATCCAATCAGTATGATAGTAAAAATTATTGTAATTTAATTATAATTATGAATCAAATCATATTTGTTATAATATAATTTTTTGTTTAAAACAATATAATAAAATAGTTTATAAACTATAAAAGTAAGTTAATAATTAATCTAATCCTTTATTATTTATAACATTCGACAATAATTATAGCTCTTTATTCATGAATTACTGTTAGATGTAATGATATTTATATAATTATTAGAATTTTTGTATTTATATCTTGACGTATACATATATATTTTACTCTAAAGTAGTTACTCCCAGTGCAAAATCTATCCTAATAATTTTTTTTTAAATATAACTAAAATTTAAATAATATTTTCAATAATGTTTGTCATTTCTAATAATATCATGAATAAATGTATTATATTATTATTAATGAAAAAGAATTAAATTTCGAAATTTTCATAAAAACTTTAACATTTTTTATTATTTTTATTTATTTTTATTAAAATTGATATAAAATCAATATTATTATTAAGAATATTTAATATGTATAAATATTATTTCTTTCTTTCAATAAAAATGTAATCTTATATTTTTAATCTTAAAATAATAAGTTTTAGGCTTCTTGATTTTGAAGATCGAAATAATACCGAATATCTACAATAAAATAAAAATTTTTTACTTAAAATTATATAAAAAATAAAAAATTAATTAACGTAAACAGAAAATTATTGCAAATGAAACTACTAATAAAATTATTTTTTAAATATAAAGTTATAAGCATATACTAAATCAAAGATTTATATGATTGACTAAGTATTTTAAGAAATAATTAAATTACAATATTATCAATTTTTAAACATAAATAAAGTTTATTTGATCATTTAATTGAATAATTTAATAATTTAATTTTAGCATATGAAAGTTTAAATTTAAAAGTATATATAAAATAATTATTAAAACAGCTGTTAAAATTAAATATTCAAATCAATATACTTAAGATGTCATAAATATTTTCCCCTGCAAAAAACTAAAATAGAAAACTAATGTTTTAACCGATACTATGTATCTAAAAATCATTTCATCTGATTTTAAAACAAAAGTTATAAAGCATTTTATTGTTACATTCCGTAAATTTGTTAATATACATAAAAATAAAGTAAATTGTTAAAATATATATCTATAAACTTTAATAAATTATGTTTATATTTAATATTTATCATAAATATTATAAAACAATTTTTTGAATAGATTTTTCCAATGATTTTAAAATTATCAATAGGTTATATTAATAAATTATATAAATAAAATGACATTAATATTCGAAAATTTTTTTGTATTTCTGTAACCGTAATTTATTATTTTTCTCTATATTATTATTTCTTTTTTGTTTTTCTTTAAATATTTAAAATTAATATTAAAATTAAAATGGTGCTATTACAAATACAAAATTAAATTGGTAAAGTAAAATTTATAGAAAAAGAATCAAAAAATATTTTTATTTATTAAATTTTTGTCCACCATCTGGAACGTTAAACGAAACAATTATTTATAAATAAATTTATCTAAAACTATTTTCAAATAATTTTTTAAAAAGGCGAAATCAAATATTTTATTCCTATTACACATATTGTTGTTGAATATACATTTAAGCAACGGAGTACACACGATGCAATTGAGAAGTATTTGGCAAAAAAGGAATGCTAGAGGTCTAGATCACATTAAGCCAAACGTATCTTGTTTTACAAGCAACAGTTTTAACTATTCGACTCATGCATCACACCATTTAACGTTTTTATTTTCTACAGAATACTCATGGTCATTATTAAACAAATATTTATTATTTGCAATGTAATATTTTTTGTATAATAATATTATAACTGCATCTGGACTGCAAGGCATCGTTTTCCTCTATCAGAGACTTAGTAGTCTACGAGCCGTGAAAAGATATAGTCGTAGTAGAGGCATACCACATAAAGTTATTTCACATAAAGTTATTTCACATAAAGTTATTTCAATCTGTAATATTATCAATATTCATTATTAACACTACAGTTTGTGTATTTGTGTTTTACATATTTATATATTGTATAAATAAATAAATTGAATTATTAAATATATATACAAGTGTGTTTTAACCTTTTTATTTACAACGAGTATAAAACTATAAAAATTATTTATTAGTAGAATGAAGAATACTTTGTCACTAGCATAAATATATCTATTTTAAAAATATTTCAGTAATAAATTACACTGAAAACCAAATATGAATACATGAAATCAACAATAAAGACCATCTATATTCAAACATGTTTTTCTTTTTATATAAAGAGGTTCAGTTTTGAAAATATAGGTCTTAATTAACGAATGCAGAATCGAGAATTTTAAGGGTGAGAAAATGACGCACAAATATGATTACAATGTATTTATTCAAACGCGGCATCACTTTTATTTTTACAAGATTTTAGGAAAAAGGAGGACCAAAGGTAACGTCGATGCTTCACTCGTCAATGCAAAAAGCAAAACGTTCCCCCAAGTCCTTTGCCCTGTACCTATAAAGATTTTTTCTTGTCGCTTATTCTGATTTCTTCTTTACAGCTATTTTATTACTCCTGACAATTATGCTGTTTTCTAAATTGTATTGTATTTCGCATAATTTTGATAATTCGGGATAATCACTTTTCTTCCGAGGCAATACCTTTCAGGTGCCTGTCTCGGTGGGGTTATCTATCTGTTCATTGATGATTTCATCAGGAAAAACTCACCCTAGAGCGTTTAAAGATCTTCATACAAATGTGGAGTAGTCTTGGGTTATTCTGTTGTTAACAATAGATACACAAAAGTTCATATTTACCTACGAAAATTTTATGGGATTTCGAAATACTTTGATTAATAAGCATTTAAAATTATGTACTTGAATTACAAAGTTATTAATTATATTGCTTGCAACATTAAAATAAAATTTACCCTACAGTCACAAGCTCTATATAACTATCTTCATCGGCTTAATTTTATTCGCATACTATGTATTATATGAATAAATACGAATAATATTATTTTCTTGTTTATCTTCATGTATTTTCCACCACAATAAATACTTTTTTATAATATTTAATATTTAACAAATTTTTACCAATAATTTATATTAAATTAAATTAAATTAGAATCGTATTAATTTTTTAAATTTTTAAAATAAATTGCTAGAAATAATTACGAATCAAACTTGTACCAACTACCTAGTACCTTTAAATGATTAGTTAGGATATTAAAATGAATGTATAAAAAATCTCATGATATATAATAAAACTGATCCCAATGAAGATGTGAATAAAGACAGTTTATTACTTTTCTCATCAATTAAACAATTGATAGTCTAAATAAAATATCTAATAACTTATAATAATTTTTAATATAGTATCATAAATTTATTTATTATTACATTAAATTTATTACATTAAATTATTATTACATTAAAATTTATAATGCGTTTATAGTTTTAAAAAAAGATTTGTAAATTTTGTAATTTTTCACGCAAGTTCACAATTGCCTTTGCTTAAATTTTAATATAGTTCGAAAAATATAATAAATATGTAAGCTCAGTTTTAATATGGTACATATTCAATATACATTTTATACTTAATTATAACGAACAGGAGAATCGGAAATAGATAATTAAATAAATATAGATTTTTCTTAAAGGTTTATTAATTTATTGTCTGTTAAACATTAAAAAAAATTAAAAAATAATTAAAAAAAAGTAATTAATATTTAAAAAAGTAAGTATAATATATTAAAATCTTAATATCATATCAACTTGCCTATAGTATTAGACTAGTGGTATGACTGTCATTATATCATAATAACATAAACATAATAAATTTTTTTTAAATCAATTTTTATTATATATTAGTATTAATTATTATCCATTGCATTAATTAATTTTCATTTTATTATAGTTTTATTTGACTAAATTGAGTTATTTTAACAATTATTCTTCAACTAAAATTCTTATTTGTTTTTAAATCTATGTTCTCTGGAGTATACCTGAAGATTAAGAACTCTGTTAAAGCTCGTGAGTAAATCTTATATTCGTAACAAAGTCTTAGTTAACGAGCCCCCTATACACTCTAAGGTGCTTATAGAATTGAATACTCAACGAAGATTGCTCTGTTCGAGGAAGTAACTAATCAAGATCTAGTTACAATCAAAAGACTTCTTTACAGAAAGTTTTATTAATATTAAGAGAGACTTGATATAAAATAATACTAAATAAACATAAAATATTTCAATGTTCGAGGTATTTAATATTTTACTATAAATATTTTATTATATTTTAAACTATATGCAGTATAATCGGATATTTAATTATAATAAAACTTTTTATTAAATAAAATTATCTAATGTTCATGTAGCTTATATGGGAAAATAAAAAATTAGTTTATTTAATTAAATTATTATATTTGTATAAAATATGTAATTTATAATTTAAAATAATTGAAAATCCTAATAATCTTTATAAAATAAATTTTATAGAATTAATTTATTTTAAGTGGAAATTATGCCATTTTTTAATTATATATATTAAAAAAAAAGGATTTATCCAATAATTGTATAAATACAGATATTTTGAAACTTTTCAAATGAAACATTTTTTTTACAAAAACAAAAATAAATTCAAAAAATAATTTCTTTATTTCTTCATTTTCTTCGTTTACAATTCAAATTTATTTTACATCCTTTATTAATTACTAGTATTTTAATATAATTTTCACATATATCAATGGATATACACTTTTACGTTTTTACAATTTTTTAATAATTGAATATTACACTTTTTATTTACTTCCATATTTTACAATTTAAGGTGTTTAAATACTGATTCATAGTCGTAATGAATTGGAAATTCTTCTTCTTTAATTTTTGGGGGATGAAGAATTTCATACTCTTTTTGAGCAATTATCATCAATAGCTCATAACTTGAATGAGGAGTAGCTTTAACATCTAGTTCAAAATTACCAGGGGCAAGAGTAAACAAGGTCGGTTCCATAAGGTTATACTTATTAAATTTCTTTTTTTCTTTATATTCTTCTTTATTGAGATATATTGAAAATAATTTACTTGCAATCAAAAAAGATGCGATGAATACCTAAATAATGTAATTTAATAAAAATATGATACAAATATCAACAATTGAAAAAATATTATGCGTAAATAAATTTCATATATTAATATACGAGTAATAATTAATGCAAAGAAAACATTTTTTAATTTATAATAATTTATCTGCAAGATATAATAAACCATTAATATATAATGTTAGAACAAATAATTTAAGATAGATTAAAGAGGTTAAAATAGAGATATATTTAGTTTATATTGTTAATGAAAATATTAGTTATTTATAAATTTAATATTTCAATTTTCACTAACGTTTAAGACATTAAAATTTAATTTTTTTTATATATCACTTACTTTTGCAGCATTCGAAAGGAGATTCGGTTTTGGGCATTGATTTTGCATTTTTTTTATAAATATTTAAAAATTAACTAATTCTTTTGCTTAATATATTTATTTGTTAAATTTAATATTATTTTTTTTAACCAAATTAACTTTTCTGGAATTTCACTTAAAATTTAGACATATTGATCTGAAGTATTGTACAATTTTATGATTACATAATTAATTTTACTGCAACTTCAGGTTATCCTCAAATGAGTATCACATTCTTATATATTATATATAATATACATATAAATATTACAGGTATTAATTATAATAATAATTATAATAATAATAAGGTATTAAATGCAATACATTTATTTGTGGATAAAGCTTCATTTATTACAAAACATACATGGATCGTTCAATGATTATATAAATATGTTACATTCCGATAACATTGTAATCTTTATCAAATCTTATTTACTAGATTTATTTATGTATATTTCAGGAAATTAGCAAATACAATAACAAAATAATTTAGCATATTTACCATATTTACAGTTTGTTAAAAGTGTACGTATATTAGTGCACAAACGAATCATATTAATTTGGAGTATGAAGACAAAATGTTGAAATTAAATCGCGAGATTTTTCCTTGTATGGTACAAATCTAATATCTGATAATATAAATCACCAAATATTTTAAATTAATATACAAAACCAATGATTAGTGTAAATTCTTTAAATAACTATAATTTTTTATAGCAAATGCCTTCTTATTGTAATAAAATTGAAACTCTAGACAATTTCACATAAAATGGTTACAGTGAAAATCATTTTTCAAATAAAATAATAGAACATTTATAATTTAAAAGAAAATTAAATCATCTACTTTATTTATAAGAAAAAAATATTGTATAAAATGTTAAAAAAACTTTGAATAGAAAATGTTGTACAAAATAGCGATATACCTCTTGATAACGAAACATCAAGGAATATCCTCGAATTCAAATATACACGTACATACGTTTGCACGTGCGCATTTATATATGTACACACATACAGATACGTATGCAAAGACGTAAAGAAAATGAAATAACGAATCAGATATAAACCAACAAACAAAAAACACGTGCAAAGTATAATTCGGCTTTTATTTCGACGAAGCGTGTATCCAACCGCATTCGAAATCGATATATGGGTAGAATTGTATTGATGACTTCTGATGGTCACAATTGCTTTACGCAGCAACGATTTTGCACTGTCACAAAAAAGGAATTGACAAACAATAATTTCATTCCATTCTTTATAGTAACCAAACGACTGAACGAAGAACTTCTTTATAACGTGACTAATACTCAATTGATTGATGGAACCTTTTTTTTTAATTTTTTACTTCTAAATTAGAATTTACATTTTTAATAAGTTTTCTCAAAAATGTTTCATAATTAATTTAAAATAATTAAAGCAACATACGTAAATCATTAAAAAAAATTTTTATATTAAAAGTAATTTAAAAGTATTGACTTATTGTATAAAATCAAATGTAAAATTATTACTATAATTCGAAGTAACAGACTCCTGCATTTAAATATTAGTAAACCGCAAAGCTTATAAAATTTTATAGAGAAATATATTATTAATTAAAATAATGCAACAATACGAATTTAACTATTCTATATATAAACTTTAATATTATAATATTAAATATTAAAGGTTAAAAATATTAAAAATTTATTCTCAACTAGTATAAATTTTACTTAAAAAATTGTAGTAAATATATCTTGTACATCACATTATGATATATTAGCGATTAATCGCTGATTAATAATAAATGATTAAGAGATTTTAATTACTTAATTAATTTAATTTATAATTTTTATTTTTATTCCAATTTTTCTTAAAACCATTAGTTTCTAATATTATTTGTATTTTATTATAAAATTTTTAATTTTCCATTTGATAAAGTTATTAAATTAGTATCATAAATCTACAAGTAAAATTTGTTTTAACTACAATAACTATTTTTCAGTAGATTAATACCAATTTAATATATATATCAAATAAAATTAGTATAAATAAAAAAAATGTAGTGAAATTGTAAATCAATCAATTTTTATCTTTATTTGAAAATAAATTTTAAAAGAAAACATTCTTAAATTTTGTATTTTTTTCTAAATAAAGTGACTATTTAATTACATTAATGTAATATACTTTAATTTCGAAAAGTATATCTTTTCTTAAAGAACGCGTATTTATATAATATATTTACTGACAAAAAGTAGTTAAATAATAAATAATTTATTTGTATTTTTATATAAATATATAAATGAATTAAGTATCATTAAATCAATATTTATAAAGAATAATTTAAAATATTCATTCAGAACATATTTTACAATAGTAATTAGATAAATAATCTCACCAATCTAAAGCAAATAAAATGTGTTTATCTAGAGCCCCATAATAACTTCAGAATATAACCATTCTAATTAAATTAATAAATAAAAAGAAAAATCTTTTTTCATTGTATAGAAGAATATAATTATTCATTGTTTTGTTTACAATACCCGACTACTTTCGTAGTGCGTATGTGAAAACAATATTTCTCAACTTTTATTGAAAGTATTTCAAGTGAGATATACTACATTATAATTATTTATTATATTTTTAAAGTAACTGTAAAAGAGTTAATTAGACAACTTCTTTTGCTTAAATAACAATATAATTATGTTTACTTTTTCCAATTTTATACAATATTTAAAAATATCTTATAATTTCATATACCAATTCTGTACTCATTGGTAATAGTAAAAATGAATCTAAAATATGTCGTTAAGAAATATCCATTAAGAAGATTCTCGTACCCGGTGTTTGTACCTTCCCAAATCAACATAGTCACGTAAGTTCGAGTATCCCATACCGAAAATCTTCAAAATATATTTTATTCAAAATTTACGTAAAAATGTGAGGAAAAAAATTTTAATTAATGTATGATTGATGAGTGTATAAAAAAATGAGTCTGTATATGCATTGAACACCATCATTATTAAAATTGTTCGTTAAGTTAAATAATATACTGTCTTAATTAATTTTTTGTTGAGTGTATAAGTATTGTAATTTTTTCTCAAATACAAGTATACCTCGCGTAGATTATACAAATTAAATAGAATAAAATGCATGATGCATAAATCTCTCAACTGACTATTTCTATTTTAATTTAGAAACAGTTACGTATGTGCAAGCGAGTATTTCATTTATATATACGCGTTGTACTGATCAAGGTGAACTTTGGCACTGGCATCTACAACTTTGAAGTCCTAGGGCTGCTTCTTTAGAGACTTTTAATACCGAACCTGATAGGCCAACAAAGAGCCTTTGTCCCATGCACACAGCTCCTGTAAAAATATAAAAAAAAAGAAAAAAGAAGGATTAAGATGTAACAAAGCTGAAATTTAATTTAAACTATTAGATAGTTAACTCATGACACAGATGCGTTATTTTCAAAATATATGGCCTCGATTTATCAATAAATATACATTTTTATTCTATATATTTGTAAATCAACAAATAATTAACAAAAATGGTGAAACCATGAACTTTGTCATTGTATTGCAATATTCTACACCTAATGTATTTTTTTAAAGTTTCTTGTGAGATTGAATTTTTTATAAGCTTTAAGTTGAAGCAGCTGATTTTATATTCATAAAATTTTATATTTAGAAATTTATAAAATTTATTAAATTTAAAGAATCATTCTACTCTATAAAATGTCATTTTTAACTTACAATTTTATTATAGGTTATAAAATACAGATATATATATATATATATATATATATATATATTTATAAAATAGTTATAATAAAGACATTTTAATTAAAAGATCTGCAAAAGTATCATTATTTTCATTTCTAGCATTGATGTTTAATTATTTTGGCTTTAATGTTACTTTGAAATTGAAATTAATTATAAAGCTTGTGCCATATTACTCATACATAATTATATATATATCCAAATGCAGTATTAATCAAGTGCAAATGTAAGGTGTATGAATGAATAATCTTCGCGAATCACACAGATATATCATTAGTGTATTAATAAACATTTATTATCATATCAAATATTTCTTTAAATCGTTTTAATTATTGAATTTTTCATATTTTATTTAATTATTTTTTCATTGGAAAATTTTGTTGTTGTAAAAATATTTAAAATCTTAAATACATTTGAATAGATTTGACAAGAATAATATGTTTATAAAAAGATTCAAACAATATTTAAAGACCTGAAAGTCTAAGTATTCTTTTTGCTTTGTAATGAAGTTCGACTCGCGAATATATTATGTTTGTATTTGGAAGAGCTAATTATTGAAGAATCGATCGAAGTATATTAAAAAAGAGCATTTACTTCGTATATATCCATTTACTGTGAAAAGCATAAAATTTCACTTTTTATAAAATCACCTTTTCAACAGCAGTATCCTTTCTAAATACCAAAATTTCTTTTTTATCCTCAAATTTGAAGCTGGTATTCAAGTTTTTATTAGAATAATAAAATATTTATATTATAGACATCTTTTGTTTGCGAATTATTTAATTAATTAAAGTTTTGAAGAAATTATAATCAAAGATATATTAACTTACAATTTACTAACTTGCTAGAATAATATTAGTTATATAAGAAAATATTGTATTTAAATATATTTATATATATTAAAATTATAAAATATAATTCATAGCAGTACAAAACTAAAAAATTTTTAGAACGAATGATAAATTATATTAATGAACTTTTTCAAATTTTAAATTGATTATTGTGATTAAAAATAAATATAATAATTCGAAATCCTTTTATGTTTTTTTAAAAAACAAAATATATTTTTCAAATATAATATATTATTTTTTAAATAGATTAGAATTTGAAGAATTAGAAGCTAAACAGTTATCTTCTCAAAATTTTTATTTCATATAATTTATTCTACACACCTGTGCTATTTATAGTACAAATCCTTCTGTTGCTTCAGTATTTGAATCTGATAGTTTTTATCAATTTATAAAATCACATTATTTTGATAGCATTGGTTGGTTGAAAGCGCTATTCATTAACTTGAAACCCTAGTAATTAAAAACTGTACAAGTATTGTTCACCGTACAAGTAAGTGCCCTGTGATTTATTTAACTTTATATATATATTGTACTATCGATATCCAAAAATATTTTTGCGTATATCCGGATAATATTTATATAAATTTAATATTAAGTGAATTCGCAATTAAGTTATTATTAGATTTATAAATGGTTAAGAAAATGTCGCACACTTTAAAGGAGCGATTGCAAGTTGAATAAGCAAATAAAGAGCTTTTCGTGAAAAAATAAATAAAAGCTCTTTTTATTACATTTTAATTATATTTATATATTTAGTCGTATTACTTACTCCTTCAGTAAATTAACGAAATAACTTTTTTTTTGTATAATACATATACAAAAATATATTGCTAAATAATATTAAAAATGAAAATATATAAACATGAATTCTACATTCTTTTTAAATTATAGTTTGAAATAGATTTAGTTGTATAATAAAATATTTTTTTAAATTGATAACTATTTACATCGGATATTAATATACGAATAAATAAAATTGATACTTTTTTTAGAACTTTTTTTTACAATTCTATACTTTTAATAATTGACATTATTATTGCAACTTATATATATATATATAAGTTGCAATAATAATGAATATATCTATATATATATATATATATATATAATAAATCTCTACAAGAACAAAAAGCAAAAAACAAGAGATGAAGATATAGTATAAAATTAAGAAATAAATATATTGTAAAAGTTTCTTTTGTAAATCTTTCGAATACATTTCAATATTTGCTTTTGAAAGAAGATCTATATAAATTTTTATAAAATACGATAACAAAAGAAATTTGGCGAAAAACTAATTAAGTTTATTTGAGGTAATTAAATAATTATAAATTGTTCAAAATAGAGGCTTATTATATAATTATTACTTAATATATATTTGAACCACAATCATTTACTTTTGTAATTGATTGATAAGAGATATCTAATTTGAAGCATTTAATGAATGTAATTAAAATCTTGGTTTGTAAGTCCTGAATTTGAATTCATAAATTATGGATTCTATTTTCAAAGTTTAAATAATGAAATACCTTTTATAGACAATACGACTTGAAAATGTTGTTTTACATTTAGAATAGTAAGGCATCGATTGTTTCAAAAAAATTTTCAATGTATAATTATAAAATATATTATAAATTTTATTACCTTAATAAATTTAGAATTTTATATTTTTAAAGGGGATAATTAAGTTTTGTAAATAAAATAAAAACTCACCTTTGTAGTGCTATTATATCTAAGCATTGTCACCTTTTGATAAGCACTTAAAAAGGATAAACTAATGCTCAAATGTTTGCCTTGATAAAGATCAACTGCTAGACTGAAATATTTAAATGTATAAAAAATATATTTAAATATAATTTTTAAATGTTTGTACATGTTAAAAATATATTCAAATATAATTGTTGTGATTTATAATACTACTTGTGAACATTTTGTTAGAAATGATGGAAAAATTATCGATAAATAATTAATTTTTAACGATTTCATTTTAGTATTTCTCTTTATAAAATTAATTTAATAATATCAATTATATGTATAAATAAAATTGGAGATAAAACTTTACAAATTGGAAAATTTTAAGTTGTGATAAGTTGTAAAACAAAGTAGAACAAAATCACGATACTGATTGATTAAATTTCAAACAAAGACAATTTTTATTAAATTAATATTTTATTAAATTCACTAAATATGATTAATATTATTTTCTTATTAGCTGGATCTAATGATAACATATATTGTAAATAAATCTACTCTTATGAGATAAATAGAAATTATTTAATATCTGAGATTTTATTGTGAAATATTTAAATTATATTTATTCTTATATGTATTTTTAAATATTAAATAAAAGTTTAATAAACAAAAGTAAATCAAGAAAAATTGTAGAATCCTATGTTAGTTTAAAAAAAACGATGTTTGTTATTTAACTCTACCAAACGTGTATTGGAATTTATAAAAAAAAAAAACAAAATAACATGGATACATCATGACGAAATAATAAAAGCATAATAAATAGTAGATGAAAAAAAGAAGTACCTTATGTTCATAGTCGACTCAATGACACTATGTACTGCATACAAAACTCCGCGAGCGATGAACATCTCACCGTATTTATGATGATCAACGGTAATATCCCATGCGTACTGAGCTGTCATCGTATCTGGATCAACTTTCATCACTACAGTACCATTCGATATTGTTCCATAAATTGCCCACAAGCCTGCACGCCAAAAATGAAAATTTAAATATAATTTTTACGCATTAGAATCTGAATACATATGTGTGTGCATATGTACACATTATTTTTCATAGAAAAGTTTTTTTTAAGTCCATGACTGTTACTTATTAAAAAAAAAACTTATTAAAAATCTTACTTGTGGCTTACGTTTAACAAAAAAAAAACAGTTTATCATGAATAAAACATCTTTAAAATTTTGAATTTGTATAAGATAAATTCTCTATTTCTAATTTCTCTCTTTTTAATTTATAGGAATAGCTTTTTTGTAATTCAATAACAGATAAATTAATTAGATTTTAGAATTTTATAACTTTTTACTAATCATTTATTTATTAATTTGAAAAACTCGAATAAAATTATACTCTTTACGGAACAAAGTTCATAATAAAAAATACTATTATTTCTCATATACATATATTACTGTTATGATTCAAGTCTAAATTTAACATTTCACAGTATAATTATACTAAAAAATGCATAACGTTTTATTACTATCGATAGTTGAAACGGGTAATGTAATTATTAAAAATAAATATTTTCAATGTAATAAAAAGATAGAAATGAAATAATTTAAATTGAATTTTAAAATTTCTAATTGAATTTAATTAAATTTAATATGAATATTTAGGAACGATTCTACATTAACTATTGTAAAATGAGTTCAGAAGTACCTCTATTAAATGAAAAATTTCATTGAGTAAAATAGCTTTCCTCGCGGTAGATTAAAAATTACATCGGTTCTTACTTTGTCGGGCACCAACCTGTCGCCTATGGGTTATGTAAAACATTATCGTAAGCGCATAATTTTTTACAGTTTTTTAGATCTAATTACGTTTAATGACTTTTGAGCTTTTGGCGAAGCCTCGAAAGACCGTTGAGATTTTACGGAACCTTACCTTATTGCCGTTGAGATTTCGGAAAGTTTCGGCGCCATTGAGGTTTCGCAAAATCGTCAACGGTTAGCGGTCGTAAAACGAACATTGCGAATCGAGCTATTTAAACAGCTCCAGAAAATATCGAAGCAGCAGAACATCAGCTCGCTCGTGGAGCAAAATATCAGCTTCTGCGCGAAAGCAAATACCAGAGTGTCCAAACATCGAAGCATCGCCGAGGGGCGTATGCCCTAAGAGTACCCATACCGCGGTATCGTACCACCAAATAGTGGCATGAAATAAGCGTTCACCTTTATTTGATCTACGCACGAACACCTTTATAGCGGCTCCAGGAGGAGCCGGATCTTATCAACTATTTTACTCGAAATTTAAAACGAACTATTTCAATTTTAAACAAACTTAATTATTTATATTCAACAATAAAGTTGATTTAAAGATTATATATTTGAAATAAGTGGAAATATACTAAAAAATATTGACGTAATCAATTATTTTTAATAAATAATGAAATAATAAGGATATTTGTTAGTCTATTTAGAAATTATTTATAAGTGAATATTTGATAAATCGATGTATCTCGTAACCATGATTTGAATATTTTTGCCAAATACAATCACTAACATCGAATGAAATTTAAAAAAAACTAAACTTTAATGATATTAAAAATTATTTTTTTAAATTAAATTTATCGATCAATGAAAGCAGTTATAATTTTTTTAAATTAAAATATAATTTTACTCTTTTCTTTCGGTTTACAAAATTTTGCATCAAAATATTAAATTTATTCATAAAACCTTGTTACTTTCAAACAAATTTTCAACCAATAATAATGAAGATGTCGGTATCACAATTATTCATTTCAATATTCTGTTAAACATACAAAATTCTAATAGAAACAACTTATATGTATTTAAAAACATAGAATTCAATTTATGAGAATATAAAACAAATATCTGGTTGAAAAAGCGAGTAAAATAAATTCATAATATGTAAACTTTAAATATTTTAATATTTTAAATTATTTAAAATTTTCATTTGTAAACGGAATATTTTAAAATTATGATCTTAATATTATAGCTATTTGTAATTAAATTTGTATTTTATGATATTTTCAAGGTTGTAAAATTTTAGTACATAATTTCTTTACTTAACGATGGTATTGAATTTTGAAAAATATATCTAAAATTAATTCATAAATTTATAAAAATATATTTTTGTTTACAGTTAAAACGAATTCAGAAAAGAACGTGATAAAGAAATTCAATTTTGCGATAAGAAAAATATAAATATAGTATAATTTTTATTAATTTTTCGACTTGCAAATAAAACAGAGTAATTCATATTGTCCACAAAGTACGCAGTTATACTAGTATTTCATCATCATGCAGATTAGGTGAGAAAAGAAAATAAAAAATATTATTTCAACGGTGAAAAATTTATATTACAAGTAAAAATCTATTTTGTATATATAATTACTTTTATAATTATTGTTACTTTTTACAATTATGAAATATTTATTACATTAAATGAAATATTCGTTTTGAACTTATTTTAAACAATGTCCAATTTATTCCACTAATAACAAAGCCAATCTTACTTATTTAATTATTCATTACATAAAACTAATAATTGATTAAAATACAATGTATAATTATAGGATTTTAAAATAAATAATTTTTTTAATTAATCTAAAAAACAACAAAAAAAAACAGATTATTTAAAATAGAATACTCGTTATTATTCTTTTTAATTACAATACTAGATAAATAACAATATATTATTATATATAACTTAAATATCATGCTTATTTTATATTTATTTATCAAATATAACTCATATTTTCATTAAATTTATACTAAATGAAATAATAAAGTAAATTAAATTAATAAAATAAATTAATATAAAAAAATACAATAATGTCTTAACACAAAATTGTTTTAAATGTTTACGTACACACGTGATGATAAAAAGCTACTCAATTTTTCTTTTTAAATAGTAAAATAATCTTTTTTGCACAGATTTTAATTCTTAATAAATTAAAAATTATTTTGAATTTGAACAGCTTATGTGAAAAACCTTTTAATTAATTCACATTTAAGAAAATTAAAATCTTTCGTTTATTGTTGAATCAAATAATAAAATTTTAAATTACATATTGTCTGTTTTATAATAAGTAATATTTTTATTTTCTTCAACTACAGAGAAAAAGCAAAATATGGAATTATTATAATACGGCGAAAAAAGATAAAAGATATAATTAGCATAGAATGTAAAATATAAATTATGTAAATTAATTGAGTTAGTGCGCTACATTATATTCATAAATTTAATAAACGCAGTTCTTTATCACTTGGATAGTTATATGAATTTCATATATTTAGCATATTTTTAATATTTTTATTATAATTTAGTACTATTATGAAATAAATACATGAACTTGTCGTGTATTTCATATTGTAAAAATGGACAATTGAAATCTTTTATTATATTCGATATATAAATATTACGAAAAAGCATAAAATTTATGATAAAATTAAAAAAACTAGAAGCCATATTAATGTGTGCACATCTTTATCTCGTAATTACACATCTCGAAAAACTAGTTTAAAAGTAAACACATTTCGTAAATACAGTTAGAAGCTTTCCATTAACGATTATAATTAAATATATTTTGAAAAGGGTGTACCACACCTACCGTTTTCATCCACGTCGAAGTCAACATAATTGAAATTATGATTCGGTGTATATAGATAATTGCCAGTATTGACACGTAATCCAGGTAGTTCCATTTCCAGACGTCCGTAGGCATACATTGTGCCCTCGGAGTGCGTTAAGTCTAGCCGAATTATCGATGATCTATTGTATGGATTGTAAAAGAAATATCCATCGTTCACAAGATGGCCATTTCCCTGCAAATGCAAATATAAAAATGGACGTACTACAAGAGAGAATGAGGGTCAAAAGGCTTGATGAATAATCTCTACGCGCGAATGCAAAAAATATATTCCCTTCAAAAATATTTTTCCTTCTACTTTGCCAACAAAAGTTTAAAAAAAACATAGAATTTTGATAAAGGAATTTAATATTATTAAATACAATACAACAAAATATTTGTTATGAATTTAGTATTCTATTTTATTTCTACGCTTTATTTTGTATCACATAAAGAATAGTCGCTATTTTTTATGTTAATTTTTAATATATATAAAATCCTATAGTGTTGAATTTAAATCAAACAGGATTCTATTTATTGAATGGTTTAACGTATTTTAAAATTTTTTTAATTTATTTATGAATTACTTGTGTGGAATTTAAATAAATATATTTCTTATAAGTTTATTTATTTCTGAAATAAATATAAGTACATATATGTATATAAAAATGATGTCCAGTTTTTTGATGAAAGATAATTCCTATTAACATTGAAATTATAATAAACATTATTATATAAAGTAAGTATTACATTTTAAAATTAATAATACCGTATTTTGATAACATTAATTATTTCGTATAATTTTAATCGAATATTTAAATGGTTCTTCATTAAAATTATCATTCTAATACACATTTAAAAATTCGATAAGAAGTTTAAATAAAAAAATAGTGTGTATTTAAATCAAATAGTAATACAAGTGTTTTTTAAATTCTAGTTGTTAAATCTACTAATATACTGTTATTTAAAAAAAAACCATGTATACGTCGGAGTTATTTATTTTTCTTTAAATTCGAAATCAGAAAGATCAATATGTTTGGAATTGTTTACATTTTTTTATAAATAAAAACCTGTCGCCATTTTCTAAATAAAATAAGCTTGTTTTTTAAATAAACTGTATACAGTTAAATACTTCAGTAATTAATTTTTGATGATTTTAAATTAAATTTGATATTATTAAAACCTATTTTTATGAAAAACCAAAGTTATCAATTAAGAAAAAAAATACATTTTCATATGAAGTTAAAATGCTCGATATATAATTTTTTTTTTCACGTATAATACTTTTGTTGTTCAATGAAATTGAATTATATGAATAAGTAAGAATTTTTCGACTATTTGTTAACTACGAATATACTAATAACTGATCATGTAAAATTTTCTTTTTTTTAAAAAATGATAATTTTTTTTAATTCTTATAACATATTATTTAATGAATAAACTTTAAATGCTTTTATATAATAACTTTTATATGATAACTTTATGTTTAATAGAAAGCTATTGGAGTTTTATCTTAGTTTATTATACAAAAATTTAATTTCCATACAAATTGATTTATTATTTATAATAAATAGAATTAAATAATAATACCATCGTTAAAAAAACTAAATTTTATTTAAAAAAAAAACAAATTTAATTTAGAAATTCTCCATTGTAAATAATGCACTTTAAAAAATGTTTTAATTTTCTTACAAAATAAATTTTTCAAGTAATCTCATTTCTTTTACATACGCAGAATAATGTATTCAGTTTAATATCTACTTCTTGTGGTTATGAATTTTAGTCACGAGAAACACTTCTAAACTCAACTTCTACTTGAGTAGAAATTTTTGTCATTTTCAGTTCATGTAGCTACTGTTTCTTACTCAGATAAGACTTACAGAGTAGACATACTTTACTGTATATATAGTAAGAATTATATATATATATATATATATACACACACAGATACATTATGTGTATAATTTAAACCACCAAAAAACTTTTAAGTCTTCTTTGGCGCTTAATAAAAGAATTTTAATTCTTTGAAATTTAAAAATATTTTTACATTCAATGTTTTAATTAAAAAATTTAAAAATCAAAAATTATATTAAAATAAATTCACCCATCTACGCAGAGTCAAATAATAAAAAATATAAATAATACAATTTTCAATAAGTTAATTAATTTTAATAATATTCACTAAGTATGGGTTATAAAAACACGATTATTGTGAATTATTAAAAACATCTGTCGTTAAATATTTTCTAAATTACCTTCTCTTTATTAAAGCTTTTTCATATTTTCGATCAATTTTTTATTCTAGTCATTGCTCAATTGTAATGAAAACCGATTCATTAAAATAGAATATATAATAATTTAAGTATTAAAAAAATTTAATAGCATATCTATATAAATATTATTAAAATAAATAAAAAAAGGAAAACTAACGACGTTTATTATTTAATTTGAGTATTTAATTTTATAAAATAATTATTATAACTTAAAAAAAGAACTATCTAAAATTTAGCAAATAAAAGAAGTTGAAAAAACCATAGAACTTTCCGATAATAAAAAAGATGCCAGAAAACTGTTAAATTTTCATGCGTGTCCTTAGTATTGCTATCAAATCAGCAACATAAAAAAATATAAAAACAAAATAATAATACTGATTTAAGCAATGGTATTACTGCAATGGTATCCATATAATTTAATTTAATATTATTTATAGTCGATGCAATTTCTGTCAAAGTAAAAATTGCTATCATCATTAACACTGGGATACTTTCTCAACGTATCTTATAAAAAAACATAAAATATCTTTTTAATAATGCTTTTACAAATATTTTTAATAATTGCTTATATTTTTATACTGTTTAGTATCGATTAAACGCTATTTTAAACATTAAAATAAATTACTATACATCTAAGAAATATCCAGTTATATTTCACTATTTGTCAACAGAAATAAGAATTTTGAAGCAACTATGTAAATAATATTTTTTAAGAGGTTGTGAATACAGCGATAACGTTTGCTTTTGAAATGTTTATTTCAAAAATATTCCTTTTTTTAATTCTACAACTCTGTACCAATTAAAAACTATGAGAAAAGTCACGATTGCTATGAAATGGTTAAAAAATATTTCAAGTTTACATATATTCTAAAGTCATATGTTACCGTTTCGAGCATGGAAACATAAAGTATAATATAATAGCTTATTAAAGTTTATAATTCTATAATTTATACAACTAAAGATCGAGCAAATATAGTGAGATCACAAATATATAAAATAACATTCGTAAAGATAAAAATTGAACGAATGACAATATATTTTATGATAGTACTTCTTGTTTAAATTAAAATATTATCCATGAGTGAATAATTAATTATTTATACTTTTTTTTTTAATTAAAGCAAAATAGTAAAGTCATGAACTAATATGTTACAAATTTATAAATAAACGATGCAAAAATTAAAGTGAATAGAACAGGGAACAGGAACAGCAGCCAGGAAAGCCATCCAAGTATGTAACGCTCTATAACTTAATAGATATACAGTCTTTGTTTTTTACTGACTATGAGAAATTCGACACAGAATTTTCACCAAAATTGGAGTATTTATTTTGAGTATAGCTGAAATGGAACAATAGTATCCATACAGTCAGAAGAGGCTAATAAAAGTTATCTTCAGACAAAATACTTTATAGATTAACATTTAAAGAATCGAAAAAAAAGTATTATTTACCAGAATAGTAAAAAAGGAACAAAAAGTACTCTATTATATTAGTACGATGAAGTAATAAATATATTTACTTCCCAAATTAATTAGTTCTATTAAATAAATAAATTTATGGAATGAATGAAGTTAATTCAAGAAAGATTTTACTTAAGATCTCAGCTTCTAGGAAGTGAAAGGAGCTGTCGAGTTAAGACGAGTTTAATCAAGATAACTTAATTAGCTTGAAGATACGTTCCAAAATAATTTATAAAAATTTGACCAATTTATTATCTTACATACTAATAAAATATACATGTAATTGCACTGCCGTGTTCCTAGATAAAATATACGAAATCAAAAATTTTAAAAATTGATTTTTTTTAATTCAATATTAGAGGTAACAAGATAAAAGTATTATGTTATATAACCCTTTAATTCTTTAAAACTTTATGATTCTAATACAATTATTACATATATATCAAAATTATTTTTCCTTTAATACTACATTTTAAATATTTCACAAAAGATCATGAGGTTATAATTTCAAAAATCTAAAAGGCTTAATAAGTACTATATGTTCACACAGTATTAATTCGTTAAAAGCTTATTGATTAATATACATTCAAATATATTTTCCTTAGATTTCTCGTGTTCTATACAATAAATATAATGAGCACAGATGCGAATTTAATAATTAGAACATTATGAATGAATTAGTTATAAATTTCATGGAATTTGCATTTAATATAGTTAATATATGTCCAATATTCATTCTTGTTAGCTATTTTATTGATAGTTACTTTACAGATCAAAATTTTATGTACATCAATATACATTTATACAAAGACAAGAGAGAAATTGTATTTTGGAAAATATGAATATGAATTATTTGATACATCATAATTTTAGAAATTTTGTTCCAATAATATTCTGACTAATTTTATAAATTGATAAAATGAAATAAAATTTGAAAAAGAAATTTCTTTAATTCTAAAATAATCTATAAAAGTTATTAATAATAAAAAGTATATTGAATATACTGGGTCTTATAGAAAGTATATATTGGAGCTACTATATAATGCATGTATCCACGAATTTCTTTTTTTTTAAAGTATTGATAATTAGAAAATAATTGAAGAAAAAATTTTACTTTTAAAAATTATTCGAGTTTTTTTAATTAAAAAATGAATAGATTGATAGTCAGACGTAGCAGTAAAAATAGTATTTTTAAATTATGTTTTTCATCGAAAAGAAAGATTTTAAAATAATTAAAAATTTTCCGTTTGTTTATAAAATGTGTAAAAAATGTTTCGTTATTACTGAAAGTATAAGTTTATTTTCCTGTTTTTATGAATTAGTACGATTCCTCATTTTCATTTCGTCCATTTATACCTGAAAGGGGTAAGGTAGTTTAATACTGCGTGGTATTTTTCTCTGCGTGTAGTCGTCGATATCGCCATACTCGTAAATATGCGAAGTATCGCTGCTGCGAGTGACCCACAGTTTTCCTGTCATTGTATCGCTCTTTGGTGATGCGTCCTGCATCCATACGCCATATAGATCATCCATCTGGCCTTTGAAAACAGGTATCCCCACTGCGCCTATCATGCCGCCTGCACATGTGTATCAAATAATTGATAGTTTATAAATGACTTATATATCTTTTCCTCAATTTCGATTTCGAATTAATAGGATGTTATAAAATATTATTTCAGGATACCTAGGCCAAGTCAATAATTTTTTCCGTGAGTGAAAGTAATATATAATATAATTTTATTATTCTAACGATCAGAGTGTATAGAATTACAAAGCAACTACGTAAAGCGAAATATAAAATATACTTGAACTTATTTAATTATTTATTTATATGTTCCTAAAACCTATCAGTATTTTATCAAATTTTATTTTGTTAATCTGCCGTGTTTTTATCATTATTTTCGACTATCAACTATTATATATAATCATTATATTATGAATATGACTTTAAAATTATGCATCTAACATATTATACTATAAAATATGTAGATTTTACAATAAACATCCTTATAATATGAATATGTTTTCAGTAAACGTCGAGAATTTAATCAAGCTTTGGTAGTGATACAAACAAAAAACTTTGATCTACAATCTATCAAAATATAATATTATTCGTCATCATTTATTGGTCATCATGATAATTTTTATTTTTATTTTATTAAATACATTATTTCTCAATTGAGAGTTATATATTTGTAGTAAGGACATTTGAATCATAAGAAATTTATGTATATAATTAAAATTTTTGATACAAGATGTGCAAGTTTTTATACTAAAATAAGATTACTTAAAAAATTATATTTCTTTATAATGGTGAAAACAAAAAGCTCTTTTTAGTTTTAAAAATATCTATATATGAAAGGATTTAAAAAAATATTCGATTGCAAAATTTGATAAGTAAATAGTTCCTCATATAGAAAAAGAGAACAATTCAATATTTTGAAACTTTTTGGCTACTAACACAAAGCTTTTTGGCTAATTTGCCTTTTAGAAAAATAAATAAATGTTGGATCAGAAAAAGTACAGTATAAGTAAATCTACAAATATATCATGAATTAAAATTTTGTTTACGTTTCTGTAAAAAAAACAGCAGAATAATATTCAAAATATTCATAAATTTAACTTGAAATATTTTGTATATTATCAATAGATTGTAATTATTTTTCACAAAGTGGACAATCAAATAATAATTTTTTCAGTCAGTATTTGTTTGAGAATGACTCATTTTTGCACCTCTGGCGCCACCTGGTTATCGAATATCAATTATTGATTATCGATAAGGAGGACGCACCACGTACTTCCTGGAGGGTAAGTATGCACTCATGAATAATATTCACTATGATTCATTCTCCACTATCAGCGGTCTTCGAGCTCAAAAACTGGCAGCAAGGCGTGTTAATGTGCCGCTGCCAACGGGATCGATTTAGAGCTCTGAACGGGGCAAGCTATCAAGTCTTGATCTGCCAGACTTCGCAAGCGATCTGTCGGATTGACCATATTTTCGCGATATGTTCGTTATATATACGTTGATTAGATATACGTTCGTTAGATACACACCTCACAGTCATGAAAACATTGAAATCTCTTAACGCAACGGAGAACATGTGGGATTATATTGTAGTCCACCATGTTTTCAGATCATTCGATAGGATGACCAGTGATTTGTGGGAGAGTACTCTGGGTTTTTAGACGACTTACTTTTGGTTTGCACAACTGGAGGTCTTTATGTCCACCAGGTCAAGGGTGATGCGCCGACTTCAATCCAACGAAATGTAATGGCATCAAACGAAAAGTGAAAATCGTCTGTGATCCCGGGGCCTTCTGGCACTCCTTGTTCTACTCCTAGGAAGAGGGTTTTCATGGAATCCCAAGAGGCTGCGGCGGATGACGAAACACCAACTTATCACTGTTACTACTGTACAGGTAGTCACTTCAAATTAAGTTGTCCCAAATTCAGAGACTTAGAACCGGATGGTCGAACGACCATCGTGTTCAGTAAGAGTCTCTGTTTGAACTGTTTGAGACACTATCCAGCTCGTATATGCCGGTGCAGTATAAAGTACAAGAAATGCTCACACCGGCATCACACGATGTTACATGTGGCTCGAGAAAGCAGTTCACACAGGGATAAGTAAGACAGTATGCAGTAATCGATAATCAGAAGCATTCACACACAGCGGCATACTCACTTGGATCAACTTTGTTGGTGACAGCAGTCGCCTGGGTTGAATCCATGTTTATTAATCAACAGGTTCGCATACTCATAGATACGGGATCTGAGCTTTTCTTCACTACAGATCATCTTGCTCGAAAGCGCAGACTCCCAACTCAACACGTATTTATACTTATCCACGGGATTAGTGGATCGCAGACTAACTCAACTAAGGGGGTAATATCCCTTATTTTAAGATCTTCAAAGGGAAAGTATGTGATCACCATTCCAGCTCAAATACTAGATACACTGACGTTCACTTTACCATC
Organism: Platyscapa corneri; assembly: GCA_018907185.1. Lineage (NCBI taxonomy): Eukaryota > Metazoa > Arthropoda > Insecta > Hymenoptera > Agaonidae > Platyscapa > Platyscapa corneri. The sequence continues at coordinate 311,944 of JACCHW010000058.1, read as the reverse complement.
ATTCTTAGCATCATCTCGGGGTTGGCCTCACATCAAGAAATTAGAATTGGCCAATCCTGAGTTTCTAACTCCAAGAAGATTGGATGTCATGTTGGGAGTAGTTGCGTATGAGAAAATAATCGAGCAAAATATTATCGAAAACTCTCCAAACATGTCCATCGCACAAAAAACAATTTTTGGCTGGATCATATTGGGTCCAGTCGTAAACCAAGTACAGACATCGAACGTTGTAAACCGTGCATGTTAGTGACAGTATGGATACCCCTTGGAATCATTACTGAAAAGATTTTGGGATTAGAAAGTGGTCGCGTCAGATAATTCATAGTAATACTCACCGGACGAGTTAGAGTGCGAAGAACACTTCAACTCAACTCATACACGAGACCCTTCAGGAAAATACACCATCTGGATTCCTTTAAAGGCCTCTGGTAGTAACCTGGGAAATTCACTTAAAATAGCGCAAAGATGTCTGCAACATTTAATCAAGAAATTATCAAAGGATGAAAACTTCAACCCCGAATACAAGGCATTCATGACAGAATACGAGGAACTCAATCACATGAGGAATGTGCCTGTAAATTCTCAAAATTATCATTCCTTCTGTCTACTTCACCATGGTGTGAGAAAAGTGGACGGTGCGAACTCAAAGTTGAGAGCAGTATTCAATAATTTATGTAAAACATCATTGGGAAAACTCTCTCAATGACATTATGGATACCAGACCAAACTTACGCCTGGAATTTGTGATGTGCTCATCTGGATAAGGCAATTCAAGCACCTTTTTGCCACAGATATCACAACGATGTATCGACATAGAAGTTTATAAGGTTGATTGGGATCTTCAGCACATATTGTGAATTGATCACAACAGAAAGGAAGTACCATACCAGCTCACAACCGTTACATACGGTATAAGAGCTGCCCCATTCTTGGCAGTAAGAACCTTACTGCAGCTCATCGTCAACGAAGAGGATAATTTCCCACTTACCGCACCTTTCATTAAATACGGCAGGTACCTCGACGACATTTTTGGAGGGACAGACACTCCAGATCACCTTATGGAAATTGCTTTGCAACTAAAAAATCTTTGCTTGGTGGGCAGTTTTCCATTGGCAAATGGCACTCAACTCATGAAGACGTGATCAATGCTATCAATTCCAGTATATATCCAGAAAATTAACATGTTTTATTCGATGACTGCGAAATAAAGATATTGCAACTCAGCTAGCATCCTCGTGAGGATATGTTCTCATTCATATCAAAACGCTCATCTACTCAAGACAAATTCACCAAACGACTAATCTTATCTGAAGTGGCTCAGATATATGATCCATTGAGATTTGCATAACCTGTAGTGATTAAAGCCAAAATATTTATGCAGGTGTTATGGCTGCATAAATTACACTGGAATGACGCATTATCATCCCAGCTTTGCAATAGATGGCTGTTCATCAGAGAAGAACTCACACATTTCGTTAAAATAGCGATACCTAGGTGGTATAACTCAACAAGCTCATAAAAACTGCAATTGCATGGCTTCTTTGATGCTTCACAATTACCAATGGCAGCAGTCATCACTCATATGATCAAAGACTAAAGTAGCTCCTCTCAAGCGGCTAACCATCCCGAGGTTAAATCTCACTGCAGCGCTGCTTTTAGCAAAACTCACCGCTCATATCAAAGCCACATTAAGAATGGAAATAGAATCGACTCACCTGTGGACGAACTGAAGAGTTACACTCACGTGGTTCACGATGCATGCATCACACTGGAAGGATTACTTCAGGAACAACGTATCACAAATATAGGAATTAACATCAAGTGCACATTGGTGATATGTTCCTGGCACTTCCAATCCACCTGACTGTGCATCAAGGGGAATCTTAACTCTTCAACTCCATGGACACAATCTATGGTGGTCAGGACCACCATGGATTGAATCACCATCTTCTTGTTCACTTAACCAACGTTGGATTACAAGCAAATCATTCCTTAAGATCGTCTAAATGTTAGTTTATACGCAGCTGCAACATCATCAAACTGCCATTGGAAACTAATATCAAAGTACTGAACTCTCAATAAGTTATTGAAAGTCACAACTATGTGTACCAGATTCCTCGCTTTTTTTAAAAGGCAAACTGGTGCCAGAGTCCTTTGAGAAGGCTAGAATCTTTTGGATTCTAGCTACTCAAAGTGCTCATTTCTCACAAGAATTCAAAAGTCTAAAATCCCACTCAAATATTCCTTCGACAAGTGCATTCAGCACATTGACTGCATTTGTCGAAACTCAGGGAATAATCAGAGTGAGAGGTAGACTCGATCGATCTGATCTGGCTTATGAGATTAAGCACCCTGCAATATTGCCAAGGAATACTCACCTTTCAGTTCTAATCATCGCTGAAAATCATCTGAAAATTTTACACGCAGGTACTCATATTTATTATACATTATACTGATACATATCCATCAGAAGTATTAGATCATCGGCGGTAGGGCTCGTGTGAAGACTCATATTCTACGCTGTTGTGTGTGCTCATCAGAGAGGGATACGCGTCCACCAATTGATGCGTAAACTACCTCTTTGTCGGATTACACCTTCACGGCCCTTTATGAACACAGAAGTCGGATTGAGCCGGACCACTCACCCTCAAAACTTGGAGAGGACAAGGTGCAAAAACATACAAGGTATGGATCTATGCCTTTGTGACTTTATTAACATCTGCAGTGCATCTCGAAACGGTCAGTGATTATTCAAGTGACGGATTCATCGCGGCCTACCGTAGATTTTCTGCACGTCGAGGAATTGCAACCACATTGTACTCTGATTACAGTATAATATTTCTCGATGAAGACTCAGCTATTAAGGAACTTCTCAATCAGGGAACTCTAAAACATAAAGAACTTATCAACTGCTGCTAAAAGACGGAACAGGTTAGAAATTCAATCCACCTGGAGCACCCCATATGGAAGGAAAGTGGCAACCGGTGGTCAAATCTATCAAATACCATCTTAGGCGGACTATCAGGGAACTCTACTCACATGGGAAGAGGTCGCGACATTGTTGACACAAGTCGAAGCTGTGCTTAACTCACGACCTATGGAACCATTGAGTTAGGCGAACTCACATCAGCCCACTTCCGGATTGGGGAATCACTCACACACTGCCTGAACCGTCACTAATAGATTTTTCTACCTCAAGATTGTTGAGATGGCGATTCATTCAGCAAAGAACTCAACATTTTTTAACCTGTTGGTTAACTCAATATCTTCAGAATTAGCAGTTCATCTGAACGTGGCATCATGCCAACAACACAATCAAGAAGGGTGCATTGGTTCTCATTACGGATCAGAGGTTTTCACTATGTAAATGGCCTTTGGCTCAGGTGATGAAAGTACACCCGGGCAAGGATGGCCTCGTCCGTGTGGTCACATTGAAAACAACCATAACCACATTGGTCCGACCCATCCACAAGTTCTCATTGCTACCGATACCGGTGAATTCTTAACCATTTATCATCAATGGCATTGCTGATGACGAGCGGAATGTTTGAGAACTCATTTTTGGCACCTCTGGCGCTACCTGGTTATCGAGTATCAATTATTGATTATCGATAAGGAGGATTCACCACGTGGCGATAAAGAGGGCGCTGCTCAACTCGAGCGCGTTGATCGGGCGTCAATAACTAATTGGCGCGGTCGACCCCCCCTCGAATCATTCTCGACAACTTCGCGTTACATATTCAAATTGGTCATCAATCATCTCATTTGATAATGAGTACGACGCGTCTTATGATTGGCTCATCGATGGCCTATCACTAATTAGGCATTAGATCAATTGTAATGACGAGCTCATGCTTGTTACTCATTCATTTTTGTGGCTCTAGAATTGTTGTTTCTTATTATTAATTAGTAATTAGAGTCATTATAGTACATCAACATTTAATTTCACTCATTTAGAATTCGTAAATCAACACATTGTTAAATAATCAGTAATATTTAAATAGAAACAGCAAACTCCCTCACACACAAACACTCATTAATAGGAGTAGTTCAAGCTACCTCATAAAATCATTCGATATACTTGCATCAATATCTTTGTTAAAATCATTCAATATACTTGCGTCAATATCATTGTTAACATAAGTGTAGACGATGCGCATGATTATTTAGAATTGTTTCGTTAAAAATAATTTTACCCTCCGAAGTCGGACCGACGGGTAGGTAAGGGACCTCTAGGCGTGCCGTGGATGTTCGAAGGCCCCCGCAAAGGGTAGGAAGTCGGGCGTCGAAAGGCGTTCGCGGGCGGGGTGAGCCTGGACGTCGTGGGCATCGGTGGCCTCCCGCAGGGAAATTCGGCCGCCACGAACGTGTTTCGGTCCCAATGGAGAGAGAATCGGGAGATAGCCACGGGAACCAGGAACCACTCGTATAATCCCGCTCGATACGAGAGAAATATAAGGGCCTTTTTTCCCCTGCCGACTCCGCGGGGGTTTTTTTTCGTCCGCCAGGCCCGGCGCGACGAAAACACATGTAACGAGCGGGGCCGTTTCGATACGAGAACGCGCAAGAAAGTCAAGCCCGGGCGCGACTGAACATCTGCGCGTAGGTTAAATACTTAACAAATGTACAGCGTTTAGAATATAAAATTAAGTTGTAAAAAATTCGGAAATGCGAAGGCAATGTACGTGCTTAAGCGGAAAAGGCGAGGATAAATAAATATTGCCTATTGTAAATATGATTAGCGGCGGGCGTGCAAATATTGTTAACTACCCGAAACTTAAGAATGCGTCGGATTAACTAATAAAGATTGCAAGCTGTAAAGGACGGCAGCGGCCGTCTGGTAATGGCGAAAGTTTTAAATACGGGACGTGCGAAAAGGCGGGTACTGTCTGTCTCAATCCTCGCACCGACACCTATCGTGTATATTAGAATAAAATTATTCGGAGTTTACAAAGTCTTATTATTATTAAAAACTTCCCTTTACTCCCCGAAAAAGAATGGTTACGCGACGCGATCGGTAACAATAAGTTTATTATAATTACATATTAAGTGCGTAGTGAATAAGTGTTTGCTTTTAAATACGTAGAATTTAAGATAGATTTCTAAGTGCGATAGTTGTTAAGTATTAAATAATATAATTTTGAATTATTCATCACTGAAATATGTGCGTTTTTTTATCAAACCTTCACCAATAGATTTCTCATTTAAAGAGTGCTCAAACAGTATTACTCCGTACTCTTATTACTGCAGCAGCTAATACAGTAAAAATTAACAATCGGAATATTTGATAGAAATATCGGTAAACCTCATGCGTATAGCAATAATAAAAAGAGTAACGTTCCGAGAAGAGTTCTAACAGAACTGACGACTAGAAATAATATTCGTAAAAATAATAAGAGTTTGTTGTATTATAAATAAAACTATTTTTTATGTTATTATTATTCATAGAGAAAATCTAAAAACAAAAAGTAAGATAGGAAACAAGAGAAAAATACGTCTAATTTCTGACTTGCAAACGAACAGCACGCGCATAATTATAACAGAATAAAACACAAGTGTATAAAGGTAATATAAATTTTATTATTTCTCTTCATCCTACCCGCTCTTCTAAAAACTTCCTGACTTTTATTTTTTATAATACAAAAACTAAATGACTAATAATGTATATTGAAATGAGTTATTCAAAGTTTCAAAATTGCAGGTAATTAAATAAAATAAAAACTGAAAGTTAATAGGTAACAGATGTTTAGTTGTTAAAATTTGGATAATATTAAAACTTACAATGCCGAGTACAAAATATTAAAATAAAATATTTCGCTCAAATTTCATAAAATGGTAAACAAATTTTTTATAAATTTACTATTTAAATAAGTATACTATTAAAATTTTATTTTTTATCTTATTTGACAGGTACTTTAATAACATTTGTTTTTAAAATAAAAGTATTTTGTATGTTTTATAAAAATTGATAATTTTTATGAAATATTGAAAAATATTTTTTCAAAAGATTCTCATAAGATTTTAATTAAGATATATATTTTTTGTTTAATACGTAACTGTAAAACATTAATAATTTCTACTTCAATAAATTAACTATAAAAAAAAATTATTGTTCGTTATAAATTTTTTAGCCAAATAATCTAATGTTCTTAATTTCAAATGAAAATTTGTTGAACAAAATGTTATAGAATTTTATTTTCTTAATAATAAAGCATATTATATATTTCAAATAAAACCAATGTACTGTTCCATAATTTATTTTTTATTATAGAATAAAATTTCAACATAATGCAAAAAATTTAATGGATATAATCAAAAGAACGTTAAAAATCTCCAACATTTTGGAAATTGATAAATAAAGAAGTATTTAATACTAGTTGAATATGTTATTTATTTTAAACAACTAAATAAAAGTTTCAAAAAATATACATTTCGTTTATTCATACATAATTCAGGTTTATTAAAAATTAAACAAGTGATTTAGAGACAGTAACTTACCAGCAACTCTAGTTGGCATTCCTGTGAAATTGATGCTTGTCATTGGCTTTGCTTCAACACCTGTATATCCACAATTTGCGCGAGGACAGCTATCACATTTTAACTGAGATGAACACAGATTTCTGTATTGGGGTCGGGAAGGCGGAAGCTTACCAAAAATGACTATACCTTTACTCTCTGCCGTCTTGTCCGTTATATCTACCAAAAGGAAATTTTATGATTCTCTTATAACCAATTGATTAAATTTCATAAAAATAAGATTGCCAGCAATAGAAATTCTCTGTTTTTAAAAATAACAAAATATTTCAATGTACATTTATAGGGTTGTTATGACTTTCGAAAATATTTTCTAAAAAATTTTTTAAATTTTCTTTTCTAAAATATCTAAAGAATTTATAAAATATTTTTGAAAAATTCGAAAAAAATCTTAAAAAAAACTTGATTTTTATAATTTAAGTTTGTACGAATTTTAGAAATTTAATAATAATAAAAGTATTGAATCATCTAGAATTTTTTATATTTAGTTATATTGATATGATATTCAATATTAAAATTTTTATATATAACTATATAAAAATTTTCAATAAAGTAGTATATATGTATATATATTTATTATACATATATATGATCATAAAAAATTCAATTCCTTCAATAAGGTTATCTAAAAAAGTTTTTTACAAAGTATTATTTTAATAATAAGTATTAATATACTAAATATTTACTAAAAAACTCTTAATAAATAATAAAATTTTTGTATTATACTCTATAAACGTAATTAAAATACAATTTTTAATTTATAAATTCTAATATATATTAGAATTTATAAAATAGAACTGCATAATATCATTTCTCTAAGTTCGATTTATAGAAAAAAAATTCATAACATATTAATTTTAGAGCAATTCCTACTCAATTAATATTAACAAAAGCATTACTGAAAAAATATGATGTACTTATTCAAAATCACTCAAGGAATTATCATAGATGTATATTATAATTTACAATTTAATGAAACAAAAATAATTCAGATTCTTATAAATTATTTAAACTTCTTTTATCTACTCTTTTTATAATGTCTATAGATTCTTGCTTACCTTTAACTGTTATTACTCCTTTTGTAATATTTATCGTATTTCTGGCTACGCAGTAGTATGATCCAAAATCAAATGAATTTATTTTACTAATTTTAAGTTTCATCCGGAACTGAAAAATCAAATTAGATAATTGAATGTAAGTTACAGTTAACAAATCTTTTATAAAAATTTTTTAAATAATTAATCATTCGACATTTATTTATATTTATTGACAAATAATATATTATAAACTTTTAACAAATATAAAAAAACTTAAATTCATTAAAAAATTATAAAAAATTTTAGTGGATTTATTTAAAAAGTTATTATTAACTTTGTTCTTGAATTGAAAAACACCTAAAAAATATATTTAGAAACTTTATTTCTCATATTGCAAACATTTTTTTTAATAAAAATTGAATTATAATTCATTGAAAAATAAACTGTTCTTTATAAAATAAAATCTGATAAATTTAAATACTAAAAATATTTTCGTAAAGAAATTAAAAATATCGAGAATATTAACTTTATTATTTTATGGATATCTTAATTAAAAAATGCCTGGTTTTAAATAAAATAGTTCGAAATAATAAATTTAATTTGCTTTATTTATTTTAAAATAAATTCTTAATGCATTATTTAGTAAATATCGTAATAATCTAAAATATCTTAAAATATTTTAAATTATCTACCAGAATTTTATGCAATTCTGGTAAACTATTGAATTTAGTTAATCAAATAATTTTTGATTACTTGGAAAATTTCGAAAAAGGATCTTAATTATATGAAGATATGTTGTAAATCTTGAAATTTCTCTATTTTTAAATTTCGCTTTTAATTGTAGTAAAAAAACTTTATCTTCGAAAATTAAAAATCCGATTATTAGCTTATTTATATAAAAAATGATGTATAACAATATGAATTAATAATTGAAATTGTGACAATATACCAAGGTAACTAACTCTTTTGAGGTCCATTTCGAGAAACGGTTTTTTATCTTTACTTTTACTTTGTAAGTAACATAATTATGAACAAGTTAAATACTGGTAATTTTCTTTAAAAACGTGACCAATTATAAATTGCCCCATTTGTATTTAAATAAATATTTTTATATATTTTAATCAATTATATTATTAGATATTAAAATAAAATTAAAATAATAAAATTCAAAATTTTTAATTTTAATAATTATTTAACAACTACGAAAGTTACATCAAAAACGCTAATTAAATTTTAGAATATTTTAATGTGCACGTATAAATTATTATTTCTACTAGAATTTTAAAAAAATTTTTAATTTTTTGCAATATTAATCTTTATCTGAATATTTAGGATATGTATTAAATATCAATATTAGTCTACCTCACATAAAGATCCTATTAAACTTTGATTTTATCAAAAATCTAGCTTTATATTTAGAGTTTTATTTTTCTCAAACATATTTTTTTTATAAAGAAGAAGTATAAAAACATTTAAAATTACTGATATTCCATACAAATCAAGTAATTTTCTAAAACAATAGGCATTTTTACTATTTATAATAAGAAAGAATGCTAAAAATCAAATTATTAATTAAATCAAAATGAATTTAGATAAAATTTTGAAACACAAGTTATTTATATCAATACTTATACATACAAATTAAGTGCAACGCGAAAGATGGATGTTTATTTTTGAATAACAGGGATTGCATTCGCATTTCATATATATTTTTTAAACTATACCTTGTAATCTCTTCTATACTCTTCCTCCTGAAACCTATATTTCTCCGGCTTACTATCAAGTCTACCGTCCTTATTTTCCCAATGTAACTCTGGTTTAGGGTAAGCTTCGACTTCACAATCAAGTACAATATTCCCATGATTGCGAGCTCGTACTACTGGCACACGAACTCGTATTAACGGTTCGACTGAAAAAAAACAAGCGTCAACATGAAATATTAATATGACACTTCATTTACCCAAAATACGAACAAAATACTTATAAGAATAATGACGGTGTGATAATTCTATCATATCTATTATAATTCGAGTAATACATAATTCAATAATAATTATTGAAACATTGTCTGAAGTAATATAATAAAAAACCAATAACTTCTAAAATAATATATATCATATTAAAAAATATATAATTATAAATAATAATATAAATTATATAAAAGATATGTAATGTATATTAGTATATTATACGTATTATACTACATTAATAAGATATGTGAGTTAGGTGAGTGTAAATAAACAGGCGAATATATAGTTTATTGAATTACTACAGAAATGCAATGCTGACTACCGACTGAGTAGTTGGCCGTCGGGCGTGCTTATATACAGCAAAGTAACAAAAGAAAAGTTTTAATTACTGTAACAGTGTGTTGTTTATGAGCGATATTGCACGCAAACAACTAGTAATCCCGTGGTCGAAAAATACGCTATTTGTTTCAATTTTTATTGATTTGGTACGGCCTATTGTCCGAGCGTCGAATAAGCGCATCAGTGCAGTAAGAACAGTGGTACGGCTCACGCGACGCCGTCGTGCCTCTGCCCACGGCGACGGTACAGCAATATGATACGTTCGTATACGTTACAAACAAGATAATATAAATATAAATTGTATTGTTTTTCGGCTCGAAATACCGTAATATTACTGTTAGCGCGCCATAAACGCATCTTATTTTTAGCGTATTTACAGCGTAAGTACCGCTACAGATATAAAGTCCAGTCTTTAATTTTTTTTAACAACTAAAATTCTTCTAATAAACTTCTGATAAAAATCATTATTTTGAATTATAATTTGAATTAAAAATTCACATCTATTGTAACACAAATTGTTTTTTAAACACCTGCGAATAAACAAAGTTGTCTTTTATTAAAAAATAATACTGAAAAAAATTCTTAATGCAATTAAAAACACATTATTTTAAAAGTTTTATTTAATAATTTATATTTCAAAATGTAAGACTTTCCTCATAATGTTAAAATATATTCGAAATTATTTGGTTTTATGGTTTTAATTATTATAATCATGATTATTAAGTTATAATAAATAAAAAAGTATTTCTTTTAGTACGACTGTGAAATAAATAGGATATCTATGAATATTCATATATTCATGTATTATTAAATATAGATTTTATTAATGAAGAAAGTTAAGAAAAAATTGCTATTATACATTTTCATTTCAATATTATCGGGTTGACTATTTATGAATATTAAAATCACTTATTTAATATTTCAAAAGAAAAGGTTTTCCGTTAAAATATAAATTTTTTTAGAAATATTCATATATTTTATTATTAATAATATATATATTATATATGTTATTATCTTCACTTATTATATATATTCTACAGATATATGTAATATAATGCGTATAATATAATTCAATGATATATTAAATATAATTAATGTAATATGATGATATAATAGAACTTATATCTTAATCCGAACTATTTTTACAAAATTAAAGGTTTTAAATAAAAATTTAATCTATATTAATATCAAAGAAAAATGTTTATTAAATATTTCTTTTACAATCTAAAAAAGAATATATTTAAAAGTTCTATCTATAGAATAACTGAAAAAGGTTGATATTAAAACACCGTAAATATACAAATTCAATATAATTAAAAGAGCTGTAATGTTATTTTGTGCAGTATGAAAATAAACATAAATTTAAATTCGATCCTCGTTCAAATTTGTATTCTTATACAGGTTTTTACATCTATTATTTATATATTTGAAAATATCCGCGATACAATCTGGAATAATTTTATATTAATAATGAGATACTACAAAATCTTTTATTTTTTCTTAACTAATTATGAAATAAATATTAATATTTATTAAGAGATTATTAATTTAGTATTTGACAAAAAGAAAAAAAATATTTGTTTCTATTTCATAACACAGTATTTATCATCAGTTTCAAAATTTATGCATAAAGAATACCTTTAAATATATGTATGCAAAATTCATGTTGGGCATTAAAATGTGAAAAATATATTACTTTTAACAATAATTACATACTTTTCATTAAAATATTAGATAAAAGTATTAAGTTACTTAAGTAATTTAAAATATAGTTCTCTAAAACATTGTTATATTAATGACTATCCAAACGTATTGATTTTGTTCTTTCAGAATTTTAAAGTAATATATTTTACTTCGTATAAGGGACCAAACAGGATAGAACATCCAACGTGTCAGATGTAAAGGCACATATCTGGCATCCTGGCCATTGTACTTTACTCTGAAAGCTTGAAAGCTGTAAAAGAGTGCAATGTCTCCTCGATGTCGATGAGCTGTCACCACAATAGCCTATTGTCAGCTGAAGCGCAGAACCCGCAAGTGACAAGTAACCATAAATTGACGAGAAGAAAAATGATAACGTAAATAACTGGACCTAAATATTGAGCCGTTAAATAGAGTTTTTTAATAAACATTACAATTTTTTTGTATCCAGTTACTGAATTTTATTTTTTAGATTCAGAATAAAAATTAGAATGTAAATTTAATTTTTATATTTAATAATAATTTTTAATAACGTTTAAAGTTATAATAGCACGAAATAAAATTCTTTCCTATACGTAGAAAACTTTAATTCATTATAGTATAATTGAAAGAAATAGTATCTGGTATTTGAATAAATTTGTGCACGTACGTGTACGTCTGCATACATGTTTTGATTTAAAAAGTAAAAGAAAAATTTGAAGAATTAAAAATAAATAAAGTTAAATATGGATTATAGTCAATTTACGAGATGAATTGATTAAAATAAATAGGGACAAATATTTCCTAAGAATAATGCCTATCTATAGCCTATGCGTCACCGGATACATTGTATTTAGTAATATACTATGTTATCAAAATGAAAATTTAGATTTAAGAGTTCATCTGTTACTGCATTGTGTACGATTAGATAAATAAGCTTTTAAAGAGATCGAATAAAATTGTAACTATAAAATTTGAAAATCGAAAACAATAAATTTATAATTGAAAATTAGCTATTTTAATTTTTTCTTTATTCTAAATAATAACATTTATAAGATGCTAATACATAGTTCAGAATTTATAAATAGTAAATATTATTTTAAAATTCATAATATTCTGAAAAATATATAAATTAATTTTCAATTATGAATTATATATTGCATTTATGTTATAATCTTTACAATGAAGTTTTTTTATATGCTTATAAAATTGGGATAGTTTTAACAATTTATACATAATGATTTATTCACGAATAACGTCCAAAAACAATATATTAATTAAATAATACGAAATATCAAAAAAACTTTAACATAAAATAAAGATGAATAAATTATAATAGTATTTATTAAAATTATTAAAATTATACTGTGGCGTATATGTGAAGAAAATATGTGCCGTATACAGGCGATGGGCCCGATCATTTTTTGCCGCGCGCCGAAGTTTATGACAACTCGGCCCACCCCGAACTGCAAAAGAGATCGGGTGTCCCGTACACGCAAGTGTCAACGGACATAGGCCCTTAGTCTTAGTTTTAGTTTTACTTAGAGTATAAGTAAATATTAATATTAGGCAATAAACGGAAAAGCGAAAAGGGCTTCGTGCCCGACGTCGACGCACTAAAGGTAGTCGGATTTGTGCAAACGAGTCTATTGCCCGCGCCGCTTAATGTATCTATATATCTATAATCCGTTGTGATATATATCCTATAGCTATATCTCATATATATATAATTTGTTGTACGAATAATTAAATAAATAATTAACGTAAATTTCAGTATTAATTAATTCTACCTTTCTCACAACAATACTTAATGAAAAATTATTTAAATTACTTTTAATTGAAAAAACTCACATTTTACATTTAGTTTATATCGTTTACTAGAACTAGGAGGAATGCCATTGTCTGCGGTACAGGTGTAATTTCCCATGTCTTCTCTGTGTACAGACGACAAATTCAAAGAACTCCCATAAATTGCTGATGCTAAAATAAATGAATAAAGAAACTTGTCAATAATTTTTAAATTAATTTGTTTATTATAGTTCATATATTCATAGTATTTGCCTCTTTTACTCCAAAAAAGTATATAATAAATGATAACTAACTTAACTAACATTTGTTATGGTAATTAAAAAAAAATTACGCACAGTTAGACTACACGACATATAACGAAGGCTTTATAATCGTGATTTTGTTAAATATTGATTTAAAGACATAATCAATTAAGTATATAAACTTGTATATTATATATATATATATATATATATATATATATATATATATACATATAATATTAAAATAACAAAAATGTATTAATACAAAGTTTCAATTTAAATATCCGAATATAACACTGGGTTTGTTTTATAGAAAACGTTTAAAAATCTATTCTTAAACATGTAAAGTGAATAAAGTTTGACTAATACTAGTGAACTATGAAAAGTTAATTTACATACAACGATTTTTAGTTCAAACGGTTTATTCTTTTGCGTTTTTACCCCTTTCATGCCATAAGCTATTTTGTGATACATATTTGCTATACGTTCTATTATTTAAATGAAACTCTTCGGATATTCCATAATTGCAACGCTTTACTACAGATTATTGTAATATTAATCTTGACCTTGAGTAATTCGTAATTCTTGCACCATTCTCATCTGTTTTTTAATTTTCTAGGATTATTTTTATAAAAATTTTAATTTTTTTAGTACTTACAACTGATGAAGACTAGATTATTATAACCAATAAGATTCGATGAAAATTAAGTCTACTAATTATAGATATTGATGTCGAACATCTTTTGAAGAATCAAATAACTTTAAAAACAATATTATAACACATTAACAGAAAATACAATTTGAGCATATTATTTTACCACTTTATAAGATACATTTAGAATAATCCGTACTCTGTTAAAATATGTGTATTACGATGTGTTATAATCTGACAATATTCTGAACGTTCTATGTTTTCGATTCATTGGTCAACTAAATCATTCATAGTCCTCGAGAGTCAGTTATTTATCTGTGATCTCGAATCTACATGGCTCGGTCAATGGGTACTAATACTTGTATATGTTATTATGTATCTTGCAATCAGGATTAGCGTGAATTCTGAAGCCGCCCAGTAAGATTACACGACATTGAAGATGATTTTATAATCGTGCTTTTGTTAAACATTATTACGGCGTATTTTTGATATATTTTACACCACCGAATATTAGCTTATGTAATTTAGTAATACGCACAAAACTATCTTCGCGTGTAAAATTGTGGCTTTATTATTTGGCTATCCCTTTACGTGAGTAGCTGTCACCTACACTATCTTATTTTCTGCTTTTACTAATTATTTAAAAAAAAATAAATGTCAACTTTAGTGGTGTCATATGTTATACAATTATGTTTCCCTTGTACAGAAATAATGTCCTTCACTTGCATCTCACATAGAAAACTAATACGCTTGGTTAAGAACACAAATTCACTTGTTCTATTTGTTGTACTTCGTAAATCATCAATTTTTTACAAAGTTTAAGATAAATATTCTCCAATACCTTTTAAAATGCAGCATAATAATACAAAAGTTTGATATAAGATCATGCTTATTTTAATTACTCACTAATTTTATCACAATAAAACTTTTTAATTAAGTTCAATTTCTGTATTTCAATAAGTTTTTAAATATACTAGCATTGATTAGATCCTGAATTTCTATTTGTCTCTTTATAAAAATCTTATTTTCTTTTATTTAATATTCATACATATTTTAACGTTTATTTTTTCACCAATCATTGCAGCTAATAAAATACTAATTGAATATGAATAATTGTTAACGGAACCGTATTTAAAACATAATTGCATAAAGTTGTAAGTGTTAATATAATTTTATTATATAAACTAATCTTGTACTTCTTTCTAATTCAAATGTTTAGAATATGTAAAAATTTATAAAGAAATTTTATTAAACAAAACTTATTTATTAGAAAAGTAATTTAATTAAATTTTGTTTAATTTCAAAGTAAGGAATATTTTTAATTCAGAGTATAATTAAGCAATTCAACTTTTTCAACTATTATATTAATTTTCGTTATTAGAGACATTTGCTATCTCTTTTATAAAACAAAAATTTGCAGGTTTTAGTCCTAGTATTTAATCATTTTCTAAATTTAAATTAAAAAGCTTTTAAGATATATATTGTATGCAGAAGATGAATAATTGTAAAAATAAACTGCTACTATCCTCTTAAATTGTATATGAATTTCTAATATAATTAACTAATACATTTTTGACAAACTAAATGTTTTACAGCATTAAATAGATAATTTCAAATTTATATTTTACACTTATTAATGTAGCATACATTTTTGTAATAAAATTTTCTTAATAAAATTAAGTTTTTTAAATATTCTAATTCCATATTTTGGGAACTTATGTAGTCATCATCATCGTCTTCGTTCAAGGTTTGTTTATCCTTAATGTCATAATCTATAACAAAATTTTACTCACTATAACGTTTCATATATTCAAAACGTGAAAAATATATACCTTACCATTTCTCTGGCACTTGTTTATCTGATTATAATACTTATTTGTTAATATGATTAAATATAAAAAGTAACTAATAACATTGTACTTCAGAGTAGAAATTATGCATGGAGGTGTTGATAATTTGAATTGAACTTTTGATGTATCAAAGAAAAAAATAGAATATTAAGACATGAAAATAATATTGGCATGATCAAATATATTTTTAATTTTTTTTTATTTCATATCTATGTCTACGTTTAGAAATGTATATTTTGTGAAATATTTTACAAGGATTATTATTAATTTCTATTGATACGTTTTATATATTATTATAGAATTGACGAAACTATTATTGTATGACTTATGTATATACCGCAAATAAAATGATAAAATTATTAATTGTTTGACAATAATTATCGTAAAAAAATCTAATTAAATGTTTTTCATTTGTATATTACGCTAATTTCACAAATAATTGTTGCATATTATGGAAAAATTTTGTAATTTTATATGGTAGAATAAATTTTAAATATTTTAAATTAAATGTTAAAACACACTTTCTTATAGACGAAATGACGCCTTCCGTTTCAGATGAAGTTATAATATTATAAAACAAAAAATATTATATTTCACATAATAAATATTTGTGTAGTAGTGACTATAAGTATTCCGCGGAAAACAAAAACGTTAAATGGTGTGATGCATGGGTCGAATAGTTAAAACTGTTGCTTGTAATACAAGTGTTCGGCATAAAGTAAAGCTATACGGTTAGAATGCCCTTTTACTAAATACTTCTCAATTGCATCATTTTTACATTGTTGCGTAAATATATATTCAACAACAAAAAATGATGTATATAATGGTTAAATTCAATAGGATTAGCTAAGTAAATTAATAATATGTTAGATTTCTTATACTAATTAAACAATATTTTAGACCGTTTAATTAAAGAGTGCTTTAAAAGCCTTTTTACTCGAGTAAAATATCGGTTAGCTCCATGTGCTTTTAATTTTTTTTGATTAATTTATCTGATAGTAATTAGAAAACTGTGAGTTTCTAACGCCTCTTTTTCAGCTTAGTCTCAATAATTTATTTATTAAAAAATGTAGATAATTCTGTTAATATTTATGAAAAATGTATTTAAACTTTAATTTTAATATACACTGTACTTATATCCATATGTATACTTTTTTTAAAAACAAGAATGTTCTTAATCAAAAAATAAGAAAAATTTCACTAATTAATATTCTGAAAGTATAATAATATTTATTTAACGAAATGTAAGTTATATCTTATAAATATTAAAGAGCACTGAATTTAAATATTTCATTCATTTTCCATCTTGGGCAATTAAAAAGCAGTTATTTTTAGTTAATTAGCTGTGCATTTATAAGACCTGTTTACTCAAATATATAATAATATCTATTAATGATCATTATAAACTAATATATAATTTATATAAACCTCAATATCACGATATTTTAATAAAAAAATATTTTAAACAGAATTAAAGATCTAATTTTATTAATATATACTTTATTTAATATAGAGAGCTTAAAACATATGTAAAATGATTGTATTATTGTAATATATTCTCAAATTAAAAATTAAAAATAAAGCTAATAAAAAGAAACTTTAATCGTTCAAGTAATAGTATATTATAAATGTAATAGGAAATTATAAAAATTACTCATACACTCTTTTGATACTTAATTAAATTCAATAAAGTAAATAAATATCTATAACATTCTTTTATTAATTAGATTTTAATTTAAATACGTACCACATCACTCTTGTAGGTGTTCATTTTATTTTCTTCAGGAGTATTTATTTTACAGAAAATATGATGCATATATATATATATTGATATAAAAAGTAATGAGCGATATAAAGAGTAGGGAAGATATAGTATATAGACTAAACATAACATAAATATATACATATATAAATAACATAACTACAAAAGTATATTATAGTATAGAGATATATAGGTGATATATATATTAAAAAACGAAAATTGGGGGGGTTTTTTACTTATATAATAAACTATGTCGTTTTATTTTAATTTTCCTAGTGCTTGCTTATCACATGTTTTGCAGCTGCCCTGTACGTAACCGTCCTTATTAAGCCGGGGCAGCTCTCTGTCTCTCTTTCTCCTTCCATCCCACTATTTATCTATCGCTCTCTCAGAAATTCTCTCTGTTTATCTTATATTATATATATTTATCCCTCTTCCATCTTCTCTTTCTTTACGGTATGTTGAACTTTACGCACATGTATCCCTTTCTAACCCACTAAACAACTATTAACCTGATTGAAGCCTGTAGATACTGTCAACCGACGAAAAATATCACCACAACCTCATCCAATCATGGTGTTATAATTAAAGTCACGAAGTAAAGGTGCTTATGTTTTCTTTCTCCAATTTTATTTCATGCCGATGAATCTCAATTTGAACTTTCTTTTTTAACACTTTCATATTTTCTCATTTAAAATTAAAAAACACGTTTCAACTACACTACCTGCTGTTTATAAAATTACAATTAGATTTTATTAAAAATTGAAGTTTTTTTATATTTAGTGTCCATTTCTTAATCTTATAGTTTAATGTCGAATAAGAAAGCTTTCAAAAATTTGAAAAATAGTTTAAAGAAGTATTAATAAAGAGATATCTTTTAATTATAACAAAAAATCATATTATATATTATACTGTTTTTCTAACTCTAATATATATTTTTATTTAATGTATGCACAAAAATAATAAATAACAAACAATTAAAAGTATGTTATAAGAAGTAACGGAATATAAATTACTATAAATATTAACAAATATTTTTTTAAAACAGAACTTTTCCAGATAAAACTTTCATAATTAAGATTTTTATAGCTTTAAATAAAGTATTGCAATTTCTATTACGTGTAATACCATACCGTAGTTTTATTAAAAATACGGTTTTGTTAAGAAAATTCGCGAAATCAGCGTTATATCTGATAGGTTTTAAAAATTTTTTGAATATAAAATTTGAATGTTATGCCATAAGGCTATAAAAAGAATACTAATATAAATCAATCATACTATTTCTCCTTTTTGTTACTTATTTTAATCGTCAATTTTGTATTTTATAATTAAAAATACACTTCTTTTATAGCAATGTATATATGTAGTTTTAACTGTCACTTCATTTTTTCGAAAAAGTTATATAAGAATATAAAACTAACTCTTTATATTTATTTCTAAACTAAATTTTTATATTAATAAAAGATGAATTTACGGTTTTATTCCTCTACCTACACTTTATTTTAAGATCATATCTCATGACTGTAAAATCTGTTTTAAAAATATAAAATTTTTAATATTCATTTTATACAATTAATTATATTTCCTGTACGTTTAATTATAACAGAAGTATGATAAAATTATGTTTTAAAATTCACATTTTATTAACTGATTATGAAAAATTCATTATTAATTAACTTATTATCATAAAAATAATCTTTCCATTAAAAGATAAATAAATATTGAAAAAAATTAATTACTATTCAATTCGTTCTCTTATTTAATATTATTATTGTTATCTTTCATTCTGAGACCTTTTTATATCGTATGTAATGTACTTTCTTTAAAAATATTATTTAATAAAATTAAGCATTGAATAAAATTTTATTAATTATAAGAAGTATAAAAACTTATTTATTATTATCACGAAGATCTTCAGTATGGTACAAAAGTGTTTTTTAAATCTTTTGATTACGTACATGTTGCTTAAACTAACTACTTTTAAATTTAGAAATTTTTAAATGAATCTTAATATCTCTATTCTTTAGTTATGAAAATTATTATTCTTACTAAAATTCATTTTTAAAATATACATATTGCAAACAATATTTTATAACTAAAAATTACCAAATAAAAAACATTGTTAGGATATAACAAGTTAATTAATAGCGCTATCATTTATAAAAATTTATGTAAAAAATTGTTATAATTTTATAGTCGAATCATATCATCAAAGCGAAATGTCATACCTATAAACATTTTCCAATAATGATTGGCTTATTTTTTTATGTACTCATTATCTCGCGTAAAATTTTAATTCTCTTTTTTATATCGAAAATGAATAAGATAGGTAATTTCAAAGTTAAATCATTTCCAAAAGCGTTTTAAAAGATTTTATTACAAATACATATTATGGGAACTTTATTATGTAGGGTAAAATACTTTTTGTTTTCTTTCATTACTGAAATATCAATAATAATATATTTATAGTTATGAAAATCATATGAAAAAATATTACATTTTATTATAATAATAATTTGTTTACTGCGACTTATAGATTACGGAAACTTTTTTCAAAAATTTAATATTTTCGTTAAGAACTACATTACAAGCATATTTAACAATTTCATTAAATAAATAATCTATTTATATCATACTTATATAAATAATGACTAAGTTATCACAGTGTATGAAATTTTGAATTCAATTCAATTTAAAAATTCTTAAATCGAATGATTAGAATAATCAGCAATAATTAAATAAAATTTAAAAACATAACGAAAAACAGGTTTTTGTAATTACATTTCAACTTAATTGTTTTTTTAAATTAATAAAATTTTTATTTAATTCTAAAAATATTCTAATAATAATAATAATAATAATAGTAAATAATTTAACAAGTTTTAAAAGAAATACTAAACTGCACGATATAATATAATTTTATCTACTTTCTAATATATACTTTATAATATCTGTAATTATAACAATATAAAAATAATCAATATAATTATTAAAAAGTTTTTCTTTTAAAATTTAAAGAGAAAACTATAAAATTATGAAAAAGTTAATATATCTCCAAATAATTGTACTTAAGTTTGTATTTCTAAAAAATTATTAAATCATATTTAGAGGATAATATATATTTTTTACACTTCTATACTTTAAAATACTATAGTTATAGAAAAATAATATCAAATTTTAAAAGGCTGTGAAAATATTTATATAATATATTAAGTTTTATGAAAATATAAAATGCAGAAATATGTTCGTCATAGGATAATAATCTATTTCCAACGTAGTAAAGTGAAAACTAAAAATTATATTTCTATTTATGTCTATAAAAAAATTAAAAGTTATATAAAACGAAATATTATTCAATAAATACTATTTTTATATCTACTATTCAAAATTAGTATAATTAAAATTCTACTAAATCTAAATTTATTCACTAATATAATTTGCATCTTGTATGAAACAAACCGCTTTCAAAATTTATGTAAATCAAAGCTGATATTTTGATAATCTAATAAATTCATAAATTTCAGGTGAACAATGTAAATATTATCAACCCAATCATATATTATGCAAAAATGTAATGCAAAATTTCCATAAATATGTAAAAAAAATCACTAAA
Organism: Platyscapa corneri; assembly: GCA_018907185.1. Lineage (NCBI taxonomy): Eukaryota > Metazoa > Arthropoda > Insecta > Hymenoptera > Agaonidae > Platyscapa > Platyscapa corneri. The sequence continues at coordinate 290,456 of JACCHW010000058.1, read as the reverse complement.
TAACGAATAATTACAGTAAAATTTATCGATTCTTTAGAAATTTATTAAAGTAATAAAAAATAATCACAATGCATATATAGTTAATGACTGAGATCATTTATTGCACTATTTTCATACAGAATTTATTTGAAGTATATTAATTTTTTTGTGAAAAGACTATTTATATATAAATTTCTATTATAATGAACAATACTTTAATTTGTAAAATAAATACTTATATATAAAGTTTACAGTGAAATTCTAAGTAATCCTCACGAAAAGATAGTAATATATCAACAATATATTACAGAATAGATATGTAAGCTTTTTAAAAATGCATACTTAAATGTCTTTATAATAATATATATTTTTATTTTTACTTTGAGTTTTTATTTTAAATTTTCTATAATATTTCTATAAAATCAAAAAAGCTATTATGATAATCTGCTCTCATATTGTAAACAAAACATATCTTTGAATATTTTTCAAATGAAAATGACATTTATTCTAATTTCTGAGTTAAATTTAATTAGAAATTATTAGTTCTTATTGTAAATTAATAACGAAAAATGTTTTTTGTAAACAATTATAGATTCTTAAATAATATAATGAAAAGATTTTTAACACGCATATTATTATTCTGAAAACAATATAATATTATTATATTGAAAAATAGTAGAACAGCGTAATTAAATAAAAATAGATGCTAAAAGAATAATATTTTCAATTTATATATTATGTATTTATAGCAAAATTATTTTAAGATATTTTAAATTAAACCTTTGACTCCTAAGTATAATCTTTTAAATAAAACAAAATAGTAAAAGCATTCTATGAAATAAGGTTAGGATTAATAATAAATTAAATTATATATAAAATTAGTTTAAATTTGTTATCGAATCTTATAATATGATTCATATATACTATTAATATTCTTTAAAAAAATATTAGCTTTTAAAATAACAAGAGGTAGAAAGATTGAATGCCATATATTTTAGTTAATTAAATAAAAAAATTTTTAATCTCATATAAAATAAAATTATTCTATACATGGTATTATTTATCCTAAAATTATATTTATAATAATAATTAATATTTTAGGTTTTTAATAACTTAGATACATATTAACCGTTTATCTATCAATATATGCATTTATGTTCATTATGCACACACATATAGAATTATACAAGATTCGTAATTATGTAACTAGCTTGGGTTACCTTGACACAAGAGTAAATTACAATACTCATACGTGTCTATAAAGAATGAAACAGCACAAAACACAAACGAAAATAAATGTTTATTAAAATTTTATTATTACGAAAATGAACGTATATAAATAATTATATCATACAGTAAATAAAATTAAAACTAAAAATTACATAAGGAAAACTACAGGGACTTTTGCATTATAATACTGAATAGAATTACGATAAATCTTTTTTAGCTTTATAATTATTTCATAATTAATATGTAACATATGATAATAGGAAATATTCTTACAATATAGTTATGAAAAATTCATCAATTTCAGTACAAATCAAAATTTTTATTTTTATGTTTATTGAAAACAGTATTTACTTAATACATTTATATGAAATAATGTAGATATGCAAAAACTATGTACACAAAATTTTATTATAATGAGATCATTTTTTTTTCTTTTAAACTTGGTTGCATACAATATGTTTTGAAAATACTGAAGCTAACGTATGTGATCAACTTTTTTTCAAAAATTTTAATATACAATATAAGTGCAACATTAAATTCATCGTTGAATTATAAACAAACAGTTTGTATCAACGCATAAAAGTAGTCTGTTTTTGTAATAATATTTAAAAATACTTTATAGCTTATTTAACTTTATTTAACTATTATAGTAAATTTATTTCTCAAAATTTGAAAACGATTATAATATTATTTAATTATATTTTTTATGTACAGCTGCACGCAGTAAACTATATAATAAATATAAATTTGAAGAATTTTAAAGTAATTTTATTAGAAACTTATATTATTGATTGATATATTATTGATTAATTTTATTTTAAATGAAAATTTGATAGTATTTTCTCTTATTCTTAGTAATATTTTTGATATATAAGTTTTATCGAAAAATTTTTAATAAATCATTAAACTCAAAAATTTTTAAATTAAGAAACTGTTGTTATCAATAAGTTTTTTTATTAATAATTTTATTAATAATTGTTTATTAATAAGTGATTAAAGAATCTTATTTACATACACTTATGATCCGTAGATTAAAGCTGCAAAGTACTCACCATACCAGTTGCCGTTGTGTATGGGCAACCCATCCGGTCTGTGCCATTGAATAACGGGGCTGGGTTTCCCAGCTGCGTAACACTCAAGTCGCATATTTACTCCTTCTTCCGCAACAACGAATTGAATCTGTGAGCTACCTGTAAGTATCATACTTGACGTAAGTAATTAAGACTTTACACAATAAAAAAAAAAACGGATATTTATAAACAAATAAATAAAAAAAACTAAATATATACAGTTTAAATATTTTAACTATGTGATGAAAATTAGATTTCTGTTCTTACGTACTTCTAAACTCATGTTTATTATTAATAAATATAATTTCGCTGGCTAGCCATTAACATTATGAGGTAATTTCAATTAAGCTTCGACATGCTTGACATCGTAATAAAATTAAGGAACGAGGAATTTCTATAAAGAGATGCTTACAGTTATAAAAATATTATCTTGTATAAGAATAAATAATTTAAGGAATTGCAGAACAAAAAATGAAAAATGGAAATACAAGAATAATGGATACTAATAGATATTCTAAATTCAAATTTCTATCTACAGTATTAATGTTTAGTTACTAATTATGAAATATTTCATAATTACAATTTTAATTACATAAATATATATTATAATAATCTATATTAAATGTAAAACTAATATACATTGAAGTAATACAGTATATCGAAATAAAAACTAAAAAAATTAGAAGTTTCAAAATAGGGTTAAAAAATCTACAAATCAAGAATTACTGTGACTTATTTTTTAAATAAATTTATGCATAAAAATACGAAACTGCATTACTTAAAATGAGACAAACATTAAGTTATAACGATAAATTATTTAGTTCTTCTAGTAATAATTTACGGTATTTATAACAATATTTTTTTTAAATATATTAAAAAATCAACGAACAATTAAAAAATTAAACAAAACTAAAATTTTTGTATTACAGAAAGTAAATATTGAATTTTAGTTCATAATTTTAAGATATCAAAGTATTCTGATATTACGATTGAAATAGAAACAGGCGCAATTTTATTTGTAACATAAATTAAAAGGATAAGCACGTTGTCATGACCACTTCAAAAAAAACAAAGTACGTACACAGATACGGCGAGTTTTAATTAATTTATGATGGTAAACATGTGCTGACACATAAAGGTAAATGTAGCGACGAATTACGGTGTCAGTCACATTCTTCTCACTCTAAGGGTCACGTAAATTGTTTCTCAAGAATACAAGCCAATTCAATTACAATTGCAATATTAATCCTCCGTTCCTTCAACCTGCACCGGTTTTCAATGTGACATAAGAAAACGTATTGTACAACCATGACACAAACAGTCTTATAAAGTGTAGGACATTATCAAATTATAATGTATAAAATTATATTGCCTCAGACAATAATAATAATATACTCGAATATAATTTAATATTTCTGACAATTATAAAGTTATATCAAAAAAATAGAGTAGAAAAGAGATTAAAACATTTAGTAAAATAATCCCATACACATACACTTACACCGAAATAACAACATTGTATTGAGAGACTATAGAATGGAACAAACAATATAACAAATTCATTATATATATAATATACAACAACTAATTGTGAAAAAACAAGAAAGAATAAAACAAATTAAAATTGTGAAACGCCATCAATATTTAAATACCAGAAATATATAAAAAACACTTCTATCATACCTTGAAAATAAAAAGAAAAAATAATACTAGTGAAACAACACAATGGTTAATTTACATTAAGAATTTATAATGATAAAAATGAAACAAACAAAATCCTGCATATATAAAAAAATTAATTTTAGTTGTTCAGATTCTATATATCTTAAACAAGTACGGCCTCTATTTAAATTAATAAAAAATATATATAATCTTCATTCATATTTACGTCTGATGCAGTTTTTTGTATTGGGAACAAGGAAATGCAATATAGAATCGAATGCAAGTCTGCATTGTATGAGCATCGGTAGCTTATCGGGAATGTCTCCGTCTTGAAAACGGATGGTTCCAGTTCGACTATAAATCGAATTTTTTTTTTTATTTTTTATTTCTGCAGATTAGAGTTTTTTTAAAACATTCTTAGAGTAACTTTTCTTTACAACTTGTAGAAGTGACCATCTAATCTTTGAAAATTCATAGTTTCCATCTGTAGATTATATTTCGATGGACCAAAAATTTTACATTTAATATTTGATTTGCTGTTCTGGAATTATAGTGAAATTTAATTCTTTTTGCTTATTTTGACTATTATATTTAGGGTTTTTTGAATGATATTGCTTCGAGAGGAACTAATTAAAATTTTCCAAATTATAAACCTGCATTTCTGACAATTTCATTGTATATGTAATTCATCAACGTACCTCGAGTGAGAAATGCTGCTTTTTAAAAGAAGATCAAACTATACAAACTTTATTCGCGTTTACGTATAATGCAGTTTTTTGTATTGGGAACAAGGAAATGCAATATGCGATCGAATGCAAGTCTGCATTGTATGAGCATCGGTAGCTTATCGGGAATGTCTCCGTCTTGAAAACGGATGGTTCCAGTTCGACTATAAATCGAATTTTTTTTTTATTTTTTATTTGTGCAGATTAGATTTTTTTTTAAAACATTCTTAGAGTAACTTTTCTTTACAACATGTAGAAGTGACCATCTAATCTTCGAAAATTCATAGTTTCCATCTGCAGATTATATTTCGATGGACCAAAATTTTACATTTAATATTTGATTTGCTGTTCTGGAATTATAGTGAAATTTATTTCTTTTTGCTTATTTTGACTATTATATTTAGGTTTTTTAGTATGATATTGCTTCGAGAGGAACTAATTAAAATTTTCCAAATTATAAACCTGCATTTCTGACAATTTCATTGTATATGTAATTCATCAACGTACCTCGAGTGAGAAATGCTGCTTTTTAAAAGAAGATCAAACTATACAAACTTTATTCGCGTTTACGTATAATGCAGTTTTTTGTATTGGGAACAAGGAAATGCAATATAGGATCGAATGCAAGTCTGCATTGTATGAGCATCGGTAGCTTATCGGGAATGTCTCCGTCTTGAAAACGGATGGTTCCAGTTCGACTATAAATCGAATTTTTTTTTTTTATTTTTTATTTGTGCAGATTAGAGTTTTTTTAAAACATTCTTAGAGTAACTTTTCTTTACAACTTGTAGAAGTGACCATCTAATCTTTGAAAATTCATAGTTTCCATCTGCAGATTATATTTCGATGGACCAAAATTTTACATTTAATATTTTATTTGCTGTTCTGGAATTATAGTGAAATTTAATTCTTTTTGCTTATTTTGACTATTATATTTAGGGTTTTTTGTATGATATTGCTTCGAGAGGAACTAATTAAAATTTTCCAAATTATAAACCTGCATTTCTGACAATTTCATTGTATATGTAATTCATCACCGTACCTCGAGTGAGAAATGCTGCTTTTTAAAAGAAGATCAAACTATACAAACTTTATTCGCGTTTACGTATAATGCAGTTTTTTGTATTGGGAACAAGGAAATGCAATATGCGATCGAATGCAAGTCTGCATTGTATGAGCATCGGTAGCTTATCGGGAATGTCTCCGTCTTGAAAACGGATGGTTCCAGTTCGACTATAAATCGAATTTTTTTTTTTTATTTTTTATTTGTGCAGATTAGAGTTTTTTTAAAACATTCTTAGAGTAACTTTTCTTTACAACTTGTAGAAGTGACCATCTAATCTTTGAAAAACCAGTCCCCTCATAGTTTCCATCTGCAGATATATTTCGATGGACCAAAATTTTACATTTAATATTTTATTTGCTGTTCTGGAATTATAGTGAAATTTAATTCTTTTTGCTTATTTTGACTATTATAGGGTTTTTTTTGTATGATATTGCTTCGAGAGGAACTCCAAATTATAAACCTGCATTTCTGACAATTTCATTGTATATGTAATTCATCACCGTACCTCGAGTGAGAAATGCTGCTTTTTAAAAGAAGATCAAACTATACAAACTTTATTCGCGTTGGGCCCCCACGTATAATGCAGTTTTTTGTATTGGGAACAAGGAAATGCAATATAGGATCGAATGCAAGTCTGCATTGTATGAGCATCGGTAGCTTATCGGGAATGTCTCCGTCTTGAAAACGGATGGTTCCAGTTCGACTATAAATCGAATTTTTTTTTTTTATTTTTTATTTGTGCAGATTAGAGTTTTTTTAAAACATTCTTAAAACATAACTTTAGAGTAACTTTTCTTTACAACTTGTAGAAGTGACCATCTAATCTTCGAAAATTCATAGTTTCCATCTGCAGATTATATTTCGATGGACCAAAATTTTACATTTAATATTTTATTTGCTGTTCTGGAATTATAGTGAAATTTAATTCTTTTTGCTTATTTTGACTATTATATTAAGGGTATGATATTGCTTCGAGAGGAACTAATTAAAATTTTCCAAATTATAAACCTGCATTTCTGACAATTTCATTGTATATGTAATTCATCACCGTACCTCGAGTGAGAAATGCTGCTTTTTAAAAGAAGATCAAACTATACAAACTTTATTCGCGTTTACGTATAATGCAGTTTTTTGTATTGGGAACAAGGAAATGCAATATGCGATCGAATGCAAGTCTGCATTGTATGAGCATCGGTAGCTTATCGGGAATGTCTCCGTCTTGAAAACGGATGGTTCCAGTTCGACTATAAATCGAATTTTTTTTTTTTATTTTTTATTTGTGCAGATTAGAGTTTTTTTAAAACATTCTTAGAGTAACTTTTCTTTACAACTTGTAGAAGTGACCATCTAATCTTTGAAAATTCATAGTTTCCATCTGCAGATTATATTTCGATGGACCAAAATTTTACATTTAATATTTTATTTGCTGTTCTGGAATTATAGTGAAATTTAATTCTTTTTGCTTATTTTGACTATTATATTAAGGGTTTTTTTTGTATGATATTGCTTCGAGAGGAACTAATTAAAATTTTCCAAATTATAAACCTGCATTTCTGACAATTTCATTGTATATGTAATTCATCACCGTACCTCGAGTGAGAAATGCTGCTTTTTAAAAGAAGATCAAACTATACAAACTTTATTCGCGTTTACGTATAATGCAGTTTTTTGTATTGGGAACAAGGAAATGCAATATGCGATCGAATGCAAGTCTGCATTGTATGAGCATCGGTAGCTTATCGGGAATGTCTCCGTCTTGAAAACGGATGGTTCCAGTTCGACTATAAATCGAATTTTTTTTTTTTATTTTTTATTTGTGCAGATTAGAGTTTTTTTAAAACATTCTTAGAGTAACTTTTCTTTACAACTTGTAGAAGTGACCATCTAATCTTTGAAAATTCATAGTTTCCATCTGCAGATTATATTTCGATGGACCAAAATTTTACATTTAATATTTTATTTGCTGTTCTGGAATTATAGTGAAATTTAATTCTTTTTGCTTATTTTGACTATTATATTTAGGGTTTTTTGTATGATATTGCTTCGAGAGGAACTAATTAAAATTTTCCAAATTATAAACCTGCATTTCTGACAATTTCATTGTATATGTAATTCATCACCGTACCTCGAGTGAGAAATGCTGCTTTTTAAAAGAAGATCAAACTATACAAACTTTATTCGCGTTTACGTATAATGCAGTTTTTTGTATTGGGAACAAGGAAATGCAATATAGGATCGAATGCAAGTCTGCATTGTATGAGCATCGGTAGCTTATCGGAATGTCTCCGTCTTGAAACGGATGGTTCCAGTTCGACTATAACTCGAATTTTTGTTTTTATTTTTTATTTGTGCAGATTAGATTTTTTTTTAAAACATTCTTAGAGTAACTTTTCTTTACAACTTGTAGAATTGACCATCTACTCTTCGAAAATTCATAGTTTCCATCTGCAGATTATATTTCGATGGACCCAAAATTTTACATTTAATATTTGATTTGCTGTTCTTGAATTATAGTGAAATTTATTCTTTTTGCTTATTTTGACTATTAATATTAAGGGTTTTTTTTGTATGATATGCTTCGAGAGGAACTAATTAAATTTTCCAATTATAAACCTGCATTTCTGACAATTTCATTGTATATGTAATTCATCACGTACCTCGAGTGAGAAATGCTGCTTTTAAAAGAAGATCAAACTATACAAACCTTATTCGCGTTACGTATAATGCAGTTTTTTGTATTGGGAACAAGGAAATGCAATATGCGATCGAATGCAAGTCTGCATTGTATGAGCACTCGGTAGCTTATCGGGAATGTCTCCGTCTTGAAAACGGATGGTTCCAGTTCGACTATAATCGAATTTTTTTTTTTTATTTTTTATTTGTGCAGATTAGAGTTTTTTTAAAACATTCTTAGAGTAACTTTTCTTTACAACTTGTAGAAGTGACCATCTAATCTTTGAAAATTCATAGTTTCCATCTGCAGATATATTTCGATGGACCAAAATTTTACATTTAATATTTGATTTGCTGTTCTGGAATTATAGTGAAATTTATTCTTTTGCTTATTTTGACTATTATATTTAGGGTTTTTTTTTGTATGATATTGCTTCGAGAGGAACTAATTAAAATTTTCCAAATTATAAACCTGCATTTCTGACAATTTCATTGTATATGTAATTCATCACCGTACCTCGAGTGAGAAATGCTGCTTTTTAAAAGAAGATCAAACTATACAAACTTTATTCGCGTTTACGTATAATGCAGTTTTTTGTATTGGGAACAAGGAAATGCAATATAGGATCGAATGCAAGTCTGCATTGTATGAGCATCGGTAGCTTATCGGGAATGTCTCCGTCTTGAAAACGGATGGTTCCAGTTCGACTATAAATCGAATTTTTTTTTTTTATTTTTTATTTGTGCAGATTAGAGTTTTTTTAAAACATTCTTAGAGTAACTTTTCTTTACAACTTGTAGAAGTGACCATCTAATCTTTGAAAATTCATAGTTTCCATCTGCAGATTATATTTCGATGGACCAAAATTTTACATTTAATATTTGATTTGCTGTTCTGGAATTATAGTGAAATTTATTTCTTTTTGCTTATTTTGACTATTATATTTAGGGTTTTTTTTTGTATGATATTGCTTCGAGAGGAACTAATTAAAATTTTCCAAAATTAATAACCTGCATTTCTGACAATTTCATTGTATAGGTAATCATCCCCTTACCTCGAGTGAGAATGCTGCTTTTTAAAAGAAGATCAAACTATACAACTTTATTCGCGTTTACGTATAATGCAGTTTTTTGTATTGGGAACAAGGAAATGCACTATAGGATCGAATGCAAGTCTGCATTGTATGAGCATCGGTAGCTTATCTGGAATGTCCTCCGTCTTGAAAAACGGATGGTTCAGTTCGACTATAAATCGAATTTTTTTTTTTATTTTTTATTTGTGCAAGATTAGAGTTTTTTTAAAACATTCTTAGAGTAACTTTCTTTACACTTGTAGAAGTGACCATCTAATTCTTTGAAAATTCATAGTTTCCATCTTGCAGATTATATTTCGATTGACCAAAATTTACATTTAATATTTTATTTGCTGTTCTGGAATTATAGTGAAATTTAATTCTTTTGCTTATTTTGACTATATATTTAGGGTTTTTTTGTATGATATTGCTTCGAGAGGAACTAATTAAATTTTCCAAATTATAAACCTGCATTTCTGACAATTTCATTGTATATGTAATTCATCACCGTACCTCGAGTGAGAAATGCTGCTTTTTAAAGAAGATCAAACTATACAAACTTTATTCGCGTTTACGTATAATGCAGTTTTTTGTATTGGGAACAAGGGAAATGCAATATAGGATCGAATGCAAGTCTGCATTGTATGAGCATCGGTAGCTTATCGGGAATGTCTCCGTCTTGAAAACGGATGGTTCCAGTTCGACTATAAATCGAATTTTTTTTTTTATTTTTTATTTGTGCAGATTAGAGTTTTTTAAACATTCTTAGAGTAACTTTTCTTTACAACTTGTAGAAGTGACCATCTAATCTTTGAAAATTATAGTTTCCATCTGCAGATTATATTTCGATGGACCAAAATTTACATTTAATATTTTATTTGCTGTTCTGGAATTATAGTGAAATTTAATTCTTTTTGCTTATTTTGACTATTATATTTAGGGTTTTTTGTATGATATTGCTTCGAGAGGAACTAATTTAAATTTTCCAAATTATTAACCTGCATTTCTGACAATTTCATTGTATATGTAATTCATCACCGTACCTCGAGTGAGAAATGCTGCTTTTTAAAAGAAGATCAAACTATACAAACTTTATTCGCGTTTACGTATAATGCAGTTTTTTGTATTGGGAACAAGGAAATGCCATATAGGATCGAATGCAAGTCTGCATTGTATGAGCATCGGTAGCTTATCGGGAATGTCTCCGTCTTGAAAACGGATGGTTCCAGTTCGACTATAAATCGAATTTTTTTTTTTATTTTTTATTTGTGCAGATTAGATTTTTTTTTAAAACATTCTTAGAGTAACTTTTCTTTACAACTTGTAGAAGTGACCATCTAATCTTTGAAAATTCATAGTTTCCATCTGCAGATTATATTTCGATGGACCAAAACATTTTAAATTTAATATTTGAATTTGCTGTTCTGGAATAATAGTGAAATTTATTCTTTTTGCTTATTTGACTAGATATTTAGGGTTTTTTCTTTATGATATTGCTTCGAGAGGACTAATTAAAATTTTCCAAATTATAACCTGCATTTCTGCAATTTCATTGTATATGTAATTCATCACCGTACCTCGAGTGAGAATGCTGCTTTTTAAAAGAAGATCAAACTATACAACTTTATTCGCGTTTACGTATAATGCATTTTTTGTATTGGGAACAAGGAAATGCACTATAGGATCGAATGCAAGTCTGCATTGTATGAGCATCGGTAGCTTATCGGGAATGTCTCCGTCTTGAAACGGATGGTTCCAGTTCGACTATAAATCGAATTTTTTTTTTTATTTTTTATTTGTGCAGATTAGAGTTTTTTTAAAACATTCTAGAGTAACTTTTCTTTACACTTGTAGAAGTGACCATCTAATCTTTGAAAATTCATAGTTTCCATCTGCAGATTATATTTCGATGGACCAAAATTTTACATTTAATATTTTATTTGCTGTTCTGGAATTATAGTGAAATTTAATTCTTTTTGCTTATTTTGACTATTATATTTAGGGTTTTTTTGTATGATATTGCTTCGAGAGGAACTAATTAAAATTTTCCAAATTATAAACCTGCATTTCTGACAATTTCATTGTATATGTAATTCATCACCGTACCTCGAGTGAGAAATGCTGCTTTTTAAAAGAAGATCAAACTATACAAACTTTATTCGCGTTTACGTATAATGCAGTTTTTGTATTGGGAACAAGGGAAATGCAATATAGGATCGAATGCAGTCTGCATTGTATGAGCATCGGTAGCTTATCGGGAATGTCTCCGTCTTGAAAACGGATGGTTCCAGTTCGACTATAATCGAATTTTTTTTTTTTTATTTTTATTTGTGCAGATTAGAGTTTTTTTAAACATTCTTAGAGTAACTTTCTTTACAACTGTAGAAGTGACATCTAATCTTTGAAAATTCATAGTTTCCATCTGCTCAGATTATATTTCGATGGACCAAAATTTTACATTTAATATTTGATTTGATGTCTGGAATTATAGTGAAATTTATTTCTTTTTGCTTATTTGACTATTATATTAGGGTTTTTTTTTTGTATGATATTGCTTCGAGAGGAACTAATTAAAATTTTCCCAAATTATAACTCTGCATTTCTGACAATTTCATTGTATATGTAATCATCACCGTACCTCGAGTGAGAATGCTGCTTTTTAAAAGAAGATCAAACTATATAAACTTTATTCGCGTTTACGTATAATGCAGTTTTTTGTATTGGGAACAAGGAAATGCAATATACGATCGAATGCAAGTCTGCATTGTATGAGCATCGGTAGCTTATCGGGAATGTCTCCGTCTCTAAAACGGATGGTTGCAGTTCGACTATAAATCGAATTTTTTATTTATTTTTTATTTGCACAGATTAGTTTTTTGGTAAATCATTCTTAGAGTAAGTTTACTGTACATCTTGATGAATTGTTTGGCCAATGTTGCGAAATTTATTAAGGAAATGAGTAGATCGTAATTTATGGACTAACTATTAGTAAAATCAATATTTTCTCGAATAGCATTTTCAGTAGTGTTATATTTGTTTGTTGTATCTGAATTTTACATATGGTAATTACAGCGTATTCGTTTTGTATCTGATTATATTATATTTGTGTATTTAAAATTACTTTTTTTTAATTTAATTTTTTTTCCCCAACTGTATCTATATATACCTGCATACATAATAATATTTATTTGTGTTATTATTATGAATAAATGTAGTTTGTTTATAATTAAACATAAAGTAACGATTCTAAAATTAATTGAATTTTATACGTAAAAGTATGAAAAGCTTTGTTGATATATCTATTTTTTCATACTTTATTGATTTCGAATATGATGGAATTATATTTTATTTGATTATCTAGTATATAATTTTCTTTAATTTTCTTTTACCTTTACAGTTCTCCAATATGAATATTTTTTATTTTGAATTTTCAATATTTAGTTGTTTTCTGTAATTAACTCAGAGATTTCTATTTATATATTTTTTATTAAAAATATGATAAGCATATCATGGGAACGAATATGAAACTTACCAGTAACGGCGGGTGGAACAAGTACATCTTCGGTGTCTATGATGTTTGTACTAATGTTGCCTCTGAACGGTGTGTAGGCAACAATACTCGGAGCCCCAGGTCTTCCATCCTGACCTGGTGGACCACGTAATCCCATTTTTCCTGCAACAATCGTACTTATATTCTCTGCGGAACATTGCTAACTTTCACGTATTTATAGCAGTAACATATACTTTGTGAATTGTTCCTGAGGTATGAGTATTTTTTTTTAAGTATTGTATTAGAGTATATAAAATTATACGATCAAATCTTTTTTGATTTCTAATACTTTATTACTTTTTGTTCATCTCTAAAAGTAATTTTAGTTTATATTTATACATATTAATCATTGTCTTTGTTAACTTATATACATACATATCTATATATATATATATATTTATATATTGCTCTTTTTGTATAAGAGTATATATTGTCCTATAATATTTAGTATTTCATGAAATATTTATTATTGAAATATTAAATTAGAAATCAATAAATTCATTTTATTTCTATATATTACAGGGAGCTATAAGGAGGCCCTAATGTAATTTGTTAAATTATGTTAAATTAAGAATATTAAAGTATTTTATTAAAAGAATATTTAAATTATCCAATAAATTTATAAAATTTTTTAAATTTTACTTAAATATATCTTCTTTAAATGGATTTTTATTTATTTTAATTTGAATTGTCTAGTATTTAATTATAGATTTTAGATTAGTGACTATTATGAAAAATGAAACTTATAGATTTTTTATTCTAATTACTGTTAGTGAATATAAATTTGAATTTTTAGGGAAGGGACTAGTAATCTTAAATTATCATTGTTAAATTGAGTAATTTAAATTTCATCAAATTATTAAATATTTAATATGCAATTCAGATAATTCGCTGCTTAAGTTAGTTTTCATACGAAGATAATAATTTTTTAGTGCTTAATTATGTATTCAAATATAATCATTTAATATTAATGTTTTCATTAAAATTTGCCAATATATTACTGAATATAATATTACTAATATGAATTCTTATTAATTTCAATTACTTCAATAAGTTCTTATAAATTTTAAATAAATTTAATTAAATAATTTATAGGTATACGTATATTATTCAATGCATGATACATTTGTAATAAAAATTTCTTGTTTAATATTTAATTGAATCCAAAATTTGAAAAATTAATTAATAATATGTGTGTAACAGTATTGATCTATTAAAATTAATGTAACTGCATAAACCTTTCTTTCGTATTAAAATTTTATCAAAATATACGGGTTAATATGAATTTGTATTACTTTCGATATAACGTACTATTGGAAACTAGAAAATTATTTCATAAAGTGTTAGAACATTTCACGATCTTTAAATTTTCAAAATAGTTAAAAGATTTAGAAATATAGTACAAATTTCTCAAATAGGTAATGCAATTTTAAATAACGACATAAAATAACTTTGAGAAGATAAATCAATTTATCACGAAAAAGTTATTCTGAATAGACAAAGACATTATACGCGAATGAATATAGAGAAGAAAGAATTTCATATAATAAGGTGATTTAAACTCCAAGTAGAATCGAAATTAATTTCTGTCAAGCATAAATTTTATCTTTGTAATTTGAAAATCTTACATAGATAAAAAGAAGAAAATACATTATCTACAGAAGAAAATACGCAAGTATTTTGATACCGTCATTGCTTAATAAAAAATGAGGTAACGAAGTAATTAAACGCTCGTTAGCTCCTCTCCATACTCAATCATTTCACGTTTAATCAACTACGCAAAACCATCACCCTTCACTAATTGTCCCCTCAAGCTGCTTTTAATTTTCTGACCCTTCCTTGGTCTTCGATCATTCGCTTTAGTTTCCCCAAGGACGCCCACATTAGTTAGCTACTTTAGAAGCAGTTTTTCCGCATACTTTACAACGCTTTATACGAAACTTACCTGGAATTCCTGGAGGTCCTTGTGGCCCTTGAGGTCCTTGATAACCGTGTCTTCCTGTAATAAGTTCAGATTTTTTTATTATTCTATTTAATTTCGCTCACATATTTGCAAATTCTAAGCTATTAGTCTGAAGAATATAACTTAAATGACATAATTCGTTATTTCAATTTTCATATTTGAAATAAAACGCGTTATAAGTATAATTACATTTAAAATACTCACCAAAATAAAATAATTTCAACAATATTTGTTTTAATCAACAGTTAAAATTTGTTTCAATTAATCTCTATTAATTTTACTAATTTTAAAAAAAGGATAAATTATAATCGTACAATTATTACTAGAATTAAAGTCAGATCAAATCATAACACAAAAAATTTTATATTTTATGGAAAGAATTATCAGTAACCAGCTGCTTGCATCCGTTTTTTGCCAATAAATTTTTATTTTATGTAATTGTTAATTATTATTATACAAGTCTTTGATAATTTATTAGTTGTCATTAGTTTAAGGAAATAAATGTATACCTTTTTATTACACGGATTAACTTAAATTTAGTCCATTTATTAAACATTGCTATCGTCATAAAATAAAATCGTGCAAAAATAGAAAAATGTTTAATCTAAGCTTCGTCGGGTAGATTATGCTAACATTCGGGTGCAAAAGTGTGCATCAAGTCTGTGCCATATATTCTGCGAACGAAGTGAAAACCTGCTAACGACTCTCTATAAGTATGCATGTTGGAAATCAAAAGCATCAACGCGTCGCCTCGTACTCGTCGACGGGAAATTCATTCATAGCGCTTATAAAGCGCTTTTCTTCGTTCTAAGCGGGATACACTGTAAAATGCCGATGTTAAGTTTAGAGCACAGATGTATAAAGGAGATGGATAAGGTAATACTTGGATATGTTGGTTGCTATGCGCTAAAAATTTATAACCCACTTAAAAGTCGAGTGTGCACCACTGTCCTCAGTGTTATATAAAATACATCTTCTACTACTTCAGTCTTTCATTTTGTTGTGCCTCTGAGATTCATACATGTGAAATTCATGTATGCGACATGAATCCCATGATTTCAGCTAATGACGATAGAACCTAGATGGTCGCTGACACGCTCGCATTATTCCGTCTGAGTGCCTGAGTGAGTTAAGTGCGCACTGATGACTCGTAGACGACGGCCAACAGGAACGACGCTATGCGTGTACCAACGTCTAAACAACTTTTTTATACTGCAATACTGCTAACTTTATATTTATGAAAGTCACATCGATTTTACAATAATCAATGAATTTAAAAGTTTAAACCAGACTTTATAGAATTATTCTATAAATTTATTCTATAATATGTAAAATTGTCACAAAAATTAAACTTTATTATCATCTAATGAATTACATTATCATTTTCATAAATAAAAAACACACATATTTCAATATAAACTTAATTAATAACATAATACGTAGAGATCTAAAAAGAATGTAATAAAATATACAAAATCGATGTTCAAAATATTTATTTAAAAGTTTAAATAAGTTAATAGAATTAATTTTTTTTCGTAGAAATTCAACTTAAAAAAAACATAACATTGAGTGCAACATATTTCAAAATTACAAGAAAAAATGATTTAATAGTTTAATTTTTTACATATGTATCATATCGTTAGTTTCAGTAATTCATTTATTTATTATGTGCACTATGTAAAATAAGAAAGCGGTATATAAAGTTTATAATATCAAGATTTAATTGTAAAAATGACTTTTATTAAGGATAATAAAATTTGTAACAATCATTTAATATTTTGAGGCATTTCTTCTCAAAATTCAATCTAATATTTAAGTAGATAAATATATTTACTATGCAGAAGATATAATTAAAAATTATCAGTGGTAATAAAAAAATATGACTTCTAATACACAAGGCAAAATTGTTTAAACTATGACGTATACAACTTTAATAATATTTTTTTTTAATCAATTGTTTAAATACTACAATGGTAATATAATTAAATTATATACAAATTTTTTAAATAATAATTATAATAACAAATGTATATCATTCATAATTCATTAATAAATTTTAAAATAAAATAACAAAACATTTAAGAAGAATTTTATAACTTAATAAATTAAAAAACTAAAATTGATAAGTAACATTACCAGTATTGATTTCTAATTCTAATCAAGTATAATTTAATTAAGTTTAATTATGATTCGAAGAACAATTATAAGTATCAGAAGCTTATGTGAGAACACGAAAGTTTTTAAAACTAAAGTTGAAGTTTGGAATTCTAGATGAAAATTTCCATAGAGTATATTTTATAATTAATAAATATAAAAATACTAGGTTGATTTAAAGTAAATTTTATAAATTCAAAAAATTTAGTTTAACAACTTGTCTTAAAAATGAACTGCATTATTACTTGTAACAATGAATTTTTAATTACATACAGTGACATGTTTATCAGAGATTTTTAAATAATTAGTTCACATTTGATTAGATTCCTCATTAATTCCGCATAATTTTTCTATTTTTCTATAAAAATTGAATATTGTATAAATTTAAAAATTACAAAAACTAATAATTTTTAAAAATTAAAAACATTATATAAAATCTATATTTTTTCAAGCTCTAAAAAGATTCTTTTTAGAAATTCTTTATTTTTTAGAGATTCTTTTTTTCTAGAAAATAGGTTATCCGATGAAGTTGCAACCAATAGACATATTTTGTAAAATTTATGTTTCAAGTAATACAATGTCGATTTTAGCATAAGTAAATGCAATGAAAGATCGATTCAAAGTTTAAAACTTATAACCATCGCTAGTTTATATGGAAACGCCTTGAAAGCGGAAGTTCTCAGTTTCATCCCTAATCAAATTTTTTTCTCAATTCTTCATCTAAAACATCGACAATATATACGAAAACTCATTTTGAATATATTGTAAGAGTAAGTAAAATTGTTTGGAAAACTTTTCTTAAATGAAAACTAGTAAAAATTATTTCCTTTTACGATTAATTTAAAAATTTTAATCTATTTAGGGCATTTTATAATATTATTTATTTTGTTAAATATTAAAATAGCATATTTATATTTACAAATATATACAATATTTATTTTATAAAAACATAAAATACGAAAATAATATTTCGCAATAAATTATAACAGATCATTTTTTTGAGAGTTTGTCAAGAATAATTAGTCTACTAATAGTGAAACATTTGAAAGAACCATATTATTAGCAAAAACTACTAATTAAATTTAAATTCATTTGAGCAGAAATTCTTCTCCTAATTGCATTAAATTATCGAAGATCAGAGTGAATTATTCAAGAGACTAAAAATACAATTAAGAGAAAAAAGAAAATCAATTCTCTAAAGGATCATCCTTCATATCCGGTACGCTCTACAATGATTCGTTTCAAGCTTGTTCTAATTGTAAAATGAATAATGTTCGAAAGATCTTAAATAATAAGAAATGATAAAAATACGTTGGATAATTTTCAAGAACATTAATAAAGTATTTTTAATTACGCGATGCTGTTATAAAATTAAAAATTATCTACAATGGAGGAGAAAATATGAAGTAAATGATTTTGCTTCAAAATTCCAGCGATTCCAAGGAAAGTCGACATAAATATATGTACCATATTTCTTATTCTTAATTCTTGTTTATAAGATAATGAATTTAAATGAATTTAAATTTAATTAGTAGTTTTTGCTAATAATATGGTTCTTTCAAATGTTTCACTATTATAAGACTAATTATTCTTGACAAACTCTCAAAAAAATGATCTGTTATAATTTATTGCGAAATATTATTTTCGTATTTTATGTTTTTATAAAATAAATATTTTATATATTTGTAAATATAAATATGCTATTTTAATATTTAACAAAATAAATAATATTATAAAATGCCCTAAATTAATTTTCGTTTATATATTGATACGTGGGTTCAGATTACGAGGCAGAGATCTTTAAGGATATAATCTTTAAATGAAAAATCATTGGAGATTTGCAGAATCACATTCTTGAAAGACAGAGAATAGATGTATGAATGGAATCGCGGGAATGTCATCTCAACGGAGGTAAGCTTTATGGGCTCACTCTCACTTAGTTCCGAGATTTCACAAAATTTACGTAATTTTCACCTTCTCTCGGATAAGCAAATTCCAGATCGACTTAATTTACATTTTTTATCTATTTTCGTGAATTCTGTTTACAGATAAAATACTTTTTATCTTCTAAATAATTGCTTTAATTGCTTATTTTTTATTTAAAAAAAAATTATAATTCATATTGTAAATAAAAATATTTTTCTTTATATATAGTTAAAAATTAATTGACAACAAAGATTTATTCTCGTAATATTCAATAAATATCATTTAATATATATTATTGCTGTTATAAAATATACATGGATTTATAGTAAAATTCTAAAATTTTTTATTTTGTATTTATACATAAAATAAAAATAAATTATATTTTTGTTTGTTTTAGATTAAATGTGATTCGTGAAAGTCATACTAATATGAAAATATTTTTTATTTGTAGCAATTACTTTGTGAGCTATAGTCTTTTTTCATATTACTTAGTAGTATACCGTACAATATTAAATTTTATATTTTAATATTGAAAACATAATTATACGTTGTTTATATTATTATTGATATTGATTATAATACAGAAAGTAATAATAAATTATTCTTTTCTATTTTCTATAATTCTGAAATCAATTGAAGAATACAATACGTTATTTTAATTGTATTATAAAAACTAAGGGTTAAATTTGAATACAGCTGAAATAAACACGTTTGTATATAAAATAAATATTTAACTTTTTTTAAATTTCGAGAATAGAAATTTTTATGAAAAATAATAAAAACTTTACAAGGATTGTTAAATGAATATTGTTACTTTATTATAACCTCTATTTGAAGAAACCTTGTGATCTTTATTCTAATATAAATTTGAAAATTAGAGAAATATTTTTAATTACAAAAGTACATTGTATAATTATTATATATATACTATTATATACTATTATATAAATTCAGCAACATTCAAACAAACAAATTTTAAATATTTTAAAACATTAAATAACATTTTATAAATTTTTATAAAATTTTCATAATTTTATTGTGAAAAGTAGAATAAACTAATATTTTTCTATTTTTCTTGTAATATCTTACGTTAAAAATATAATTGTAGAATAAAATATATTTTAAAAAATTAAAATTGATTTACATGAACACAAATAACTATTAATTAAATTATTCGCGATATATTTCATTAAATAATTGATCGATAAATGTACGTATTACTACATTATATATATTTTTTAATTCATACTATGCTCGGGAGTTGTAAGAAAAAAAAGAAAAAGAAATTTTTTAAATATTGAAAGATACGATAATATCTATCTTTTTATTATATTGTAAATTAATGCATTATAATCAATCGAATATTAAAAATTTCTTAATAATTACTTATAATATAACAAGCAGATTTAAAACTGAAAGAATATAAATTTAATTCTTACCTTTTCAGAATTAAATGAACAAAAAAATATTAATTACTTATTATTAATAAATTATAATTTTTTAACATAATTAAATTTTATTTTTTTATTTTTTCGTTATTCTAATAATTTTTATTATGTTTGCAATTAATTTTAACTTTTATAAAGGTATACTTTTATAAATATAATTAATTATTATTATACTTTTTTGGACATACGTACAAATTAACGAAAATTCAAGTAACAAAATGGATAAAAGATGGATTTTTATTATCCCGAGATAGACAAAAACAATTTAATTAATATTGACCAAGATATGCAAATTATTTACAATATAATTAGGTAAAATATTACTTTCTATTTAATGCAACACTGAAGATTATTTATTTGTTATACAATAATCGACTAATGATAACTCAATGTCTATATTTATATGCTTTGAATCTTTGTATAAAAATAATTTAACCATCGATGTAATTAATTAATTTACTTTGCTATTATAAAATGCAAATTATAAACTACAGACGAAAGTATTTGTCATTAGCAAAGATATTTACAAATCAAAAAAGTATATATTTTATTTTGAAACATCATTAATAAAATATAAATATCGTGTATAAATAAATGATTTAAATTTTTATACATATTTTATGAAATAAATTATATCATGAGTAAATTTATTATTAAATCAATTAATTTAATAAAATTCAAATTTTACATTGTAAAATATTTCTAAAAGTAATTATTTAATTATACATAGTTTATTGGTTGTATTTTAACGGTTCTGTTATTTCTCAATTTTTATTTTTCCAAATATTTTTTTCACATATCAAATATTTTTTCATGTTCTCTGGTCTAATCTTAAATCATTTAAATACATAATAAAAATAATAGAATATTCATCCACATTGTTAACAATTTACAATTTTGATAAGTTTTTTGTATCTGCATAATCTGTTTAATGTAAATCTTATTAAGTTTAATCTTAAATCTAATTCACAGATCCAATAATTAAAGGAGAATTTTAATAGAATTGTCACTAAAGTATCATATTTCATGTCTCTAAAATTCAGTTTCTAAAGTTTATATATTCTAAGCTTTATGTACAGATAACAAAAGATAAATTAAACAGAAGCTATAAAATAGACCAATAAATAAGAAAACAACGTGTTAATGAAAATCAAAATATGAAAATCCAGCTTTTAGAAAATATTTATTGAGATAAAAGCAATTTTTAATTCTTTCTTGTTGCAAATCAAAAATCACTTTTCCACTATAAATAAATATTTATGAAATTAATTGCAATAACGTTGCTTTATGGAATATTAATATTGAAATAAAATTTAAAATTAAGAAAATAATTTTTCAAGTATTATATTTTATCTCAAAATACGTAAATAGGAAAACTAAATTTTCTTATAGAACTACTTAAATATGTAACATGAAACAGTCTTCGATTTATCTCTTGATTTATCTGAAATTTAGAATTATATTTACGTACCATGATATGTCTGTAAATAATTATATATCGTGTATCTTTCATGTAATATGAGTTTTAGAGTTGGATAAAAAATTTCATCTTTACCACATATGAGATTTAACTTTGATACTGAAGATATAAACTCAAATCTTCTTTTGCTCTTTCTCAACAAGATTTATGTACGATTCACCGACATTTTGAAATAGAAATTATATCATTTTCTTTATTTCCTCAAGTTTTCTAATCTTAATGGTGAAATATCTGTTAATTGAAAGTTCTTTGTGATAACAGTATATATAACCAATTCGTTCATTTTTACTTATTAAATATTTTTTTATCTAATTAGACCTTAAACTCGCAATATTCGTAATAAATCTAGAACTAACCTAAAAACTATTCTTTACTCTATTAAAGTAATAACTTTCGACCTTAAGTTTCCAATTAAGTATTGAAACTTAAAATATAATCAGTGCATCGCTGTTGCAGTTATTTCAATTTTTCATAAGAACATGATTTACATCATGAAAATATTTATTTCATATTTACTTCATAAAAACATCTTATTTATATAATTGATAGCATAATGATTAAAATGTACTGTTTAACTAATACGTAGTAATTTTTTATTGGAATAAAAACTATATTTATATTAGTTTTAATAAGGGCAATTTATTCAATTTGATGCTTAAATTTAAATATCTATTATAAAAACTACCTGCATATTATATTAAAAACCACTTTCATTATTAAAAATAAATACACAAATGCATTAATTTTCTAATATAATAAATATAAACATAAAGATTTGATTATTATATCAAATATTCAGTATCAAAAAACAGAAATTTTTATTTATTCTCTTTTATAGATTTTTAAGTAACACGGCACTATATATTTCTTGATGTATTAATATAAATATAATATTATGTTTAATAATATTATAAATTATAATATATATATATACTATATATATAAATTAATATTGGAAATAAATATAATATTAAAATTAGTAGGCACTCGACAAGTCTAAAGAAAATCTTTTAAATCGTTTAAGCCGAGAGTGTGCAAACATTATACATGATAAGTCTATAAAAAGTAAACAACGGCACCGCAAAATTAATGCCATAAACACCAAACCTCCGGCCTACACCGATAACGTAAATTATGTTCTGCGCTTTTCCGGAACCAGCAACGCACAAGACTTCGCTTTCACCCCCCCCCCACACACACACACACAACTACCGGTTTGATCCAAGATAACGCATTTTCTCGGAATATTGCTTATGTGCGCACGTTTCTCCCTTTAGCTTAACCAGCAAGCCTCTGGGAATGCTTTGAACAGGCACTTGCACTTTCGAGAGAGTTTGCTGTGGTTTTAAGTATGAGTTGATATCCGCGCAACTTCCACATGCGCTACGTGTTATGCGATGTTGGTTCAAGCCAGTCGTATATAACGCAACCAGTCACTGCTTTAATGTTTATACTTTCTTTATCCCCCGAAATTGTTATGTTAATGATTATGATGAAGAGGACAAATGTGAAAATGTTATTGTTAAGTTTATGTCGTCAATTTATTCATTTTACTATCTTATAAATCTTTGTACCGAAGTGATATTCACGTATTTTTATCATTCGTTAATATTTTTCTATTAAAGTTAATAGCTCTATATTATTTTAATTTTTATTTAATTATCTTAATATTATTTATTTACGAATATTATCTTTGAGTGCTCAGCTTAATACTGTTTTTAAAAAAACAATAAAAGCTAATGATTTTAAATTTTCACTTTTACTAACCTCAATATATAGGGATTATTAAATTTTGCTTATTATGTGTATATGAAAAGCGATATGTTTGGATAATCAGAAATATCATTCACTGTAGTTTCAGTAAAGTGTAATTGTCATTAAAATACATGTTTAATATTAATTTTATGGTAATTTTTTGTATTATTTAAATGTAATTAAATAATTTTTAAGAATTTTGTTTTCTAATTCTTTCAGTATTTCATCAATATAACTGAGAATATAAATATCAATTATAAGAGTTTGAAAAGATTAAAAATTTATTCAAAAATAGTTTAAATTATTATAATGATTTCCATATCATTGTTTTTATTTTGATTACTTATAGAATACAACCTAAAAAATATGTTAAAGATGTTTTAGTAATATTATTTTTGAAAGTAATACAAATATTTAACAAATTAAAAATTATCAGCTTACAGTTATACAAAAAACACTTAGAAAGAATAAAAATTAATTATTTTTTTATAGCAAAAATCATACAATATATATATAATTTACAGGTTTTCTTAATAATAAAAGAATATTGAAGTATATGGTGATCTAAATAAATCTATTCGACTATTCAAATAATTCATATGAATAAAAAATTTTATTTTGTTTAATTATTTGTAAAAATCATAAATATATTCATTTTTATAAATATTTAAGATACATTTAATAATATGATTGATTATTTGTCTTATATTCTTGGTGTTCAACAAATTTAATCTCTTCTTATAATTAAGCAACCTGAAAATTTTAAAACATAATTTCTATTAATGATATTTAAAAAAAAATTTTTTGAGTGTTCTTAAAATGTAATTTTTAACGTTCAAGGACAAAAATAAGATATTCGATCTAGGTTCTGTAAAAAGAATAAATAATCGAAGAAAAACAGGAATTCTTTGTTAAAAAAGAAAAAGAAAATATTGGAAATACAAAAGAGGAGATAAGAAGAAGCCGGAAGAGAGAAAGAATAGAAGTGGTCGGGGAAGTAGACTAAGGATAGTATGATCATGGTATAAAAAGAATTCAAGTTGCTGCGTTGGCAACTCGCATCCATCAGCTTTTGCCATTCCAAAAAGCATCGCAAAGTAGCAAGTCATATTGAAAAGCAATTCAATCATATGGAAAAATTGATCAGTTCGAGGAATAAATTCTGGGTGATTCAATAGCTCCGTGTACGCACGCCGGATGTACAAAAAGAATTTGTGGATAATCGTTGTGATATTGACGAAGTATATTTTATTTTGCAATAATCTCTACAAAAAAATACATAAAAAGACAAATAAGTATATACGATAACTATAAGGTATTGTAAAATATCGCTGATAGATTGTAGTTTATAATGAATATCGAACAAATGGTCGCTCGCTCTCAACCCTTTTAAGAATATTATATCTTCTCATTTTCCAAAAAGCTTCAAACTGTTTCACTGCTGAGGTTGTTAATGCAACGTATAAAAGTAGTTCGCAGAATATTGCATGCCATTTATTACAAATTTCATTTATCCTTTTTACATATTATTTTATCGAAAATAGATCAAACTTTTTTAATGAGGCAAAAATTTATAGCGCCTTACTTTGAACAAAATGACAAACTAATTTTATACAAAATTATAAATCGATTACAGTCTTGAGATTGAGTATATTAATGATTTATTTAAAAAAAAATTTTAAATTAAAAATCTAAAACATAATTAATACAAATAATATGTTTAAGTATACATAGGTAAGTATTTTTACATGAACTAAGTTACTAAAAAGATATTAACTGAGGATAAATTTTTTGTAATTGATTATATTATTTTTTTAATCTTTATATTGTAGTTGTTTAATATTGAAAATTTAAATTTGATGGTCGGATTAATAAAAATTTTATTTATTTTATTTAGTAATACAAATGTTATTAATTCGTAAATTGAGTTATTATAATATAATTTTTTAATTACAATGTATCTATATGGACAATTCGGAAATTTATTTTTAGAAAATATTACCTTTAAAAAGATAATTATATAGAAAAAAATCATACAAAATTTTAAATAAAATTGTGTTTCAATTTATTATAAATATAATGAAATAAACAATAACATTTTTTTAATAAGAAAACGGTTAACTTAAATATAATGTTACGATCAAAGACTGGTGCACTAAACTTTAAAATTAAGTACCATTCAAAATTTCAAACCACTAAAGGTAGTCTCGAACTCACTATGAATAGTATAAGATCTCCATAGAAATAAATTAAATAATGTAAATGATCAATTATACTTTAAATATAATTTCGGCTTTTTGGTACAATAACTTAAAATATAAAAGAATACTGTTGGTGATATAACGACATTTTATCATTTATATGCTGGTAGGTTTTACGATTTTTTTACAAATACAGCATAAAAATTAAATGGGTACATTGTACAATTATATATATATATATAAGAAATCAATTTTATGATTTTATTGATTAGCCTTTATGACAAGTCTAGTAATTTTATTATAGCACCTATTACTTACACTTAAAATAAGTTTAATTTTGAAATACTTGTTCATAGCAATATATTGATAATAATTTTTAACGCTTCGATAAATATCTCTATTGTTGTAATATCATAATTACTAAGTTTATAATGAAAATTAATATGTGAAATTTAGTACAATAATAAATATAATATAATAGAATGCAAAATGTCAAATAACGACAAATTGATCTTTATGTTTGGAAAGGGTAAATTCATGTATTGTAAAAATGATACATATTATTGATGATTCATTACATATCGACTTGTAAAGATTTTACGATTTCATATTAGATTATTATTTATTTAAAAAAAAAAATCTATTTTAAATACACTAACTGAAAAAGCTAAATTCTAAAGATATTAAAAAATTGAATTAGGAAAATCTTTAAAGGTTAATAAAAGATGTTTTGATATGCGATAACTAGGTTAATGAATGATGAGAAGTATTTAAGGATTGTGAAAGTTAGATCGCTCTGAAACGGTTACTGTGTCATATATTGATATTCTTAATCGATTATCGGATAAGACGCAAAAATTATTTGAAATATAGCCTTAAATGGCTTGAAGTTGACTTTGAAAGAAAGAATGGTTTGTAAGTTTATCTATGTCTATGTTATGTTTTACAAATGAAAAATCAATAAAAATTTTTTTAAAAAAATCGATTCAAACGTAAAATTAAAAAAATTGATTCTGAGATGATCTTAAAATGGCAATCATTCGAACTTTGTAAGTTCACGTGAAATTATTTAAATTATAGGAAAATACATATGATAGAGATAAATTTGACAGAGTTTAGAGTTAAAATTTATAATTTTATGTTATCGAATAAATGAAAAATGTTTTCATAAAGAAAAAATTTAATTTATAATTATGAACCAAAAGTAAGTCATGACAAATAGCTACTTGGGTTAACATGTTGCAGATGTTCGTGTGTGCTTTTCACTACAAAAAAAACTTATAGAAGCTGTTTAAATTTTATAATTATTTTATGCAGTTTTATAAAAAAAAAGAAGTAAATCGCTTTTATATTCACTTCATTTATTTGTATTTGTATTCTGTTTAAATGTTTTATTACATTAAGAATAATTTTGAATGAAATAGTATATTAGGATATTAGGAAAAAAACTTACACGATTTAAATGTTTCATCCCAGATATTATGAAAATAAATAATTATTATTTGAGCAGATTTTTTTACATATGATATAAAAATGGGTCCAAAAAAGTTTCTCAAAAAACTGAGAAGTTATTTAAAACTAAACACAGTATTAGATATAAAATATTTTTTTATATTATAAGAATTCTTCTAAAATAATTTTTGGATTGAATAACGTATAAATAAATAACATTGAAAATTATATGAAATACACGAAGAATGAGCTGTGTTTTCTTATAAATTTTTTAATATAGCTTACACTAAAAAAAAACATAATATACTCATAAATTAAAAGTATTTTTCTTGCAGATAAAACTTAAATATTTAAACAGTTTCAATTAGATAACTAAAGATGTCGTGACTTTTAGACTTTTTAAAATCACAGATAATTTATCGATAATGTACTCTATCTATATTCCTGACTAAATCAAGAATCCACGATATTAAAATGTTTGTTATTCTTACTCAACAGTATATTCATTATGTTTTATTGTTTTACAATCTATTACCTGATTTAGTATAATAGAATAAATATTGAAATATTAACATAAAGGAAAGTGTAGTTAAACATTTTACGTTACTCCTTAATATTAGAGTTCATTATATTAACAATAGTGAAATAACCCTCATATTGATCTCTTAATTTACTTATTTTTTATTAATTCCTATATATTCGTCAAGAAACTATAATTTTTGTTAGAGTCAGGACATCATAATATTGATAAAATCAATATATAAATAAACTTTTATAGTGTAAGTAAATAGTATATATGAGGTAGAAAAGTAAATCTATCTGAATCAATATGTTCTATTACATATTATTCATAATATGAAATTTTTCTATTATAAAAGTTTAAAAATTAAAAATAATAATAGTAATGTTTCATAGAAGTAAAAGAATTTTCAGATTTTATTTAAAAATAAGGCATTTAAGCACTTGACTATTTTAATTAAAGAAGTCCTTTATTGGAAACGGATGAATAAAGCTAAATAATTTGTGTTTATGCATATCTATATTATAATAACAGAGGGAATTTGCTGATATCATAAAATATTGATGTAAAACATAATAGAAGCAAATAAAAGGAAAAGGATTATTAAATTTAATACATGTATTATAATTTAATATTTTTAATAAAAATTATCGTTGAAATAAATTTAGTGAATAAATTAGCGAAAAGAGAAAGATCATGTCAGAATTGGAAACAGAAGTTCTTTTTGTTGTCTCAAAATATATTCTAGCTAAGGCATACAGAACAATATCCATTTTCTTGCGATTTCTTTACTACAAAGGCATCTTTGAACTAATGCAATTCATATGATAATGTAGCAACTACCATAGCAAATTCAGATTTTAATTAATTATAATCTATAACATTTTTGTAAATGAAAATACAAGTAAGAATGATAATTATAATTAATTTAAGTAAATTAAATTATATAATACACAGAAGGGGAAAAAATTCTTTCTTTTATATTAAGTTGATTCCAATTACTTACTTTTGTAAACTTGATATTTGAATAATATATATAACAAGATAATATTATTTTATGAACAATACAATATATCTATGTATAATTTTATATTATCAAATTTATTATACAAGTATAAAATGTCACTAAATATATACATATGCATGGAATAATTGACAACGCATTCGGATGTTTATAGACATTCATATTATAATATTAATATATTCAAAACCATAAAGATATTAGTAGGTACTAAATTTATTTTTACGGCGAATGTGACAGTTCCAGCATGTCAAAGAATTTCTATTATAATCATATAGTCCAAATTATATTTGCTATAATGCTAAGGGCTTTTGACCTATAATGGCTTCTATTTATATACTAGAATGTAATATTTAATGGTTGTGACAATTACGTAATCACGAGCTATTTTATATTTAAAATTATAACATTTTCAAATTGTCAGCTTCTATGATTATGGAAATTATTGTGTAAACAAGTACGAAAAAAATTTTTCTATTTTATTTCTAATATATGAAGAAATACATTTTTAAATCGCACACCAAACATTTAAAAAATCAATATATATATTTGTGTTTATAATATTATTTTTCATAAAAAATTTCATAAATATTATAAAACATTTATTAATGTATAATTTTGATATGGACCTAATATCATCTACTTTTATTTAAAGAATTTGTTAGGACAAATTTGTTTCCTTAAAAGAAAGAAATATTTCTTAAATTATGAATTTGTAGAATAATAATCATTGTGATGGATCTCCTGCTAATTATATCAACATGGTTATTTTTATCTTCCTAGAAAATAAATAATATAAAAGTGAATAAATAATGGTATTAATATACAATTAATTAATTTATACTATTATTTTATTACTATAAATTTTTAATATTAAAATTCCTATATATCTTTCAAATTGATTAAATTTATTAATAAAAAGTGTGCTATAAAATAAAACAATAGAAAACTTTTACT
This sequence comes from Platyscapa corneri, assembly GCA_018907185.1. NCBI lineage: Eukaryota > Metazoa > Arthropoda > Insecta > Hymenoptera > Agaonidae > Platyscapa > Platyscapa corneri. The sequence goes on along the minus strand of JACCHW010000058.1, from coordinate 260,551 downwards.
CAATAAATATTATTATTATAGCTACCGTCGGAAATTCTAAAATTATTGTATGCAAAATAAATAAATATATATATACGTATATGCACAAATGTCTCGTCGCTTCAATGGAGACACAAGTTTCATCACATCATTGTTATGCATAGAGTGGCAAAAATTCTAAATAAATAAGCGCTCGCGAATATCTTATGGCGTACGTATCTCTCTTATATATCGAAATCCTTTAAATGTTCAACGCTCAACGTACGTGTAAAAATCTAGCAGGTATAATGGATCGTAATACATACACATCAAAGAATCGTATAAAGTCCATCAGATTGAAGTTTGAATATAACAAAGAACCAAAGGTTTTGTAGTATTCGAGATTATTTTATTCTTGAAAATCGTTCGACCGGTTTTACTATACAGTATCTAACTGCAAAAAATATAAATTCAAATCAGTGCTTGAATAATATATTATTGTACTTGTCTACTTTTCTTCTAAGTAAAATTAACTCTTTGTAAAATTAATATTTTATATATATAGTTGAAATCAAGAATATTAATAGTATTTTTAAATATATACGAAAAATAAAATATTATTCAAATATCATTCAAATTAAAAAAGAACATTGCTTAAATTGAACAAAAAAGTATTTCTTTTAAAATAGCTAATATTTATTTAAATCTCATACATAATTTAAAAATTTTTTAACTATATTTTGTTGAATGATTTGTATAACGAGCAACTAATATAAATAAATATCGTTGTGATTTATATCCTTGTGTACACGAATATTCTTTTCTTCAGTAATTACGGTAAACTCTAATATATGAATTAATATAAAACTATGACAAGTATTTAAAGTCATATTTTTTATCACAAACAGAATAATATTTTATAAAAAAATTTCAAAATAATTTTTTTCTTATGAACTTTGATAATTTTTTATATATTTACAAAATTTTTAATTATTTTCTACTTATTTTTACAGTTGCAAATGCTGTAGTTTGTGACATATTTGAAATAATTGAAATACTTACTTTTTTAATTATCTTAATAACATATATGCAGATACATACGTCGAACACATGTGTGTATATATACATATATATTTATATATATATATATATATATGATCATGGTTATATCTTGAAGGAGGTAAAAGTCTTCGAAACCATAGAATAGTGTTATTATATTTTTGCTAATATAAAAATTTTTTTAAGCAGAATTTCAGAGATAAAAAATAAACAGAAATGAAGAAATTTTTGCTGACCATATTTTATCATATGCAAGTGGTTGAAAATCTTTAATTTAGAGAATACATTTATTATATTTATTTTTATGTCGAATTTATATAAGATGATGTAATAAAAATATTAATTACTGTTTATTATTTCACAGTTCTGACATATTTGATACGAAATACTAAATTTTGTAAATTTTCTTTTATAACAACTGTGAGATAATCAATGAGTTAAATGATGGTATAATATAATTAAATATAATCTTCAAGTTCTTAAGAATTTGAATAATAAATATTTTATGGATATTTATGAAGTGTAAAATATATTCTCGCAATATTCAACGAAAAACTTTGTAAATGTACTAGCAATAAAAAGAACACTGAGAATGTTAAGTCAATTTTCGATTGCAATAAAAGATATTACAATATATTATCGTAGCATTATAATGCATCTCTTGAATGACATAGCCATATTTAAGCAAAAAATAAACCGAAATAGTCGTATAACCCGTTGCTACATACACAAAGAAACCCAAAGAGTAAACGGTAAAAGTCACTTGAATTCCTGTAAGGCGGAGGGAGTCAGTATTTACAATGCTTCGGTAGTCACTATATTTTTCTGTACGCTTAGTTTCTCGCAATTCCACACTGCTATTACGCTGCTGTTCGTTGAAAGTAGGCACTTCATTATCGAAGAAATCAAGGTGAATTAGACAACAGTACCTTATGTACTATAAATTTAGCGAAATTGAAAATTAACGCAAAGGAAATTGTTTATATAATAAACTGAATTGTATTTTATCTCAAGAGCTTAACTACTTTATCTTTATAAATACTACTGAATTTTTAATCTATAAAATTGCCTCTCTGAAATTCAATAATATAATGAATTGTAACGTTAATTTTAGTTAGTATCCTAGATTTTTTTAGATTTTGTTTATATCTCCATTTTCATGCACCGAAGGATCCTTAAGAGACACGATGGTCAGAACTCTCCAGCAAACAATAGCTCTCACGAGAAACATAACCTAATAACGCCATTGTTTCCGAATTTTCATGACCGAACAAGTTAAGGTATATATCGTGTTCACACACGTATACGAAGCGACAGAATAGCTCATCACAACACTAAATTGCAGCAGCATTCGAGTGCGTTACGAATGGCTTCTAAAGCTAATATCACAGTCGCAAGAGACAGAGAGCCCACGAGAAATCTCAGCTGAGATCTGCGGCGGATGTTAAGTCAGGAATGCTGGCAATAGAGCCGTTGTATATGGCATAAGGAACTGGCAGATTTGGCAACTACTACTTTCTAGGGGAAAGAAGGCGTGCCGAGCCATGAGCCAAGCCCGAGTTTCTAAAGATAATCGCAAGCGTTGTGACAAACGAGATAATGGAAGCGATGAGAAGAACAAGCGACGGATGAATAATGACGGAACGGAAGTGTGAATTAGATTGAAAGATGCGAGAGTAGAGAGAGAAGCTTTCTTGAAAGCAAGTAATCAACACTTATAGAAATTTCTATAAAAGATAATCACTGGCTCGACTTCACATTTTTGCAAGCGAAAAAATATTGATGATGATGTGCAATAATATTAGTTCTATAGTAATTTGAAGAATTTTGAGACTAAAATAAAATAAATCTAATAAAAGCAGTCAGAATTAAAAATAGATAGAATCCACGAAATAGCGACTTTTAATATGATCCAATAAGTATAATAAGTATCATATTAATTAAGTATATAATAAATGTACCTAGCACATTTATATGATTATCTTGTATGGTAATTAACTTTTTATAAATTTTAATAAATAACCCTCAAAACATTTTGTTACAAATAGTGAATAAATAAGGTATTAAAAGTGTTCTAAAATTTCTTGCAAAATTTTAGAAGCAAATATTAGAAAAAGAAGAAGATGCCGGTGAAAATAAAAGTCATTAAGAAGGAGAGAGTCAACATCTACTATGAGAAAGACCAACCAGAGACTCGAATGAAGGCAGTAATACACTACTGAAAGTACATTTTTTCTTATCAAAAGAACTGATCGTACGCTTGCCACAAAATCCGATGTCCGTGTGAAGATTTGTTCCCATAATTACGTCTAGTCGTTACGTAGATCACAGGCTAAAATATTCGTAGTTGACTTATAATATCTATTCATTAGTTATGTTGTAAACTATGTAAATACATAGTTTTTAATATTTTAAATATATATACGCTTAAAAAATGAAAGAAAAGACAAAAAAATTAGAATTCTAGTTAAATTAGAAGTTTTTGTCTACAGTAAACAAATATTATGTAATTTTTTAAATAAAATTTTTTTTGGAAAACATATATAACAATTAAAACTTTTTAATATTCAAGAAAATACGGTATAAAATAACGGAAGATATTATTTTATAAAATAACTATAATTCTATATTTTATACAAATACTAAATAAACTATTACTGATCAAACATCTTTAAGTCCAAAAGAAGATATGAAAAAATTATAAAAGGAAGATTATACATTTATTGTAATTAATGTAGATACGTGAGAAATCCTTTTCATGATTTAGTTTACTTAAAAATTCAGTTTTTTTTAGAATTGTATGGAAACTAGATCGTATAAGTTATAAAAAATTAATTCTCTAAATGATCCGTGAAGATCTGATGTATAAATAAGAAAAAAAAGAATCAAACAACCAGAATATAAAACAAATGAACCAAAATAGTAGATAATGCAATCTTCTATTTTATCTTAAATAACTTCTCTATAACATAGTATATAATGAAATAGAGAGCGTTAGGTCTAGCTTTAAGTAGCACCTGAGATTCAGAACTCAGAAAATCCCACAACTTTTCCTTCATTCTTTAATAGCTGCAACCTTGAATTCTCAAACAATTTTGTCGGTGATATATAAGTATAATATAAGTTATATTTTGATTTACTATGCTTTGTAAAGTTTCTAAAAATCGTTTACTCTTTACCACTGAATTTTTGAAAAATAAAATTTCAAAACTAAAATTTAAAATTAAAGTCAATTATTGAATAAAATTTTTTCAAATAAAACAGAATGATGCTTATTAAAATATTAATTCAAATTTATCATACTTATATTATTTTATGAAATATTAATGTGGAATATATATGGGAAATAAAAAAAGATTAATGAAACTGCTTTTAGTGCAAATTAAATTATATTCGTAAGGTGACAAATAAATGTAATTAAACATTTTTAATTTTCTGATGAATCTTATATATACATATATTTATAAAAAAAGTATAAACACACGGACATATTGTCGTGCCCCAGCTGTCAGTGACGGACCGGCGTGCGCGAACTAATAATATATGCGTCATACGCGTGCAACATAGCAAATATTTAGTTTCAATGTTTTATTTTTTTTATCATAATGTTTTTACAAAAGAGAAAACATTTCCACTGCCCTTGAGAATTCAAAGAAATCGTGAACGGCCATTAGAATTGTTTTTCTTGACCAAATTCTCTGAACAAATGTCCGTATATATAAAACGCTTGTCATTTAAACAAAAAGTAGCAGAAGCACCTAAGCGCTACAAGTGTGTATCGTGTCAAGTTTAAACGGATTTAAATCAATCACCCATCCAACCATCCTTCTTGACGTTTCATAATGAAGCGAAGACGTTAATACATATAAGCAATTTATAAGCTTTCATTATTTCATTTTAATTAGTTTTAAATATTAAAATACCATATATTACAAAAAAGTGCATCAATAGTTAATCATATTTCTTACATTATTAAGTTGTATTTTTTTCAAATGCAAAACACTAATAAAAAATTATGCAAGTTAAAAAAAATTTTTCTAGAAGTTTGTTTCAAGCTTTTAAATTAAATTGAACATTATTTCAATATTTTAATTGAATATTGATTTTATAATATCTAATTTTTTATAAAATTTATCTTTAAAATATATTTTTTAAGAGAAAAATTCTAATAAAAAATGTATAAATGAATATAAATAAATTAACAATTAAAATAAAATTATTAGTTCCTAAAATAAACCATGTTTTTCCTAATATATTATTATAATAATTTTCTTATAAAAGGTATTTGTAAATAATTTTTAGTACTTGTCTTTGAAAACGCTATTGTACAAATAATATTTGCATTACTTTCTTAGATAGGAAGGGAGGAATGAATAAAATTGTATCAGCTTCTTTAATATATTACGATTCTTGAAACTACCTGTTCTCGCTCTGTTTTATACTTTGAATGCCATCTAAGTGAATGAAAGGAAAGAGGTGCATGCGCCTAGTGTATATTGTGCTCTCTGAAAAGAGCTAAACGGTAATTTTTTCCATCCTACTGATTATTAACATAAGGTATTATTTAACCGTTATTATGAGCCTTCAAAACGTGACACTTTATCGTGACACAATTTCTATGCTCCATTAGAAGCTGCCTCTGCCATCGTCGTTGCACTAACATATACCCTAAGGCTCATTTTAGATACTGACGAACGAGCATCTTATATTGAAAACTTTGGCCTGAAAATTTTGTACCTTCACATTTATAGTTTACAGATAGATAGATTCTTTTGGTTCGCTACCGCATCAGTATTAAAGCGAATTTAAAAGCGAAAATACAGCAACAAATTAAAATAAGAAACTGTAGTCTTTAATGTTATGTAACAAGGAACAAGCTACGCACACTCGTCTTGTAACTTTTTTTCATGCAGCATTAAAGTCTCGCTTAAACTTGTATAGCTGCACGAATCTGCTAATCCGGTGACTACAAACATAAAAAGGAGAGAAAAAGGGTCACTTGAAAAAGAAGAATAATGAAGGGAAAGTCATGTAGCTGTGGTCGTGGGTAACAGAGCTGCTTTGCTCGGAAACAGTGGTATTTAGCCTTTTATGAAACCGAGAGAGGAAAGTACTTCGGATGGCGCATCCCTTCATTTCATTACAAGAAAAATGGAAAAGAGAAAAAAACGGAAAAGAAAAAGTTGTAAGCGGTTGGTAAAATACCCGGAGTATGTAGTAGCGTGTCTATTTTTCATCCAGCTTCTTTTTCTACAAGTGAAGCAATTTTTCACTTGGTCGATACTTCCCTTTCTTTGTAAAAAATTATTGCCCCAATGGTGCGACACAAAAACTAGCCAACTGGTTGCTACTGCAAATGAGTGAGTAGTCTAACAGAAATAAAAGGGAAGCGTAAGAAAAATAAAAGGGCAGGGGCATAGAATAAAAAATTCGTGGAGCACGAATGTTGACTATATCGCAGCCATTCTTTTTTCTGTCTCGCATGTAGAAAATGAAAAGAAAAAACTGTGATCGGAAGATTAAAGCAATAACTTGTAATTGAGTGAGGAAATATAAGAGTAGGAGAGCCAAGTACTGACACAAAAAGACTGCTTTCTGATACCAAACCGAACACAAAGAATCTAATCGCAATTGAATATCTCGTTCCTTTTTATACGCACTGCCGGAGATTGAATATAATTCAGTGCTACTTTTTCTCTCGCTTTTTAATCTTTGATCGATTTTTTGTTCAATCAATAGCTAGTGATATCTTGGAGTTTTAGAGTGAATTGGCGTAAAAAGTGATCTTGCAAGCAAGTGAGAAAAAAATTTGATCGATTTGCTAATCTAACCAAGTATAGTTCTACTATACAAAAATCAGAGACTAAATTTATATCTTTATTGCGTATTGTATTTCTATTATATATTTTATGAATTTTTCAATCATCTTTAATCAGCTGGTGATAATTTTGAATTATTCAAATTTTATTTTCCCTAAAGTATTTCGAATAAAATAGAAAATAATAAAATAGATCGTTTCAATGATTGAAAATATATACTTATTTTCTTTTATAATTCTTGAATATCAGTTTATGTTTGACTTTATTTTATCTAGTTCATGGTATTTTATTTTTTTTTAGTATATATACGGTATCTGTATGTTGTAAATTAAAGGTTAAAACACACTTGTATATATATTTAATAATTCAATTTATTTATTTATACAATATATAAATATGTAAAACACAAATACACAAACTGTAGTGTTAATAATGAATATTGATAATATTACAGATTGAAATAACTTTATGTGAAATAACTTTATGTGGTATGCCTCTACTACGACTATATCTTTTCACGGCTCGTAGACTACTAAGTCTCTGATAGAGGAAAACGATGCCTTGCAGTCCAGATGCAGTTATAATATTATTATACAAAAAATATTACATTGCAAATAATGAATATTTGTTTAATAATGACCATGAGTATTCTGTAGAAAATAAAAACGTTAAATGGTGTGATGCATGGGTCGAATAGTTAAAACTGTTGCTTGTAAAACAAGACACGTTTGGCGTAAAGTGATCTAGACCTCTAGCATGCCTTTTTTGGTAATTATTTCTAAATTGTATCACGTGTGCCTAGTTTTTTAAATGTATATTTACGAACATTGTATATAATATGCTAATGAAAAGTTTGAGTGTAACTTTTTACTTATAGACATAATAATACTAAATATTATTAAGTTATACTTAAAAAAACTGTTAAACGATAAGGCGCCTTTAATAAATTTTACAAAAATTAGAAAAGATTAAAGTTCCTGTAGAAATGAAGATATTAATTTAAGTATTTCCCAATCCAGATGTAAACAATTATAAAATTCTTAACGTACAAATTTTACATGTCAAAAATAAAAGTATTACGAAATATGTTATCAGTAAAGTATAAAAAGTTATCACTAATTGAATTTCAAACAGTTATTCAGAGATATTCAATTGAATATTTATTCGTCGAAGCAACAATAAGATGCAAGTTATTTAAAAAACGTTATGTAAAAAAACTTTATAAAGAAAATTTTGAATTCTAAAAATTGATATTTATTATTGTATGAACACAAATGCTAATTATATATTTATCACAATATAGTTCTAAAGATATTTCATAAATTAAAACAGAGAATACTTTTTGTTTTACTTTACAGCAGTTACCTTACATTAAACATGTTAAGAAAAATAAAATTAGAATTTTACTAATATATTATAATAAGTGAAAGATTTAAAAGTCAACTTTTCTTTTATCAAAATTAATTTATCCTTCATATATGCTTTTCAAAAAAGCATAAATGAATATTCTTAAATATTACAAAATATAATAAAGGACATAATAATTATAATTATTATATTATATATTATATTATAAGTAAAAAGTTTTGCACACATTTTTTATTATGGATAATTAACTTTAAAAATTAATATCCTTATTCAAATATATTCAAATTATTTGGATACATTTGTAAATGATAAGAATAATTTTTTGTAAAATACATTTTATTATTTTATATTATTTACAAAAATTGCTTCAATGATATTCAAGTAGAAAGTTAAATTTAATAACTTTACTAATATTTTCAGTATAAAAAAATCTTAAAAATGTATTAAGAGACTCTACATTCAACTATTCAAAGATGAATTATTAGAATCAAAATTTTTTAAAATCAATTTAGAATAATGATTTTTATCGTCTATGATTTATTAGTTTTCAGAACCCCTTTAAATAGTTATTTTTCTTCAAGACTAAATACCATAGCAAAAGAATAAAATAATACTGAAAGAAAAACACTTTTTCTGGAAAACCGTTTTTAGATTATCTGTCTGATAGTAATTTATGATTTATATAAATATATTAAAATGAGAGAATCAGCAAATATTTTCCAAATTTAATTTTTTCCAAATATAATATATAAAATTTCTGTCAATAGTATCATTATTTATTTCACCAATAACAGTAATATTTTTACATTAGAATTTAATTTTTAGACACATGAATAAAGTTTTCAGACTAACATTTATTTATTCATTATTATTTTTTATTAAAATTAATATAAAAATTCATGTTAAAATAAAAAATTATACATCTACGAAGAAGCTTTTGAAATCCATTATTACCATAAAATGTAATTTCACGTATCTGACTGCGTATCATTCATCGAACAAAAGTACAAATATGCGGTCATAATCTGTTCGTTAAAGCAGAATGAAATCTGAATAAATGTCGAATAAAAGAGAAGAAAACAATGAAATGTTAGTGATATAAATGAAAGGAAGAATTATACCCTTATCATAAGGTCTTGCAGATTAGTTTGATCAAAAATGTGTGTAAATAATGGTATGCATCCGTTCAAATTTCAACAATGTTTAATTAAGTTTCGAATACGTACCATCCGTGCCATTACGGCCAGGTGCTCCAGGAGTGCCATTCAATCCTGGCTTACCATCTTTGCCTGGTACGCCATCATTACCGCTACGTCCAGGAAGTCCGTCCAATCCGGGCTCACCAGGAATACCTATAAAAGACAATGAACGCATAACATCAGAATACTAACCCCTTTTCTTTGCTCTTCCATCGTTCTTCCATTCCTTTCTCCTCAATCAGCTCAACGCTATAACGGCATGATCATTCGAAAATAAAGATGAGAATACTGAGATTCTTAATCATTTTGGGATTCACTTAATGAAGAGTTTCCAAATTTTAATTTAATATGTATACATTAATTTAGTATAAGTTATATTTCTCAATGTTAATAAAATTTAATATTTCTGAAAAACTGAAAATACAATTATTAAAGAAAAATTGATTTTCTTACATTTCTGAATTTCAATTCAATTTCCATTCAAGCTAAAAATTATTTAGTTCGTAGAATTTTTATTCAATAAAATAAAGAATTCTAATCTATATACATACATACATACATACATACATACATACATATATAGATTCTATAAAAATAATTTTAAACAATTTAATATAAACTGATAAATATTGTTTACATTAAGAACATGTTTTATTTAATATAAATGAAAAATTAGATTAAACATATATGCACATAATGCCTAATAATATTATATAAATGAAATAGAAAATGATTTTTTTAAATTAATTTTTATAAAAACTATTAAGAATGTAGATTAACGAAAAGGTAATGACAGTATAATTATATTTGATTATAGATAGATACTATATTTCAATACTTCTTTAGTTTCTGAAGACCTATTAAATATTTCTAATTTTTTCTTAAATTTGAAATAAATAATAACACTTACCAATAATACTTAAATAAGAAATTTATGATATTGAAATTAAATATTTTTTATTAAAATTAGAGCAATAATTCTTGATGTATTCTCATTCAAAAGTAAATGAAGAATAAAAAACTATCTAGTGAAATTCTAATCGAAGAAATATTTTTTATTTATCGAAAAGTGAACATAAATTTCTATAAATAGATAAGCTACATTTTTTTAATTGTATTTTTCATACTTTTTAGTTTTTAAACTTAACCATATTTGTAATGTACAAAACTGAATTTGAATGCGTCTAAAAAGCTTTTATATTTAATCAAATGTTTTTATTTTATTTAAATCAATATAATACTAAATAATCATAAATAGTTACAATATTGGAAACCTTAAATATGTTAAGTATAACTTTTAATTTTCAATTAATATTTTAATAATATTTTTTGATATTTTTTTATTAAATTGAATTAATAATTACAGTAATATTTTTTTCGTAGCAAAATCTCAATGCTTATATTAAACTGTAAATTTTATTTTTACATATTTTAATTTGGAAAACATATTCCAACATATTTTTTCAGTTATATGAAATTTCTGTATTAATGAACAAAGTTATATTTAAAAAAAAATATTTAAGAAAATAATTGTTTTTAAATTATATTAACTTAAATTATTTTATTTTTATATTTATAAGTTAATATTAGTTAAATAATTGTATTTAAATTTTGTATATATAATTCATAATTTATTAAATTATGTTTCATAATGTTGATAAAAAAAAACAATAAAAACTATAACAATAATTACCATCAACGCCATCAAGTCCAGGCTCTCCCCGCGGACCTAAGGGTCCTGGTGGTCCTCTTGGTCCTGGCATACCTGGAGCTCCTTGGATTCCTGGCAATCCTTGATCACCCTTTGGACCAGGAGATCCATTAGTTCCGGGTAACCCTGGTAGTCCCGGTGGACAAAATTCGCTTGACTTCCGGCAAAATGTCTCTATTGCTTCGTACTAGATTAGAAAATAAATTTTAAATTGATAAAATTGATTAGTATTTGCATTCTAAAGCTTTATATTTTATCATTGCTCTGTTATATATAATGAAGAATTTATTTAGCTGTTTAATGAATCGAAAATAATAATTGCAATGTCTTGAAAATAAAAAATTTCTATAATTTAAGGAATACGCAATGTAAAATAAATTATTTTTAATGTTTTAACACAATATTATATAAAAAATAGATATTTATTAGCATTTACAACATATTTTCGTGATGTAAATTTTTTTTTCATATTAATATATTGTTGTTGTTTTATATATCAAATTATAATATTTATAATAAAGTACTTAATCGGTATAATCAATATTTTATAAAAAGCAACTTAACTTTATAAATTCCATTTATTGTAAAATAAGATTGAAACTTTCTTATACTTTTCGTAAACAATATTTTCAACAAAACCAAAATATTTCTCATATAACTTTTGTGTAAGCAAAACTGTATACACAATGATATCTGCTTTTTTTATCATCATACTCAGTTTTCGAGAAGATACTGAAGTAATATTTTCAGTTTATCTTTGATTAATTAATTCTCTTTAGAGTTCACAATTTAAGTGATGCAAGCTCATAACAGAAACATAGGTCACATATGTTACTTACACGTAACAAAGTACTAGTACCTCCCGTTTCCTTTCGTATCCCCAAATAATCTCGCAGCTTTCCACTCAACGAATCGCACAATGGAGGAAGTGGTCACACACCGAATGAATAACCAAGACACAATGGAACACAGGATATGTTTGTAAGTATACGTACATAGAAAGGTTATGAACCAGAAAGGCAAAGGAATTACAGAAATCCAGAGATAGACAATGAGGAACAGAGAGAGAGAGAGAGAGAGAGAGAGAGAGAGAGAGAGAGAGAGATACAGAGAACAGGATAGGCATGACTGTAGGCAGATTAACTGCCGTATCAGATTTAATTAGAAATAATATTGTATCATAATGCACCTTTCTAAGTTAATCTACATTACAATTGTTAAATAAGATAATAATTCTATATGAAATTGTATCTTCAAGTGATTGTAAATATTAATAATTAATGAATATAAAAGAAGCAGACTAAAAATGACAATCTAACTCAAGTAGAGAATTATTATTATTTTCTAAGAGAAACTTTTAATATAACAATATTAAAATAAATAAAACAATATAATTATAATATACGTTTAAATGTACTAAGTTTTTACTGAAACTGAACAAAATATGTAACGATTAATACGTTTCAATTGTACAACTATAGCTCCATTATTCAAATTACTGAATAATTCAAGAAGTGAATGAAAGCTAAAGAAGAAAATAGAAAGATAAAAAATATAAAAAGATCTAGCGTTATGAAAATAAAAAATTTCGCACATATGAATTTAGCAATTTTAAAAAATATAAAAAATTTATGGAATTCAAAATGTAGGTTACAAATTATGTTAAATTCTGCTTTTTTAATGGTAAACATACCGCGCGTATATATAGACTCATAACCAGTTGATTTATTAAATTTCTTTTAGTCAAAGGAACTTTTCCATATTTAATATTGGAAAGCAATATTTTTATATATTTGAAACATAATTTATTATTATTTGAATTAATTAAATTTAAATTATTTTTTAGTTTAAAATTAGAAGTTACCTAATTGTACAATAAATAAAAATAATAAATTGAATTATTTCATATATTGTGTTTATTTATTTAATTATATGCATCTAAAATAAATTTTAGTGCAAAAATTAGATATTACTATTAGAATCAACTTAGTGCAACATAAGACTAGTGACTATTGTTATGAAATAGCGAAAAATACTTTATAGAATTTAAGTAATTATAAATAAATTAAAAATATTTACTTTTTTAATTATAATTCCATAATTTACATCATTTTTATTGAATTACATTTAATTAATACAAACAAAAATTAAATTATTTTATTAAGTAAATAAAAATAAAAAAATGTTGTGCATTTTGGGCAAAAACTACAATATCATGCGTTTATTCATAATTTTGCACAAATTCACGATTTAATTTCTCCAATTTAAGAATAATGTATTTTATCCAATAAAATAATAATAATAGTAATAAAAGTATAATAAGCGAAATAAAAATAAATCTGTTTTAAAAATTGAGATAACCTACTGGTCAAATATTGAAATTTACGAATAAATTCATTGCGTTATAACATGACTATCATAAACAAGAATATATGATAGAACAAGTCAAATCACAAACGATAATCCTAAGAGTTTCTGAGTGAAACTCGACCCTTAAACTACGCGTGCTTGCGTTCTTGAATAATGGTTCTACTCAAGTTTTTCTTATCCTAAAAACCCATCCATATTAGCTTTATTTTTAATATCTTTTCTGTTTCAGAGCAGAGTCTGCTTAAAAAACTTGTATTTTATATTTACAAAGATAAGAAACTGCCATTTTGCAAATACTCGATCTATCATCTGCAGTAAACGTATACGATGTAAAATAATACATTTATAGTCCGATAAATGTGCATATTGTCTGAAGTACTGACGAGCTTCACTTATTTTATGCCTATCGAATATTCAATTCATAAAAATTATTTAATTACTATGATATAATTGTCTATGGAAATTAGAAAACAATTATCATAAAATATTTAAAATTATTAAAAATTAATAAAAAAGTATAACTTAAACCTCACTGCGGAGAATTTTTTTAAAAAATATTAAAATAGTAAAAAAAAGTTGAAAAGTAATTAATCAATGTATGGCTATAGCTTTCATTTTTTCTAATTTTTTAAAAATATTTTATGAAGTCGAAAATTCTTAATTACAACATTGAATTTATAATAAAAAAGACAACGAACAAATATCAGAAAAATTTGTTTCATTTATTTTAGAACTTTTGTAAAGAAATTATTTCAAGAATTCTATCATTTTAAATAATTGCTGTTAAAATTTAAATAATATAAAATTATTATTAAACAAAATTTGAACATGAACTTAGTTAAATTTAACAAATAACAATAATTCTATGAATTTCTTTACTTAATTATAATGCAAAATTTATTTATACATTAATTTTAAATTCATTTTTAATTAATTAAATATGTTTTGATTAAATTCTCCATTAACAGAATACAATAGTCTTAATTATTCTTTATGAAATATGATCTTAGTATACAATTTATTAAAATATTATGGTTGAATTATATGAATCATGTTAGATTTTATAATGCTAATTAAAAATATAATAGATTTCTGTAATTTATATTTAAAATCTTTAATATAAACAACTTAATATTGATTTTTTAAAAAAAAAGTACTATTAATAAATATTAAGATTCTATCGAGTAAACTTTATTCAAATATTATTCAATCTATTATTCATTTTAAATCAGATATATTATTAATAGTTTAACATATATATACCATTAAAAAGTATTCGATATTATAACAGTTGGTACAAAAATGACAGTTTATTATAAAAGCAAACATAGAATATTAAACTGATGATATCAGCTTTTTTTTAGCTTTTTTTATAACCGAACAGATATTAACATATTTTATTTCAGTTTTCAAACTTTCTAAATCAACCTAAGTTCTTTATACATTCATGAATTTTCGTTACTTCCTTAGAGTTTTAAGTAACTCAATCAATTAAATAAAAATAAAACTGACTTAATTGTCTATGATACGGTAGAATTATTTCCAGCTCACCTCCCGTCCATTTCAGAAGACCAATATTTCAAAAATTATTCGTTCATTGAATCACATTAGAAAAAAAGTCAGTGCAATTTTTGTTCTTATTTTACATTTGAATAAATATACTGAGAACATCATGTAATAATTATTATTTATTTTTTAAATGATTTATTTCTATAACGTTGCTGAATTAATTTATTTAAGAACAAAAAATTTATGCAACTTGACGAGTCCTCACCATGTTGGGAGGTGAGTGTGAAGGGATGGAGGAAGAGGGGGCAGGAAAAAAAATAAACGAAGAATATGGGAATAAGGCACGGAGGATACGCGAGCGTGGCCGGGGGGTAATGGATAATTCGCAAGTCCTTCCTCCCGTTTTTATAGATCGGGAACCCCAACGGTTATCTATATTATTGCGCGTGTGATTGTTTTATTTAACGCGCGCCGGCCTGTCGCCGACGGGCGGCGACGACATACTTATAATAATTATTATATATTTATTGCTCTGATTAAAATTAAACAGAAATAAAGTATCTTGTAAGCTATAAATAATTACATTATTTCTCACGAAAATTATATTGTTATCTAGTATAAGAAAGTTTTTTGAATTATTATGAAATTATATTTATTACCTATATATTTTTAATGATTATCATTAAAAAACGATAACAAAATTTCCATTTTAATTTTAAAATAAAGTGATAAAAGTTTTTAGAGAACAAGACCTTATATATCACTATTACAACAAGAAATTCAAAGAAGATTATTTTAAAAATATAGCTCTTTAAATATGAAATTTTAAGTTTATTAGCTAATAAAGTTGATAAATAAATATAAAATTTCTGTTCTTATATACAAAGATCTTATCTATATTATTTCAGTTTTATGATATTCCTAAGAAACAATAAAACTAAATTTGATTTCATAATTCTTATTCTTGTAAAATAAATTAAATAGAATATTTTTCCTAATCCAGATTTAATTTTTAAATTCGATTTTAAGAATATTCATTAATTTATACCAAATTTCATATTGGAAATTTTAATTATTTTTAATTATTTTTAAATAACAGAAAATCGTTAAAAACTTTTCCAGATATTTAATTAGTCGCAAAGAGTCATTTTAATTCTAGTTTATATATTGAGACATATCAATCGTTTCATACTTCTTGACGATAGAATGGCCCATAAATGCTGCACATACATCCGAACACATGTAAGCGGCCTGGAATGAACCATCACTATGAATCCCGTAGCAGCAGATAAGCGATCCTGTTCGAGCAGCCGCTAGAAACGGATAATCTCGAGGGAGGCAAAAGGCCAGCAAGCGATACGTTATAAAACAAGTAAAATGAAATGACTTATGTAAAAAAGTCAACAAGGACAGACCGAACACCCACCTATGTAATCAGTTTGTAAAGAATTGAAACTCGAAGAATTGCTAAAATTAGCGGCAATTAAACCCGCGTGGCGAGTGAACACCAGAAGGGCCAAAACGTGACGGTCCTTTTACTGCCCGGATTTGAGATAACAAAAAGGTACGAGGAGAAATGCAACACCAATTTAAGTTTAGAATGTAGAATAATTTTTTATAAAGGAAAAAGATAGGAAGGGACAGCATGTAAAATTTTAAAACCCAGTGCAAAGGGCGTGGGCCCAATACTTTGTTTTTATAATCGTTGCGGAAAAGCAGCAAATGCGCTTCTCTTACTTTCGTTACTCCTAACTTTTGTGTAAATAATTATAATGCTGTTTGGAATAAATATCATTAAAATAGACGTATTCTCTATTTTAATAACCTTGAATTTTCCAAGCACACGCATGCGATTATAAATACTAGAAAAAGATAATATTTAAATACTAGTAAATTTTTTTAAATAAAAAGTAATGAAGAATACACATATCATATTCAATCGAAATATGGTTTTGGTCTAAAGTTGAAAATCTGAGAATTTTTTTATGAAAATCTCATTTATCAATAAAACCAATATTTAATTGATAAAAATATACATGAAAGTGGTTTATTTAAATTTTTTATTTTTACAATTATATTTCGATTATTTTTTTTATAAATAGTAAGGTTTAATATCACATTAACTTGTATAAATCAATAATAATTAAAATTTTTCTATTTTTACTGAAAATTAGTTAATATTTTATTAAAAAAAGAAATGATTTAAAATTATTAATTTAAAATTATTTATTGAGTATATTAAAAGTTTTTTGTTCATTTTCAAAAATACATTCTATTATTTCATACTTTTTCTATGCGTAATGTACAGTAATTGAAATATTTTAAAAAATGTATAAGAATAATATGTAAATTGTATAATGCTAATGATTGAAAAATATGTTTTAGATTTCTTTTTTTTATAGTTTATACTATGTAGATTAAAATTTGTGAAAATGATTTTTTTCTACTTCGTAATCAATTATATAAAAGCAAATCTATAAGCTGATAAGTAGACAAACGTAAACGAGACATTTTCTTTCATTTTCGTTACTTTATTATTATTACTTATATTATATTATATATGTGTATCTTCCTTTATTTCTTTATATATACATATATACTCATATTTCACTAATGATGATTAATTAAATATAAATTTGATTAAAAACTGTCTACTTTAACTTAAAATAAGGTAAAACGTAAGATAAAGACGGAGACAAAAGCAGACAAGACAAATAGGCAGACAGCAATTAGAGCGATAGATAAAACAAAGTTGTTAATTAATTGATGGAACATGTTATTGATCACTTATTCGTATTAATTTTATGGTTCCAATTTTAATACTTTACATGAGAAGGACAATTTCGTGATCCATTAAATGGTATATTCATGTCATTGCTTAAGAGCAACTTGAAACTGCTTGTATGATGAGAAAAGTTAGCTTGATGGAACGGGATAATGATGTGGAAAAGATGCAAGCTTTGTTTTGCTTCACAAAGTTTACTAAGTAAAATATATAATAGTAATAATAGATTATCTTCAAAGACATTTCTGTCAAATATAATAGTATCTATAAACAGGAATAGCTTTTTCTTTTTTTATATGTAAATAAAATAGTTATAAATTTATCTATATAAGTTTATACAGTCTTGTCAAGTGAACTTTGTTTATACTTATGTTGATGTTACTGTGAAACTTTTGTTACTGGCTATTTAAGTTTACATACAAAAATAACGTTTAAAATATTTTAAATATGATTTTTTATTTTAATTTTTTACATAAACAATTACATAAATTTTATTTTAAAATATCACTAAATTAATTTCGTTATAAATAATTGTAAATTAAATAGCAACTTGACTATATTCGATATATTAAAAGAGAGTAATTAATAATAATTTTATTAATCTACTTTAGATAATAATATGAAAGGTCGAGGAAATATTTTTCAGATAAAATTGATAACACTATTATTTAAAAGAAACTAATAATTCATATTTGTGAGTTATAACATCAATTTAATTATGTATAGAAGATTTTTATAATGACCGATAAATTACGTGGGATCTTTTTATTATATTTACAATCAATAATATTTTTTGTCATCAAAAATTCATTGTCTTTTTTGTGAATCAAATATTTTATTAAATTAAATATAATTTATATATGTTATAAAATTTTTTTTTAATTATTTGTACTGAAAATTAAAGTATAAATAATTTTTATATTCAAAATGGATAAGTATAATCTTTAATATTGCTTCAGATTATACTTAAATATAATTGTAATCACTCTAGTATTATGAAAAATTCTAACGATATAACATCGATTACATTTATTTATTTAATTCGATTTATTATCGTATAAAAATTATATATATATATTGCTTTTATTTTAGAATATAAGCGCTTATTAATATAGTCAAATTTTATTAAGCACGAAAAATTCAATCATTGCATTACAGCAATAAAATTCATAATATTCTTTACATTTATTTCCAATTATTAGTTTATAATTAATAATTATTCTTATCAAAATATTTTACTAAAATAAATTTTAAATGATAATGGATATACTTAAATGCAATTTAAAAAATTTCAACCCTGATTCATTTTATTCCCTGTGATACTTTTCTTAATTAATCTTATTTTCTGAATTATTACAAAAGCTGAGAATTATTGACTTTTTTTTTAAATAAATAAGAGAATGCGTTTGAAATGAGTCTCTCGTAAGTAAATCGTCTCGTGCTTAAGAGCTTCATTTTAAAGATGAGAATAGTTCAATAAAATAGAAATAGTATTTGAATGGGTAGAATCGATTTCTCCTTGTACAAATCGTAGCTTCACAACAACGAGTACCATATGCTGCCTAAATGCCATCGGATGTACCAAATGTACAAGTCAGCGATTCAAATTCTATTAGACCTTGTTCAAATCTTTGTTCGCTACGTTGCATTTCTTATCTATCGACTCAAGTATACCAAAAAGTTTAATTTTTCTTTTACAATTTTACTGCAATAACTGTGATAAATATAATTTTCTTTCTATCTTATCCAAGAGATACATTTTCCAATAGCTTTGTTAAGAAAGATGAATGGTTCATAATATCTTTCTCAGTGGCATGCATTTGAATACTGTGTTAATCATAGACATCAAATTTTTATCTTGTTTAATAATAGCTTCTAAAAATATTCCTTACTATTGCATAATTATTGCTGCATCTGTATTCATTCGAACGGACAGATTTATAGAGTAAATTATATAATAACATCAATTTATATACTGAAGCCGCACTTTATTTTTATATTTAATATGTATATAAAGTATATTTTTTGAAAATAAAAATGTTTATACGTAATAATTATTTCATTAATGCATTTTTTAGCAAAAGAACAAAAATAATATGTAAAAGCAATCGGTAAAATGTATAATTTAAGTAATGCTTTCTTTTTAGTTTCACTTCCCAATATTTTATTCATAATATCCACTTCTTAATTAAATTTATACTACGTAATAAATTACTTCACATTCAATAAAAAATTTACTTATTGAAAAAAACTGTAATTTTTATTGAAAACAATCGTGCCTATCATTCCTAAGGTGTATATAAACTTAACTTTCATGAAAACAGCTTCCGTGTAAAATATAAAAATTAAAAAAGACTTTTCACTAAAAGAGATTGCTCGGATATACTTTGCATGCTGTCTACCATAGCCGATGAATTCGTCTTTTTACACGTGTACGTGGTTTGCGTCATTAATAAAATTGATGTAGAACTGAACTGCAGTATACCTATGCTACTCGCATGCACTTGCAAACAGTTGTACCTTCACTCTGTCTCGTGAAATATTTATAATCTACCGTTGAATAAAGAAGAGAGATGTACAGAGAGTGAGAGACATAGAAAGATATAATAAACGCGGGGAAGTTTGCAGTGATATTCACTGACATTTTAAAGCTAAGTAATCTCAAGACGGCAAAAAGTGTCAGAATGCGGGAATAATAAAAAAGAAACTTTTTCTGAAAAGCAGATGATCAAATGAGGCATTAGTTATAGATTGATTCCTTTTGTTAGATAAATAAATAAAATGTCATATAGAGTATTATGAAAACAGAAATAGAAACGAATAATTAAAAAGTATCACTTACTTATTTATACAAACTCTAATGTTCAATTATTGGCAATTTGATTCGAATCAATCACTTTAATCCTCATAAGAATCGAGTGGTAGCAATAATTTTACGAAGATACGCAGGAATTGTAAATTTCTCTTTTTAGTCGCATTTTACGGTTTAGAATAATAATCTTAAATGAATTGAGTAGTTAAATTATCGTCAAATTTTAATTTAATTTTCGCTAAAAGTGTAAAAACAGAAAATGTTGAATATAAGAATTTTTAATATAATCATGGTGAAATAATCTATAGATTTCTCGACTAAGAAATAATCTATAATGATTAAAAATATATGATTAATTTTCTTAGAAGTAATACAATATTAAATCATTCAAGGACAGTATAGATTTACGTAGTTAAAAGATGGACCAAGTGAGAAAGGTTCATTAATTTATATTATTTTAACGTACTGTCTGTAAGTAGTGAATTATTATGTATCAAACTTACATGGATAGTCTAATTGAAGATTAGAATAAGATTATTATGGCATCGTGTGTCATTATCCTGAGCTTTGTATACAAAAGTTTTATCATACGTGTAATATCCAATATATGCTTTTATATCTCTATTAATAATTCTCTTTATTAATTAAAAACTCTTTAATAAATTTTGTTGAAGTGGAAATTATATTTTTCTGTTATTTTCATATTGTAATAAGAACAATTCTTTTGTATGCATATAAATGAATGTATATACTGCATCAATTACAAACATAATATAAGACTATGTATAAATAATAAATGGCATTTATACTTTACAGATATAAAATTACTGATTATAAATATCATTACTTTTGAATTTAAAAATTATACTTTATAATAATATACTAAGTTTATTTATTTATTGGATAAATAAAAGAGCATTGAATTTATGTTGATACTTTTGTTGAATTTAATTTTAATAATCTTACTTTTTACATTATTTTAAAGTGCTGTATTTCAGTTTCAAAATGAAATATAATAGTCGTAACTATTTTCTATGACAAAATTTTGTTTACTCTAAATTACATTATTGATATATAAAAATTTAATCTTCAAAATTTTGTACTTTTGAATATCTTATGTATAAAATATTTTTTTATTTCGTATATCCAGCATCTGATCGGTATATAATTTTTTAACTATATTTTTATTTAAAAACAATTTTACATCGTCAAAAATGTAAAAAAAATGATAAAATTTAAATAAAATTAACAAATAACTTATTCATTATAAATATACAATGTATTTTTTAAATCTAAAATAAATTTAAATATTTAATAGTAACTTTAGAATAAGTCATATGAAGGAATAAAGTACATAAATATATATATATATAGAGTAAAAGCACTAATTTCTAATAATGATAATGAAGAAAAAAAAGAAATGATATCAATTTATTTTTATTAATTTTTATATTTTAAACATAAATATTATATAATTTAAAATCTTTTATGTATATATATAATTCAGTTATTTTTTTATGTATGCATTTTAAAACATATTGGGGTTTGTTCATTATATGTGATTATTTATTATATTCTAAAGAAAATAAATATATTATTAATCAATATATTTTTATACATATATATTTATTTATATAAAGAAATCTTAATATTATAAAATAATACTAATGTGCAAAACACATTAACGAAATTCATGAGAAGTTTTAACTTAAAATTTGGGTTTTTAGCAATTATTTGGTTGTTTAGCAATAATTAAAAAAAATTTTTTTTAATTAATATACATTATAACCGCTTGTTATGTAAGAATATTTCACTTATATTTTTATATATTACTCTATTTATGAATTTATTTTGCTATATTTTTCTTGTCAGAAATGTAGGTACAAGCACGTAAATTTTATTAACTATAGAAGTCTATTCCTTAATGAGTGCCAGGAAGGATAGGAACATATGTATCTATAATATTTCACATTTAGATATGCTGGTATTAATAGATAAAGGCTAAAGGTAGATGCATAATGCATAAGACCGAATGATATATTTGTAAACACACGAAGAAACTTATAATTAGTTTAATATTTTAATATTTTCATTTAGATTAAATTAATTTAAATATTATTCAAAAACATATTTATTTTTAATCATTATAAATAGAAATTAACGAATAATTCAATTTAGGAGAAGATTGAATACTTAATAATATATCAAAGGAAAACTTTATATAAATATACAAAATATATACTTCTACGTAAAATCAAGGTTTCGATATGGTTTTTTTTTCAAAAAAGAACAAAATATTTCTAGAAATCAACATTTTAATTAACTAAGATTAAATTCAACTATCAATTATAATTAAAACAATAAAAATATATTTTTCTATATTGTGCGTATCTAAATATTAATTGAAGAAATTATTTATTCAATAAATTTAAGAGAATATAATTCAGTTTTATTTTTATATTATAAAGTATTCATTATAATAATAAAGATCTCATTAAATAGAATAAGAAATAAAATATTCGTAAAATATGATAATTATAAAATCATTTTTAATACAATAAAGATTTTAATAAAAATCATCAGAATAGAATCAAACGCATCTTTTAATATATTTTTAAAGTGATGTTAACTATGGAAAACTCATTAAATTAATTAAAATCGTGTTTACATTTATAAAAATTCCAGAATCCTATCAAATCTATCACATAATTACAATTTAATTAAATGTTGTCAACTATGACGTTAACTTACGCATACTACGATGTACATCGAACCTGCAAATTTCCAACACAAGACCACAGTATAACGAATTAGACAATGCACCGCAAATCTTTGGCACTGGCTTAATGTAAGATGTTGACATTAGAATTAAATATCGATATATATGGGATTACTGAACAGTAAGCAAATGCAGGTCGCAAGCCAAGGTAGTGAGCGTTTCCGATCGATCGTTGCAGTTGCCATGAGATCGATAATTAATAAAAATACAATAGATTCGAGATTGTGAAATTTTCTCGGTTTTTCTACTTCGTTCCTTCTGCCAATAATTAGACGGCACTTACTTGCATTCTCTGATCATTCTAGGGAAACTCGTTTACTCTTCATTTTACGCTTTGAATTTCCATCGCTCCACGGTGCAACTATCTTACGGATCTCCTACAACTATCTCATCTATTCTCACGAGGATTTTATCGCATTGAGTTGGTCGTCGACATAAGACGTGCCTCCCACCCGCGCGCGCGCCACAAACACTCGACATTTCATACTTAACAATGCTCATATTAAACGTATATTTTGTGAATTTATTAATCAGAAATAGGACTAAAATTTAATCAATATTTTTTTACGAAGTAACTCGTAAACAATAATTTTATTACTTTAAATTTAATGTAACGGAAACAGTAGACGGATTTTGTATAAAATAATTACTTATTGTTAATAATTAAAATGTTTTACAAAGTTTTAAAATATTTATGTTTTTATATTTTTTAATCGCAAATAATATTTTAGAGTTAAAATAAAAAAATCGTACAAAGCTTTTCTCGACCAGAAATTCACTTAAAAGCTTTTGTTTTATGCTTGTCTAACTGAATTACCAACCTCTGTACATTTCTTTCTCCGAATTATCCTAATATTATAATCGTAGCGTGAAATCCGACATTCTTACATTAAGTACATAACAGTATTTACTGTAATACAATACGGTATTCAATGAAAACTAATATTATGTATGGAATATTATTGAAAAATCTATTTGCGAATTCTCAAATAAGAGAAAATTAATAAAAATCTTGGTGTTTGAATGTAGCTATTAATATATATGTATATATACATATGAAATAATAACAATAGAATATTTAATTTATAGAAATAAAATACTTAATCAAAATTATATGAATAACATCAATATTAATAGTTGAAAACACAAAGTATAATAAATTAAGAACATCTAAAATTAGAATTAGTTTTTTGAAATTAAGATTATATTTTTAAATACCTGATAGATTTCAAATTTCTGGAAGAAAAATTTTTAAAATATTCTTAAACAGAATGAGCCAATATTTAATATGATACATTTTACATTGTGTACAGAGCAGTAAAAAATTTTAATTACCGAAGTGTATAAACATAAATTATGACATCTATAATAAAAAAACTCACCGGTATACGAGTATCTGCTGTTACCCAAACCCACTCGTCACCTTTAATTGAAGTTGTCTTCACTTCTTTTGAATTATCCTTATCTTCACGAGTCTGTGACAAATTAATAAGTATATAAATTTACATTGTAATATGTTATTATCATCATCATCATCATCATCATCATCATCATCATCATCATTATTATTATTATTGCTATTGCTATGAAATAAAACGAAAGCATGCAATAAATGAATTCTACTTCAATTTTATACACAATACATTTGATATATTATTTTGTTATTGTTTTTATTTAATTAACTATCAAATTATTACTGTAGCAACACAATTATTTGAACATATAAAATTTATGTTATAACAATATTAAACATAAATTAATAATTTTTAATTTGTTTGAAATTTTATTAATTCATTATAATATTTTTCACTAAATTTCATATCCATTTTATAAAATATTTTTTAATCATGTTTCCATTCATATGCTTAAAATAATTATATAAATTGCAAGGAAAGATAAAGGAAGCTAGTTTTCACGAAACAAGTTTACTTTTTAAACTAAATTTCTTTAACCATTTATCTATTTAAATTTTCAACAAAAATTAATGTTAATGAAAGCATGAATGAGAAAATTAATAGCCTTATTAATATGGAATTTTAAACTTTTTAAAGCCAATTTCAGAAAATATAGTGTTCTTTAGAAAATATAGTTTAATATAGTGATAATTCTTTGTTTCGATGCAATAGATATTTACGCAAAAATCATTGAATATCAAAATATTTTTTGTAGTTCAAATATAATTGAATTTCAATCGTAGAAAATATTGGAATTAATTTTAAACTGATAACAATTTTAAACAATAATTTTTAAGTAATTATAAAGTAATAATTTTTTTTTTTTTTTTTATAGAAGTTATTCTTTATAATTAGGATTTAAGATTGTAAAATTAAATAATTTAAATTTTATAGACCGTAATTCTTTTATAATTTTCTAAAAACACTTACAGAGTTTTGATTGACCTAATTTCCAACCCCATTAGTACAAGGGAAACTGGAGTATTAAACCCTTCTATATACGATAGTATCTAACGAATCTCTATCTAATGTAAGTAGATCGTTTCCGAGTTCAGTTAGACAGTAGGTTTGAATGTAGTATTTGCACTACGATCGTATGAGTCCGTTAAAAGTTTTAACGGACCAGTAGTATGTTGTGTATCAATTAAAATTCGTGTAAATTTTTTATGTTCTTTTTATTTATAATTTCGAATATCTTAGACATTTAACAATTATTTTATTAGTGATTCTAATAATAATATAATTCATTCATTATCATATTTTTACTAAAATAGTTGTACGTAAATTCGAAATATTGTTTAGTATATTACTTTTATTATAATTTTATTTTATTTTACTGCATAAAAATTTGAAATAAATTTTTTTCGAATATTTTAATGAAACGTTAAAAAGTATATAGTAGTTTCAATTGAAATGCTAAAAGTTTAGTTAGCTTAATCTATTCAACGAGGTAAGCAATTCTAAAAACTTCCTATTTATAATTTATTTTGCATAATCAATTATAAAGAAAATTGTTAAAAAAATATTCCATCAAAAATTTTTCGAAATGCAACAAATTAAAGTATGGACTGGCAAAAGATTCCTGAAATATTGATTTTAAGAATTTTTGAACATTTGCTAAAATTATAATAGAACTTTTATTTCTATGGTACTAGTATTTCCAAAGTAAAATAAAATAATTAACTATGTTCCCGAAAATACTTTAAATAATTTCGATTCTATTCATTATTATTGTATATTTTGTTTTTAAAAAATTATAAACAACTTTAAACTACAAATTATTTCAATTAAATTATAAAAATTATCTTTTCATTCGTACACATAAATACAGTTTATAACGATTTTTTATGAAATAAATATATGTCTGCATTATCAAGAGTCTAATAGTCTAAAATTATGTTCGAAAATCAGAATAATATCTATCTACTTTAAAATTCAATTTTAAACTTTAAAATAATGCAAAAACTGTTGTGGCCAGAAACGTGCTAAAAAATGCACATGGGTTGAATATGATAAATTAATTTTATTCATAAAATTTTCAGTACTATCAACCCGGGATCTCTCAGGTTCTTTCCTCCTTTCACTGTTACTTTATTAATTCATACATATAGATACATATAAATTTATTAAGAATGCATCATATTGTTATTATGGAAAAACGTTTTCTTTGCTTCGAATTTGAATTATAACGGAGAGCATTTTAAAATGAAAAAGTAATTCGTGTATTTATAATTACTAGTTATTAGGGAATATCAGTTCTAGTAGTAAAAGCTCAATGTTTCACTATTGTTATATTGTTATTTCATTACATTATTATAAGTAAACAATAGCAAGTTTTTGTTTCATAACCTTATCAACCGACCCTTCCGTTCTTAATACTCTTAATTTTCGCTACTCTTTTTTGCTCGCGAGTGATTCGTAAATAGCAATGTGCGGCTGGCGAGAAAGTAGAAAACTTTCAGAGCGTTATAAATGCGAATTTTCGCTAAGTAATACCACCATGCTTTCGTAAAATTGGAATTTCAGATTTTCCACGGTTACTATATATATATACCATCAGTATCTTAGAAGGACTTTATTGCAAGAGTTTTATTGGGATTTAGGGTTTGAAGGGGAACAGCAGAAAAAAGCAAGGGTACGAGTTATACATTAATTTTATCAGGGAAGTCAAGAATGTGGATTTCGTTGAATTAACAGTGTGTGCATCAGGCAATTTACACAAACTTGTAATAAAATCAAGTTGAAAACACTTTAAGTGAAAGATTATTTTCAAGACTTTATGTTTTTCAAAAACTATACATATCGTCACATACAAAATTTATAAATTTTAACTTATTTTGCCATATATAGACATATTTTGTTTTTATACAGAAAAACTCTTATTTTTTAGTCTCTTTTTTAATAATTAAGCTTATATAATCTAATACAATTTTGTAAACCTTGAAATCAACATTTATTAAATTAGAATAAAATTAATAGTAATATTTAATAACAAAAATTAATAATAAACAGCACTTTAATCGATGGAATTTAAAAAAAATTTAAACATAGTTGTTGTATACACTCGATAATCGATAATCGCTAACCAATTTATGAATAAAATATATATACTGAGAAAATTTGCTGATAAAATTTACATGACAATCCATTGTACAGAATTATCATTCATATGGATAAAGTAAAATATTATGATATTTTATGAATTTGTATTGATATTAAAACAACTTTTCGATTCATAAGATAAGTTATTCATTTTTTGCAAATATTATATATTTTTGTAAAATAAATAACTAAAAAATATACAAAAAAATACGTTTTTTACTCGATAAATATACAAGTTTTAAAAAATAATTTTACAATATTTTTTAAAGTATCGAATACAGGTTTTATAATAATAACAAAAATATACAAACAAAAATAAACACATGTATAAAAAATTTAAAGCAAATAAATAATATTAAATTTACGTACGATTAGAGTATAAAATAATTGGTAATAAGATACTAATTTAATTAGAAAACCTTCCTCATAATCACGTTATTTTGACAATAATTTATATTATAATAAACTTATAAATAAAACGTCCTAAATGTATAATGAATGCAGTATTACGAATTGTAAAATTTTAGGCTTTTCTTCTTATAAAAATCTTCATATATCTGAAAATTACTAAACACGAGCATTCATTAAAAAAGTATTAAATATGATAAAAAAAACCTTTTACAAGTAAATAGGATAATAAAAATGAAAAAAAAATTTTAAAGAATACAGAGGAATTTTAAAGATACAAAAGGATAAGATAGAAATTGGTTGTCGTTAAAAGTTTATAATCCGCAATGTATTACTTTAAATTAATTTGGACTAAAGGCTGCTACACGTGAAGAAATTTATCCTTAACGTAGTGGCTCATTGCCTGGAAAAGGAGAACAGAATAATGGTAATATACGAGTAAAGTTTATATACGTTGTTTTCTATTCCTACTCGACACCATTCCTCTATTCCTCGATTTTCTTCTCTATGAATCTCGACTCAGTGGTGGTCATAATCTATCTCCCTGCTGCACCCTCTTTAATTTCCTGAGCGAGCGTCACGATAAATTTAAAGCTATAGCTGTGCACACGTTTGCTCTTCCGAAGGGTCACTCGCAAATATTTAACCTATTTCAACTAGAAAGAGAGTAAGAAATTGAATAGAGAGCCAGAAAGTCTGATATGGAGTGACAGAGAGGAGCAGCGCGAGATGGGGAATGGCAATGAATGTTTGATTTATATATAATGGAAATTTGTACGTAATACATTATTTCATGCTAATCCTTCAAGACCAAGTTTACTTTAATTTGATTCATATAGAAGAGATGTGCCATTATTAGTTATTATGTTCATGATTTTTATACCTAAAATTTATTAGACATTATATAATATAAAGTAAAATCTGATCAATTAATCTAATTAACCTACGTTTTATTTATCCCTTCATTTGCACAAGCATTACTAATTTGAACAAATATTTGCCTTGAGGTATAGATTTTTTAACAATTTACATTTACTTTAAAAAATAATATTAATTAATCCAATTCTATAAAGAAGAATTTATTTCTATAAAGAAGATGTCAAATTATTATCTTACATTTATTTACATGTTGAAAATATCACTTAAACATATTGAAAAGTACGTCATCCTAAATAATTAAAAGAATGAATGTGATATAGTTTTTTATCAAATATAATCGACCTGAGAAAAATTATCTAGTTTAAGAAATAATATTTTCAGATTTATAACATTTCATATAATATAATCACTATTTTCAACGTGTAACTTTAAAAATATTTTTTTCAAATACACATTCTATAAATAAAAAAAGTTAAGAGATTTAAAAAAAAGTAAAATATATATTTTATTTTCACAAAACTAAATATATATTTCATTACGAATTTTTAACTTTCTAGAAATTCGTTTAATTTTAATTGGATAAAATGTGTAATTTTCATTTGTTTTTCTCTTGGAACATCTATTTCTGGATAGTTATTACGTATAAAGTTTGTTTAAAGAGTAAAATATACAAACATATTCTAAAGTAATTAACAAAGTATCTACGAGGAGAAACTCACCCTGAATACCTCGGAGACGGTATTATCTTCTGTGGCAGGTATTGCGCTGTTGCGCTTCCGTCTGACGTTAGCGATGCTACTACCACTGGCGATCTCGTGACCGTATGCGCAGTCATTGCGACGTCGAGGCGGTACCACCAATTCGAGCATTTCATGTTCGAGCCGTATTACGTAGACGTACAGGTAGAAAAAAGTAAAAAACTGTACAAGGAATTGAACGAATAGCAAGTAGTATATGAACTTTGTTGATGAATTAGCGGATGATTTGCCTTCCATTTTTATCGTCGTTGGTCCGTTTTCATCTGATACCTTTTCTTTTCTTAGCTTTCTCTTTTAATATTGCTCACGACATGACTTATCTTTTCGACGCATTATTTGATTAATCAAGACTTTTGTGTACTTTATATCAATATATCGAAGTCGAAGCATCGCATTCTACAATGAAATAAATAATTGAAAATTTTTAATAACACTTTTAGTAGATTTGATTTGAAGTTTCAAATCAAGAGGGTCATAAATACTTTAAAACGTTATAATACGTTAAACTTTATATAAATAAATGAATTTTTAAGTCTATTGGATATTATTTTATAGTAAGAAGTTAGAGAAAAGTAAATATAAAAATTAAAAACTTCAAATATCTTGTGCACAAATTATAAAATTTTTATTAAAATTATGAAAAGAAAATAAAGGATCATTTGATAAATTTTAGTTAGCTAATTTATTTATTTATCAATACAAAATAAAATGAAAAATTTTCTAGATATAATAAATAGAAAATGAAAGAATGAATAAATTATTAAAATATCAATATATTTAAAAAGGTATACGTAAATTTTAAATGACATTTCAAGCTTATTCTAATTGATGAAACATCAATTGAACATATGTATGACTGAATAAAAAATAGTTATTATAACTTAACAAACTGTCGTACCTCAGTAAAATATGACAAGAGTTTTTACATAAATGAAACTTATCGGGTATATTTTTTCAAATATTAAACAACAAACTTCAATTAATCTGCTCTAACATATTATCTATGTTGCCGTTTTTATAAAATCTATCCAATATTGAAATATTGTAATTTCTTAGATAATTTTTTGAAGAATAATCAAAATTTAGTTGTCAATATTAATAAAAAAATAAATAACGGTAGCTTACTAATTGTTTTTTATAATACTAATCGATAAAAATTTCATGGAGTTAATCAATTAATGTAATTTTAATAAAATTCTATTTACTAACATATAAAAAATGAAAAAATATTAGCCACTTATTGCAATTGAAAATTAGAAGTAACTTTAGAGAATAAAATTTATTTTTTATTTCAACTTATTAATTTTAATTCAAATTATTATTTATTAAAATTCTGTGAGCTCTATTTTATTAGAAAACAATAAATGTCAGATTAAGTTTAAAAAATTAAGAGTTTAAATATTATTCTTTTTTATTTTATGAAAGAAACTATTAAGTTATAATAAAAATACATTATATATTAAATTTTTATTTAAAAAATACTTTTACTTAATCTTATATTTATGAAAGATTATAGACATAAGATTTGAAATAGAAAAATTTTAATGAAATGTTAATAAATATTCTTATGTATTGTTTTGTACTTATATTTATCGAAAATGAAATTTATGTTATATAAAATAGAGAATATATATATTTCTATGGCGATAATATCAATTTAAACCACATCATTAAAAACTTTTTAATTTATATATTAGTATTTAAATATCTTAGAATTTATTTGAAATAAACCATAAATGTATTTAAAAAATTATAAGATTTCTTTAACTATTTATTCTATTCTTCAAATTTTAATAATAACTTTTAATAATAATTGTTTATATTAAATAAATATTGAAATATTATTCATTATCATAATTATATTTATTATAGATCAACACTTTAAAAATTGTTGAATGTGCATTATTTTTAAACAACAAATTTCCTTTATAATTTAATTTATACTTTCTTATAAACTCAAGGAATTTGAATGGTCTTGGAACAATATTACTTGAATTAACTATTAATTTGTACGTTAATGATTCTTTCTTTGTTTATCCTTCTCATTGAAAGAAAACGTACATAACTGAGTGCATTTCGCATAAGTGTGCGCGCATATTTAAGTTGGAGTTCAACAATTCAGACGATAAAACTTGATTACAAATCTGCAAACAAAAAAAAATGTGTTCTCTCTTGACGTCAAGTAAATAAGAAGTAAAGAATAGCGTGCACGTCTAAAGGTATATCTCTCAGAATGCAAAAGAAAATAAAAAAAAAGCGGCTCATGTCTCGTATACAAGATGCATTGACTATTTACTTTACATTTATTCTTTGTTTTGATTTGAAGTATTTTACATAGTAACTACTGCATCATTGATTAAGATTTTCAAAGAATAATTTGATATGAAGTACGATAAAATGCGTATGTTTTACTAAATAATCCATATAAACAATTCAAAATAAAAAATTTTTTATTGATAAAATAGTTTTTATAATAAAAAATTATTTGCTGATGTATAAGAAATAAGTGAGATCTGCTAACATAGAGACTGACTAAATCCATTTTGGATACGAGTGAACTACGTGACTTTCTATATCTGTTGGATATGTGGCTGGAAATATTAAATGAAATATTTTCGTAGACTTTAGATTTTTTGGGAATAAAAATTTTCTTACAATATAGATGAAAAGAGTACTTTTTAAAGTATAAAATGTTAATTATACTAAAATAATGTTTAAGATTTTGAAGAAAATTATTAAAAAAGTCCAGAAACATAATTGTTCTTACAGTAATCATTGGATATTAAATGAATAAAATAAAATAATTTTATCATGAATTATCAATTATATTATATAATTTTAAAATAATTATATTTAATAATTTTATAGCGTTATACTCTTGTATATTTTATAAATTTATGTTTTAGTAAACAATGACATTTTTTCTTTTTAAATATATAATTAAGTTTATCCTTTTGTAAATTTAAACTGAAATACTAAAAATTAATAATGTTTTAAAAGCGTAATTTAAAATATTTTTATTCCTCATAAAATAGGACAAACCTAGAAGAATACTATAATGCCACTTTACATAATTTAATACATTAATCAATCATAAATGCGAATAATTATAATATCATATAAAATTCAAATTTTAATCAGTAAAATACTTTTAAGTAATATAGTCATTTAATCACGAATATTTATATAATACAATTTAATATTTAAATATTGTAAATGTTTTTTTAAAAAAGTTTAAAAACGTTAAGTAATAGTTTAGTTTAATATTCTTCCATGTATTGAATTAAATGCAAGATATAAATAAAATATTAGAATTATGAAAGAAGAAAAATAATGATTTGATAAAATTTAGTTGATATTATTTTAATCTACCAAATATCATGCGCTTTAAATACAACTTCAATGATTATGAGAAATTTTAATAGAAAATATTAAAAATTTAAATGTCATTGAATCATTTGTTAAGGTTTTCGATAACCTTGAAATTATTCATTTTTTTTTACTAATCCACACACAAGAATTGACAAATTATTTTTATAATTAAATATTTCTATAATTTTATATTATTATCAATTTTTATTCTGATACAAAAAAAATTGCATATAAAATTATTATTTATTCTTATTTATTATTATTACTATTATTATTTGTTCAATTTTAGATTTTTTAATATTTGCAATAAATTGTGTAATAATAAATAATTAATCTTAATAAGTTTGAAAGTTAAAAGATAGAGAAAGTTTAAATGTTTAAAATAGTTTCTTATCAGCAATGACGAAGAATAGTTTGAGTTCTGGAAAATGTTTGAATAGTTTCAACTTGGGTTTTGTATATGATCATTTACTAACTTCATTTTCCTATACATGAAAATTAAAATATAACAGTTTTGTTATACATTTTATGAAACGTTTTTCTGAGATAACTAATTATATATGGCAGAAATATTCTCAAAAAAACGCTATGTATCACAATAATTCTATTATAAATAAAAGTCGTTTAATAATACATTAATAATTAGTAAAAGAAGGATATTAATTTGACATAAAATTAGAAAAAAGTATCTAATAAAATTCCAGAATATTAAGGAAATTGCTAAAATCTTAAGACTTGTTTATACATTTACCACTTTCTCGTGCTGACACGAAAAGCTGTTTATTTTAGAATTAAAGGCAACACGACAAATTCACTTCATGATTCTACAGGTATTATTAGCCTAATGTGCAACCTCAATCACTAGGTAGAGAAACATGTATCATAAAGCAATTTCACTAGTCTGATGTAATAATAGTGCATACCTTGTGGCACGCGTAATGACATGCTGGACCGATCCCTTTTTATTCTATCGTGATATCTACTCTAATGACTCATAACATAATATACAAGTATTCTTTTTGAACATAAACGCCGATGGTATGCGTCCAACTGAAATTGCTGCGTTTACGCTGATGCTACACCACGTAAATCCACGCTCTCCTCTTTATACCGACTCTCTCATCCTCGCTTGTTCTCTCTTTCTCCCTATCTATCTATCTATCTATCTATCTATGGTCTTCTGGGATACATCCTCTCTTTTCCTATGCGTTTCACTTGAATGGTGAAAGGTTTTACGCATTTGGTTGACTTCATTCTTTTTGTTTTCAGTTAAAATTGCTTACTACGTACATTCTTTTTACAGGGAAATAATTTAGTTAGTTAACGTTTACCGACAGCTTTAGTTTAATTACGAAATTTTTAATATTGTTTCTAGAATCGTATGACTATTCATTTTGTTATTTTCATATTTATCGTTAATTATAATATTATATTGTTTTATATAAAGAACAGTTAATTTCTATGTTTTATTGGCGGGGAAAATTATTTATCGATTCACTTATATTAAAATATCTTTTGAATTATTCAAAAGATGAATAATAATTAGTGACTGAATTTCTTTAAAATCTTATCTTTAAAATTTTTAATTTCTATATCATTGCTTTGAAGTATTGTTTTATATTTGTTATAAAAATATTTATTACAAAAATATATTTTTATAATACATCACTTTTATAAAATAATAGATTAAGATAGTTTATGAAATTCCAAATATATTGCCTTTGTACATATGAGCGTATACACGTGAATGTGTGCCTATCTGTGTACGATCGTGGATCAGGATATTGAAGGAAAATGATATAATAAAATAAAATAAAGGTCATAAAGTCCAACGAAAAAAATTTATAATAATAAGGGCTTTGTATTTTATGAGAATAAGTCAAGGAAATATATTTTTTTATATGTATTTTCTACCAGTCAAATATAATTTTTTTTTAATAAACAACCCGATATTATTAAGTTTTATTGTTTTATTATGTACAAATATAAAATTTAAATAACTCTGTATAAAATTTTATATATGACGCTTTACTTAGTATACATCAGTCGAAATATTACTTTAGAAATAAATTTTATTTTTACATGCGTACCTTAAAAAACCATGCAAAGTATCAAGATTCTCCAAGTTAATATTTATGTCTAAAAAAATTTTTGTCATTGCAAAGAAGAGATATCTATTTTTTATAAAATAATTTCAAAGATTTCATATATATTTTATCTAAATAATTAACGTAAATTATAATTGTTAATCATTTTAGGAAATTCTTTATAATGTTCACAGTTACTATCTGAATAAATAATATATGAGAGTTATTAACATAGTTTTATTACAGATTTTCTTTGTCGGGGAATAATAATTAATTTTAAGTAGACGAAAAAAGAAAGGAATAAAAATTCTATATAGAATGAAATATTTATTTAATATTAGCAACTAGTTTTTTTCTAAAATTATATTTTAAAAAAATGTTAATTTCATTGATATACATTTTTATATTATATCAAATAAAAATGTACAATTAATTCAAAAAATTTTATTAACTAATAAAGCATTTTTTAAGTTTTTAAAATTCATTTAATTTGTAAATTTAATTTGTAGTTTTCAATTTTAAATGTAATAATAGCTTTTTTAATCTACAAACGGAATTGAATTACAGGTTTTTTACACTCTCTAAACTTAATGAACTTACGTTAAAAATTTTTAAAACATAAAGAAAATCTACGTAACTTTTGTAAATCTGGGATAGATTAAAGTGTCTGTCAACATAAAAAAACAATACCTGTTATTAAAAAAGAAGATATTTAAAAAATGGTTCAATAATTTTCACATGATTAATGTGTTGCTAAAAAAAAGTTGAAGTTTATTAAAACTTTTTCATTTATAGTCGATTAAAAAAATTGAGCTATGGGTATATTTAGCTAATACTATAAAATAAACATAAATTTTCGAATTTTTCATGCCTTACAAGTATTTTTTAAAGAATGTTTTAAGGCAGTAAATGTTTTTTAGAAACATATTTTGTAAAATCTTATAAATCGCAATTTTTAGAATTAAATGATGTACTTTTTTTATTAAACTATTAGTATAGCAACTAAATAAAAAAATATAATGTAAAATAAAAAGTTTAAATATAAAATGAGTTAAAAACTTGGTTTCAAATAAAATTATTGATATAAATATTGCGTATCCTGTTGCTAAAAAATATTGAATTGTTTTATTAGGAATTCGTTGTAAGTAATTATAATTAAATAATAATTTAATATATTTCCATTTTTTATAATGTAAATTATTCATAAATTTGGTTAAGTATCATTTACGTGTAATTTTAGTATTATGAGTCTCAAACTCTTTATAATTATAAGTAAAAAAAACTCTTTATTTGTATATATATATATATATAATTCTTAATTAAATAATTTCAATTCTCATAATTAAACGACAAAAGCAGCAAAACCGCATTTCTCTAATGTCAAAAATAGATCTGAGTAATCGTTAAATAATTACTTTGCCATCATCAGTATCATCATAGAAACGAGTATTTCAACGAGTTCTTGTTAGTTTGTATGTGACAGAGAGAATAAATTATCTATCCTACTACGTTACCTCATTCCCTCTACGCTTTCGTTTGCTCAAGTTTCAAACTAGCCTGGTGCAATCACTCGCCATCGCCGGTTAAACGTTTTGTTTTTGCCCCGTGTCTATATATATGTATCAGCAACTGTGTGTATATATACACAGATTGAGTCCGGCAAAACGAATCTATTCCGTTAGTAATTGGGCCGTCGCGGATACACACTTTGTACCAGTGTTTACGCACTTCGTCCACATTCACATCGATCGTGAAACCGAAGGAACGACTAATCGATGCCCATCACTTTGAAGTTAAATAAACGAAGTTTAAGCATAGCGAAGCAAGTGAAAAAATAAAATTTTTAAACAGACAGTCGAATAGAACCGAAAATGACTTTAAACTTTTTACGCATTTCTATTCTACTTAATTGTATCAGCTTATACAAGAACACAAACTTCAGTGTATTTTTGTACCAGGATCGTTTTTAAATTTAATCAAACGATCTATCATTACAAATATCGCAAAAAATTTTACAAGTAATAGTACAATGATAATCTTATTGCTTTAATCCATTTCTTAGATATCGGCCTGCGATTTTATTTATATTTATAATCGAACTCACAAAAATTACTCTATAATTATTTAGAAGATAATTTAATAAAAATTTATTTCCTCCTTAAAATATAGATGTCTTATTTAGAGAACTATTTAATCAATAAAAATTACCATCAATTTATTATAAATTCATAAAATATCTAATTTTTTCTTTTACTATCCTATATCCTAGATTAATAATAACATTTATTTTTATAAAATTCTTCTATACAATGAATAACAATTTGACGATATGTAACATTAAGTACATTATATTGTTTTATTTAAAGTACTTTCTGAATCCACTCTCACTAGTTATTACACATTTTAGATCGTATACACAGAGTAAATAAAAGAAATTAAATATAGCACAAAAAATGTATTTAGCAATAAATAAAGGAAGTGTATTAAATAAGCCTGATAAAATAATTTCTTAACTCGAAAATTGAGCTACTGAGAAATAAAAAAATGTTAAACATTGACAAATGAATGCGATGCTCTAGGAAGATTATATTGAGGAAAATAAAAAACAATTAAGTAGACTTCTGATCAATCACGTGGATATTGCGAAGAGACTCTTAGCCGATATGTGTACGTTACCCGAACGAGAAACGAACGGCAACGCGCCGCTTGCACGACGTTGAACTGACTGTCGACGCAAGCGCATGTTACCCTCTAGCGTCGCGTGTCGCTCGTACTAAGAACAACTGGCGCTTGCGCAGCAACCAAATGCTTTTCTATTCGCAAGTCGGTCTTGTAAAAAAATATAAACAGTGAACACTTATATCTGTAGTCGTGACAGTTATATATATCACACTTATATCTGTGCGTTATATCTGTATCTGTCATAAGATTTTTTTTAGTATAATTTCAGACTTGTATTTTCTTTCATATTATAAACATGTAATGAAAATAGTTTACACCTTATTGGACTTTTAAATTATTTAACGATGATAAAATACATTGAAGTATTATAAACGCTAAAATTCACAATTTTCGATGAAACTAAAAAATTCATTCTTTAAAAATAATGTTATGAAGAATGTTATTTTACCATTTTATGAGAGAGAAATTTATTCAAATAAGAGCAAAATATTATTATTAAATATTATTCAATGAAACGTATAAAGCTTCTAGCTAGTCCTCTATGTTGTATTCTTATAGTAGTTTGATGCACTTAATCTAAATTTTAAGTATTGTATTTGAATTTCATAGATCTTTTATTTACGATAGCTCACTTAACTTTAATAAATATAAAAATATAATTTAATAATAATCGAATACATTTGAAAAAATATGATAATCTGAATATAAAATAATATCACGATAATTATTCCTATTTATTAGTTTGAAATTTGTTGAATTCAAATAAATCTTCCTTTTTCATTCACAGTAATGTAAATAAAAGAAACATAAATATAATATCTTGAAAAGGATGAACAATTAATTTTCGAAGCCCTATAATTAAAAATATCTTTAATTCTTATTCGTCAAAGTAATTAATCAAATATAATATGATACAAATCATTGTAATTATTTTGATACGTAATTTAAAAAGCACATAAACATTTTTGTAAATTAATAATTAATAATATGATTTATGAAAAAAATTATTCCTAAATTAAAAATGATTAACTGGGAATAAATTTTTTGAGTAATAAAAGAATTAAATTATATATTTTTTATGTTATTCTTGCCAAAGAAATCGGTGTCGTGCCCACAATGTTTTTGTTAATTTGTTACCAATATGTAAATTTTGTTATTAAATAATTTCGTACAATAATATTTTATTTTTCAATTATATTAATAAAGTATATTCCCAAGAAATCTAATTATTTTAATCTATTGCTGAATATCAAATTTTAAAATTAAGTATAATACTTCTTTTTGAAATTCTATCTTTACACATTCACTTTTTTTTAAGAAAACATTTTAGATATTTAATAAATAATAAAAGATAAATTTCACTAAATATCTTGTACTGATCCAACAAAAATTTAATTCTTCTCTTTTGTTTCTCTAGCGCCCCATAGAGATTTTTAAAGTAATTTAAATTTTTTTATGAAAACAATAAAAATAATAATAACTGAAAGTTGTAAAGTTTTCTGAATTCAAAATAATCAGTAAAGTACTTTTTGTTAGGGGAGAAATTTCTTAGAAATTAAAAAAATAGAATTTGTACATTTTAAGTTATGAAAGAAAAAAGAGTAATTCTTAATATGTGAGTTTTTTCATGCATTATTATTCTTTATTAGAGTATTGGATATGTGACTAAATTTGATTAACGCTAAATTTTTACAATTTAAAATAATTTTGTATTAGCATATACTCTTAATTAATTTATCTCAGTGTACTTTGTTATTTCTTAAAAGTTTCTATTTCTTTAAGCTTTATATTTAAGAAAGTA
Organism: Platyscapa corneri; assembly: GCA_018907185.1. NCBI lineage: Eukaryota > Metazoa > Arthropoda > Insecta > Hymenoptera > Agaonidae > Platyscapa > Platyscapa corneri. The sequence continues at coordinate 220,639 of JACCHW010000058.1, read as the reverse complement.
TAAGCAAACTAATTTAATTTAAGTGCAAATATGCATAATCTTAAAAAACCAACGATTCAAGTACATTTGAAAATTCTTTCTTATTTTAGGTTTAACAAATAATTTAATACATTACTTTTATTCCTTTTTAAATTATGCATAAAAAATATTATTGAATATAAGCTTTTACGTGTATTTATATATTGTATAAAATAAAAGTTCAAAAAATAATTTCTAAAAAATATTTAGTAAAGTGTTTCAGGAACCTTAGAAAAACTTAGAAAATCAGTATTATTTAAAACAGAATTTTAAAAATGTAATAAAAATAAGAAACACGATTATTTTAACAGTATAATATTTTGTGTCGTAAAAAATGGAATCTATTACCAGTAATCAAATTATAAGAAATGTACATACTGTGTAATTCAGGATTCTATAAAATAAGTTTTGATTGCAGTGCTCATATAATAAAAACCAAGTTTGTAAGCTTAATGATCAATAAAAAAAGAACTATGCATAAGCATACTCATATTACGCATATCATAAAAAATAATAAAAATAAATTCCTTTTAATTGTCTTCATTTATAAATATATTTCATTTGTCCAATATTTACTCTTAAAATTTTACTTAAAAATTTTTAATTATTTTAAGAAATAACTGTCAAATATTGTTGATCACTATGACAATATATTGTCCACTTTTTTATACCAAAGTTTTGAGCTACACAATATTACAAGTTCGGATGATATTTCTGGAATATTTTCGTTCGTGTAAAGTACATGGATGCAGCATGCACAAAGGGTGTTTTGTAAGCTTAGCAGAGATGTTGGATAAGCTCGTTCTGATTGCCAATTAACGGCGACATTCTGCTAGCTACCGAGTTGTCAATATACATACGCTTGCTGGTGTATTCGAATTCTTGCCAGCGATTATCATTCGATAGAATTACCATCGTCATCTTGCTCATCAAATCATTTCTGAGTTCTGCACTATATAATAATTGCATTATAACAATGATTTATCTGTATTAATTTCTAACAAACATAGATGCACCCATGAACATGCCCAAGCAAAAATGCACATACAAGCAAATATGTTATATACCGTAGGATAGAGGTACCTTTTACTTTTAAGCGCATGAGAGAAAGTGCAATGACAGCGCCACTCACTGTTATAATGTTATTCGTGATACATAGGTCGAGTTAACGTTATGCGTCTGTTATACTCTGTCATAGAAAGTTTCAATCTCCGATAGTAGTTTTAAATTAATGCTTAATAATATTTTAAAAACTCGTTTATTTTTTCCTTAGAATTTTATTTATTCATAAAAAGTTAGCTAGATGGAAATATTCTAATTTAATTAATCACTCTGGCAAGGATATTTTCATACTTTTTAATTCTGCGCGCATATTTAATTAAAACAATTGAACTATTGATTAATGGCACAATGTTTTAGCCATTATATTTTTAAATAAAATAAGTTTTTAAAAATCATTAATTTACAAATTTCTTATGATTCTCTGTAGCTCGAAAAAAGGTTGATACAGATTCTAATTGACTTAATTTTGTATTAAAAAATTAGCTCTTCATAACAAATATTTTCATTATTATATTTATTATTTGAAAAATATTTTAAGATCTTATTTACCGACAGACATCTATTTCAGTTTTAACTTCTTAAAAAAATAAATCTTTGAATAATCTACCTTATATTTATGTACTACAGCATATATGTAAATACAATATAAATGCCCAGATCATTTCATAGATTTTTTTCATTTCTACTGAAAGAATTTCGGTAAACCCAAAAGCTAATGTAATAGAAAATTTATGATATTATAATATTTTTCATATGATCAATATTTCCTTTTTCAACTTAAATAGTACATAAGTTTTAGGTCGGTGGATCGGCTGACATAACAGGAGCTTTTCTACTTAGAAATTCGTTGAATCACAACCAAGACTGGCGCATCTGTAAATACACGATTACCAAACTTGCATGTGTAAAAATTTAATTTTACTAAAAATTAACTGTCCAAAAATTTTATTTAAATATATCTACACTTTTTATAATACAGAAACATCAAAAATATTTGTTATCTTAAAATTTTTCTAAGGTTTTTTTAATTATAAAAAATCTAAGACCTAAAGAATCGAAAATTATATAATTTTTATTCACAATGAATAAAAATATTTTAACATATTTTTATTTATTTTTAAAATAATATATGAATCTGTATATATAAAAGGCATTACAATCAATTATTATTTCCATATGCATTTCTTGAAGAAGTATTATTACGATACTTTACCTGTTAAAAATTCATCAAAATAATATTTAAATTTGCAATATAATTTATTAAATAAGCAGTAAAAAAAATTAAAATTCTTAATGATTGTGTTTACATAATTTTAATGAATTAATGCTAGGGAGTTATTTCACAAATACTTAATAAATTACTCGGCTCTACCAATTATAAATCTGATCATTATTTTAAATTTCATAAATTGTACTATTCTATTTAAAGTAATATAATTTGATCAAATTATATTTTAAAAGAAGCAGTAAAGATTATTATACTTACTATTAACTATATAACTTCAGAAAATACAGAGATTAATTTTAACCAAACTTATGTTTTATTAGGTGCTGTAATCCTATATTTTCTTCATCCGATTTTTAATATACGCAGATAAATTGAATTATAAATTATTTATAATCTTTAATAAATATAATAATATTACAAAAAATTTAATATTAAAGAGATCAAATAATAAAATTTTACACGTAAATTTATAATATATTATACAGTTTATACTAATGCGTAAATAAATAATTTAGTAGATATTTTAATGGTTATGATGAAAAATAATACTATAAAAGGCTGATATTTCTCTTAATTTATTTGACAAATCTGGTGTTTTCTTTTTCAATACACATAATCTAGTCTTGACGGAAAACACTCTTAACTATAAATTGAAATAAAGTTTCGCCAACACTGGAAAATTCAATCTGAGTACTGAGCACTGGGCACAAGAAAATGATGATACAAAAATAGACAATCGCACAATATGGCTTAATCTACAGTGAATAAATGAACTTTGATAACATCATTAAAAACTCATTATTTTAAACTTCATCTCACTTTTAAAAGATAAATTTCATATTTATATGTTAGTCTTAGCTTATTATTTACTTATTCACAATTCTCTATATATTTCTAATTTATTATTCAAAAGGAAAACCCGATTAAAAATTTTATTCAAAATAATAATACTTAAGAAAAATATAACTCGGAAAGAGTAAGATTTAATAAGATTTAATTTAAGCTTTAACACGTAGATAACTTGTATACGTTTATATATCCATTATCTTAATAAGGTTTATACATAAATTTAAAAGTAAAATGAACTAATAATTTTTTTTAAAGAGAAAATAAAGCCATATTACAATTACAAACTTTTAGAACAATTTTAGTATTTCCTTTCATAATTTTTATCTATTATTTACTAAAGTAATACAAATGTAATTACTATAGATCATATAATTTATCATGAAAAAGTGCTTAAAAATTATATAATTTAATAAATGCTATATTAATATTTTTAACTATAAAAGCAATATATAAATAATCAAATGTAAAATATTATACATTATATCACTATAAATTTCGATAGAAGTTATATATTCAAATATACTACGGGTATATATACTTTCATTTAATGTCCCTGATTGATCATTCATGTCCTTATTGGTGCATAATTACCTTTTACATTGTAATAACGTTCCAGCTATAATTATGAATAATATCTTCTCAACAATAACTTACAATTTAAAAATTATGTTACATCCCATAGAATATAAAATTTATTTTAATTATCATTGGATAATTATTGACATTCGTAGATACATTTTTAATTAATAAAGATAAAACTTATTAATTATTAAGTTATAATTATTTGAAAGTATCGATAAAAATATGTTTCAAAAATTTATTTAAATATGAAATATTTAAATAAATAAAAAAATATTGTAATGTGCAGATTCTATTAATTATCATTAACTATCATTTATCTATCAATCAGTTGTGTATATATATATATATATATATATATGTAGGCTAAAATACATTTACATCATACAACTTTTGATGAACAAAAATTATAAGTAAAAAGTTTCGAAAAAATCATTAAGAAATAACTTGCATTATATTTTAAGTCATGAATTCTACTAAGTGACGTGATTGATGTTGAATTGATCAATAAGTCTTCTATTTAAAGGACAATTTTTTAGTCAAATTTGAATCTAATACTACTTTGACGCCTCTAGTAGTAATATTAATAATGATTATTATTCTTTAATAATATTCAAAGATAATTTTTAATGTCTGTTAATAATCCGGAAGCTAATAAAAGATAAATATAGCATTGGATGACACATGAACGATTTTAAGTAGAAAGATCAATAACGAAAAAATTTTGAAATTGATATTTCCTGTAATTATAAAAAGAAACAGAGATATTTTAGAAGGAAAAATTAATATAAAATTCATAAAAAAATAAATTCATAAAATTCATCATTTCATCTGAAATAGAACAAAAGTAAATATAGCATTGGATAGTCTAAACGGTTGTAACTACTGCGAGAGCGTAAATATTTTAGTGCACTCGTATATTCACATAATGTAAAAGCAATGTCGCTCGTATCAATTCAATAGAAATCTGGCGATACTTAAAGTCTTCTTTTTTAATAAAAAATTGAACAAACAAAATAATATTAATTAAATTTCAGTTAAAAGATCTGAAAATATGTAAAGTAAAATATCTAAATAAGTATTAGAAATTATACAGTTAAAACGTAGAATAATATTATAGAAAGGGTTAATTATTTCTAAACTGTTTAGCGAATTAAAAATATTTCTCAAATAAATGTCGATTTTTTACTATTTATGAAAATATAAAAATTGATAAAACTACTTTTGAATCAAGTTAATTGATTAAATGAAAATTTTGTATTTTAGGACGGATTTTTAAAATATATTTATAATAAAATGACTAAAGCTATTCTAAAATATCATCCCACCCGATAAAAATAAACAGTAATAAAAGAATAAAAGACGGTAAAATTTTTTACATAGAGCAGAGAACTATAAGAGAAAGTAAAAAAGATAGTTAATACTTCGTAATAGGTAAATCGTAAAATAAAACAGTTATTGATAAAACAATAATTTTTTAATTAAAATTATGATCCAAAAATATTTTGAAAAATATATTTATTACCATAATAATTAAATAAATCCAATGCTGGTTTTATTGAAAAAGCGAAAAATGCTCAAAATAAAAATGGGAATTTTCAAAATTTCTCTAAGTTCTCAGAGGAATAAAAGAAGCGTATTCCATGTAAATGACCATTACTCTATCACCAAAAAGTAAACCTATATCAATTATTGTTAAAAGTTATATAGTTTTTCTAAAGTTTTGAATTTTCCTGATATTTAAATAAAAAAAAAGTAATTCAACTATTTATAATTGTTGATGAACGAACTCAAAGAAAATGTAATATTACAAACTCTGAAACTGTCTTGATGGAGACGTAGTCTTTGATTATAATAATACTAACAGTAGCGAGGAAAGGTATCAAGATTGTAAAGAAAGTTAAAATTGGTTGAGTTAATACCAGAATTAAGAGTTAGAGACTTAATACTATAGTAAGATGAATGTACTGCAACTACTTCGGATTTTCACATACAATAAAGGATCAAAATAAAAGTAAATAATATGTATATAATAATTTGATACGATAAATCACTTTTTTCAAATTTATGTACAAATTATTAAGCAACATATTTTACATGTTTTACATGTGTAAACCTATTTTATATGTAACTATTATACTAGAGGTGAAAACATCTACGAAAAGTTAATTATGTTAATCTCTCATAGTATATGTATAAAAATATAATACAATTTAAATCTGGCAAATACATCCAATTGGATAGAGTTCGAAAATTATTAGAAAATTTCCTCGTAAAATATAATTTATCAAAACATTTTAAAGACAGAAAGAGCAAGTAAAATCTTTTTTGTATCAAATACGTGGATGAAACGAAGGCAATTTTATCTATTATTCAAGAACTAGAGATAATTCTGTGAATAAAGTGAAAGAAACATATATTTGAAACGAATTACATTTGCCCCCAAACTGAAGTATTATAAAATTTTAAAGTAAAAATTAATTAGAAAAATTTTAATATTTAATTGACTAATTTCAATGTTTAATTAGATAAAAAATTTACGTTCACATGTATCTACGTAGGAAAGGTTTCTATATATGTATGCTTTTATATTTATGTTACTTAATTTTATTGTATTAATTAATGCACCAATAATACGGTATTTAACAAGCTGTAAATTAAAAACTGTATATGCGTTTTAAAATATAAATAATTTTACAAAATATATTTTTTTTTATTCAGCATCAAAATAAATTTAACATTCATTCATAATCAAAATGATATTTCTTAAAAAGCATTATTATTATTAAAAAGCGTAAACTACAAAACATACTATATATGTTTTAAGTACATATTTAATCGAAAATTCATCTGTAATTTATTATTTATTAAAAAATATTTACTGAATTTAGTATATTAAATATTAAATTGCAGCTCTTATATCTAAAACGTAACATAATTAAATATCTAATATAAATATTTATTGAAACCAGTTTATATAATTAACTAATTTTATATTGCTGAATTGTTTCGTAACAAAATAAACTAGTATAATTAGTTATATATAACTGTTAAAATATTTAAAAATAAAAAATGTATTCGTATACACATACGACAATTTTTGAATGAATTATTGAATGAATAATTATTATTTTTTGTAATGTCTAAATATTAATTTAGCTTATTAAAAAAATTAAATTGTCTTGTCTTTTTTATTTACTTATTTTTTGTATAAAATCTTAAGCGTAAAATAATTTTTTTTTCATTTATTTATCCTATGACATGAAAATAAAATTAATATATTTATAAAGCAGCTTTTAGAAACTTTAACTTCTTTATTATCTTAATTTAATTGTTTTTATTCATAATTAACTGAGCATAATATCATATTTTTGAAAGGAAAAAAATTTTATATTTTCATTACGTTTTTTATTTATTAAATGCAAAAAGCTATCTTAAATTAAAGCCAATGAAATTATAATGTGTCATAAATTGTTACATTAGAAAATTTATATACATTATACTAATAGAATAAGGAAATATTAATAAAAAGTATTTATAATCAACAATTTTAAAATTTCAACTTCTTTCTGAATTATAAAAACAATCATGTGAATAATAATATAAATAAAAATATAAATATCGAAATTTTATTAATATATTTAGAGCTTTATTAAATTCACTACAAGGTATTAAAGAAGAAAAAAGTATATTTGTTGAAAATCACACTACTTATAGTCATTATTTTATGATAAGTACGAAATCTCTACTTTTGAAACTTGAAAATTTTATAATTAATGACTCGCTGAAAGTTTTTAGACTTATTAGTACATTCACTTGAAATGTTGAAAAGTTATAGATAAAAGTATTATATAGAGTACATACACTTAAATTGCATACAAACTGGAGAAACCTTGTTTTAGCTTATTATATATCGTTGATTCCACATAATAATAATCAATTTGCTCTATTAACATATTTAAAGAAATTTTGGTTTTATATCATAATTATTACATTTGTAAAATATTTCATAATTCTAATTCTTATTATAATCATGGAAAAAGAAAGGTATATAAATTTGAAACTAATTATTGCAAAGCAGAAAAAATGTTTTTTTTAATTAAAAGTTATTACTTATACTTCAATATTAAGTTATTACTTATACTTCAATACTACAATATTATTATGAATTTTTTTATCAAAAAATATATTATGTAATATTCAGTTTTCAAAATAAATATAAACATAAATGTAAATGTATATATAAATGTGTAGAATACGAATGGAAATATAAACATAGTACAGACACTAATTAATTGGACTTACATAAGATACTAGTAATTACTAGATTCAACGTACTAAATCTATCAACAGAGTATATTATTCGGAAAAGGTATTAATAATAATAAAAAAGGGAATTTTTATTATTAATGCAAAAGGTAAGTAAAGGTAATAGAGATATATCTATTATCAAATGTCTGAATCTAAATTGTCTAAAATTAATTTGTACAAAAATTTAATATAAAAAAACATTTTAATTGAATATACTTATGAATTATTCTTAATTTCTTTGATATTCTCTGTGTGACTACACATATGCCATAAAGACTTTATCATAAATTTCGTATAATATGAAATCTGCTGGTAAGTAAAATCTATTATAATACACCTGATACTAACAACACTGGCTAACCAAATATCAGTCTCGATAGCAATAAGTTTAAGAAAATATTGTGTTTATTATTGCTTTTACTAATTATATGAATCTATAATAAAATAAATATAAATATAATACAAAAAAAGTTTGCAGGTAATTTTCTCCTAAGCAAAACTTAAAAAAGTATCTTCGTTGTTATTGGAGCGACCGATTAGTTTTTTATCTCTTCGATGTCATTATCAACTTCACAGCGAGAAACTTCATACATTTTAAATTATATATCAGGAAACTTTAACAACTTTCTTATATATTAAGTTTAAAATCGGACACGATAAACCTACATAGTAAATCTGTAACTAAATATGCTATTTAATAGATAATTTTTTTTTAATCATAACAAGCCAAAATATGTAAAAAGAATTTTTTTTAAATTGAGGAATTGGATAGAAAAGGATATGAGAAGAGTAGTACTTAAAATTATTAATAATAGTATTAATGGAGCAAATCCTGTTTAATACTTCAATCCAATATCATATATTCATGTATCCTTCGAATTATCTGTAATTTCACGATTTGAGTTTCTACCTATATTTTCTAAATTTAAGGTGAGTAAGTTAAAACAATCATAGTAACATCACAAACCGGGCATTTTTATTGAAAACCTGATATCTTTGAACTGTAGTGCCAATGTGGAAATAATTTAAAGTATAAAAATATGAATTATGTATATATTTATATATTGTCAACAAATTGAAAAAAAAAGATTTCGACATTATATAATTTATACTAAAATAAGTTAACATAAATCATTTTTGTCTTAAAAATTATTCTTTTTGTATTTTTATTAAACTGTTTTAAATTTATTTGTAATATAAACTAAAATTTGTTTAATTGAACGAAATGTACAATATTAGTTAAAAAATCTTCAGTTTGTTTCTTCTTTTATTAATTAAAGAAAATATCACAACTAATCTTAACTGAGTAAAAACGGATACATGACAGTAATGTTATTTATTCCTTCGGTTAAGCAGTTCTTTTCGGTTCTCTCTCCTGCAGCTTATACGTTGGATTACGATATATTCCGGTCGCCTGAACACCGCCTGTTTTATTAGTACTTCAAAATATGTAGTGGAAAAGATGAAACAAAATCATCAAAAATAACGGTAAATTATATTCTTAATTTCCACGTAATAAATAAAATTTTCATCTCCTTAAAGATTTTAATTTATTTTTCATAAATAACAATCATAATCTTACACTTTATATCTTGAAAATCCCCTGAAAGGACCTTTTTATGTTTTACAATAAAATTACTGTTTAAGCTGTTGGCTTTTAAGTACAGTAATTATTTTGTCAGCTTAATTCTAGTAGAGTTTCGTTTTACTTTTAACGAAAAAAGCATTATTAATTAAGAGATCGTCTTGCCTCAAATTAATGTTAGAAATAAATAAATTAATGTCTTATAAAATATGTGTAAAATACCTGGACTCACCAGGCATATTTTTTCTCTATATGTTTTATTTTTTAAATAATAATTCATTTATTTATATCATCAGCACTTCAATATTAGTTTTCCAAATTAAAAATAAATTAATAAGTTTTTATAAAGAAAAAGCTATCTGCTAACTATTGCGCAAGTATCCTAAAAGTCCTGGCTTAAACACTGAATTCATGAGAGCGAATTGTAAATTTGCTTCTGCTTTATTATTTCCTTCAATGTTCAGCTAACGGTACATTAGAGTTCGTTTAAAGCAGGGGCATCGTATATCGCTCATCAGCGACGGTTCTACTGCTCCACAGTTTGCGTGCAACTTGCACTTTACCAGATTGAGCCGCTGCTCGCGTGCGCAATCACTTGTGGCGCTCTCCACTTCGCCAAGACCATTGATATTTCTCGTGGTCATTGCGGTATTCGTTTCGACATGTGTCCTCAGCTTGAAAGAAGAATCAATAAAACACTTGTCACTCGCATTATCTATTATTATAGCTAATGAACTTTCTATTATAGTTTATATTAGAAAGCTAATTTATTCATTTAGTCGATTTAAAGTATTTTATTTTACATCTAATTGACTACTAGTTTTGTATATAATGAGTGAAATGATTTTTTTAATGTTTTATTAGTATAAAGCTTTAGTTTTTGATACAATTTTAAGTAATCATTAATAATTTTTGTTATTAAATAAAAATCAACAATTCACAGTATTACAAAAATAAACTTTAATAAGATACGTTCTCGAGTGACGCTGTTTTTTATAAATTTTTTTATCGAAGCTAGAAATTTTTTGTAACTAGCACAAGTTTCATGAAAATTTGTGATTTTAAAAATAATTTCTCTATTATATGTCCATCACATTATTATAAACTTTATTCATTTTGGAAAGATGAAAGAGGAGATACATAATAATATAACAAGTTTTAATACAAAAGTTATTACAAACATCATTATTTTTTTCATAAAAAGGTGAAATTAATATTCACTTTAACTTTTCTTTTTAATATTTAGCTTAGATATTTTAGTTATTCAGATATGCTTTTAAAAGCATTAATGTGCATAATACAGAATTGTTTTGAATAATAAATTATAAATATCATTGAAAAAAATTGAGAACATAAATTTAAGAATAATTATTAAAACTTAAAGCCATTCTTTTCTGATTCTTTAAAATTATCTTATCATTACAAAATAGAAGAATACTATGTGATAAGATAATATTTATTTCATTTTATTTTTAAAATTTAACAGTCTTATATTTCATATTCATAATAACTTCCAAAAAGATAAAAATAATAATAATAATCTTAGTCACTACTATTAAAATTTAATTTCAGGTAATTGAGGTTCGTGATGATAATTATAAACTTGATTCAATTTTCAGCGCAATAAATTATTAAGAAATTAAACAAACTTATTACGTATGTTTTTCGTTTTAAATTACCTCATACTTTTTAAATAAAAATATATAGCTAAAAAAGAGATTACGTGTAAAATTTAATTGGATTAAAGCTCTTTTGACTATTTATTACTGAACATCACCTATTTACAATGCTGACCTTTAAAACTTGCTCTCTACGAATGACGAGATTCCTTAACTGTCTTACCCTCGTCGACGTAGACACCGCTAATATGGGGTCGACGACTTAGCTTTTGGTTGGTGGCTGCAGGAGGCAGCAGCATTCATTTAGAGAGAAGAAACATAGAATGAGATCGCCTATTTTATAAAAAATTGATAAAAATAATTTCAATACTGAATAATTTCAAATGAAAAACTAAAAAATATTTAAAACATTAAAATACTGATTGTAAATTATTTTAGTATTAGATAGACGAGTTCAATAACGAATTCCGAAACAAAACTTAAAAGAAGCGAATGACTTGATGCACAGAATAATCATCGACACTGGGACAAAGACTTGGCAGTTCCTCTGAACTTTTCAACTGTCGTTTTATGTACAGATTGGTTTATACATGAGAAATAATTCACTTCATACATTGTCATCGGCATCTTCTATTCTTGCGAGACACATACGAATGCAAATATGCAATATTACTTGGTATCATGGAATAATTTTTTGTCGTTGCAACAAAAACGCGTCTAAAAGAACTCGGTCACCTGTGCGTCCATAGAGATCGAAATAACTTTCAATTGTAGTGAACTAGTATAGTAAAATAACCAGATACGTTGCCAACGAACGTACTGTAAAAAGTGATATCTACAGCGCCTTCACACGTATTTTTCTCTGCAAACGTTCCGGACGTTTATCCCTCCTTCTTCGAGTTACTCTGTGCTGTTTCATGAGCTATAATAAGTTCATGAACCTCATCCTCCTCCCAACGTTCAAATTCGCGGTCGTTGACTTTGCGCTCGTTAAATTATGTATTTTATATTACAATGAAAATTTATAAAACTTTTTTTTTAAATAAGCAAAATTAACAAAAGAATATGGAATATGAATATTTTACAAAGTTTAATTTGAAAAAATCTAATAATGTTTTTTAACAATAAATTCCTCATTTTTTGGCTTATGTACGATAATATTCTATAAAATACTGTAGACGAAAGTTTAATGAATATTACACCTATCGATTATCAAGATTATATAAATAATTATTAATATATAAAGATTATTTTTAAATATTTCAAAATGTATTTTAATTAAATCCGACCATAGTAAATGAAAATATATAAATAAGTTCTTTATTATTAATGAAATATAACTTAAATATAGTATTAGAAATTTTAATAAAACGAAATTTTGAAAAAAATAAATTTTTTTTTTTATTTTTGTATTAATTTTATTTATTTAATTTCGTGGATGAAAATATTTTGAATAAATATTACAGTGCTAATAATTACATAACATTCATATATTAGCAGATAAAAATAGCTGCATAGATAAAATAATTAAAAGTATTATTTCTTTTATTCATTCTAAATATAAAAATAATAGATAAAATATAACTAAGACTACATATTTTTAATTTATTACATAGAACAGAGTATTTATTCAATCCTAGACATTGTTCTTATCTTTTAATGTAAAAAGTTATATGTTAACTTTGAAATAATCATAACATCGAAACATCGTATCAATAATTACTTTCGAAAAAGATTGTATTTTAGATTAGAACTATTGCATTTTAAGTAATTTTATGATAAAATTTTAAGTGTACAAAGAAATTTAAATTCCGATACTATGATAATTTAATAAAACTATAACTCAATAATAGTACATAAAATATCAGAAATATTAGATGTTATTCTTATTAATGAAAAAAATGCAGATATTAAGTAAACATTAAGTAAACATTATAAATTTGATTATGTTCTAATATTCAGACATTTTTAATTTATATATAAATTATGCCAAATTTACATTTTTGGATACTGGAATATTTGCTTCAATAAGACATTTACATAATAACTTGATACAATTGTAGTATATGAAAAAGTACTTAATATTATAATAAAACTATATATTTAAAAAGTCAATTACTCTTATATTGTCAATAAAAAATATCTAAATTTCATCAATATTATGTTTCGATAATCAATAAACATACATATCCTAATTATTATAATTTTTATTCTTTGAAAGATTAAATTAACCGTTCATATATTCGAATCTTCCGTACTTTCAAATGAATTATATCAACGCATAATTAAACTCGAAAAAAACATTATTCAAGTAATATAGTTTTACCAATTTCCTCAGTTTAGATTAATATCTTAAAACAAATTTAAATATAAATGAGTTTATTCATAAAACGACAAATACTTAATTAACAGTAAGAGCTGACTAATAATGTATGGAAAATTTCGAAAAGTTAAAAATTAAAAATGTAAAGTAAAATCAACAGTCTTATTTATTTTACTATATTTATTTAGACTTGTAATGTAATATTTATAATCTGCGATAATTATTTATACTTCAAAATATTGTATCCATTATTTGTGTAAAAATTTTGTAATTGTCGTCAATTAAAAAGATGCAAACTTTCAATTCACTTAGTTGAAATGATTTTCTCAATTATTTTTCGTTAGTATCTGAAATTTACTTTTTTATTAATATTTATCATACAAATAAATAATTAATAAAACTAATTTGTTCATTTTAATTAATCTCAAATTCAATTTTATTCAAATTTTGAATCTATGTTTTCATTTTTGACCGAAAAAACTCAATTTTTTTATTATAATTTATTGTTATAAACTTTTATATAATAATAATATAAATTTAATAATTTTTAACAATATCAAAAAATAAATGAAATATTATACTTAAATACATTAAAAAATAAATTAGATTAACATTTATGATAAATGTAGTTCTAATACATTTTTGGCTATATAGAAATACACAATATAATTAATAACAAAAGTATAGTATTACTTATTAACTAATTTAATTTTTAAAAAATATTATAATTTAGGGTTGTTTATTTTTTTTTAATCTTTGTTACCAATTTAATTTTTCTTTTTGGGATAAATAAGGTAAAAATTTATGTGTATCAGTAACGTAGTATAATTATTAGATTACTCGCTATACAAGGATAATTGAAAAAAAGAAAAATTATAGGTATCAAACATTGAAATAAAACAGAATCTATCATGAAAACAGTAGAGTTAGTGAATTAAAATACCTCCTGATCAATCAAAATCTTGAGTTTTTCTTTAAAATTTTATGAAACTCATTCATATGTTACGAATGTATATAGTAGAAAAAATAAGCATTTAAATATATGTACATAATATCTTTAAAAATTCTAATAATAAGTAGTAATGCAATGTTTATAAACGCTGAGAATTTTCTAAAAAGTACAAAAAATTTGAAAGTACAAGAAATTTTAATAATCTTTACAAATATATTTTAATAAATAAATTTATTTATGATATATCAATAGAAATTATAAGCCTATACGTGTATATATGAAGTAGTTATCTATATTATTGTAGTATCTAACGATATTTACATAAGATATCTCATGTATTTACTTACTTACCAACATTTAAAAATATTAAGTATTCTTATAATTCCAACATAATTTCTATATTAATATTTGAAATGAATTAATTTCAAATATTAAACAATAATACATTTTTTTGCAATAATTTTATAACTATAGAAAAAATTATTATTAATTTTTAAATATTTTTAAAAAATCGGTTATTATTTATAAATAGAAATGTAACTTTTATTTCTTATTAGTGATGTAACATATTTTCATGGATACATATTTAGATGTTTATATTTACTATATAAAATTCAATGAAAAACCATATGTAATATAGTATATAATTAAATAAAAACTTTTAAAAAATAAATATAGTTTTTTTCAAAACTCTAGCGAAATTATTCACGAAATTTTTAACTGACGATGAAAACATGTGGATTACAATCAAGAATGTACATATTTATAAACCATATCTTGAAAAGGTGGGGATATTTTTCGTTTTAAACGCCGTTTTTGATCTCTATATATATACAACTTCTATACTCTATAATCATTACTAACAGTGAATTTATCTATTAAACTGTAAGAATAACTTTTCATTATGATAAAATTATCACTATTCATGGCGCTTGTCGGTAAGTATAAAATAAACAACTTTTAAGAATTAAAAAAATATATAAACATATTCATTGGCTACAATAGATAGTTAAAAAATATAACTTATAAAAATAATCTAATAAGCAAACTAATATATAAAATTTTAAGAATGTATGATTCTATTCATAAATTAGTACACATATAAAAAAGAATTATTGTAAATTACAATAAGCTCAGACTACATTTTTAACATAGTTAAAAGTATAAAAATAAAAACAAAAATTCTACATATAAAGGTGATAAATATAAAATGGAGTTAAATTTTTCGTATTTTATTATTTAAAATGTTTGCTCTGACTTTATAATTTTGCATTTTATAATTTTTTTTATTATTAATGGAATAAGTTTTAAAATATTTTATAAAAAGATAAGATTGGATGTTTAGTATGTTTTTTTTAATTATATGTGCTTAAAATTTTATCATCACATGCAGCTAAACCTACGTGACTTATTAAATTTTAAACGCTCTTTTTACGCAAATTTATCGCAATCATACTTATCATTTTCTTTTCTATTTTTAAGTATTTGAACTTTCTTAATTCTTTAACTGATAACAAAAATTATTTAATAAGTATGACAAAATTTGGATATATATCGCATTAAAAATATTCATAATTTTTAAGATAATATTAATCTATAATAGTAGAGAGAATACAAACATATAAAAATATTGTCAATATATATTTTAATTAATCCAAAATTAAAATTATTTAAAACATAAAAAGAAGACTATCAAAAAATTAAATTTCATTTTCCTAGTACTTTTATCAATAACCTTTCAAACGGAGGCTTTAAGACTTGATGAAGGAACAACAGCATGTCTTTGCCCAGTGACTGCTGATATCTTTTACATCTGTGGAAGCAACGGATCAACATATACAAATCCCTCTGCACTCAGATGTGCTGTATTGTGTACGAAAAAAAGTAAGTGTATTATTTAAAAAAAAAATATTTTAATGAAAATGAAAAGTAATGAGTAATATAAATATTTAAGTTTATATTAATTATTATGTCATAATAATAAATGAAAGTTCATTTAAAAATAAACGTAAAAATAATTTTTTCAGAAATTACAAAAACTCATGATGGATGGTGCAGGTAGTAAATGTAATTGAAGTGGAGATAAGTATAGAGAGTATACTACGAAATAAATTAATATTGTATTATATCATTTTACACAATACTTAAAATTAGAAACATATTATAATGTACGTTTTTAAATAAAATGATTTTGGAATACATTTTTTTGTATGTTATATTAACAAGCCTGAACTTAGAAATAATTTTTAAAATAAAATAAGATTTTTCTTAACTGCTTGTATAAAATATAATTCTAATTATTTAAATAAACATATTACAGCTTTCTTTACTTTGCAAATTTCTGAAATTTATAATAAAAATTTTAAACTTCATTTTTTAAATAATATTCCACAAAATCATATTTTTAATATATTTTTTTGTTTCATTGAATAATTTGATTACATAATGATTTTTAATATAAAAGTAAGACTATACTAAATTATAAAAAATTAGTTATAAAATTAAAATCAAGTCTGAATATTTGTTTAAAATCTATTAATTTTTTTATTACCCTGACTATTTTTAGGTAATATCTTTTTAAAAGTTATTTTCATTTACAACGGATTTATAAAAATGAATTAAATTATTAATATTTATCAGAGAAAGATTAATCTAATAACTATATAAAATATATTAAATTTAATCCATTTTTAGATTATTTCTTATTATAGGTAATATTATTTTTATAAAATAATACTTTTTTTTATTAATTTTCTATGATATAACTCGCTTATAATAGTTTTTTTTTAAATTAGCAACTACTTAATAATTAGATTGTTAATGCAAATAAAGATAATTTATATTTTTAGAATATCAGAAAAAAATACATTTTACCGAATTACAAGCTTATTAATTCTAACCATTTATCAAAAATACAAAACTGTCAATTTTTTGTGAATTCTGATTGTTTAAAAAAAAAATTAAATATAATAAAAATTAAAGAATGCAAATTTTTTTTTAATTTGAAGAGACAAAATTAAGGTACTTATACGTTATTTATTTATAATAATATTTTAAAATAAATATTACACTGTTTTGAATCAATCAACTATGATTTAACTATAATTTCAAATTATTTTTCATTAAGTATAATTATACGTATATATTTGTTCGATACTAACTTTGAAATCTACAAATATAATGTTAAAATATTTTCATTTACTCAATTACTGCATTAGAATACATTTTCAATTATTAACTTAATTTGACTTCTTATTAAAAAATGTATTAATAGTAGTATATAAACAATTATATAATATAAATACACTATATATTTATAATAACTCATGTTGTTTTAGTAAAAGAAAATAAAAGATTTAGGATTTTTATTTAATAAGAATAAATTTTATTAATTTACCCATGTTACAAAAGCATTTTAAATGCATAAAATATATATTTTAAAAATACACAATTATTTCTTAAATGCTTAATTTGTCTAAATTAAAAAATGTTGAATTTTTATTTGTATTATTTACACATGTATTTATGAAGTTAAAATTTATTCAATAACAATTATTTTTGTATACTGCCAATAAAAAAAAGTTCGAATTTTTAAGATTTTAAATACAATAAATACAACGAGTGATGAAATCATTCAGTAAATTGTAAAAATGATAACATTAATAAAAATAATTTTAAAATATTGCGATTTAAATTTTAATTTAATATTTTAAAAAATTTGTATTTAATATTAATTCAATTATTAAAGCTTGTGCTTGAATGGAATATATTTTTTTTTATTTCCAATTATTTTATGATTGACTTGTTTTTAATAAGTAATGGTCAATAAAAATATGTTATAAATAATATTTCATTGTACAATAATTCATTACAAATAACAGCTAATAACACGAATATTGACATAATCCTTGGTACACAAAAAAATGGAAAAATAAATTTTTAATAGTTAAACGCGTTTTTATAAAAAGCAAAATATTTATCAAAAACAGAATCAATTTAGATCTAAATATATGTCTAAAAGCTATTTTATATAAATTATATCAAAATTTTTCAACATATCACTATTAATATACATATATTTCATGCACATAGTACAGATTCACTTGAATTTAAATAATGTATATATTATACAGTAAATTTTGATTCATGAAAATATAAAAAATTTTATTAAATTTTTTCTTTTTTAAATATTTTTCTCTAAAATATTTCCTAAAAAATAAAACGTGTAAAATATAAATAGAAAAAAGTCTAAAACTACGAAACTTTATTTCTATTTGTAATATATTTTTAATTATTTCTTTTCAATAGGATCTGTAGCCGATGCATCTGCTCGCCGGCAAAAGAAAAATAGAAAATACCGAAATAAGAATTGCGAGTATGCAGGTAGAAAGAAAGAAAGAAAGGTTCGGTACTAACTACGAAAACAATACGTGCGAGCCGGGTAGGCGTCCAAAAAGTGACGCGGCTCCCCTAGTCAAGCAGAAAATTTAAGAAAAATAGTAAGCTGAAATTATTTTTACGTGAAAATAGAAATTAAAAGGAAATATTTTTGAAAACAGGAACTTCGTACCGACAGGCCCACACTCGAAATGTGAGCAATGCTGCACCAGTCCCTCCCCATTACCAATTGCCCACTCTCAATCTCCGTTACCTTACGATCAAACCGCGAAGTCTCGCGTCTGGTAAATCTAAATGACAATGATTCCAGCAAATGAGACTAACCGCGAGGGGGGGGGGATCTATTAGCCCGCCGCGACGGGTCAGGGTTAAGAGTCGCGGCCGCGCATACCTCCCGCGATCTATCGTGAATTAACGACTCTCAAAACTTAGAGGGCCTCCCCCTTTTCCTCCACTTTCACCCTCGGCGCCCGCTCGCATTAGAGAAGTGGGAGCCATTGTCGTGGATGCGTCGCTCCCCGCGAGTAGGAAGCGCGCAATCGGAAAATATGCCGCAGGCGAAAAGGGGTCTACCGCCGTAAACGTGTAGAACTCCCCCGCATTTAAGGGTGACTATCGCGTGGGCGGCACGACTCCAACAAGACCAACGATCAGTTGGAAAGCGTTTCTGCGGTATCGCAGATTGCACAGAAAATAAGAAAAAGAAAGACTCGTTACCCCGGCCGCGCGAAGGAATCGGGCAAGGCAAATAAAGGACAATGCGCAAGTTAGGCAATGGCGTGCGAGGCATCCTTCTCGAAATACGGTAGACTATAATGATCTTTTTCCTTCGACGGCTCAGTGGAGTTTTTTTTAGGTCCAGGGAAACGGGAAAACTAACTAGTCACGAGCGGGACCGACTGCGACTGCAACGCGTGAATCGGTATATGACTCGAGTGCTGCGGAACATATGCGAGTAAAATAGCTAGCTGGTAAATGTGGAATGTTAGCGCAGCTAGAGCGAAAGGTAAAACATAAAAAAGAAAAAAGGGACGTGTACAAGTTTATGCGAATAATGCGTCGGACTTGAGTTCTTAAACAAAATTATATGATAGGATTAGACGCGCGCGGCTCTCGAACTTATTTTATTTTATTATATAGTTTACACGTCCTTGCATTAGTTACTATTATTACGAAAAGAGACAGTGTACAGTATCATGGTAAAGTTGTAAATACGGAGGCTCGTAGCGATTGAGCAGTTTTCTGTTCCGATATTCGTATCGTGACAGATATACTTTGTATTAATATCGCTTGTAAAATTAAAAAGTTATTGAGCCCGATAAAACTGTTACAATTTAACTAAAATTCTTACCTTCTTCCCTCCTAAGAAAATAAACTAATGTGGCGCGATCGGTTACAGGATATTTTAAATTCCTAATGAAAATTGTGTGAATCTTTATAGCAATGTATTAAATTATACGGATTGTAGTAACTTTTAATTTGATTTAATTAATTTGAGAAATAGTTTTATTCGTTTATTGTATATTTCTGAGCATTATATATTATTATACAATTATTATAATTTATTTGAAAATAATTAGTAACATTAATACATATTTTTTGCTTTACTTTTTATTAGAAAAGTATTAAATACAAAAATTATTTTTTTAAATAGAAATGTATGTTTTTAATAGAAATCTCCGAAAAGGAATATAGACAATAAATTACAATTTATAAGATTGTAAGATTTTTCAAATATTCCCATGCCTTTTTGTATTATATATTTTAAGTTTTCTTTGTAAGTATTTAAAAATTTCGAATTGATAGTACACATTACTTAATTCATATATATATATATATTCATGTACTGTACTTCTATATGTAAAATTTTTAAATTCACAAGAAATGTAAGTGGAAGTAGTAGTGAGATTTACACAGCTGTGATAAAAAATCTATAAATTTATAATATAATTTTATTAATGATGAAATTAATTATTATATTCTAGAAATATCTTTTTATATGAAATATGTGAATTTTTTAACTGTTTGGTTTTTTATTTTTTAATTTTTTTTATTCACGGATTTATTTATTATTGAATATATTAAAATGAACATAAAATATATTTATATTTTTAATTTATACACAAATGTAAGTTTCAGTTTTATATTTTACTTCTTTTGTAATTTTTCTATTATATTAACATTGTAATATTTTGGAATGCATTTTGATAATATTTTTAAGTAATAAAATTAAATGATTTATAAATATTTTAAAATATTTATATTACTGTGTTCGAAACAATACAAAATGTGATCTTTTGTTAATATTTTGATGCGACAGTGCTGAGATATTGATTATCGAAATTAATTAAATCAAATGGTATTCGATATCATTCAAATTTACAGACTCTTTTTCTGTTTGCTATTATTATTACTATTAATTTTCACAGATTAATCTAACATTCAATTGTAATTGTCACTCTTATAAAAATTACGTAGCATTAACCATTTTATCTCTTCAATTCATTTAAGTTTTAATATCGTTAGTTGTATAATATTTTTATACTTTTTAATGTTCTTCTATAATAGTATTATCTCTTAATCATATTAAGGATCTTTACTCTTTTATCTCTTGAATTAACTGAACTTAATCTGTAGTGAATTTTTTTGTTCTTAATTCAATATTAATTAAATAATATTTTTTAACTATTAAAAATTTAATATTATTGGAAAAAAGTTATTTTTAATTTATATGTTTAATACTTGATATAGAATATTTGCAAATTCGCTATTCTAAATTAAATTTAATTCTAATTTCTTTAAAATATTTTATTACTTATAAATATTGAAAAAGTTGAGTTCAAATATAAAATTATAGCACCAAGATATACATTTAGTAAAAAAGTCAATCGATTTGACAATTCAAATAAATCTATTTCTTACATTCTACTTATTAGTTACTACGATATTTATAAATCATTTTCACTAAATCCTAAATAGTATCAATCTCTAATTCAGTTAATTTGGATAAAACAAAAACTTCTGGAATGTCAAATATGTAAAAGAATGTATTATTCCAAATTCTTTAAAGTTATAAATGAATCAATTTAAATCAAATGTTCTGGCTAAAACTTTTTTTAAATTTTTTTCACTAAATATAGAATATATATGATATTCTGTATCATTTTTTTAGTAAAATATCAAAAAGATATTAAGTAGTAAGAATAATTTACATTTTATTTATTTATTTAATTTCGAATAATAGTTCATTCATTCAATTGCTACTGTTCTACAAACAGGCAAAAAAATTTTTATTTTTATATGAGAGATATATTTTTATATTATAGATTTTTTTTTAATTCTTACACAAAAAAATGAAAATTACTTCATAAATAACTAAAAAACTGAGAATAAATATTTATTTTTTAAGTTACAAATATTAAAAAAAAATTTCAAGATTAATAAAAAATTCATTAAATAAAATTTTTAATAAAAATTGCATATTAAAATAATAGCATTTACAAATTCAAAGACTTCAAAAATTATGATAAATTATATATATATACAAACACGCGTATCATATGTATATATATAAAGTCTTAATATTGAATAATTTTAAAGAAGTACTATTTGAAGAAATTGAAGAATTATAAGATAAAGAACTCACTAAATAACTTCTAGTTCTTGCAATATTATAAACATATTTATATTAAACAAAATACAATAAACCCAACAATTACCAATAATAAAAATAAATATATATATATATATATATATATATATAACTATTGCTATGGATAAATTAACATAAAAATAATACGATAAACGTAAAATAATGTCAAGTAATTAAATAATGATCAAGTGATGTAATTAAATTAATAATGAGATAAAAACTAATACTCTAATATTTATGAGTATAGTCGTAATATCAGTTGATTAATTATACGAAAAATCACAATTTGCATTACCATAATTATTTTCATTGTCATCAATAATCATCAATAAGTACAAAAATAATATTGTCGATACTCAATAAATTAGGTTATTAAATGTTTTGCCTAGAAGTGCGAATTTTTATTTTACTAAATCCTACGAATTTATAAAAAATACAACTGTATTTATAATAAAAGTATTAAAATAAAAAAATTTTTTAGTAAAAGAAGAAAGTAATTAAACAAAATAAAAAAGTAATAGATAAGTCCTTCACGAAATTTGGTAAATATACAAAATTATTGAATGGCTAATTTTCAAGAAGAAAAATATAGCATAAAAAATGCTTATCTATTTCAGCTTTTTTACAATTTGATATTAATATTATAGTTATTTACAATAACCTTTAAAGAGAGAAAATGTTTAAAATATAACGCTTTAAAATAATCATTAAAATGAATTAAATCAATTTTCTTTTTGTAAATGGTATACTTTCTAGAGAAAAGAGTTGTAAAGCTCAGCCAATTGATATGTATTCCTAAAAATAATTCCCAACTATGTTATTCAACTACTCTTGAATGAAATAAAAAATTAAATAAATATTAAAACAACTTATAATAAACAAAAATTACAAAGTGCAAAGAGTATATTAATTTAATACATAAAAACGTAATATTTAAAAAAACCATCAGCTTAATTCGAGCACAAATTAATAAAAAAACGATGGCTATTTATGTCGTAGTATTAAGAAAACGTTCGGTTTCATTAAACTAATAGTATGTATAGCTCTACAGAACACGAAGTAACTTTTGTACTTAGTATATGTTAATATTAATAAAAATTAATAATTAGTAATAATGATGGTTTTCTATTTAATATAGGAATCTATGCCTGATATGATACGTAAAATGCATCACACAAAGAGAAACTTAATATAAATTATTCGTCGAATTAACATTTAGCAATAATATAAAATATTTATTTCCACCAAATATAATGTTTCTTAATTTGTTAAAGTCGTAAAAATATGTATTTATTAATCTTAAATATTCCTTGAATTTAAAATTATTATATAGAAAAATATTTCAAACTTTCTATATTATATTATTTTTTATCACTGAACACATAAGATTATTTTAAATAAAGGTCTAATCAATTCTTATATGTTTTGTGTATTTTATTATTTTTATTAAATATTACTATCTTTAACTTTTCTAAAATCTACTTGTCATGAAAAAAAAATTTGTTAAACTATCTACAATTTTTTCTAATTTGATTGTTCAACCTTGCTTATAAAATATATCTTTTTGCAGTTCCTTGGTTATTATCCCAATTTTCAAATTATTTTTTTATTCGTAATACTAATATTTACTTATATTTTATCAAATTGCATATCAAAAACTTTAGTTAATAATTCAACTTTCTTTAATTAAGTTTCGAACTTAACTTTGTTTACCTGAATAAATCATTATATTATTTAGAAGAAGAACTACATTTAATTTTCACCGTATACGCTCTTCCGCTCGCTTACACACTCATACGCAAAAATGTGTATATGGATTCGATTTTACCTAACCGAGCTGTTTTAAGTATTAGTGTATCTATATCTTCCATAACTCAAATACATGAGAAACGATTCAATATAAGTAATATAAGAATTATATGAAAAATCTATAAATTCTTTTTTTAAAATAAGTTGAAAAATAATTAAAAAAACTGGAATCCATCAAAAATTATAAGAGTAATTATCTCTTGCAATAATTTCAGTATTATATATTATTATACTTTTATGAACTCATATTTTTAAATTTTATACTGTATTCTATTGTTTTAGTATCACACTTCTTGCAATCGCAAAACAGGTCTCGTTGCTATCTATTAAAGGCCAAAATCGTATTTATGATAGCTATCAATCGTTCTATCGTGCTTTAATTATCTATCAATTTATGTATCTGACAGAATCTTTCTCTCTATCTTTATTTCACTCATTCATTCTTTTTGATTGTGTCTTAAAAACCCTTAATTTGATCTAGAAGTTACTAATTAAAAGCACAGCTGTTTTACTTGCAGTAAAAGTTATAATGCGAAAGAAATGAAAAAATGAAAAATTAGAAATATTTAAATTCAACTTTAAATAAAAATGATAAGAATATTCTAAGACGAATTTTCTATCGATAAAAATTGTTAAGAAATAAAAGCAGAAGACATTATTATCCGTGTAATATTCGTGTTATACTTGCATCAATAATAATTTAAACGTTTTAGAACCATAAAAATTTTCTTATTATAACCATAATAATTCTAATAAATAAACATACCGAATAACAGAAAAAATTATGATTCTGCATAAATATTACAATCATGAAAATTTTATTTTATTCACAACTCTTGTGCTTATAAACGGAAACTATATTCCAATAGTTATTTAGCTTTAATTTTACTGAAATTCATTTTTTACAATTACATTTTTGTATAAACATAATTTTTTTATAAATAAACTAATCGATTATTTTAGTGTCTAATTAGTGAAATTAATTGAATTAACATAATACTAAATATCATAATTAACGTATAAGTAGTTATAATTTATTCGATGTAATAAAATAATAAACTGTTAAAAATTAGTTGTAGATATAGAAATTTTTTTATTTAGCTGTTTAATGGTTGCAAGTTACAATTTTTAAAACTTTTCATACATCAAGTATGAACATTTAAAGAACTTATAATAATTTATGTTTAGAATGACGTCAAATAAACTTTATTGATACATATAATATTAATACATAATTATTTAAATATATATGCGTATTTGTCTGCATATATTTGTATTTATATTGCACTATTAATAAATAAATAAAACAAATTTATATTGAAATTTATAAAGTTTTCGAAAAATATTGTGTATGATTGTTTTGAAATAAAAATAATAAATACAATAAAAATACGTAATCAAACATAAAGATAAATTTTATAAAGAAAATATATAAGTAAACAACATTATTTTAAAAAATCCATTTAAAATATAAAAACGTTTTATTTCAAATTAGAAACATAAAGTAGACTTATAAATAGTTATTATTCATTAAAATAAATACACATAAATTAATCAATTAGAATTAATTGTTACGTTATTATACACAATAATAATAAAAAAAAATTAATTTTAAATATCAGTATGAGGAAACATCTATAAAGTGCGTATAAACATGAATTAAATAACAAAATCATTAAAAACTCTTTAAAATTCAAATAAGGTAGTAATGATAAAATTATACCACATATAAATAATTAAATTAATTTCTTAAGAATCATTTCTAGAAAATTATTAAACTAGAAAATTAAGTTAATAACTAGAAAATGTCAAAACACTCGAGTGAAATTGAAACAAAATTTTATTTTACAAATATCGAAATAAAATTAAAAATTAATCTTTAAAATTTAAAAGTACATATTCTATTGATAAAAATTGAACACAATAAAAAATTAAAAATTTTTTAATCTAACAATTGCATTCATTAAAAAAGAATAACTAATTTATTATTCAATTTATATATTTTTTTTAATATTTACAATGAAGAAATTATTTCTAAAAAACAGAAAGAATGATTTATTAGTCTCCATCTTATATTCATTCAATATTCGATTAATGAGATTGAAATTTCAAATAGTGATACAAACGTATCTAAATAAACTTATTGAATTATTTAAAAAGAAAATATTATAGAGTCAAAATCTAAACTGAATTAAAACAAACAAAAAACTTTGTCAACATTTATATTCAAGTTTTTTTAAACTATTATTATTTTATATTAAAGAATTTTCGAGAACAAAAATATAAGAATAAAATAAGTAAAAATAATAAAAACAAATTATTTATAAACCTAAAAAAATAATAATAGCTGGATTAATGTATTAAAAAATAGGCTGTGAAAGAAATGTTAACAAATTTATTCAAATAATAGAAGAAACAACAATTATGAAACAAAATTTATTGTAATATTTATTCTTTCTGTATTAGTATTAATTTCAAATCATTTATTTAAATTTATATACGCTTTTACATATTCTAATCCTCAGTACACAAAAATAGCACAATTTTTTATGATATTTAATCATAATAAACAGAAATAAAGATATATATATATATCGTAAAAATATAAAAAAAGAAAAAGTCGAGTCATTTCATTACAGCAGCAATGAAAGAGGCAGACAAAAATATAGGAGTGAAAACTGCAAGAAAAATAAAAGAGCTTGGAAACTATGGATGAACCAAAAGACATCACAATGCCTTGAATTTTATCGTATTAAAATCAGTGATTGTTACGTATAACAATGAACACCACGATACGGATCTAAAGGGAATACCGACATGTCTCTCTTTAAAGGTAAAACATCAAAAACTCAACAAGGAATCAAGGGCATAGGCCTATCTACAGTTACTTGAAATTTTGAATATTCCGTTTAAACGAGGTTTTGTATGATTTAAACGCGTAAAAAATTGTTTGAAAGGTCGACAATTTTTGTACGTTTAGCCTTAATTTTTTTTCATCAATTAAAGTTTTATTTTTAAAGTTACGTGATTCATAAATATTTTCTTCTAGTAATCGTTCATACATCTTTTAAAAATATCTTTTCTTACTATTTTTATTAAAAAGGTTAAAAATCAATAAAATGATCGGAAAATTAAAATTTTCTCGAAAGAGTTGTAAACAAAAAATTATTTAAATTTGTTTAAATCTATGCAATAATTTCTTTTATACAATTATTAATATTATAAAAGCTAATATAAAATTTTTGTTTACAAAATATTTTCAAAAAATTAAATTAACAATGAAATAAAAATTGAAATCTTATTCAAAGAAAACAAAATTAATTATTTTATACGTATATTATACATATGTATATAAATGTACCTGTATATTATACAGGTAAAAAACACTTAAATACAAGTTAATTTCAATTGTTGCAAAATTTAAATAAATTTGATTGTAAATATATATTAAGATCTGCAAATAAAATAATCAAATTTTAAATGTCCAATGAATACTATAATATTATGAATAAACAGATTATTTTAGTACGAATTCCTGTAATTTAAAATTAAAAAATATATTAAAAAACATATTTTTTTAAATTTGCATTTGTGTTATTTTGTTGATGCTTTTCTCGTATTTATTTCATTAAATTAAAATTACTAACATATTAAGCATCTATATACGAAGCAATGCAATAGTACTTAGTTAGAAATGCAAAGTACTCTTTTTACTCGTATAGCAGTGAGTGTTTTACTCTCGTGGTCAAAGCCTCAAAATCCTTTGAACCTCATGAAAATTTCAACGTTACCACTTTACATAAAGCAGCACAAAAATACGATTCATGACAAACATTGAAATTTCGAGAAAACAAAATAAAAGAAAATAAATTAAAAATAACGTAAATATTTTTAAAAAAATTATATTATATAGAACGGAAAGATAACTAATACAATCAAAATAATATATTTTAAATTGTTCTTAGAAGACGATAAAATTAGTAATAAAGTTTTAAAGATAAATAACTTAAAATGATAGAATAAAAGGTGATACCAGCTACAAAATAGGGAAGTAAACAATCATAAGAAACTGTTTAATTATGAAAAATATTTATTTGCATTAGGCAAAAAAAAAATCTCTCAACACATAGACAAAGTTAAAAAGCCTCTAGCAAATACAAAACTACTTCCTATATAATCTAAATTAGCAACTTCAAAATACTTCCTGTGAGATTCTTTTTTCCTTCATACGCCTATGATTGAATATAATGTGCAATTGGGATGTACGTCAAAGGTCGAATCTGGGCCAATCTCCACTAGTTAGAGATCACCCGCTTTAGAGAGGGTTAGCGGGAAATCTCCGAAGAATACAGATGAACAGGCCACAAGAAACACAATCACAACTTAAAATGCATAGGTGATCCAGTAATGGATACGAGTGATTCCCTGTGCAACCACAGAGAATAATACGTAAAACAGAACAAATCGAGCACGCGGTTTTTCCCTCACGTATGAGTCTGTCTCAAGAGTGAAATTATTCCTTCCGGGCAAGGAAAATACGTTTAACCGAAAAGGCCATCACTAATTTTGTATAATTTGATAATGTGCATAACTACTCTCATCCGAGCATAGATGTACAAAAATGTACGAACGTGCACATTTTTAGAATATTCACTATTTCTTTAAATTGTCAATGAAAAGCTCAATTAGTAGTATGTTATACGTAATAAAAAAATCAATAAAATTTTCTAGACATTCTAATATTCAGAATTTAATTATTTATAATATATTTTGGAATATCTAATTCACAGTGCTAACGTTTATTCATAAATATTACAAATATACCATATTCAATGATAAGTTACATTTAAATAATTATCCAAACTATATTAAAATCATTCGTGTATATTTATTATTTTCCACGTAAATGTTAAAACAACTGAAAAAATACATTGCAATCGAAACAGTCTTACTAAATTGTTAAATAAATAATTGTATTATTATTTTTAAAAAATCTAAAATACAAAGAATTTTAGTACTTTTATTATCATAACGTTATATTTTACTCGTATACTAAAACTATTAATATTTTTTATACATAAAAAATTAAAACAATAAAGCATTATTTATCTTGTGACTTTATTAAAAGGCTTTACAAGAGAGACTAATAGAAGAAAATGAATTTCGTCAGAAATTGAGTGAGAATATAATTTACTTCACGTTCCTGTTGATGAGTTTAAGCGCTCGGTGTACTAATGAGTTTGATGATTCGCTGATTCTGTTTGTCACCATATGAAAACTGGCTCTCACGGCTTTGTAGCCATTTACTTTATTTAGAATAGGCTTCTACTGATACCGCAGTTTCCGCTTCCAAGTTTATAGGTTGATATATATATATATACATATATATGTGTGTGTGTGTGTATTTGTGTGTGTATGGATTTATTAGCAGAGGCCAGTAGTATTATGGACCCTAACCCTAACAATAACTAACAAATTCTGAGCTCCGATTTCATCTGTTTACTATAATTGAAATTTCATTGCAAATAGTAAGTATCATTTGTAAACTTATGGTTAAGGTTTACAAAAATATTATATTAAAATATTACTACCAATTTTTTTTTTTTTTTTAAACTCTAAGGTTTTATTTCAAAGAAGATTTTATTCAAAATTTACATTATATTTCCCATCTTGAGTATTTGTTAACGCGATCTATAGAGCCTATTTTTAGGCATCTATAAATAATTTCTTTAAATCATGGTTTATTATTAAGAAAGCAACATAGGAATTATGTTTAAATATAATTTGCTTACTTAGTGTACAAATTACTTTCACCAGTATAAATATCAGTATTTTTAGACGTAGCGTTTTTTTTACATATAAATATTGGATATTATAAATGCCTTGAAACAACATTTTTTTTAAATTTTACTTAATAGTTATTTTTCAGATAAAGTTCAATGATAATGTTGAATCTATATAAAAATTGTTAAAATTTCTGGGAAAAAATCTTTGTAAACTGCAAGTCTAACTCCTCTATTTACTTTTATAAAAAAAATTAAATACGTTGTTAATGACATATATTTCTTTTTTTAGTTACGTATTTAAAGGAAATTTATTAATATGTAATTCTGAATGTATATTATTTACTAAAATTTTAAATACTAAATGTTTTAGAAAATTTAACATAGATAATACCTTCAACAACAAATGCTTTGATTGACCCTACTCATTCAAGAATATATATCATATGCATACTGAAGAGGTAATTGAATATTCATTTAACGGCTAAATAAACAGAATTTCAGTAAATTATTACATAAATCGATTACAGTTAATATTTACACAAGTGCTTCCTTTAATACATCATTAATTTACTAGATAATTTGAATTTTTCATGTAATATTATAATTATTGACAGTTTAATACAACATATATTAAGTTTTTTTTTTTAATTCCAATTATTAATATAAATCTACACGTGCAGACATAACTTAATTTAACTATCTTAATAATTTTATTTTTATTTTAGAAATAGGTACTCATATTTATTTCTTTTTCAATAAAATTGAAGCAATACAAAAAAAATCTTAAAAAGATATTATTTAAGATTTTTTTATGTTTTAAATTTATTGAAATAAATTTCTTTATCGGATAATTTAAACAAATATAATAAATGCGATATAACTGAATATTTTTAAAAGTGTCAATAGTTAATACTTTCATACCCAGAATAATTTATGCAACATTTCCTTCATGAACAAGTAATCAATAAGCTTACTTTAATTGTTATATGTGTTTTTGATAAATTTGTATATTTATCATCCTGAAATAAAATCTCAACATTTTACTTCAATCGAATACCACCAAGTATCTGTATCTATTATATAAATCAAAATATTATCACAATGTTAAAAATCTATTATCATCAAATTTAATTTTCTTCATATTTATACCACCAACAAATACGTTAATTCAACATTAAAAATAAATAACAAAAATTATGGATGCATATTCAGTTAATAAATTTTGATATTATTTAGACACTGAAAAATATAAAAAACATTATTTGATATTATCAGTGTTAAAAATGGACCTTTTTAAATATATTATTCAAATTTGTTTACTAGGTACAATAAAATATTATAGTGAATTTAATATTTAATACAAATTTTGTTTTATTTTATAAAATTTACAATTTTCTTCAACGCTTGATGAAATTTTCTCATCTATATTCTCTATTTGATGAATAAACTGATATAAAGATTTAAAAAGGAGCAGGTAATCATTAATAAAGTTAAAATAAGCTAAGATGTTGATATTTACGATATTCACAAATAAAAATTGTATGTACCAATACTTAACTATATAGAAATAAATTATATATAATCTGTTAAATAATTATAGATATATCACTATTTGACACTAGTACGTAACAATCACTGTAACAACAGTTTAAACCGTATAATGTAAATATAATTAAACATATAATATAATATTAAAATAGTTTAAAAATGAAAATTTAATTAGTATGTTACATAGTATTGCTATATTCATGTATGTATAGACGATATCATATATATACAAAAGTTTCTTTAAAAACTAATATTAAACGCTAATAAAAGAATAATAGATAATTTTATCAAAATAATGCTAGATAACAAATAATAAATAATATAACGAAAACTAGATTCTTTTACATAATAAACTAGAAATAAAATATTATAAAGTATAACTTATTATATTATATTATATAAAACTTAAGAATAATTTTTTTATTATATAATTCAATTAGTATCAAAGAATTTTTTAAGATTAACAATATAAATAATAATATAATAAAAGTAAAAAAAGTTTTTTATTTATTTACTTTTTTCTATATTTCTTTATTTTAACGCTGTTGTTATGTAATATTAAAGTAAAAATCGAAAATATAATTGTACAAAAAATATGAACTATAAATTGAATTCGATATAATTATCTTTTTAATAATTATAAACTTTTTATAACATTCATATATCTAATTTAGTGTACTAAATTTAAATATAGTGTTACACATGAAAATGGTCATTATTTCTTCACGCAGAATTCATGATAAGAAATAATAACGTAAGTATATAAAAATATAAATTTATTCGATAAACGTCGAAAGAAGTTTTCTTACATGTAAAAATGTCAGATGTTGATGAAAAATACTAAAAAAAAACATGAAAGGAAATACTCAATGTGTAAGAACGTCCAAAAACAGGCTTAGTAATAACAATCACTATGCATTGCCCATCAAACTTTTATGATCTCACTATTATATCCTTATTATCATTCATCTGCGCATGACCAGCAAAGACGAACATTCACTATTATTCACGACAAAAGCATACATCGCGAATAGAAGTTCTACGTATCAATACTCTGTGTGTGTGTGTGTGTGTGTGTGTATTTAATTTAGAAGAATGCATATTTATTTATTTTACAAAAAACATCTTCATTTCTTTAAATAATCTACAATTGATTTTAATTCAAATTTGCAAATTTTGCTAACTATTATACGAATACAGTTAATATTCTTGTTTCTATAAATATATTTTTCAAAATTTCTATGCAGTACAGTATATTTTATTAAGCTACCAGTATAATTTATTAAGTAGTTGATAAATTTGTACATAAATCATGAAATATGATGTAGAATGAAAATTCTAATTCAAGTTATAATAATTTTAAAAGTTTGTAAAATGTTTTTAAGTGATATAATATACTAAATTTTTTCAAAGTATAGTTTATTATAGTATATAAATCTAAAACCGTAATATAAAAACATAAATTTTTCAAGTGCAAGTAGTTTTAGGCACGCTAAATACATCTCTTGCATTCAAATATAAATCTTCTTTTTACGATATATTTCGTATTACGTTGGCGCTCGTGCACTTGGTAACAAATCCTTGCATACTTGTAAAGAGCTAAGTAAAAACGACTTTTTCTTTCATGATTTATTTTCTCTCGGTGCTTTCACCCTCAGTTCAGTGTACAGGTATTTCCTATCACTATGCTCTAGTATACTGAGGCTACTTTGTGTAATCGAAACCGCCGCACTACTCGACCACAATTTTGCGTTCCCGATACGTGCGGGTGGAATCGACATCGTCGACATTACGCTGATGCTGCATTAAAGTGCATTAAAGTGCTGTCGTTCCGTTAACGCGCTTTACAGGATAGAAGGAAAACGACTCGAAGCGATCCTCTTCATCCTACCAAAAAAGGAAAAGAAAAGTTATTTGAAAGGACGAAAAAAAGAGGAATAGCAAAAGCAACCTCTCGATATCATGGGTGTACCGTTCGTGAAAATATCGAGTGAAGGAAACCCGAATAACGCGTCAGATCGTTTGTCATTTTTAAAATGAAAATTTCTATGGATATTGTATTAGCAAATTAAGAGAAAATGAAAAAGAGATTTATTTATTATTCACAAATATTATTCTCATTTTAGTTCTGAACTTCGGTTTGAGTTCGGCATTTTGCAAGATCATATCGTTAAATTTTTAATTAATTCATTTATTATCTAGTACACGACCGACACGTGTTAAATTCGTTGAATAATTCATTTTTATTTTTTTTTAAATTTATGTACAAAATGTATAAAACTTATTATACGATAATTAAAATTCGGTTTGGTTTTCATAAAAAACAGTCATTTATTTCTAAAAAATATAAAATACGCTATTCTAAATACTTCAATTTTACAACATTGAAAAGTATTTAGTATACATATAAAAAAATGTTAAAAATTTTTCTTTTTGTATACTCATTTGATGAAAAGAACTTTTTGAAGGAAAAATACGTGTTAAAAAATTAGCATTTTAAAATAAAAAAAAAAAACTTAAATTTTATTTTATTATTTATTAATACAAACATTTTTTTCTACATACTCTGTTTATAGTTAATTATTGATTATATAATAAAATATTTATACTTCTCAATAGTATACTTGATTCTATTTGTAAAAGTAATTATTCATTAATAATGACTGTATGTATGTCGAAGCAAATGCTTATATATACATTGTATAAATATTGAATTAGATTTTAAGGCACATTCGTCGTCCCTTTATTATATCGTTTTCATCGATTATTATCCTTTTACGACTTTTATCATAGCTATAATTACTAAACTCACATACATACGGAGATCTAAAGAGAGGGGAGAAAGATAGAGGAGGCCTAAACAAGAACATTTACAATTGGCTTGAGTTACACTGAACTACTATAATCATTCACTTGTTCTATCTTGTTCAACTCACTTCAAACTTATCATTATTATACCATTAATATACATCTGTATGTACGTAGTAGAAATTCACAAGATAAGAGAAAGTAATGTTCACGTCCCTCGATACATATTTAATATTATTATAATGTCGTTAATAAGAAATACAAAATCAACTGCTTCCGACTGCTAGAAGTTCATATTTTATAAACAAACACAACCTTCTTTCCATATGTGAAAGCTAATTTTTCAAATTTTCTGATATTCGATGCTTTTATTCTTATGATTTATAGAATAAAAAATACTTGAACCATAGAAAAAGAAAGAACTATATAGTAATATTTAAATATCGTGTTACAATTAAGAATAGAAGAGAGATATATATTTTATGAGCTGTGCTGCGATATCGACAAAAATAATGAATACAAATTTAAAATCAAAACTTTACTGAAAATATGACAGATAGAATGAATATGTTTAAAATCGCTTAAAAGAAAAAGCAAGGAAGGGAAAGGAAAACACGTATTTGCAAGTATCTTCTTCAGGACGAAAAAAAACTGAGAACATACACTTTATTCGAAGGAGTGATGTACTCCCTCTTCAACTTCATCCTCAATTAAGTCGACAAATAGCATAGTCGTCTTCGTCTTCCATCTCAACACCTACAGTGAAGACGTAGTTCAACTGTGCGAGGTGATAAAACGGTATAAAATGGTGCAGCAGACTTATAGTGCTAGTGTTAAAAGAAAGCGAACAAGAAAAATATAAAAAAACGAAGGATAAAAGGTTGAAGATACCTAGAGAATGAAGAAGTGTAGCAAGAAGCAAGAGCAAAGAAAAACGACGGAAAATTTACTTGTAAAAATATGGGGTTGGAAAGGAGACAAACGTGGTATGTTTGGGAAAAGATATAACAGTTGAAAGAAAATATGTCCACTTACGATTTCTCGAACTAAAAATTTCTGTTTTCATTCTTATAAATTTCAGTTTTATTTCAATTAAATTTAATAATTATTCTATTTATAAATTATTTATAAAATTATTTATAAATTTAATTTAAGAAACTGAACATGATTTATATTTATATTATGAATTATAATGTATCTGCATGTCATATAAGTTAAAAAAATCTGTTAAAATAATAAAGAGATAAACAGATAAAAGAGATATCTACTATATATGTATGATTTGAATATAATATTTTTAAATGATATATTCATTTTTATTATTAATTAATCATACGATAATGTAACAGAAATACAAACGCACATTTGCATACACCCTCATGCGTACATGTATGTATATATACTTCTGTGAAATCATGATAATGATTGATTAAATATATAATGATATATTAACTTACAAATAATTTAACCTTATTATTTAGATTTTATTTAGATATTATTTAGATTAGTTTACAGAGTAAGATTAAATTTATGTAGCTCTATAATAGACCAGCATTAAATCAATACTAAAATACGTACATGTATATATTTACATATATATGATATTAAAGCAACTACATTATTATCTGCTTAAACAATATTTTTTAATATATACCTTTTAATTTAGTATGAATAATTGACATGATTTAGAACTTTTCGTTAAAATATCAGTAAAAGCTAAATTTCATACACAGCTAATTAGTTCTAATTTACATAAATTTGTATAAGTTTATAAGAATATTTATATAAAATACATGTATTAATATAATTTAATAAATAATATAATATAATATATTCCAATTACATACATTTTCAAAAATTAATGATTTCACTTTTAAAAATATACAAGCTTGTTTTTTTAATGATCAATAAAATTATCATATAACCGAACAAATTAAAATAAATGATTTACATATATTACTGCAATGAATACAAATTCGTAATACCAAGTTTCAGTAATTACATAAAAAATAAAAAATTTCAATACGAAGAATTAAATGGTACTAAAATTTTTTAAATTTTAATTGTATGAATTTATATACTTAAAACGGTTTGCTTAAAGTTTACTGTACGAACTTTAAATTGAAATGACAAAGTCAATACAATACAATGGTTCTATTTTATTATGTAAGAACTAGTGAAAATCCCTCATCACTTATAAAATACTTGTAACGAAAAGAATACGTTTGAAAAATATATACAATTTTCTTACATCGGTATAAAAAAAGAATATTTTAGTTACTTTATAATATCATTTATAAAATCCGTGTCATTAAATTTCTTTTCCATAGAGAAATTAATTATGAAAACAATTATGTACTAAACTCGAACAAGGAATTTATATATTTATGTATTATGTAAATTTATTTAATATTAAAATTCGGTTATAAAGTTTAAAAAAACATCCTCATAATTTTATCAGATAATGATAGATCATAGAAAAAATTTTTAAATAATTACCGGATCGATGATAGATTTATTTATATACCGAGTGAAATGTAAGAATGAAAAGTACTATTTTAAATCGTATTTGTTATTTAAAAATGAATCTTCAAATTCAAATTAATTTTAAACAAAATCAAAGATTTAATATCTATTAATCGTGTTTCTAAAAGTTACAGAAAATAGTTTCGTAATCGATTGTTTCATATATTAAATAATAGATTAAATAATAGAAATACTAGTATAATAATTTATTGAATTTATGATCATAAAATTTAAATATATTTAAAAAATTTCAATTCGTAATAATTACTATATAATTTTTTTAATTAAATTCATTCTTGAATACGGAACTTTCGTATTGCACTAAGCAATACGAAAGAATAAGAATTAGAAACATATGGCACTAAAAGTCAAGCAAATAAGAAAACAGTAACGATTAAACTAGATAACTAAATGAGTAAAAACAATGTTTCTCTAATACTGCAAAATAAAAGCTTGAAATAATCGATATAAAGGCAAAATAAGCTAATAAAATAAATCGAAGGTGCTACAATGGACAGCAGTGGGTTTAATCTCACGCAAAGTCTAGAAATGAAGACGAGCAATGTAACAGACACTCGTATCCATCCGATGAATCCGCTGTCTGGAGTCTGATCTGAATCTCGTTTTATGTGCATGTTGTACTCGGAGGTAATATGTATACGCACCAGGGTGCACATATCTATATAGTATGTTGGACTTCTTTTACCTAGTTCGTACAGATGGATATATATATATATATATGCGTTAAAGCTGCATAGAGCAACTGCTGCTGCTATAGACTCTCGTTGCTTTTTCCGCCTCTTGCACACGTCTTGATTGAAAAGTTTCCTTTCCCCCGTACGCACGTGCCGTGGGCATGCCTTCTCTATCCCCTATCCTCGATAGCTTCTAGTAAGAGACATGATAGTTTTTCCACTATATGGCGTAGACTTTACAAGTTCTTTTTCTTCGATCATGTTGTTCATACTTTTCTGTTTTTTCTTCCGTCTGGCTTGTATCAAGAAAAGAGCGTGCCCGCTGATCCTTACACGCTCTTTTTCATACCCCTTAATATCTTTCAAAGATCTGTCGGAAATTATTCTTCCTTATAGATAAGAAAATAAAAAAGCTTCTATTATGCTACAAATACAGGTCCAAATATTGTACAATATTATTTCTTTTATTGCAAATAGAAGCTTCATTTAGAAAAGTACATCGATAAATATATTATGCTTTCAGTTTTTATTTTTATACAGCTTGAAA
The DNA here is from genome assembly GCA_018907185.1 of Platyscapa corneri. Classification (NCBI taxonomy): domain Eukaryota; kingdom Metazoa; phylum Arthropoda; class Insecta; order Hymenoptera; family Agaonidae; genus Platyscapa; species Platyscapa corneri. The sequence continues at coordinate 182,344 of JACCHW010000058.1, read as the reverse complement.
AAGTTGAATAAGAAAATTTTATGCTATTTGTGTGTGTTTATAGTTTAGTTTTGTAAAATATCTTAATTATTAGTTTTTTAAATAAATAATAAGAAATCTTTTATTGAATATACTTTTTTGTAGACACTATTAAGATATAAAAAATGTGTAACAATGAAAGAAAACTATCTTTTACCTTACTGTTAATAATTTTTTTTTTATAAAATATATATAAAATCGATATTCAAGATGCTTAGAATCAAATTACTGATATATGCGTATATAATGCAACTTTCATTTTTGATAGAACTGATTCTTCTAACTCTTGATATACTTTACATAAAATAATAGCTTAGTTATCCTTTTAAAATTTATTCAGTATATCAAACAAGTGAATAAAAATGACATTGAAAATATATTTTATACTATTAGTCGTAATTTTTCAATATAAGCATTTCAAAATTATTTTCTTTGTAAAGATAAATTCTTAATTAAATCTACAATTACTTTTTCTAGTAGATCAAAATTTATTCTAACGCTATAAAAATAAGATTTTAAATAGATATTTATGTATATAAAATATTATAATATACAATATATATAATAATTTCTTTTTAAATGGTGTTTTTAGAATCCTAATTATGTTTTAATAAGTTTTTTTTATAAAACATTTGTAACAAATAAAGTGATCTATTAATAAAAATTTCAATACATATACAACTATTCTTTTTTAAGGATATATAAAACAAAAAAATTATTCTCTTTCTTAATAGTGGTAATATTTTTTTAATTAATCAACTTTTTATGTTATAAAAACGTACTAAATAAATATAAAAATTTTATTATTCAAAATATTGTAAATCACTTTTATATTTTTGTATGTTTATTTATCATCAATTTATAATATTTTAAAATCTTATTTATACAAGAATTTCATAAAAAAAATTTTTTATTTTTTAAAAGTACTATACACTCAAAAAAGTCTTTCTTATTTTTAATTACTTTTAGCGAATACCTCATCCAGCATTTTTCTCTTCACAATTAACTCCCTCAAATTTCACTTTCGCATTTTATAGTTTCTAGACACCCGACCTCGTCCTCGATAAAGTTTTTGACCCATCTTACTTTTTTTTAAACTTAAATAAAAACTTTTCTTTTGAATGTGACAGTCTGAGTTTGTTTCACTTCTTGTTAGCTGTTTTTTCAGTGTTTTTTTAATCACATTACATTCATTTTATTCAATTCTAAATATTAATATACATTCTAGATTTTCATAAATGAATACAAAATTTTATGTGAAAGTTGAACTTTAAATTAAACTTTTAATGTTAAAGAAAAAAATGCAAGCAAATAATTAGTTTATGTATCAGGAAGAGCTTTCATAGCACATTACGATATTAATTGATTCTATGAATGAATATATATGTGCTTCAAAAGATTTATTTAGTGTACAAACGAAAGAAAAATACTTACACTATATTAAATTTATATTAATATAAAGGTGTGTAAATATTATGTATACTTTACATACATTACGTGCATTACTTTTCCTATTTGTCAGAGGCAGATTTTGCTTTGAACCAAAAATATCAATGACAATTTGACATATAAAAAAAATTTACTAAAACTGCAATACTTCATTATTATGATACTTTATTATTACTATACGGTAAATTTTGAATACAAAAGAATACTAGTTATATCTTCGTTCTTTGTTACATTAATTCAAAATATAAATTACACGCAAATTTTCTTATAATCCGAATGCAAATCGAATAAAAACTTTTGTTATCAATTCTAAATTTAATATTTGAACAGGATTTGAACATCATTAATTACATATTCCTTTATTATTCTTTGATTTAATAGTATGCACTTAATTTTTTTGCTCTTATACTTAGAAAAAGAAATAATACGTATTTTAGTTACAATCATCGGTAAAAAAAATCAAATACATTTAACAAGTTACGCGATATTAACATTTATCAAAAATGAATTACATTATTATTCAATAAGAACAGAAAACTTAGCTTAGATAAATTTCAACACAGAAAAAATTCGATAAGGTCTTGCAATAATGTGTTATAGTAAAATCAAGAATAAAAGGTATTTAATTGAAATATGTATAAATACATTTTATGTGTAAGTTAATTATAATTAAATTTATGATATTTAAATTTTTTTATTTTTAAAAAGAATTTTTTACTTATAAAATGTTATTGCAAACTATTGTTAAACTAATCGTGTTTAATTTTTCTAATAAATAAATGACTAACTATGATTATTGGATTTCTAAAAATATGAAACACTTATGAATTTACTATATTTATAGATAATATTGGTACTATGGATTGATTCATATTTAAAGTGTATTGACTTTTATAAATAACTTTGACTATAAAGTACTATAGATAATAAAGACTATAAAGTAAATACGCTCTTTCGTAATTATGAAAATTTTATATTTCAAAGATTGGATATGTAAAGGAATTTATCTGACAAGCAACTAGTAAACTCACGATGTTGCTTGTCTAGGTTGATCTTCGACATTAACCTCAGTATTCCGCAGCCTCAGGGCATTACTAAGAGAAAAACTGAAGTGGAAATCAGAAAATATCGAGGCAAATAATCAGAAATATATTTCAGACAGAAAATTCAACTTGTCCTATTACAACACCTCGTTTCAGGATTGTGTTAAACCAAGTCTTACAAACTCTAAATGATGGAAAGATGTCACTTTGAAGAAAAAAATTTCTTTGAGAAAAATCGGGTTCATTGTTGAGTGAATTACAATGTCTACAATACGCCGGGGTGTCAGATCATTGTCATATTATTGAAAAGTAATTATATATATTTATTTAATATTATCAATTTAATATTTTCTAAGTATTTCGATATAGCTTTAAGTAAAGATTATACATAAATATTAACTACGATACTATTTTTAATGCATAACACGTTATAATTTATAAATATTTAATATACCTAAAATATAGTTATATGCTATCACGTTATTGTAAAAATATAAAATTAATTTTATAGAACGTAGATTATGATTTATCATTAATTATATTACATTTTGCATAAAAATCATCACCTTATTATATAATAAATGATAAAATCATAAAAGTGGTAAAATCATGAATTTTCAATGAAATTAAAATCACTAAGTAAACTGGTGTACGATATGTAAAATTATAGATTATTTTTGTCAATTCTTTCTATTGACGGTGATAGTACTTTTAATTTTAGAAATAATCGAGAAAGGTTTAACTATATTAGAATATAAAGTTTTTATCTAAAATATTTTATCTGACGAGATACAGCTTTTAGATTAAAATGATTTTCATAAAAGTTAGTTTAAAAAAAATTCAATTCGTTATGAAATTTATTCCACCTTTGAAAATCTAATTATTTAATTTCATAAAAAAAATGTAATTAATAGATTTTAATGGAACACTTATGTATTTAAAGTATCTAAAATATTATTTGAATTTTGATAATTGTCATAAATTTTAACATGATTATTTATTTATAATATAAAATAAAAAAAATAAAAAAATTATAAAAAAACTTCACGTTATACTATAGTATATTAAATCAGCTTAATTGTTTTCATATATATATATTATGTTATAAATTTCATTGCTATGTAATTAGCTCGTTGAAACTATGGCGGTGTGACGAATGATGAAATTAAATTTTAAACAACTAGACGGGATTCTGACTATAAACTCTTACAGGCCCTCGTACAATAATACGACAAGATATGATCTTAGTCAAATAGTTCCGTAAGTTGTATTTTCTTTAGCACTTGTGCAATAAAGGAAAAGCCAGATTTTTAAATATCAACCTCGTAAAAATATATAGTAACGTTACAGAACTTAATCACGGTCAAGAAATTACAAGGGTTGTATTTATTGAAGTACTTGTGCAATGATGAAATAAATGGATCCTAAAAAAAAAAATCTGATCCTCGTAAAACAGATAGAATTTTATCACCATTCTAATTTTATCAAATTCGAAATTTTCCGTTTTTGTAATTAAGAAAAATTACCTATTTATAAATTATATATCACGAAAACTAACTTTTTAAAATGTACTTATTTCGTTTTATTTATTTATTTTTCGCTAGAAACATGAATATATTTATAATATTTTAAAGTGGTTAAAGGTGTTGAAATTGTACATTTTTCGCATTTAGTTACTTTTACTTCCATTAAACATTATAAAACTTAGAATTTTCTCTAAAAATTGTAGGAAAGTAATTCTAAATTAAATTGTTGAATATTTTACGTACGAGTGTATATATATATATACATACATATGTATTCATGAAGTATAAATCATGGAACCATGAAGCATTTTAAATGTTTACTTTATATAACAGAAATTTTAATAAATATTATACCGTTAAATATTAATTTAAAAATTTAAGAATAAACGATAATTTTTGTTATTTTTTTAGAATTTATTTAAAATATACTATTTTTTTTTAAGATATTTTACAATTTTTGAATAGGCGCGTATGCTTAGGGATATTAAATTCAACAATAATAATGTTTAATTATTTATTATACATAGCTGACCCATAGAAATCCGAATTATAAATTTCTTAAATATAAATTAAATCATTGTATATATGTTTCACTATATTCATTATTTAATTAATTCAAATATATTTTAAAATATTTTGAGATTCAAATTAATTAAATTGAAATATACCATTAATAATATGTTTGGTTATTAATGGTCATGTTGTGAGTGAAAATTCAGAATATTTGTCTGATGTATTATTTTATTTTATTGTATATTATGTTACGTTAAGCATAATTTGTGTTAAACATGTTATAGTATGCTTCAACAAATTTTCTATTCTTTAAAAACGTATTTAAATAATTTTTATTTTTTTTTAGCTGTTACATTTTACTTTAATAAACTTACGTGATTTTTCAAATACAAAATCATGTCATCAGCTGATTTCTGGATTAATGATGCCGGTGGTTCCGTAATTTGATCTGTCGTTCCAATAAAATTTTATTTTTCAAATGTATTATTGTACGTTTTTGTAATTAAATTAAAATTTTTAGAACCATTTAATTTTGTGATCTTTAGTAGAAATAAAGTGTCAATAGCAAAGTTATTTAGTTCAGAATAAAAAATTATGAAATCAAATTAGCTCAGTCACTATTACTTTCGTTCAAATATTAGGTTAGAAAATTAAAAAAAATTAAAATTATTCGTTTAAAAATGTTTATATTATATCAGTGGAAAATATTTACTAAAGTAAGATTTAATATATAACATTATTATATTTATATTAAAATAAAAATTGAATATTAAATTTTTAGACTTTAACGTTATAATCTGAAATCGTTCTTCCAGCGTTGCCACAACCCCCGACTAAGTTTCTCTCATTTACTCACCCTGGCAGGTAATTATGTTCGCAATTAACAATTGGATAGACAAAGATTTGTGAATGAATAAAATATTAGTTTTTGTCATATCCTTTATCTGAACAATTTTGAAAAATGAAAAATTTTATGTTGGGTATAAAGCTTGTTTAATTAATTGTATTTATTGATTAAATATGTACATAACCCAGTTTTATTTTACAAGCAATATTATTCTATTTTCTAAATAAATATTATAATTTAAAATTATTCAAAGTTTTCAAACAACTTTAAAAACTTTAGTAATTTTTGAATATCTGATTTTTTTTAAGCAATATTGTTAATTAAAAACTTTAATTCTTTAGAAAAATCATTCCAAAATGTTATCTCTTAAATAAAACCAACAATAAAAATCATTCAAGTAATGAAGAGACATTAACTTATGCCTTGGGATCGACTATTCTATAGAGATGTTTTTAACAATTTTCTACATGATTGCTACTTGGGTACAGTCGTGGAGACTACTATCGTTAAGAACACGTCTTCAATTAATTTTACAAGTTCCTGAAGCAACAAGACCATCTATAATGCTTTATACATCAAATCAATTATTAGTTAAAGATGGTAATTATTAAATTGAAATAGCAATTTTAAAACAAATTTAAATTTATTTTAATAAATTTATTATTAATAATTTATAGAGGCTATTGAAGACAGCAACATTAGTCAAAATTTATTAAGTTCTTGTTTGTGCAATAATAATATTAATGCAAAATTAGGAGATCTTCTTTGGTATCAAGGAGAAAGATGGTTATGTACAATATACCCTAAAGTAATTATAATTATATAATAAGAAATAAAAAAACTATTTTTAAGAAATTTCTAGTAATTGAAAAAACTGTATATTATCTTTAATAAATATAACTAAAATTTTATTTATTTTATATACTAAATATATAAAAGCATTTATAAATTTGTACACAGCAAAAAGTTGACGTATCTAATTGGTTATTATTTCCAAGTGGAAAAACTATTTTTCCATTATTTTCTCATAATAATGCACAGACATCTTTATTTCAACAAACAAAAATGTACGTGCTTGTTGAGGCTGATTTATATTATATTCCACATGCTTTTTCAAAAGCTACAAAGGTACATAAAGTATATTTATTTAATTAAACATAATGTTTTATTCTCAATTAGATTTTAATATGATAATTTATCTATTAATAGTTAAGCCTTCTATTAATAACAATGGCTTATTTAATTAAAACTTTTATTTAAAAGATTAAATATTTAAATTTATTTACTATTCTAAAAAAACTAAATTTAATTGTGAATGAAAAGATTGATGTACAACAGTTTTTATTATTTTGTTAATCATTTTATAATAAATATTTTACAAAATAATTTGTAATTAATTATCAAAATGATTTAAATTTTGATAATTAATATTTCAACAGCTTGAAGATTATGGCTTAATTCTTACATGGATCACTGATAATATTTTTGGTGTAATACTTGAAACAGATTTAGACCATATTACAAAATTTTCTACTACATTGATGCAAGGACAATGCTTTATTAATAATGGATTACCTGTTACTCGTATTGAGTGTAACTATTATATTTACTAGAGCTTAATTTATACTATTTTTGTTTTTATATTTTCAAAAGAAGTATAGCATAATTTTCTTTAATATTTCAGCGGTTTCCGTTTCTGGTAAACCATGCATTTGCAACTATGAAACATTTAACTTATTAGAAAGTAGCAGTATGTATTAATAACACATTGTTGTGTAATTAAATTTTTGCTTTTTACTTATATATATATAGGTACATATTATATGTTGATACATACAATATTTTTTATAGAAACAATCGGTCGATCGCAATGGCTTTCATATGTACATAAATTAAAACAAGTCAGTAGAATTGCAAAATTAGTGTCTCAAGAACAAAAACCTATGAAAATAAAAAATATACCTGGTTTGGAAGTAGCTCCAGGATCTGGAGAAGTCACATTAGAATCACAAACAATGTACGGAATTATGGAATCTAAAATGAACAATATTTCAGGTATAACTATGTGAATCTAAATTGATCGTAATTTACCATAATTAACATTATGATAAATTATTATCATTTTCATAATTATAATTATTTTTTATATAATGATATATGTGAAAGTCATACTATGCATGCAATGTTGATAAGCAGAAAATAGTTTATGTAAATTGTGAAAAACTAAAATATAAAATAGTCTTGAACAAAGTCTTAATATATTCAACTTTGACTAAATATTCATAGAATATCAATATCAAATAATTAATGAATATTAAATGGTATTTTAGAATAAACCAATGAATAATATTATGCATCTGATTTCCTAAATTTACAAGATTAAAAAATAAAACTAGTACCATGAGTTAGAGATTTTATTAACTGATAAATGAATATGATTTTAAAAGTTAGATATAAATCAATGTCAAAAGTAAATAGAGTATCTTTGTAAGACTAAAATATTAAATATTAAAGTAAACAAATAGACAATATATTTTAATATTAAAAGATATTAGCAAGACTCTTAACAATAATACTAAAACTTAAAATATCACTTTGAGTACTGAAAAGTAAGGTAAAAAATGTCCAACAGTATAAGGCATTTCAATTATAAACTTAAGAAATAAGAAGATCAAGAGATTCTCTAAAAGAAAAAATATCAAGCTTTTTAAAATTCATTGAAGTCAAAAACTATACAAATTGACCAAAATCATAAATCTAAGAATTTCAAAGTTCTTATGCAAAAATATACGTTCAAGAGAATCTATTATTATGATAGTTTTAAAGCAAATCAAAATCATGTTTATATTCTAATTTAGAAAACAAATTATATATGGAAGAGCATTATGAGACAAAAAATCTGTAGAAGACCAATAATAATTCAAAAATTCGATATCAAAAATTCTTCAGGAGAAAGTAAAGATGGTAGTTCTAAACTACTTCTAAAAATAATTGTTTAGTAACTAATGACGAAGAAAATAAAAGATATATGAAAGAACCAGAGTTCTTGTCAAAAATTGTATAAATTCTAAATGAAAAGTGCAAGTTAAAAAAATTTGAAAAATTAAAAGAAAAGTTTCATGATTTATCTAAAGCAGGATAACACTGAAAGTAAATATATAAATTACAACCTAAAGAACCAGAAGTACTTGTTAACATTAGATTTTTTATCAAATTTTGTTTTAAACTGAATTCCCGATTTTATAAGCTTTTTTGAAATAATAATAAAAAAATTATATTTAAATATAAATTTGATCACATAGATACTAATGCAATTGTGTGTGTGTATATATACACACATATATATGTGGATGTGTGAATTTACTCATTTTTTAGAATTTGCTCATGCTTATGTATGAATAATGCTTATTATAAATTTATCACTGTATAACTTTAAATATATAAATAATTGTACAATATTACCTTTATGTATCTAATTTAAATTAAAAAATAAGTCAAATTTTTTTTAGGAAAAAATTTAATTGAAAGTCATATCGTAGAAAATCATACAAATTTATCACCTACAAGTCCATTAAAAATAATCTCGCCAATGACTACGAATAGTAACATAAATTCGACGTTTTCTCAAGATTTGAATAAATCAATTGATTCAACATTCAATTCACCTAAGAAATTGTCAATTGATTCAAATAGTCCAAAAGTACAAAAATGTTCTTTGACGAAAAAATCACAACAAAATTTAAATAATATCAGTGCTGCTTCTTCCAGGTATTAGTCACAGAATACATATTTTATAATATAAAATCTCTGTATAAACAAATATATGTGCACAATATAAAAACTATTATATATTACTAATATAAGTTATGTGCTTATATAAATTTACACACTGAAAAATAATTATTTTGATATTTTTTAAATAATAATATATTTCTAGCTTTTCATTATCAGAAAATAATAAATTTTGTAATGAAACCAAAAGACCAAATATTTTGATCTGTGCTGATAGTACAATTGTAAGTGAAAATGTTTGCAGTGTACTTAGAACAACTTTGAAGGAAAATAAGTACGATGGATTCTATTTATAAATAAACTAATTCTTATGCCATACAGGTATTATAATAATAATATTTTATAGATACACAATTTATCCATTATCAATGGAAGATGCTAAAAAAGATATGTGGATGGATCAAACAAATTTGATAATTGTATGTGGTAATGTCGAACCGGATGTTGCATTACAAGTTGTAGAGTACACAGTTCGTGGAGGAAAACTTTTAGCTCTTTGTTCTGATATTTTGAAGATTTTCATTCCAGCATTTAAAACTGCAGAAATACGTGAGAATGAACTGGTTCGCTTTTCTTACGGGAAATGGAAATATGTATCCATGCTACATCATATTTTTTGTTATCAAGCATCACCTGTAAAAACAAAATTTTCTCAAGATTCAGAAGAGTCGAAGTAATTTGATTATATATTTGATATTTTTAAACATCTTTTCCTAATCTTCTGTTTTGTATTAAATGTTGGCATTAATATTTATTTATTACAAATTATTTTTAAATGTATATTTAATTACATCCGAATGAGATGATTCAATTATTTATTTTTAAATAAAAAATCATTAGTAGAATCAATATAAAATAATTTTGTGAGTAGAAGTATAAAAAAATATAACATAGTTCTAATTATTGTTAAAACTAATTTAAAATTTTTTAAATATTACTGTAATAACAAAAAATAAAATAAATAAAGATACGAGTTTTTGCAATTATTTTATTAAAATAATTAATTATTCAATTAAGAAAACATTAAAATAAATGCTTCAAATCATATTTATATTCCTAAAAACAAAAATGTGAATCATTTATGGTTGATCAAGTAAAGTCACGTTATCATGATGAATAAAAATATGTATTAACGTGTTACGTGATACTAAAACATAATTATTTAAAATGCAAATAGAACTAATGTTAGCTCATTATTTTAAACAAAAAATTAGTAGTTTTAGACGACCTACTTCGCCGATTCCAGTCACAGCCAGCATACATGACCAAATAGGTAAGGAACACACGTTCAATTTGAAGATTCTTGGATCTGAAGAAACCTGGCAAACACCTTGCATTTTGCTTGCTAATCAAGCCGAGACTGGTGGTCAAGCTGTTTTCTCACAAGTTCACTTAGAAATCGATCCATTTCAATACGAATTTGAAGAAAGCAAATTCATCGCTCTCAAAGATAGCAACTCTACACGGCTTGAAATTTTCAGCGACATTCTCAGTAATCATCTAGGTGTGGAAGTTGATTCACAACCAAAAGCGCTGCCGACGTATAGCTCGGGTTTTTTTTTGGGAAGACATGAGGTATATTTCAATGCATTTCAATAAAGAATTTTGTTTTCATTGAATTACTAAAACATAAATCAGAACACGATAGTTTAAAACATTTGTTTTTTCCTTGTATAAATGATAGTGTACTGTGTGATTAGCGGTAAGTTTCATATGCATTTATTTCTTGCTTATTAAACAGTCATATTAATAAATAATGTTCTCCATAAGAAATAGTTAAGAATATATTTAATACATAAATTAATTTTAATGCATAAATCATGAATTCTTGTTGTACTTTTATACTGAAATATTCAATTTAAGAAGCTTCGGTGTAGTAATATTCAATTTTTGTAATAGTTTTTATATCTACTTAATTTAAATTATATTTTAAACATAACTTGCATCATATAACGCAAATATATATTGATTGCATTTTAAAATATATATTTATTGAATTTTAAAAGCGAATTCTATATTAGAAAATTTATATAAATAATGTAAAAAAATGATAAGAAATCAATTATTTTTTATTTAGTTAAATTCATCTTAAAATTTGAATATTTGATTTTTTTAACTTTAAAAACGTATACAAGTAAATTCTCGGCAATTTTGAAAAATTTCATATTTTTAAAATTTATTATTTAGAAATTAATTTTTAAAAATTATTTATATTCGTGAATTGGAATCGAATATAAACAACTTTACAAGAAATTCAACTTATTCCTAGATTAAAGAAGATACTAAATGATACAGTACTCTTATTATATTGTTTCGCTGAAAGAATCACACATACTATATTACCACGATCTTCATGATGATTTGCACACAAAATATGAATATAATAAGTCTTGTATACATACAGCTGAAGTTGGAAATGCTGGAAAAATTAAAGGACAAATTCCAACCAAATGATGTATTGAAAACGTCGAAATTAGAGATACAATTTTGCAAGACGTCAACAATTACAAAAATTGCATCCGCTAATTTTCTTCCTATTTTCGTGCATAGATGTCCAGAAAAATTTTCAACTGTAGAATATTTTGAGGTATTGAATAATTTAATGTTATTGTTGCAATACGTACAAATGTTTAAAAATTTATTTCAATTTTGTAATACATGAATGATAGTGATCAAATGTAAATTGTAGCAGCCTATAACGATTACATTTGAATATAAAATTATTGCATAAAATGTCATTTTAATTTATTGATTAATATGGAAATTGAAGATTAAATAATTTTTTATTGCAAACACAGAAAATTGTTTCTGTCAATGTAATTTAACTAATCAGTATTTTATATATATTATAAAATATATTTTATGTTTACTATGAATACAAATCGAAATTCTGCAAATTTTTAAATAATAAAATTATTTTAAAAGGAATTTAAAAATAGTTATGTACGGAGCTTAGTTAGTTCAAAATTGAAAACTCTAAAAATAAGAAAACATTTATTAAATATTTTTTTATTCTTGTAAAATTGTAATTTTTAATATAAGTAGCTTTAAGAAATAAAAATTTTGACAATAGAATCTCAGTACCGAGGAAATTGGTCGTTTAGTGATTTACACGGATGTGATGACGTCTTCTAATTATATCGTAAGCAACTTAGCTTTGCACCATGGTTTGGCAGTTATTCCTTACCAGCAAACCAAAGGGCAAGGTAGGTATTCGATATTTTTCATTTATTATTTATAATTTATCTAAGATTATTTCTTATGAAAATAAGATTTAGATGTACGAAATAATTCCTGCATATTTTATACGTCAAGCTAAAATTAAAATATTTAAGCAAATAATTTGTTGTAATACTTGTGTATTCATAAAAATAAATACTTTTGTTTGAAAAATATTTTATTTAAAATTTTGTATGCTGAAAAAATTACTCAAAAGAAAATAAAATTTATTTTATCGTTATATGTATGTAATCGAATTTCCTTTGAAAGGACGAGGTGCTAATACGTGGTTAAGTCCAAAGGGTTGTGCCATGTTTACTTTGCAACTTTATGTTCCATTAAATTCTATACTTGGAGAACGAATATCACTTATTCAATATTTAACAAGTGTAGCTGTCGTGTCTGCCGTAAAATTGCTTCCAGGATATCAAGTAATTTACTTCTAATGTTAAATATTAATTTATTTTATATATGTTTAATATTTAATTGTAAACTAAATAAAATATTTTTTTTAAATTAGGATTTAAATATAAGATTAAAATGGCCTAACGATATCTATACAGGAACTACAAAAATTGGTGGAGTACTTGTTACGTCTTTTGTTCAGTCGTCAAACATTATTTGTAACATAGGTGATTATTGAATGGTTTTGTATTTTATTGAAACAATAATATTATTAATTAAATTATATAACCGTTTATTCCAGGATTAGGAGTTAATCTTTCAAATAATTCTCCAACAACTTGTATTAATGATATAATTATGGATTATAATGAACAATCTAAATCAAAATTACGAAAGTTAACATATGAAGAATTTTTAGCTCGAGTATTTAATCAAATAGAAAGCTTGATAAATACTGTTCAAAAAGGCAATTTGGATTATTTTTATGATCTTTACTACCAATATTGGATGCACACGTAATTCTTTTGTATACAGCTTAATTATAAAGACCTTAAATCATTATGAGTTTGTTAAATTATCTATTTACTTAATAACAGTATAATATTAATCTTAATTTTAATTAATTTAATCAAATTTATGATAGATTATAATATCTGAATATGGCTACGATAAAATATTTTTTTTAAACTATCCATCTGTTGTAGTTACAATATTTGATTATAAGATTTCAGTACCAGAATATTATGATTAACATTTTTTATTTTTACATTATAATTTAGAATAGAAAATCAGTTTTACTCGTTATTATTCTGTAAAATAAGAAATAATTTTATTCCTACATTAAGCAAGTAAATATCGTTACTAAATTTAAGAAGATAAATAGAAAATATATTTTTCAGAAATGCTGACATCAAAATAATGCTACCAGATAATTCATTACAGGAAGTCAAAATTTTAGGCATCGACAGTTTTGGTTTTTTAGAAGTTAAAGGGCAGACGGGTAACAAATTCACGGTTCATCCTGATGGAAATAGTTTTGATATCTTCCAAGGATTAATAGCTCCAAAGTGTTAAAAAATAGAATCAATGAATTCTATTAATTATACTAGATAGTCATCTCGCTTTTTAAATATTTTATTAGAAGAATAATTTTCAAAAAAAAAACATTAAAAAAGTTTTTATTATTATTGTATTTTGTTTTAATTTAACAAAAAATTTACTTTACTGCTCTATTGCAAACATAAAAAAAATATAAGTTTATTAGTATTTTTTAATGATAAATGAGTATGTTAAATATTGAAAATTTTATTACTCAACAAAACCTTCAATTATTAAATAATTTATATTGTTTAAATATTAAATATATAAAGTGATTTTTTGATTAAATATTTACAATTTTTATGTAAATATTAATTGTATTTAAAAATACAAATAAATCTAGTCCTATTCGTGACACTTGTATAACATTAATTAAACAATTATTGAATTATAGAATTAAATCAAATTATGTGTAATAATATAAAAAAATATTAAAAAATCATGATGAAGAAACAAATATTGTCTGTTCACAACAGATAAATTGCTTTCACGTATTTTTGTTCGAGTCAGGTATAATTAAAATAAAACATTCAATAAAACGTTCGTGATAAAAATAAAAAAAAGTCTCAAATTATTTACATATTGAAGGACAAAAATAATTATATAATTAATTAAAAATCGATTATTTAGTTATTAAATTTAAATGTTAAAAGTCTTTAATATCAAAACATACTAATATATATAATACTTTATATATCATAAACATAAAGTACACCGGTAATGTATAATAATGAAAAAAATATAATTAGTACCTGAACTTTTATTAATTTCTGAAAGAAATCAGAAAGTATAATATTAAAATATTTTAATTTTAACACCTATAGAACATTGTATTTTACAACAACATGTAATGTTTAAATTTAATTCCAGAGAACTAATTATATATGTTTTGCATACGACAAACCTTTGAAAAATATTAAAATCTTAATGTAATTAAACGACCTGATGTAAATCCTCAAAAATTATAATAAAAATAATATTCATGCTGTCTTCGAATTTATCAAATACTGCATATGTGATATTTAATCGAATTCTTCTATATAAATGTTACAGTTTTAAAAATGTTATAAAAGAGATTAATATAATTACAGAGTCTTTAAACAATACATGAAATATCACGTGTTTATTGTAATGATTACTATTAGATTTTATTCATAATTTTGCCTCATCCTTTATCCTCATTAAAATTAAAATTAAATTATTTTAACTATTTTATTATTTTTTAAATTTTGATTTTGATTATTTTATAAACTCAATCTTTTAACTTCAATACCTTGTAGAAAGTATTTAATTCTAAAATTAAATTTTGAACACTAATAAATATTTCAACTGATTTTTACACTATACCTTTTTTTTAATAATATTCAATGATAATATTTTCATTACGTGGGTTATGAAATAGACAATTTCCAGAAATGTGCTTTAATATATTTTATCATGATCTTTTTTATACAGACATCAGGTGTCGAAAGCAAGGAGCATACGACCCATGAACATTAATTCACGCAAAAGCGTGTTGTTTTAATTTTTTTTATTTCAAGACAAACTTTTTTACAATTTACTTTCAGATTGCACTTATTGAGACTGCTTAAATTAATAAATAAAATTCTTACTTTAAGTTGACAATAATGACTGTCCAATAAGCACTGCCGTTTACATTCAATAATTCATAACAATTGGAAAACCGGAATACCACGCAATCGATCAGCAAAACGTACGAACGACTGATTAGCATTTTAACATTTATACAATACATTTTTGCATGACATAATACACAAGAAAATGATGATTTTTCAAATAATAGATAAAAAATAGAGACACATACAGATTTCGTTACTTTCAAAATACGTATTTTTATTATTTACGTAAAGTATGTATTAAATATAATTGTATAATGCCGAAATAATTGTGCTGGATACAATATGTTAATAAAATATCAAAGATTATATAATAAACAAGAAAAATATTTTAAGACATCTATTTATCAGATATTATCAAATTAATGTTTCTCTTTAATATCTTTATATTAAATATGTGTACAAGCACTTAATCGTTATTAATTTTAGGTGTTGATAGAAAATGCATGTCTTACAATAATTATAAGTACTATCAAAGAAAAACAGTTATATTAAAATATTTCCTTAAAGTAGAAAAAATTTTAACAAATTATGAGTTGAGCATGCAATTGTACTATTAGAATGAATTTTTAAAAAACGTTTAATTACAATTCAATATTATAATAAATAAGTTAGTTAATCTTTTTGATAGTTTTTAAAGTAACGAAGTCGACACATCTCAAGTGTGATTTAATGCGAAAAATATATGATCGTCGAAGGGCTTCGGTCTCAAACATTTGACAATGATCTCAAATTCATTATCTTATGCGGGTATGAATACTGTATAAAGTAGAAGTTTTTTTCTACAGTTAATAGATTACTAGTTACATTGGTCCTTTAAGGATGATGTGCCGTTTTTTTGGCCACCACAAATATTCAATCGCAATGCTCCAACTTATCTGCAGTATTATTTTAAAATACTACAGATTTTCTGGACCACGCTATTTCCGGTCTCTTTCTCTTTTTCCCTCACAGGAAATAAAGTTCAATTACACGATACTTTACTATGATTCCTAAACTGTACATAATCACAAACGACAAAGGTACTGTTTATTTTTCTTTATATCTATAATGAAACTAAATAGTGATTTTTTTCAATACTTTGAATAGTTTATATCGTATTTCCATAAAAGAAAATTATACATTTTTACATTTTATTTATAAAATAAGAAATATATATTTAAATTAATAATATCTCTGATTAGATTACTTAAAGGAAAGCTGTTTGATTTAAATTATTATTTATGCTAAGTAATTTATTTTTTGAAAGTGTAATAAAATATTTCAATTTAATTAATGTTTATTCTTATATACTTTTGAGTAATAAAAAATAAGAAGTATAATTATCTTAGAATAGTTTAAAAATTTACACATTCAATAAATTGTAAACCAATTTAATGTCGATGCAAATTATTTAAAAATAATTATAATAAAAAATTCAAATTATTTTAAGTCTAATTTAGAGATTTAAAGTAATTGAAATTTTTCTATCTTTCTAATAAATATATATTTCTTAAGCTTTTAATTAATATTTAAAATTTGTACATATTAAAATAATTTTTGTTTTTATCATAAAAATACTTAACTATTCTAAATATTAAAATAAATCACTTTTATATGCTGTACGCAAATCCCAATGCAACATTTTATTTTTCTACAAATTTTTGCTATATATATATATATTTCATAAATAAGAACATGATATGGATACGAAAAACAAGATATATGTCCACATAAAACGAAGTATACAGTAGCTCGTAGTTATGTTAACTTTATCTTTGCACTCTCGCAATTATTGAATTAAAAAATATCGATAAAAGTATAAATGAAAAATTAATTGCAGTCTTTTATAAAGTCTTTTACATAGTATTAAATTAAAAATCGATTATCAGCCTTAACTTAGCGAATGAATATAAATAAGAAAAAGCAAATATATATACATTTATATCGTATATGAAAATGTAAAATAAAAAATTTAAGTACTTCAGAATTACTATTCAAAGTGCATACGACTTTTCTTTCATTTTTTCAGTTGTTTGAATATTCAATAATTCGGTTAATAGTTTGTTTCTTTCAATTTGATATAATCGAGCCAGTTTTCCAATAGTTTCTACGAAAGTAGATCTTTTAAAAACTACGTTATAATTTAGTACTTTATATGGTATCATATTAATGAAATCGTAAATAACAATTGTCTGCTAAACAAATGAATGTAATATATATTTATATCCGTATAAGGCTATTAGCAATGTTGCTTTAATTCATCTAGACTTAACGTGTGTATATATGTTACGAAAACATAAATACACACGCGATCAGCCTTCGATTCGAAGTTTTAGCCGAAAACTTATGATATATAACTGACACAAGGAAACGATTAAATATTACGTTATTTAACTTTTTGTCATAGTGCGTTTTATATTCACAGTTACAAGCTAAAAGGGATATTTTTAAATTCCAGGTATGACTGCACTTAAAAATGAGAAATTTAAGAATACTTCATATATTATATAAAAAGTATGAAACTTTGACTGAACACAAGAAACTATATTATTTACACAAATAAACAAAAATAAAAATTACAATAGTAGAGTGAAAAAATATTTTATCACAAATTCAAATAATTTGTAATTTAATACATACAAATAAAATATAATTTATCAATGTAAACAGTTTACTTTCAATGACTTAAACTGTTTTTCTTTTGATTTTTTTTTCTATAATATTTCAATTTTGGACTTTTTAAACTAATTTTCTTTTGATCGTTGTATTATACATCTGAATTTTTGGTTTTTTAAACTAATTACCTTTTGATTTTTTTGTACAACTGAATTTACGTTTATATATTAATTTAATTTTACAATCATTAAGTTTTTCGTGTTTAAAGTTTATCTTTAATATGCACATAAACTTTTTTTAACTAGATTGTAGAAATTGAATTAAATTTTTAACATAGTTACGCTTTTAAGTTAATGAATTATTTTTTAGATTTTTACCCATAAAATAACAAAACTCAAGTATAATATTTAATAAACAATGTACGCTAAAACTTAATTAATAATATTAATACAAAATCTAAACTTAATACAATCATTCAGTTCATTAACTCTCTTTAAGCTTGTAACTATTAGAAAAAACGTGTTATGTGTGCGTGTGTGCGTGTGTTTAATATGACACAAATATAAACGACGGTATCTTTATGTTTATTTATTTTTTACCGCTTACATTTGCCCACACTATTAATGTCTCAATCATTGTACGCTATCACGCTGCAATCGTGTGTAGCAAAAAAATTATTTACTTGGACTCTTTAAACTTTTCAAAACTCTTTAAATGTAAATTCAAAATATTTTTGAATATGCATAATAATGTTACATCAGCATTTCTGAAAAAACAATATATATACCCGGATGATATAAAAAAGAAGTAACAATATAATCACAAGCTAAAATTTTCATAAAAAAAGATTATTTTTGAAATTTAAAAATTTAATTTATTAAAAAAGAACCTAACAGATATCAATAATATCATAATTTTTTATTTCATAATGTTTAACTTGCAAAAATCGTAATTTAGAAAGCCACTGGATTACTACCAATAGTATATCAACGAAATTCTATGTACGTTTATCATTGTATCGATTAATGTGTTAATCATACGCGCACACACATACGTATATCGCGTAATTTCTCTTTTAATCGCACAAATTCAATAATACATGCATCTGCACGTATGCAATACACGTTAACATAAGTGGCGCATATTTGCAGTGGTTACACACGACGAGAAGCCCTGAGCACAGCTGAACACCATTGCGCACTTTGCATATTGCATTATTTTATTTATGCAACTTTTAATTGTATACTACTTTTACAAAAATTACTAATTATTATATAAATAAATATGTATGTAGTTAGTGAGAAAGATAATAATTATCAAATAATTAAAATCGTTTATAATATTTTAAAGATAAAGTACGGTTCAATAAACATTTTCGACAGAAGTAACTTCAACGCTTTTTATTATGACAGTATTATTTTTGCTTGGAAATTTAAGCAGTGGCATATCATACAAATTTAAAAGACAATTATTTATTTTTGTTTATTGCATTAATTAATTATATAATTTTCTAATTAAAATTCCTTGATGTGCAGTCGGTATAAAAGATCATAAGGTGAAAACTTTTTTAAAAAATTATGTTGAAGATAATAATTATCATAACTTCAGTGTTTTAAAGTCTACAGAAATAAAATTTTTTAATAATAAAACTTTCGCTTGAAATAGACGCGTAAATTTTTTTACAAATTATCAAGACTTTTCGAATAACAAATTTATGTTAATTACAATTGAAAACCTATAGCTTTATTAAAAAATTTTAATATAATTTTTAATATATAAATAATTGCATCTTTAATAATTTAAATAATAATATTAAATGCAGTTTAAAGCTATTCTAAGTTCATGTGACAGAGAGCAAGTTTTTCTATCTACTAACTTATCTTTTGTGAATATCTTAAGTTTTGATTATATTTATTAATAAAGAATAATTACGTTTTATTACAGATTTCTTTTTTATAATATCAAAATTAAATATTTCACAGTAATAAAAATTTTCGTAAATTTCTTTTATAAATTTTTTCATTTTTAATGAATAAATTTGGAATTGAAAATATACATATCTTAACTATATCTAATATTATTTTATTATTAATAATTCCATGAAACAGCTATAATTTTTGGACATAATATATAAATGATGTAAAATTAAAACTTGAATTTTTTTGTACTATTTGAATGTTTTTAAAATTTATTTTTCTACTTAACTTGCTATTGTAAAGAAATTATTTGAAATTATATTTTTATTTTAAAATAACCGTGTAACAATAACAGATCTTACTAAAAGTACCAAACAGTTATCTATTAAAAACAAGTACTAAATGAAAACAATTTAGTCCATTAAAAATGTGTGCAAAGACACTATAGAATACAATAAAAGTGCAATACAGCGTTCAACGCGACGCAGCCATGATTACGCGCAGTGAGATTCACGCGTGCATCACCCTCTTATGAGTTACAGATTATATAGGCAGTATATACATTTCTTACACGAAAAGAAAATTCTTTGTTCACATTTACTATTTTTCATTTTCCTTTCCTCAACCTTCTTTTTATAAACAATATCAAACTAAAAACAGGGATATTTTGCACACAGAGAAAATATTGAATTAATTTTCTTATAATATAGACTACATTTACTATATTCCATAATGACCAGATAGATCTGATATACATTAAATATTACAAAATAATATAGTTATTAATTAAATAACATCGTGGATTGAATTTAAAAAAAAGAAATTTATTTATTATGTGAGCACTCAAACATTCTTTTTGCTAAAGTTACTATAATTAAATTGTAATAATTAAGTTAATGTTTTTTAAGTATTGTAGCATAAAATTTAACAGACACCACGTGCGATTTCTAAAATTAAATTTTATAACTAACTATACATTCTGACCTCTTAGGTTACTTTGAATTCTTTTACGAATGCTGCTATACTTACTTCCCACGGGCGTATTATTTGATAAATTTATTCAAAGTTATTATTATGTCAATATTAACCGGCAATAATATTACATAAGAAATATTATATTGATGAATTAATAAAAATAATGAAAATTATTAATGTTTAGAAGGGAGTTTTAATTATGATGCACCTTTTTTACAACAAAAGAGGATCTGATCCAAAATGATGTAATACAGATTTGCTATGATTTGTAATCTACTAGATTGAATAGGCTATGATAAATAGCGTGAACATGGAAAGCAAATTATTGCATGAAAAATATTTAAATTTCTAAGAAGACTAATTCCCTACAAAATTCAGTATAAATATTTACATTGTTTTACAATTCACGCTAGACCCAATTCGTTTATAATATACATAAATTTCATCGATTAAGCTATTAAATGTCTATTCGACCGAGTTTAACAAAATAATATATGTTAATAAAAACATATGGCTGTCTGTTCATTAATAGTAAATTTAGTAGTTTTTTACAAAGCCAATTTTCTTCATGCAAAAATTAGATATCAAAATACTAAACTCCGTCGGAAAAAATACAAAGCATACATTCTATAAAAGATTTATATAAATAATGTTTTGAATTTTAAAAGTATTGAACTTTAAAAAAATTTGAAGCTCTTAAACGTAATTTTTCTTAAACTTTTTATACATTTAAAATTCGCTTTGTCGTATTTGAAAATTCTACCTTTTGGCTTTAAGGTTTTTATTCTTCCAATATTTTATTTTTTGGTACCATCAGCCTCGCCCATTGCATCGCATTTAATTCAATTACTAAATCATTTATATGAATCGCGGTAAACCACCAGCAGATCGGTGGTACATGTAAGGTGCTCGAGGTAGGCCGGAAAAGTGTCTTTGGCGTTGAAGTGGAAGCAGGGGACGATGGAGTTGGCTGCTACCTCCTGAGGAAGACGACGCCTGCTGTGAATGGTGCTGATGTTGCTGGTGTTGCTGTTGTTGCTGCTGAAGCAAGTGTGACGCGCCATCGCCCAGATCGAGCTCAAGTTCCTGTTGCTCAACGAGCTGGAGGGCACCAAACGACGCGGTGGCCATTGCCACATCCGGCATAATGCCTGAAAGATGACCTTCACTACACGAGTTACTCTCGGAGTGATGCTGAAATAAAATGAAAACAAATATATAATCTTCATCAGAAGTGCGAACCTTAAAATTAATATAAATTAATGTCTTCAAATTGAAAATATATAATTGATTGGCTTAAAAATTCTTGTTTGTTACAATAAAAATATGTAAGCTGTACTCTATTTAATTTCAAAACATAAGTCTCAATTTTTTATACGAACTTCGAAGTTTGGAAAATGTTTTCCAAATAATACGAAAACTATTAGCCAGATTATAAATTAGTTAAATAACTTTTCCTAAGGGCATTATTACAATTTAGTAATGAATACAAACATGAATATTTTTTAAAAACACTAATTCTGTAATTGCAAATTGTAGGGTATAATACATAATCTTATATGTTAATTGAATATTCAAACTGAATTCAACTTATTCTAATTGTAAATACATAATACCATAAATGTACGTGCTTATACAATTAACTGATGTTTGATCGCAAGCTAAAATATAGATGCTTGAAATATAAACTTATATTAATGTAAGACCAATAAATTTTAAACATACACAGCACGTCTAACGTTTACGCATATCTTTCTTCAGCAAATTATTCACTGAAAATATCAATCAACTTCTACATGCAGACAAGAAGTACTCCAAGTCTATTGGGCTGTTTATAAAGTATAATTTAACAGCATTACTTATTATATGAATAGTAATAATAATAGCACACAATTATTTTTTGCATGTAACTTGATCGAAATAAAAATTTTTGGTTAATTAATTGATTATTTGTTGTTGTGTATACACATTCATTTATCGTTCACTTTAAAAAAATCTAAATATAACTTACATAGTAATAATTACAAAAGTTAATTTAATAAACCAAAAAACTAACGATAAATTTAATAATATGTTTTAAAAGCGTCATTTACATTTCCTATATTTATAAAGACAATATATAAAAATTGTCTATATTTAGACGAATAAGTATTAATATAATTTTTTGTACATAGTATCTCAGGATAAAAAATAAATATTTAACTTCGTAATTATGCATTGCAATGAATTTTTCAGAAAGCATAAAAATAAAAAATAAACAACTTCAAAAGACACCGTAAAAAGCAAATTATTCATCGAAAGACAATAAGCTTACTTAAAATTTTCGTACTAAGCGATATCGTTGATAATTTAACTAATCGTTTTTGCAAGAACATAATGCTTTTAAATATTCGAAAAAATAAATTTTATGTTTAGTAATTGAATATATTTTATAAGGAAACTACGATATTGCGCATTTAATCTTAATTATTTATTTTTGACAAACGATGTCTTTCGAATAAAAATTATAATAATATTTCTTATATGTAAATATGGAAAATACGACATTGGCTTGTGTTCAAATTAAATCTTTAAGCAACTAAATAATGCTTAAATATGTGCATGCACGTTTCAATAAGTAAAATAAATAGTATTTTATCAAAACTTATCTTGTGTCAATTTGCAAAAGTCACTGTCTTTCAAATTATCGCAATATCTTGTAAAATTATAAATATAGTTTATTATCAGAAACTCTAGACTGTGAATATTCAACCATTTTAAGATTTACATTATTTCAATACAAATTAACATCTAGTGGTACTCCGTATTTTAGAGATTTTTAATGCGTTTACATATAAACTACTTCAGACATACGCGTCATGCGATTCGTAATATCTAGTGTTCACTATATGAATGAATTTTATATAACTTTTTTAACTTTTAAAAAATTGCTATTTTATTTAAAATCATTGCAAATAATACCATCCAGTGCATTTTTAATGAAATATTGATTTTAATTCATAGATTTAAAAAAATTTTTTTTATTAATTGTTTACAGTACCCACTTTTACAACAACTTTAATGCCACAACCAACGTTAAAGATTCGCTAATGATAATTCTGCTTATCTTTGATTTAGAAAAGTCACTTTTTTGAAGATTAACTGAAATGTTAGAGATTTTATAATGTTTATGAAGAGTTTGACATATTTCATAAGAGAAAAACGTAAGTATCTCGTCAGCATGGCCTAGTCTGCGCTATTTATTACAAAGCAATGCAATAATGGAACTTGCCTTTTATTTACTATTTTTGTTTACTACTTTCAAATTGAATGTAAGAACATATTTCCAACCTCTTAAGCTCTTAACAAAACACATGTATAAATGCCTTTACTCGTAAATTGTTCATTTAGGGTATATTTTTCCATCATGAAATATTTTCTAGTTTTAAACTACTTAGAAGTGTTACTTCACAAATATTCCCACAAAAGTGATGATTTCATAGACGCGTTGTTAATCAGACAGCAAAATAACTTTCGTTGTTAAATTTAAAAACATTTATTTTGCATAAATTTTCACCGGAATTAAGCAAAACTAATTGATTTAATTTTTATTATTAATAGAAAAATTGTTAGATAGTAATAAAACAACGAGTTATAAATTTAAAAAATGAATAACGAATCCAAATTAAAATACTCGATAACAGCTCTCATTTTATATCTAATTAAAAATATATTCCGTCTGTTATCGCATATTACCGGAAGCTTCTTTCTTACTTCAAGTTCCTTTCTTATGAAGTTTCTACGATGCACACAACTTTCTATTCAAAAGAGAATACGAGCAAACGCGAATTAACAAGATTCAAATAGGGAAATGAGACCCAATTAAATAAACATTCGCCTCGGTGTATGGATAATCGCTGGACTGCCTGCACGTATACATATACAAGCATACCTCGGCAGAAAGTCTGTAATTTTCTCCTTCGGCGACGATGGCGGGAAGCTCGTGATGTCTGTGTGTGTATGTACTGGCGTGCCGTGGAAAGGTCATGTTGCGTCCATAACAAATGGCCGCGGAAGCACCGAGATTATTACCACTCATGCCCATCAACGAGCTGCACTCTTCGTCTGCACTCACCGAATTTGTATCCGACTCGCCCAGGCTATAGCACGCAGCGTTCTGAAATTACAAGGATGCAATGGTAATGTTTAGCATTGGCAGTGCAGAGTTGCGAGCTTTCGACATTCCGTTATCACAAGCGAAAAAAGTGCAAGTTTTTTAAAATAAAAATACGTTGTAATGAATAGATTTTAGCTGCTCGGTGTAAAATGAATTTTGGTTACAAATTTTAATTTCCTTGCTCGATTCACCAGACAATGCATTTTCAGTGAAATTATTTCTATTTTTTTTTACTGCAAAAATATAGTTTTGTAATATACTATTGTATATGATACAATAGCCATTTCAGTGATGATTACACGTATTCATATATATAACAAAATACAGCCGATAATAAAAATGAATGGTAACTTTCTGAGTACCAAAATCATTTGCGCATCATTTATTATTATAGAATTAGGTTAAAAAATTTAATTATATCCTTTAGTAGTGTTTCTAAAATTATTTTACTATTAATTGGTTATAAGACCGTCTACGTATTCAATTAGACAAATTAGTCACACTCAAAAGTTAAATGATGAGTAACAGATAAGTTAACCCAACACAAATTCCAAGTATAACTAAACTCTTCACATCGTACAAAATTAAATAAGAAATTTTTGTTTTAAATTATCTCAAAATATAATGCATTTTATCAATTTACTTGAACAAGAATTAATGTACTAATTTAAGAATAAGATAATATATTAGTAATATATTATTATGTACTACATTAAAAATATTAGAATAAATATAATATATGATGATACCAAGACAATGCTACTGATAATCAGCGTTATCACCTAATAAAATATAAATACAATAGCGTATTACAAATTAAGGCCGTCAAATAAGTTTAAAAATATAATTTTTAGATTAACGATATTGTGAGTTTTTACTTAACTATAATTTCATTCTTCTAAAATATGTATAACTTAAAAATTTTAAGCGAAACATAAGAAGTGTCGTAAACAATATTCAAGAAAAAATTAATTATTCTTCTGTGAACAAATTTACACATTCTAAAGACTATTCCTTATATATATATATAATTCTTAATGCACAAATATTAACCGATTTAGAAAGAAATACATATGTTCATTTGCACCAAAATTAGAATCAATATTAAAAATTTTATTTGCGTCGATCATTATTGTAATATTTATAATTTAAACTATTTTCATTCAATGCATAATTGTATGTACAATAAATATAAAAATTCCAACTAAGTGTTTGATGGAAACAGATTCAAAAAATGTTTTTAATTACAGTATCTGTAAAATTAAAAAATACAAAGTAGATTTAATCGCAATTAAAATGTTTTATTTTTTGTTTGTTTTATTAATTGAACTTAATAATAATAAATTTAATATAGCAAGAACATAGATTTACTTAAGAAACATTTTTTTTTATTAACTAAAAAATAATATCAAATTTCTTTTATAATACATTCAAAATAAGTAATGATACAAACATACTTTTGAGTATAAAATATAATCAAATTCTACGGGTTTTAACGTATTTGGTACGACACTTTGTAATATATATATTGTTGTTGTAAATACGAAAATATTAAAAATTAGTTCTGAATCTATTAATAATTATATACTATTATAAAAGTTGTCAGTAATGAGAATATTTTATTAAATACAAAATTTTGTATTAAAATAAAGAAAAACTTATTTTAACATATAAACACAAAAAAAAAAATTTAGCCACATTCGCATTTCATTTAGTTAACTATCACATTTTTAAGTCAATAGTCTCTGTTGATTTTTTGGATTTTATGATTTTATCAAACAATATTCCTTACTATATTGATTATTTCAATATCTAATGTTAGCTTGTTTTAATAACATCAAATGTGTTAAATTAAAACATAAATTATGTAAATTTAATAAAATAAAATGTTTCTGTGTAGAATTCATTTCATTTTTTAATGAAAAATAACTGAAAATGATTTAAACTTAAAAACGTAACTTATAAAATATGTAATCAGCTTTTAAATAACTTAGCCTGACTTTATTGAATAAATGCGTTATATTCTGATAAGATTATTTATGCACTTTATAAAATAAATTTAATAATTTTTAGAACCAAACATGCAAATGATCTATTCTAGAAAAAATATATGTACAAAAACTTAATATCTTAACATAATTTTATTTTTCAAGGAAAAAACTGATATAAATCTTATTATAGTGATAATATGTAATTAATAATAATATACCAAAACTAATTATTATTTTAATTAGCTATTATTACATTATACTTATTTAAATTAATAAAATACTACATAGCTACAATATTATAAATTTTTACTAAATGATTCATTTATTTTAATGTTACAAAAAAGTAAAAATTGGTAATTATAATTTCTGTAAATCAAGAATTATGAAAAATATTGATTATAACTTTTTATAAAAGTTAAAGATAAACTCATATGAATCAATTTTAAATACTTAAGATTCAAAAGTTATAAAATTTAAAGCATAAAATATTCTGCAGACTTTCGAGAATTTAAAAAATATTCAAATAATGGAGATAAGCTATACTTTAAACATACATATAGTTTCAAAATCTAACATATTTTAATGTTTCATTTGTTTTCTTCATAAATCTGATAAAATGAAAATATTACTAGCAAATATTTTTCTTGTTATGTAAAGTTGAATCACCAAATTAATTTAAAATCTTTTTATATTTTGATTATAGGATAGATTTTTATATTTTTAATTTGATCATACATGACAATTTATATTAATAAAAAATGTATTATTATTTCTTTGTTCATATCAGTTACGTTTTTATTTATAATAATAAATCATGATATTAGAAAACTTACTTTTATTTATACTTTTTTGTATTTTAGTAAAAATGCTAGTAGCTATACTCAAATATAAAAATAAGAATAATATAAAATATACACAACATCTTTATATTTTAATTTTTTGTAAAGGTCGAAACAATTAAGATAACGCAATGAACAATATTTTTTAAACATTTAATTATTTTATATTATTTAGAAATCGTGATATGGTGGAATAAAATTACAACATCATGATTGGTGAAATTACAAATCTCATTAATATTAACTTTTAAGACACTATTGTTAATTATTAAACATATAAACAATTTTAATAAAAAAGAGTTCCGAACTTAATTTTTTAAGATAGAAAATTAGTGTGTATGTAAAAAACGTTCTCATTAAAAATAAATTGATTTAATTTGCCACTGCATTCTTCTAATTACCATACAACCGATACTAGTTTCGATTATTAGTTGGAAATACACCGCATACAATGAAATTTTCTTTACCGTGATATATATATATATATATATATATAATATATAATAAATTTCTTTTTACTACAAAAAACCATTGTATTCTAATTAATTGAATTTTCAGAAATAATAAAGATATTATCTTTCGCTGAAATGTAAGCGTAAACAGTCTGTAAAACTTCTCACTAATACAACAAAAATTATCGTGCATGATATAATGCACATGTGCGCGCCACGAGACGACGATACGAGGACTTAAAGAGTTTTTTGAGGCGCACTGCACTCAGTCAAACAGTTCGTCCCCCGGCAACAGTTACGCACGCTCGCGAAGTACAGGGTAAAGCGAATCAACTGTACGTTAGTCAGGAGCAGTAGTAATAGGAAAAGCAGCAGCAGTAACAGCAGCAGAAGCAGCAGCAGCAGCAGCAGCAGAAGCAGAAGCATAGGGTCAAAGTCAAGCGGGTAAGCCGAGTTTGCTCCCGTTAGTAGACTTTGCATAGCAGTCCCGTTCGGATCTCTATATAAATAAAACCGATTTCCCAGGCATACTGCTACTTTACTGACAAATATTCTCTCACTTTTTATTAATTAAAAAATTAGTGCAAATTTAGAAGGTGTATAAGTACAAGTGGTTCAAGCATACTTTGATACAGATAAATATTTGGTGAGTCATTGTATGTTCGACGATACATTTAAACGAGGTCGAGGATATTATTGTGTATCGAGAGATTATCAAATAAAGTAATGAAAAATGTGCTACAATGTCGAATTTACTTTTATATAAAAAGCATGTAATTATAAAAATTTACCATGTTAAGCCTTCAATTAGGCAGAAATATTTATTAAAATGAAGTTTTATTTCCAATAAATAGTTAAATTCGAAGACTGGTAAACGTTTAGGGTACAATTATAATAAATATATTAAAATTCAACGTTATTTTAATTAAATTATGGTATATTTATGAATCAGAAGATATGTGTATTTTTTAATTATATTCTTGTCGAAACAAATAAAATTCAAGAAAAATATATATCGAATGATAATATTAAAATTAGTCAATGATGTAACATTTCGTACGAAGCTAACGTTAAATATCTCAAATTCATAACTTCATTATTTTAATGTGTGCGATAATTCCGACTAATGAAAAATTGTGCATAATATTTTACCTAGATAATTTAAATTAAAAATACAAACTTATATAAACTTACTTCAACATTAAAAAAGGTTTTAAGTATGATATTAACAATTTCACTAAAAACTTTCTTTTGAATATAATAATATAATTATCAAATCTTATTTGTCAATAGAATACAATTATACGATAAAATTGTAAATCTTAAAATTGTGCATAAACACTTATCAATAATTTTATTTTCATTTTGAAAATAAATCTATAGTTATTTAAATTATATTAGAACGAAAATAAATACGTAACAATAGACTTTAAGGAAGCTATAGAATAGTGCCACACAGTGCATTGACATATAAGCCGCTTAAAATAATGGTCGAAAAGTTATGTCGCACTTTTTTATTGAAAAATAATTAAACGTCAACGTGATTAAATTGATCAATGAAGATGTATTAAGTTGGATACATTTTTATTTTTCATCTGTATGATTTAAGCAGAGCTTAATCAGAATCACGCTACGACGGTTTGAATAATTTTATACTTATTTTATTAAAATATACAATTGTGTACATTAAAAAAAAATTAAAACAATAATAAATTTTAAAAAAAGGTTAAAATAACATACATTTTTTTCAAATATGTTTAGAAGTACTTGCGTAAGATTCCAAATTAATACAATAAGCATGAGACAATAAGTTTTTTATGTGAAAATTTTAAAAACAATATATTTAGTATTTCGTATTACTTACAACCAAAAGCACATTATTAAAGTTGAATGACAGTATCTCCGTCACTTCTTCGAATTACCATACGTAGTAAATTTTTAAAATTCCTTAAAATAATAAAGTTAAAAAATGTACATATAAGAAAATAATAGTTTTTCAAGACATTAGTTTTTTTCTTACGTTAATTAATCTGATTCAACTATTGTTCCATTAAATAATATTTAAAAAATAAGTAAAAAGATAAAAATTATTTATTTATTGAGAGTATATACAAATAATTTTAAAATAAAAAAATGTATTTTCAATTTTTATTTATAAAAAATATTAGGTGTATATTAATACAATCTGAAAATAAAGCCAAAAAAGTTTTTTTTTCATTTATTTACAACAGATTTGATAAAAAATAAAGTACATTCTACGGTTGTCCTTTTAATGGATTTACTGGATTTATTGGATTTAATGGATACTTTTACCGGAAGAAAATGATCGTTAAAGGATTTATAGCAGAATAATCATTGTTACATAGTTACAGATCATAAGTATAAAAATTGAAAACATAGTGAATTGCGAAAATCTGTAGTGAAAACAATAACAAAATTTCATGCTTAATTTATCCTAAATTACAAACATCTCACGAAAATAGTTTCTGACAAAGAAAAACAGAACATAAATTTTTAACTCTAATATTAAGTAATTTAATATATCGAGGTAAGGCTTCTTTTTACAAATAATATTGAATTTGCGTCATTTTACTCAGTTATATTTCAGAAGAATTTGCATTTATGCCTTTGTAAAAAGTACAGGAACTTTACTTTTACCACCTGTACAATTTATGTTTCGTCTCAAATTATATACGAACTTACAAAATATTTTCATAAAAATTGCTTGGCAATTTTATAAAATCCTCGTGTAAGCGATCAATTTCGCATTTAATTTAATTTATGTAAAAAAAATAATGTTTTCACGTTGACAAACATATATATGAGAAAGGGTGATAATGATCACTTTTTGATTTAAACTTTAGTAATACGAGAGATGATAAATTATTAAACAAACAATAATTCTAATTAATAATTTTGTAATATACAAATAAGAATAAAAAAATTTAATTTATAAACTCGTTTTATAATAAAAGTCTATAAATTGATATTATTTAATGTACTTTATAAAATTATTCAACCATATATTAAAATTAAGTTTTATTTAATATTTTATAAATATAAACAAAATTTTGAATTAATGATCCTTTTTTAATATGTAAATAAAATCATTTCATTTTTTCATTAAAAACGTATTCTAATACAAAGAAATTTCTTACCGTACTAATCTTACGATACAAAACATTTTTATACATAAACTCACATCTAAATTACTATTAATA
Organism: Platyscapa corneri; assembly: GCA_018907185.1. Lineage (NCBI taxonomy): Eukaryota > Metazoa > Arthropoda > Insecta > Hymenoptera > Agaonidae > Platyscapa > Platyscapa corneri. The sequence continues at coordinate 150,649 of JACCHW010000058.1, read as the reverse complement.
AAATGTATAAAATAACATATAGAGAATAAATAACAGTTTACCCCTTAAATTAGGTGAAAACAAACTAATTATATTGCATTATTTACACTGAATTAACTAAAAAGATCAATTCGAAGTACAGATAATAAAATAATTATCAATTTTCTAAAAATTCACAATAAATAAAAATTTAATGTGAACTAATTATGGGAATTAAATCAATAAGAGTAAAAAAGTTCAAACTTAAAAATGAATCAAATTATAAAAGTTACATGCAATACTCGTTACACAAGCCATAATTTTAGTTACTATATTATGATTTATCAACTCCACTATTTTTTAAATAATTACAATATAATTATTTATTAAATAACAGATATTAATACAATAATATATTCTTGGAAAAATAACGAAAACGCAAGTTTAAAATAAATTATTTAACAGTATTCAATTATTACATTAGAAACTAAATTATTGAAAGCAATGTTTAATTCGCATAATTCTTATTATAATTCAAATACTGCAAAATTATAAAATAAATAATATTACAAATATAACATATAAATAAATTTATTAAATGCGATAAATTTTAAACGTCAATAAAAAAATTTTCAATGCTATGAAAAACTTTAATTATCAGTTACTACAATGAGTGTAATCATTTTTTTGTTTTTAAAATAGTCGGTTCTAAACTTTTTATCTGAGTAAACTTTCCTATAAATCATAACGTGTGTACATATATTTGACATTTTACTTTGAGAAAGTTATATTCTTACTTATTAATGTATGATAAAATAATTAAAATAACATGAATAATAAAAAGTAGTAGAAAATCTGTAATAAATAATTTACTAATTATTATTAAGAAAAAAGCAGATTACTAATTTTTTATAAATAATAGAATATTACGAAGACTGTAACAAAAATCAACTACTTTGCTTTTATAATAAATATAAATATACAACAAATAAATGTACAATAGCTCCTTAAGTAATTTATTTAATAAAAATGTATTCAAATTTTAGTATGATTTCTTAATATTATAACAACGATATTAAATTAATATTTCAATTCAAATAAACTATTACATATTAAAATATATAAAAAAATGTGATATGCAAATCAAAATTTTAAAAAGTCTCAGAAAACATCTTCCATTATAGATTTTTTCTCCATTCTTTTAAATAAGATGTGGCTATTGAAAAGAATCATAATTTCTTTATAATTAAAAATTAAATCATAACATTTTATTACATGAAATTAAATTAACATTAGATTTTAATTTGAAAAGTGAAAATAAAAATTTTTAAAATATATATGCAGTTAATTATATGATTTCTAAAATGATCGTTTCACATATTTTTCTGAATATAAATATTTAATAATTTGATCTTTAATATATTCTACCGTAAAATTAAGTAGCTTTAAAATAATTACGACTTTTTTAAAAATAAATTATATATGTATAATTAAAATTTAATTGTACATAATTCTATCTTATGTATTATAAATTTGAATAAAATTATAAATGGAAAAAAATAAAATGTTTCAAAAAAATATCCGAAACACTATATTCTATATCTAATATTTATAATAATTCTTGCAAAATATTATTCATTCATTCCTTTGCAATAAACTATTTTTAATCTCTCGTATAAACATTTTTTGCATTTTAAAGGCTTTACGCAATTGCAGGAGGCTTAAATAAGAATTGTAGTCAATTAATCATAGTACAACGATGAATTGGTCAAAGTAACATAAACGCGGAAGCCAAAATCTTTATATAATATTTTAGCGTTGGATTGATTTTTCTTTTTGTAAGCATGTAATTAAAGAAACGAGAAAAGATTATACTAACTTTAGTAAGATCGTTTATCTGCAGAGCTATCGAGTTCACGTAAATGAATTGCAAGATAATTAAAGGTGTTAAAATAGCTTTCTTTTTCTTATTGACCAACGGAAATTACCAATTACATTTTTATATATTTTCTTGTTACTATCTTTATATAAATATATTTATATGAATATTAGTAATACTACTCTCAAATTCAGGTTAAAAATTAATTAAAAAACTTTAATTATTATAAGATTGTTATTTTTGTATTGTTTATTTAGAAATATAATTTAATATTCAAAAAAATTTTAATTTCATCATTAATATCCCATAACTAATTTCTCTAATTAAAGAATTACAATATATACCAATTACTTCTTATTTTTCAATATATATATATATAAAAAAACAAATTTTTTTTATTAATTTAAATGTCCATTGTAATCATAGTACGGACCTTCAATATCATAAATTTTTACGAAAAAAAAAATTTACAAAAAATATGCAATTATTAAGAACATTGAAAAATCCAATTACATTTACATAGTTTTAAAAAATACATTTTTCTTTAAATATTTAATAACGTAACCTTTTAAGTTATCAGTAAAATATTATTTCTTTTATAAGAATTATGAAATATTTATAAAACGCAATTGTTTTGGCAGAAAAGATCCATAAACTGTACATATGCCTTTACGTTATTTAAACAATAGCTATGATGATAAAGAAAGTATAAGAATTAGACAAGAAAGGAAAAATAAAAACATAGTTAGTATCAGAAGATCAAGTGTGACTAACAGATAAATGCACAAAAATAAAATAAAAGTGATTGATACTATACTAAATTATATTATTATTTATGAAAAAGAATACAGAATTGAAAATTAACATAAAAGTTGCATGTAATGATAGGAATGAATTAATAAATAGTGATTAGGACATATGAACAATGAAATCTGTTTGAAAAATTCGATACGTGTAATACACGACCAACAATAAACATGAAATAGAATGAAGATAAGAAATAAAAAAAAAACAAGGAAAAAAATATTTATCAAGAAAACAAAAAATAAAGTATAAGAAAAAAATTATTTTAAAATTTTATGACAGAACAAAAAAAAATACGGTACAATAATTAAGGAAATTTGAAAAACAAAAATTTAAAAGAAAAAGTAATAGTATTTTCAAAAAACATTAAAATATTAAATTAAGAAATTAATGTAATTAAAATAAAAATAATTAAAAGATACAAATAAAAGAAACGGATGTACTAAATTTAACATACAAATAGAAACAAATAATAATAAAGAATAAAAAAATATAAATCATATAAATATGAAATATTAGTAAAAGTTAGAGAAAGCAAAAGTGATAAGATAAAGAAAAAAGTTTAGTTAAAAAGAAAATTACAAAACGGAAATTAGAAAGAAAATATTGAAATAAATAATAGTGTGTAATAAAAATTATAATTTAATATTAAATAATTCAAAACTTATTTTAATACAATTATTATAAATATTACAATAAAAAATATGTCTAAAATTTTGAAGTTAATGGAAAGTTACACAGTCTTATTAAATAATGAAAGTTATTATGTAATATCTGTAACTGAGAGTATTCAATGAAATGAGTATCTAATATAAGTTTTTATGTTTAGATACCTCTTGAATATAATAATTTATGTTCTTCATTCAAATTTAAATATATAGTGGATAAGTTTAGCGATAAAATTTTAATGTTATCGATTAAGCCTCTCATCGTCATTTTAAAAGCTAATATTTCAATAACCAGTAGAATGTTCAAAATAAAATAGTTTTATTTCCATTGTTTGTATCTTCAATTATTTTAACAATAGAATCCCTTTTGAGGGAGAATACGAGCCATTATATAAGAAAATTATGATAATAAAAAAAGGTTACAGTTCTTTAAAAGAAATTAAAAGCAATTGGATAATATGCAAAAAAATTTCTTTATCTAAATTACACATCTAATGTACGTGCATATCTAATGCATGCATTAGAAAAATTCTTCTGTGTTCCCATTTCTAAAACAAGTTGAGTGCACTCCGAACATAGTTGAATCGGAAATAAACTTGGCAGATTAAAGTTTGTCTGCGTATTCAATACATAACGAAGTATCTTCCCGTTACGAACTGAAAGTTTTCGTTATGATTATTGTTTAAAACTGATAATTTAGGAAATAATTATGAAATATTTGAATATTGTAATTAATCATGATGTAATAAAAAAAGATCTTAAGTAGGAAATCAACGATTAAAACCACATTTACACATATCATTTTTATAGATTTTTATATAATTATATTTATGTTTCTTCCCATAATTTTAATCTTATGTTTATTTATTTTTCTGAAATAGTAATTCATCAACATTAAAAAAAAATTCATTTATATTTTTTTAATATATTTTATTAATATAATTAAAAATCAATAAGTGCTTTAGAATTGAAATTAAAATTATTGATCAACTATGAAAACACAAGGATATATATTATTCTACAGAGCCACCTGTTAAAATTAAATACTATCGGTTTTCTATTATTTTAAAGGAAACGTTACTATTTATAGTATAAATAATAGATAGCAATACATATTGTAATTAAGAAATAAATAAATTTGTGTGTGCGTGTGTGTATATATGTATACACATACGTATGTACTATGTAATTTAATTTTCCATTAGTTGGTGCTTATAAATATTTTGTTGCATAACAAATCTTTGCTACCCTATACATTTTTCGATATTATATTTTTCAAAGAAAATGAGAATTAATATCGAATAAAAAATTATGCCAATGCGTAACTGAATTTGTAATTAGAAATTAGTATGAATTAGTTGCACATATTTTAGACATAAAGTATTTCACATATTTATAAAAATTCATGTAGTAAAAATTAGAAAAAAATTATTTATTCTCAGAATTTGTTAGATATGTAAAAGAACGATTTCATTCCTATTCTGCAAATATTATTTCTATGAATGTTTATAAAAATCATTCAATAAAATAAAATAAAATCTAGCAATCTTATTTGAAAAACATTATTATAATATAATTGTAAACATCATTTTCTTCAAGAATTTGGTAAAAAAAATGTATAATAATATAACATATTCAAATGTACTTTTTAACTTTTTAAAATATCTTATATCATTGTTAATCAATTACATCATTACAAAGAAAATGAAAAAAATTAAAATTTTCGTCAAAACGCGATGTTTTTAAAAATATTTATTATTTTTAATTGTTATGGCTCATGACAACTTTATATTATGTATACATTATTTGTAATTATGTATTTAAAGTTCACAATTTTAAATTAGAATTTTTGTAGCAATAATTAATCCTGATTAGATTTTTTAATTTAAACTATGTGTACTAACCGTTAGTTATTTAAAAACAAAGTTAGTTGCTAAATGGAAGACTATTACTAATGCATTATTGTGAAGTATAGACATCCACTAAATTATAATTAATAATATAGAATTTACCTAATTATCGCTATTTATATAAACGGTTGAATTATAGAAAATTCATATAAGATAAGATTATATTGAAATGTCTTTTTACTATGAATAATTAGTATTTATTTTTTATTACAAATATGATAGTTTTAATTATAATTTTGAAAAATAGAGAACCTTCCGTTTTCAAAAACAAAATTGATTCCCTAGTATGCGTAAAAAATATATATTAGTTTCAAAAATACACGTAAATATAAATAAAAAAAATAAAAAAGTATTTACCATTACTACATCGTATTTACATGCTTACTTTATCTTTTAACGGTATTAGCACTAAATGTATTTCATGGAGTAGTATTACACTTAGCATTGAGTTAAAATTTTAAGAAACATTACGATATTGAAATGATTATCTTTAATTATTTATTATAGTTATCGACGTTTAAATATACGTTTAAATACATAAAAAAACTTTCGATACGGAACTGACAGGCACTTATTCGACCTTTAATAGAATTTTATAATTCCATTAAAAAAGTTTCAAACGTCTTTTTTAAAGAAATGAATTTTTTCATACCACGCCGTGCATTCTAACATCCGTTAACGAAATCTGAGCTGAAATTTACGTCAGCATAAAATGACGGATCATTACAAAAATGTCAACAACACATGCAGATGCATATATGAGCCTCGGACACGTGAGACTTGACGCAAAATAAAGAGGACTAAAGGAATTGTTTGTGGTGCGCCCGTATTATGTCACTGCATAATAATAAGATGCACATGTACATATTTCATTAAATTAAAAACAATTTTACGATTTATTAATATCTTACTGGCAATAGTCTCATGAAATGACACTATGATTTTGAATATTTTTATACTACATGTGTCCGAGTAGATTGACACAATTGATGTTTACATGCTTAACATTTCTTAAATGTTCAGCCTCATTGATTAAAATGTGTGCGATATTGATTTTTCCTATCCTACTACGATCTTTTATTCGTTTTATACGACAAGAATGCGTAAAATAACGGCTTGAATAAGTAATTAAATTCGTGGCTTGATTAAAAATTTCAAAATACATAAAGACATTAATAGATAATCCACGTGTATGTTAACTTTTGATAAACTGCTAACCTACTTATCATTTTCGTTTATAGCCTGCTTAGATAAAAGCTAAATCTTGTTTTCCATCCACATTATATTGTAGCTTCATATAATCTAAACTTATTGTGTATTCAGTTACTATCATTATATAAAATCATTTTATTAATGTTGATCAAGTTGTTAACCACAGACTGGAATTTTTTGCTATTGGGTGGGTCAAGGATTTTAACTTGTTGACATTTTCAAGTACAAAGATAAATAGTTTTTTAAATATTCATTTATAATTTGTAAAAATTTGTACCTATATATTCTGTTAATGTGCGTAACCCATTGAATATGAATGAATTTAATTCACTGATTATAATATGTATGAAATACGTAATATAAGAGCTTACTTACTCTTTTACGTAGTTGTTTATGATAAAATGTTCAAGTTATATCTTAAATAATAATAAAAATTATATATTATCAATAAAAAGCTACAAAATCCAAGTGTCCACATAATATTGTATTTTGTTACTTTTTTAACTTTCTGCTACAATGTTTTAAAATCGATATGAAAATAAGATAGATTATGTAATGAGAAGAATAACAGACCTATATATTTAATCAAATTTTAGTAATTTATGTTGTTTAAAAATACTCAAATCAATATAAATAAAAAATTTATATAGCTAATTGTACATACTAAAATATAATAGGTACAATACATAAAAATTATTCCTAATATGTGAAGTATATGTAAAAATAATCATTCATAAAAGCAAACAAAGTAATGTAAAAATATTTTCTCTATCTATCTTTGATATAGAAATGCCAGAATTAAATGAACCATTACCCCTGGAAGACGTGGAGAATTTACTTCAACAAACGCTAGGTTCACCTATCACAGTGAAAATTAACGATTGGAAACATCTTACAGATCCCGGTGAGAACTTCGGTAGTTTGATATTAGCAGTCAATGTTAATGTCACAAAAAATGGAAAAGAAGAAATTCATCATTTGGTATGCAAAATGCCACCAAAATCTGATTATCTACTCGACCTTTTCAATAGTCCTATGACATTTAAAAAAGAGCTCTACTTTTATATGAAAATCGCACCGGCCTTTCTCCAATATCAGGTTCGTTTTAATAAATTATAGTAACTCAGTGTTTGTAAAAATTCTCAACATGTTGTACAATATTCTAACTTTATATATTTTTCGAGACAACATTGGATATTTTTATATTTTTTGTAAATGAATTTCAGTTTAGATTATAAATAAGAACGATTATATTAATATTTTTTATATTAAGCAAGCTGCTAAATATATATGTTCAATGAATTACACTGTAATAAACTCATTATTAAATTGAAAATATTTAAAAAATAAAATATATATCGTTAAAATAAATTTTCCAAAATTTTAATTATTTAATACTTCAATAATTCAAATAAAAATTTAAAAAAATTATTTATATTTTTATAAATTTTCAATACGTCAATGTATCAAATATGCGAAAATTTAAATTAATAATATTTCATTAAATAAAAAAACATATATAAACTTATTTCAGTATACCATATAATACTTGTTATACAAGGATTTAGCAATGGATTTTAAATAAAGAAGTACCGATAAAAATTAATTCTAAACATAATTGCAAAAAACATCTTATAATATGAAATAAAATTATTTTTATAATAAAAGTGTAACATATATATAAATATATTATTTATGCACATCATCAATAATTATCAAATAGTTTTGTATCTAAATCATACACTCATTAAAAAATTTTTTCATTTATACAACTAAATAAATATTAAATTTTATAAAAGGAAAGAAAAAATTTTTATTTAATATTACTTATAAAAATTATTAAACGTAAACAAATGTTTTTTAATATAATATTTCCTAAATATTCTACTTTAATCTATATCATATACATTTTTATATTTTACATATAACTAAAAAAATTTTCTTTACTTGATTACATGTAAATAGATTTAGTAATTAACAAATTAAATATTAATATGTATTCTAGACTTTAAAATTTTTATAAAAACTTTAAATAATACAATAAAAAGATTACATAAAAAATTTTATTAGGCTTCATTTGCAAAGTTTAAAAATTAATTTTAATTATATCTACCATTGAATACAATATTCGTTTTAACTATAAAAAATAATATTTTATTTTATAGATTGACAGCGGGATTGATGAGAATAATCTGATAAAGCTAGTACCTCATTTTTATGGAGGAAGAATGAGTCTGACCGGAGCAGAGAAGTTCGACAGTCAAGCATCAATAGTTTTGGAAAATCTATTATATTTAGGCTACTCTACACAAGATCGTATTATAGGAATGGACCTTGAGCATATGGAATACGGGGTACGCGAGCTTGCAAAGTTACATGCCATTACTTGTGGCTACAGGATAAAAAATCCAAAAGATTTTGATGAGACAATTGCACCCGGTCTCGTAGCCGGTCAAAATGATATAGCGATGAAATGTGTAATGGAAATGATAAATAAAGCCATAAATAATCTCAAAAAAATGGACGAAGCAAAACCTCACATGGATAAAATTTTCAAAACCTTGGAATTTTGTGAAAAGTTTGAAACAAATCCAACACCATTAAATAGTAAGTAATAAGAAAAGATGAAATAATTGAGATATCTTTTAAAATTAAAAAATGATTGTTATATACGTGATTGTAGCCAAACGATATATAAGGTAACAAAATTATTAATTTGAAAATTACGTTTGAAATCAAAGCATTGATATTAATCCATTGATACAAAAAGATAAGAACTTAATACGCCGAAACATTAATCTTCTTTAAAAATTCATTTACTTCAAATTAATTACTTAATTTCAAATGAAAATTTCACTACGTAACATTTATTAATAATATTGATGAACCTATTGTGTAATAAATATATGTATAATTCTTTTATTTTGAAAATTTTAAATTTAAGCTATTTCCGTTAATGAAATTAATTAATTGATATTTACTTTATATATATATGTTAATTATATTATATATATATGTTAATTATAAGTATTTAGTATTTTATGTTTAATGAAAATTTTCACTGTACGATACATGTATAATCTTAATATACAATATAAAAAATCGAAAATTGTTCAATTTTAAAGAAATAAAAATTCGATATCGACTGATATTGAATACAATACAATCAAAAGTACACTGGTATTTTTAATATTTTCAATAACGTTTTCAGAGAACTGGTGCACATTTGTACACAGCGACTTTTGGGTAAACAATATGATGTTTCGTTACAGTAATAACGGCAAGATCCTTGGTATGAAAATGGTAGACTTTCAATTAAGCCAATATGACTATGGCATAAAAGATCTCATTTTCTTTCTAATATCCAGTGCCAAAAAAGAAATTATCGATGACAATTTAAATGATCTTATTAGTCTATACTACGAAACTTTTATTGATACTCTGCGAACACTCAAAGTAGATACAAAAGATTTTCCCAGGGAAGAATTTGATACTTTACTCAAAGAATATGCACCACTGAAATTTCCCCAGTGTGTCATGATGATACAAGTGATCAAAGCGACGCGGGGTAGTGCCCCCGATGTTAATAGTATAAAAAATGAGGAGGCCTTCTTAAATATTGGCAAAGGAAAACTTTATGAAGATAAGTTATTACATGTTCTCCTGACTTTTGTAAAAAATGGATGGTTGACGAATTGAATTTGTAATTCTCTTTTATAATTAGTATCTAGGTTTAATATAACTGTTCCTAATTAAAATTTATTTGGCTCTTCAATATTGACCATATGTTTTAACTTTATTTTTACATTAACTATTATTATATATAATTATAAGTTATAATATAACAGAATTACTAATTTTCTTACATTTTACTTTGTATAAAGATACGTTATAAACATTTTTAATAGACAAAGATTTAATAGATCTGAAATATACATGTGAACATATTTTGTATATAGAATGTTCTTTTTTGTGAAAAAAGTTTCTAACTTTTATATTAAAAATAATAATCAATGAAAAAAATGAATTTTTATGTTTGTAATGTCAATAAAAATCCTGAAAACTATTAAAGAAAGATTTAAAAAGTTTTTCACGCAATTTAGAGATAAGTCTTTTTATAAAAGAAAAAATTATATATATGTTTAATTATAAATATATAAAAATTTATATATACATTTATAGACTTGAATAGTCAAAACTATATAAATAAAAATATGTACTTTAATAAAACTTTGTATACAAGACTATGCAATCACATTATAATATTACATACTTCAAATGTACTTCTAATTAAATATACCATTCAATTATTGTATTAAACGAAAAAAAAAATTATTACAATTTCCTGTAACATTCGTAGAATAAATAAGTTATTTAGAATTTAGAACCGATTTAAACAATGTTAATGTAAAAAGCTTAAGTGACAATTATTGACTAATGTATATTCTGATGTAAATATAAATATATACAAATAAAAAGATTTTTTAAGGAAATAAATCTTTTTTGTTATTTTATTTTAGTTTAAATCTACTAACAATGAAATTTTATGTGATATTTAAGTACCAATAACAAATAAATGAAAATTAAAATTTATGGCTAATATCTTATGTGAAATAATAAAATTTCTAAAGTTCCAAAATAGCTTTACTTACTTCAAGGAGATCAGCCACTGCATCAGGCAAATTAAATTCTCTGACAACACGTAATCGTAATTGCCTACTAATTTCATGACGCGATGAAAGTGGTAAACTTATAGCTCGTTGACAACTCGGAGATTGCCGTAGTTTTTGTTCACGCTTCAACATGGATGACATAGTAGCAGAATCTGGAACTAATGTTATATTTATTAAATAGAAATCCACATATTATAATTATTAAAATTTTGAAAAATTTCTAAATTTTATATAATTTTGAATGGAGAAATATCTTTTAAGTTTTATCTCATAAATAATATACTGCAATTACCTGGTAAAGCAGCTGCCAAAACGTCCACTCCAGCAGCTCCCGAAATCCTTGGTTTTTCGTCAACCATGTACAATGTATCAGGAATATCAGGAATGTATCGTGCTCTTCTCAGCCTTACTAATTCTGTTTCTTGAACCATTTGTTCTTCGACTAGAGCCTGATCAGAAAAATTAGGATTTTATATTAGAATCGTATTTGTAAACAATTTACAAATATGTGAATTTTAAAAGAAAACATTTTTTCTACAAATATTTACCTTAATTTCTTCATAATATGGCATAAAAAGGCGGGGCCTTACAAATAATCCATTTTTCTTTCCTCCTCTTATCCAAGCATTTATTCGTAAGTTCTCCCTTTCATCGCCTATCATATGACTTGGTGGAGTGGACACTAAACCTCTTCTAATAGCCTATAAAATTAATAAATGTATACACAAATATATATATATATATATATATATATATATATATATATTTAAAATTTCAATATAATAATCTTTGCATTCAATACTACACACGAAGTACCCAATTAACATAGAAGCATTGACGTAATGTATATATAATTAAAAACAGTAAAATTTGAAAAATTTTCAATTCACTTTTTACATAAATTATTTTTACATGTTTCAAAAATTGTAAGAATTTTATATAAAACTTTTATTATGTGTATATTTTTTATATTACCTATTATGATAATCGTGTAAATTATTAAAAATATAACAATTAATTAATACAAATTTAAAACTCTACAAACAATAAAATAATGCACATAACAAAATAAGTTTTATTTTATTTTTTTTTTAAGGAAACTGAAAATTTTTTGCTGTTTCAACAACATTTCAGTTTTATGATATATCTAAGTTTTAGAAATATTAAGTTTTTGTTATATGCCTGTATAAAAACTATTAAACTATTAGCTATCTGTATGTTAGATGTAAAGCTATATTGATTATTAATTGAAATATTTCAATATGATTTTATATTTTAATAAAAAAAAGTATTGTGTAGACGGTCTTTTTTTAAGTAAGATTATTTTATACAGTTCATAAATTTTGCAAGAAGTTCAAAAATTAGTAGTGTATTATGATATATAAAAAATAAATAATATGAATATCTCATGTGTAAAATACTAACCTGTGACAGTATTTCATTGTTTGGTGGTAGAACATGATCCATCCTGACAAGTGGTAGAAGTTCACTGAGTATCTCTCGTAATTCAATGTCACTAAGATCTCGCTTCTTTACACCCTTTCTTGCCACCGAATGAACAGTGTGACTTAACAAATTTGGTTCCCTATCCTCCATTCGTCGAACGAGTTCCTGTTCACCCCATTTTAAAACAGCCTGGAGCACTTCGAGCTCGCTGGCTTGAAGAAAGTGGCTTTGCAGAACGTTCGATAGATGCGCATGATCGAGTTGATGCAGAATGGGTGATGAAGCTACAGGCTGAAACTCTTCTCTAAGATAATGTAATGCCTGACGGTGTACCCATGCAGAACCGTGTGGTTGACTACCCCATCTGTGTTGGAAACAGTTAAACACGTTATGCATTTAATAACTATATTACACGATAAAATACTTAATATTCTCAATACAGTAAAATAATTCTTCTAATTTTTAAAACTCTATATTTTAAATAAAGAATAAAATAAAGTCCACTTAACCTACTAAATTTATTACAAATGCAAAAGTCGTAAAAAAATTTCGTATTAAAATTATTTAAAAATAAAATTTTTAATTTATACACGGCATATTAAAAATGTTAAAATTTTAGACATTGATAATTACTTGAATACTAAATACTCAAATTATATATATCGGTGAAATTTTAGAAACTTTATAATAAAACTAGCTTTTATTGTGTAAATATATAAAAATAAATAAATAAATAGTTTATAAAGACACCATTCGAAATAATTAGTAATAACCAATTATGTTAATCTCACCATAAAAAATTACTTACTTGAGAACAGTGGGTAAAGAATCTAGTGTAAGCCATTCTAAAATGAGATCTTCACAACCTTGCGAAAGAATATCTAATTCAAGAAATCGACCTATTTGATATAATTCCATGGCTTCTTCTAATGGACTGGGGCGCATACGACCTGTATGTGTTAACGCCTGAACCTTGAAAAGTTGATTAAATATCAATCCTTCAAAATTAAACCATTTCAATAGCAGTAACTCATGTTAAAAACTGCATTTCGTATAAAATTTTCTCGAAATGTACATTTCACACAATGTTGCATATAATTTTTATATTAATGATTCTAAAAATTTAATCTTTTCTGTTGTCTTGAAATATATTAAAAATATATTAAAAATATTTCCGATCTTTATTTTTTTAATTATTTAAATATTTACCGGTAATAACAAGTCTAAAAATTTATCTTTTTCACAGTTTTCTTACAACACTATATTACCTTTGTATTTTATTAAAATACGTCAATCTAACAAGCAAATTTCTATGATTATATCGAATTTACTTACAATCAAATATCAACTCAATAAAAATATTTTAAATCTTTTAAAATGATTTAAAACGATCTTTTAATTGTAATTTTAAAATTCAAGTTCGTTAGACCGTTAATATTAATTCAGTTAAGGTAAAGCAAGAGCAGCATTAGACATTACCTCCCCCAAACTACCAGCACTATTTCCGCATCCGCTACCCCTCAGTATTAAAGAGAGATCAACTGTATCCAAATATAGAGCATGTAACAGCACGTGGGCATATCTTTTGGGTATGACCGACTCGTCGAGCACTATCCTTGTGGGGATATGCAAAGCGCGCTCTGTGTGATCCTCTCCAGATCTTGTTCGCCTCTGGATTAAATTTCGAAAAAATGGTGAACGAGCCGAAAGTATAGCCTTATGGCATGGCAATTCGAGTTTGGGTCTAAAACCGTACTCGGAACTACCACTGTCTGGTCTTTGGTAATCACTGTCCGAAGTAAAAACAAGGGCCGCGTCCGCATAATTGCCCGTGTCCAACAGGTAACGTAAGTCGTGCTCAAGAGGATTTGGATTGCCGAATTCCTCACCAAGACGTCGCAGAAGATTAGAATCGAGAGAGCCATCATGTTGACAGACGTCACCTGTGTAGAGATAACGCAATAGCCCGGAAAACATCGGCACCTCGATGTTGTGGCTGCGAAGCTCTAGGCATATCCGAGCACCGTAACCTACAAAATAATAGTAATATATTTAACTTTTACAGTTATCTATCATGCACTTCTTTATGTTTTCTGACAATTATAGATAAAACAAGAAATTATAGCAGAAATATAAAATTCTCAATTCTAAAAACAATAGATCCATTACATAAAAGTGAAAAATCTACTTAATTATTATTAATTTTATATAAAAAATTTGATACAATAAATCCATCATTTTGTATTTATTAACGTTTCTGTGAGTATATATTCTAAATATACTTTTATTCGTATTCTATTTATAGGTTATTAGAAATGCAAGGAAATATATTTGTTATTTCAAAATTCACCATCACACAAATGTAAGAAAAGTAACAGCAAGTATTTTTTCATAAATTAAAAATTCTTTAATACCAATATAGTAGAAAACTCTTAACTTATAATTTGTTACAACAATATTATATTAGAATACACAAAAACTGCAAAAAAATTGTACTCTAAAAAGTATATATTCATAAAATCGATGTTTAAAGTAAATTAATAAATAAAATCAACATAATATTAGTGACATTTGAAAAAAGTCTCACATGTTTACATTATTCGATAAAATTTTAAATGAAATCCTAATTTTTACTATCATCTTGATAATAGTTATAAAGTCTAGTATTCACTAACTTTCTTTTAAATTTATCATACATGTACAATAAAAATATAAACATAATAAGCCATGTATATACAATATAAAGTACTAATTTTTATATACTAATAATAAAATAACTGTTACCTGCAAGTAAGTGGCGTGAAAAGGTAAATTATGAAAAATAAAAAAATTTCGCAGGTAATATTAATTTCTATTAAATTTAAAATGAAGTTTTGTTAATTTTCGTTGTGTCCGTTTTTAATGGACTATCGCAATAAGAAAAGTTTCATGTTTATACTAACCAGGACATCCGGCAAGCAGATCTCTGAAATAAGGGCATCGTGCTGACAGCAGAGCGCGATGTACTGGAAAACAAGCACCTCTGTAAACGAGATCGACATCCGTGCAGTACTTATAATCGTAAAGTGTCGAGAGATCTTGTTTAAAAGTTGCTGCAGGTGGCCTCGCTAATTCCGCCTGCACGTGGAGATCTTTAAGAGCCGCTAAGGCCTCGTATTCTTCTAGTAGAGCACTAGCCTCCAATGGACTCCACGTAGCCACGAGCTCACGAATAATACGGCCGTGGTCACATGCCTTCGACGAACGTCGTCTCCGTATGAACTTCTTACGCAGCGTAGCGAAACCCGTGACGCGTTTTTTTCGCTCTCTAAAAATACCCATCGTTTAATTTTATTATACATATAGAAAAGGTGAATAAATTAAATATTTTTGAAGCAAATTTACTTGTATACGCGTTTCTCAGATAACTTAACAAAGTTATTAATGTTAAAGTTTATTTAATATTTTTATATGCATTTTATAGTTTACATTATATTTTAAAATATTTTAATAAATTTATCAGTCATAAATTTATGTTTCCATAATATTTTTGCAGTAAATTTAAATTAAGTTATAAAAGTATAAAAACATTGAAAATATAAAATATAAGTATTCACATTTCATAATAAATGAATACTATTTAAATATATCTATGCATTTATCACAGTAAATAAAATTGAAGTTAGCTATAATTACTATATAATTTTATTAATTAATGCATTACAACTTTGACGTTTTCCATAAATTATTAAATATTTAAAGCTTTTTACAATGGACTTAGATGATGATATAATATCGCCAACAACTAAAATACCTGAATTATTTCGTTTAATCGATGAAAATAAAAAAAATTTCATTGATAATTTAAAAGAAGCCGTGTCGATACAATCTATATCAAACACTCCCGAACATTTCAATGATATTTTGAAAATGGTAACATTTTTATGTAAAAAATTAAATTCAAAATGTTAATTTTTTTAATACTCCTAGCTAGAATTTTGTAAACACAAGTTAGAACATTTAGGAGCTTCAGTTGATCTAATCGATGGCAATGATGAGACAAGCACAGATCTTCCTCCAGTTTTGTTTGCAAATTTATTTGTAAACGAAAAATACAAAACTATATGTGTTTATGGAAAAATTGGTACATAAATACACTAATTAATAATATTAATCAAATTTAACGTATTTTCGATAATCTGTATAAAATGTTTTTAGATGTCTTTTTAGCAGAAGAGCAGAATAATGACCGTTTACCTTTTGAGTTAAAAGAAGAAAATGGAAAATTATACGGATGCGGAGTTTCGGATAACAAAGCTCCACTTTTATGTTGGTTTAATGCTCTCAAAATGTACAAAATAAGTAAAAACGAAATCCCAGTAAACATTAAATTTGTAATAGAGGGAACCGCTGAATTATATAGTCCAAGTTTATACAATGCTATTCTAAAAAGCGACGAATTTTTTACTAACGTAGAATACATTTGTTTGACGATTGATAGAAAAGTAAGCGAAACTCCTTGTTTGAAATATGGCTATCGCGGAATTTGTCATTGTTCACTAATTGTGTGTTGTGGACAAAGGAGAGTACATAGTGGAACGTTTGGTGGTGCCTTTAAACAACCGTTTATGGATGTAATACATATAGTTGGATCTCTTACAGATAAACACGGGAAAATTAATATCCCACATGTAAGATATACAATTTCAAAATCAATTGTGAATTTCATAAATAAAATAATTAAATTATGTTATCATAACTTATTAACAAATATAATGAATAAATTGATATAAGTTATTTAAAAATATAAAGTTTTAAAAACTAAACTCTAAACTTTACCTTTAGTTTTCAAAAGATATAAAGCCTATAACTGAAATGGATGAAAAATTTTATGAAAAGGAATTACCTTCAATTGAATCTCTTAAACAAAATTTAGATTTGAAATTTCTTAGCCATAAAGAAAAACCATCAAGAATATTTGTGCATAACACACGTTTACCAAGTTTTACAATAAATTCTTTTCGTGTATTTACAATGACAGATGAAGAGAATTATGCTATAATACCTAATAAGTAAATAAATACATTCAATTAACCATTAAAAAAATTTTTTGATGTTCAAGATATTTTTTTCTTAGGGTTGAAGTAAAATTTTTAATACGTCTAGTTGTTAATCAAACATACGAAAAAGCTTTCATGAACGTTGAAAAATATATTAAAGAGCAATGGAAATTACAAAAAAGTACAAATACATATGAACTAAATATGAATATGGGGTTTGAACCTTGGCATGAAGATCCTTCATCAAATCATTATAAAGCTGCTGAAGCAGCAATTAAAACAGTATAATTAAAAAAAAAATTATATTTTCAATAAATACTCACTACTTTAAAATAATAAATTTTCTATCATTAAAAAATTTTTTATTATTAATGAATTATATTATTCTAATATATCTAATTTTTTATTTATATAAAATATATCTATATAAAATATACAATAGTAAATGAACGATATTATCTATCTCAAAATAGTAAAAAACTATCATTTTTTTTTAATATATAAAATTTATTTACATTATAGGTATACAAAATAAAACCTAATTATTTATGTGAAGGAAAAACATTGCCTGCAGTTTCAATTTTCAAAAAAACTTGCCCTGGAAGTAACATTATTGTAATGCCAATAAGGTGTTATTTTTAACAAAAAATACTAATACAGTAAATACAATTATATAATGTGTGATTATAAAAATAAAAAATAAATGTTTTTCAGTGATCATGATGATCAACATCATTCAAACAAGGAATCTATTTCAATTGAAACTTACATGAAAGGTATAAAACTCGCAATAGCCTATATATGTCAAGTTAATGAAAAGCATTAAAATTAAAAAAAAATTTAATATGAAATTATTAAAGGTAAAATTTTTTATAACACTGTATTCTTCAAGACTTATGATATTATGTATAGTAAGTAATTAAAAGTCTTATGAAAAATGGAAATTTAAATAAAATTATAAAATGAAAGAATTAATTTTCGTAAAATTGTGTATATTATTTTATTTTTCATATTAAAAGATCTAAATATTTACAGCACAATAGAATTATAATTGTTCATTTTTATTGAAACATAAATTAAAAATACATAAAATTTTATTGAATATTATAATCTCCTTGATATTTTATTACAAAAATGTATGCATTACATGTATTCATTATAATATTAAAACAAGCAGCAACTAAATATTAGTAAATAACTAATATGAACATTAATCTTGATGATTAAAAATACTTTACCTGACAATAATGCTCAATGGATCAGGACTTCCCGAAGCTGAAAGCCTAGCTGCCTGTACTGAATCTCCTCCTATGGGCGCAAGGCTTGAAGAAGCAGATGCTCCCATTCTTTGTGTCATGCGTGAATCATCGCCCTGTCCTCTTCCTGTGAACCAACAACTGCCACTACTGCTGTCTCCTTCTTCACTAACTCCACTTTCGCCACTGTGCTGCAGTGCACACGGAATCAAAGCTCGAAATACGTTCATTGCTTACCCAGACACCAGCCTAAAAATCATTACCAATTAAAAATTAAAAACTTTTTTAAACTTTGCGTTTTAACTAAATTAAATCTATAAATCTATGTACTTTTATTATTTTTACATATAATAGAATTATTATGTAATATATTTTAATAATAATTTATTTTAGATTGATGATAAATTTAACAAATATAATTAATAAGTATTAAATTGTCTATAAATTATTAAAATGATTTACTATTTTAATTAGAATTATTAAATATTTTAAGAAATATTTAATATATTTTTTAATATCCAATCATAAATAAAAAATATTATTAGTTGTTATTGAAGATTCTATTAAAAAATTCTAACTAATTTTAAATAGGCTAATAATTAAAAAATTTTATGTAATATATTATCAATATAATTTTTATATTTCAGAAATATAATACAATATCACTATCTATAGATATACTTTGCAAAAATTAAAATAAGTCTTGTTAAAATAGTAATGAATAAGAATGTTATTAAAATTTTTTATCAATTATACAAATTTTTTTTTTTAAATATATAAATATAAAATTTGTAAATTAATAAATAAACAGATAATATAATGATATACAGAATAAAATGAAATCAATAATATTCAAGACATGGACTACAGCCTTGAAACAGCATTCTGTTTTCAGTATTTTTTAAACAATAATTAATGATTTTAATAAAAATAATACTAATTTACGTTACTTTTGTTCGGCCATACCACAAAAAGTAATGGAAATTTGATTTAAACAAAATTACATATACGAAAAAAGCTAAATAAAACATAATTCATTTTTTACATCACAGAATGTTCACTTATTTCTCCTGTGCGTGTGTTTGCGCGCGCGTGTTACACATGTGTACATGTGTACGCATACGTGTGCATGCGCGCACCAACATTCTTGTGCATAGAACATCAATACGCACATTATGAGATTTAGAAATCCCAATTTAAATGGTCTTTCCTTCTTCGAAACACAGTTTTAATCGCAGAATGTTAAATATTCTAAATTTAATCAATCCGAAACATACGTTCACAATAAATTCTCAAATAAATTCATTGAATTCTCTTTAACGGGTCATCAATTGTTTTATAATGAAAAAGTGTCTTCAACACTATTCGGTTGTCAGCTGAACCACCTCACAAAACCAGCTGTTTGTCGCTCATGTCTGTCGAAATTATTGGTCTGCCGAGACATTTTTCACTTCACACCTTCGCGGAAACACACACACAACTCTTGAAACACAGGAACAGCCCCGCGATCAAAAACTCGATCGACCTACATAAAAAAGTAAGCACGACATTGTCGCTCTCCTCGAAATATCATATCTCTTCCTTATTTCTGTGCTCGTTCGCTCGTTTACTCGCTCGCTCTACCACTTAGGTTGTTCTTGATCAATCGTACGCAACGCACGGAAAATGAAAAACTTAAAGACACTTATGTATCTAAGGTCGCATTTGCAATCTGGTAGAAGTTGAGGTTCAGTTACCTGGGTCCTTCCTGCGCATATTTCCTTGCGTTCATTACGCCCACAACGACGAAAGTCCGTGTTTGATATAGTAGAAATACTCGTCGCACAATACACCGGCGGCCATGTTTACATTCGAATGCACCCTGATGCACCCTAGGGATACACACGGAGATGATTCTTAAATAAGGTTCGTTCCTAACTTAAAGGGTTGTCAAAGTTTATGCAACTCGTTCTATTTCTTAAATAAGAATATTTTGCAAATGAAATACTGGAGAAGATTATTTGCAATTCATGTAAAAATAAAAATATACCTATTTTTATTATTAGAATATACTTCCTTACAATATAAGTAACTTATGTATTTTTTTTTATTATTATTTTTACTTTATAACTTTCATAATAAATTATAATTTTATTACTAATATTTCGTAAAATTACTTTTATAGACTTCCAGTATTTGATAATCAAAAAGTAAAATTTAAAAAAAAATAGAAAACTGCAATCATTGTTTATTTTTAATCCCTCAAAAACGTAAGTATATTAACATAGTTGTATAATTTCAACTTATAAAACAATTAAATTTTTTATTACTAAATCAATCCAAGTTATTATATAATTTACCGAAAAATAAAAATACTTACACAAATAATTTTTAAATTTCGCGGGTAATATACAAATTCAATACTGTTCTAAAGAATAAACTTCATATCTACATAACTATATATTCTCATAACCTACATACATTCATGCGGATGTGTGAATTTCGGATAAAATTTACATCGCTTTCTCTTTTATCGACTTTATTTAAAAATTCATTTAAATTAAAATTGTATTTAATAAAATCTTATATTTATTTAAAATAAAATTATTTATTTTGAAACTACGTGCAATCTTATTTTTTGTTTATAAAGATATTATTCTACATTGCTTTCGTTTAGTAAAACTAAATTCTCAATAATTAAATAATCTTATAATTAATAAAAATGTTTATTTCTTTGTTATTTTAATTTATTTAATTATTTAATTCATAAATTAATTTATGGGTAGTAGGAATTATATAGTTTATTTTTAATAAATATCAAAGAATTTTTTATTTCACAATTTATTAACATATATAAATAAACATAGTAACTTTTATAATAAAATTATGTTTAAAACAAATTATACAACTTTACATAAAATATTCGATATCTTTGGCGTTCAAATATATAAGAAATTCTTGCGGAAAATAATGAATCAAAATAAATTCCATTTTTTTCTTTTTTATTGTACTGAATCATTATGTAATAAAATATACATATGTATATATGTATATAAACATTAAAAATCATTTTAAAACTTCAATTTACCTTATACATAATTTTATTTAATTAAAATAATAAAAATCTGGTAAAAATTAGTTATCAATTTGAATTCTGCAGTCGATGTTTTTACATTTCACTACTTAGGAAGATAGCCTCTATTCTTGATCGATTATTCAACAGCGTTTTTCGGAATATTGCAGACGGGCATTGAAAACTTAATTTCATTTCATATAAGTAAATTCTAATTTACTGAGTTTCAAAATAAATTAAAGTTACCTTTCAAAGGCTAAAAAATGCTGGGCTTACAAAATTTTAGAAGATTTGGGCCGAAGATCTTAAATTCGACAAAACAACAATGTCGAACAATAATTGCCTCAAAGCCAAGAGTACGAATCGCTTTCCCGGTATGAATTTATAAATACGTTTTATAATACTCCTATGTAATCTAAAAAAATTTTATTTCTTGTTTTAATTAAATTTTAAAAAATAATTAAGACATTTTGTTAATTTTAAAGTAATATCTACATAGGTTATATATGTTTGATGGATATTTTTGTTACATAATTTTATTATCTAAGAAAACATGTATTTTTATATTCGCTTATGAAATATTTTAAATTCCATTATACGCTGACGGATAAAAGGACAGTCACAGAACGGAGGGAGGTTAGGACAAAAGAAGAAGAAATCAGGAAGAAACACGGAAGGGTAGCGGCAATGTTTACGAGTCGGGAGACGGAGTTGCGTACGTATCAAAAGATCGATATTACTAGAGGAACAACGCGAAAGCTGGACAAGGGGCGTTAAAGGGGCGATGTGTCAAGGGCCGTGAAGATGAAAGGGAGAAAGGGCCAGCGAAGACATAACAACAAAGGATGAAGAGTAAGGAAGGAAGAAGGAACGGGCGGAGGGTTGAAAAGCGGGGTTAAGGGGTAAAACGGGCGAGAGGGAGTCGGACTAATGAGGGAGCGAGGAATAGCAGCGAAGTGAAGACTAGAGTAGGAGGAAAATGGCGGTGGAAAGGGGTGAGTATAAGAGGCATTTGCGGAGGAACAAAGCAACGGGCAAGCAGGGTAGGGGAACAGAATGTGGGGGGACAGGCAGCAAGGAAAGAAAAAAGCAAAAAGGGAACAGAAGGGAGGAGAGGAGGGAAACGAAAAGGGGCGGGAGTGGGCAGGACTGAGCGACGAGATAGGGCGAGAAACGACCGGGCCAACAGAGGAGGCGTCAAGAGAAAGGGAGGCAAGGAAAAAAAGAACGAGGAAAAGCAAAAAAGAAGAGACGAAGGGATGCCCAGGAAGAAGGGGCGGGATGAAGAGAATAGGAGAGCGAAGAGACGGGGGCCAAACAGAACCGTGAGGAAAGTGTGGGAAGGCACATACACAGAAGTGGACGATAGCGACCGAGGAGAGAGAAGGAGAAAAAGCAGAATGCGATGGTGATCAGGGAAGGACGTAACCAATGGTAGGAGATGACATAAGTGAAACAAAGCGAAGAAGTCAGAAGGACATGGGGGCCAAACAAGCAAAGTTTGTGGTGGTGGGGTGTGGGGGGGAGGGGGGGGAACATGAAAAAAAAGGGGGCCGGGCGGGGGCATGAGCGGACGACCCGGGAGGGCGGCAGCATAGGGTGCATTCAACTTTAATAAATGGCGTACTGCTAAAAAATAATAATTTTATAATTATATATGTTTAGTATACATACAAAACTTGTTATCGTTTTAAAGTCATTTTTATCAATATACACTAAAACAGCAAATGATAGTTAAATCCATAATTTTTTTTCTAAACCTTACTCTATTATATTTATAAAAGTTGAAACATAAGTTTCAAAAAATTTAATTATAGTATAAAATATTGTTCTTTAAATTAGATATTATACTTTATATTTTTAATTAACATGATCAAATAAACAAAAAATGTTTTTCTAAATTAAAATAATATTGAATCTTTCTCTTTAACTTGATATTTTAATTTTTTAATTTGATATTTTCAAAACCTTATTTATCATATTTTTCGTTCTTCATAATTTATTTAATACATTATAATTATGATATAATTAAGAAACAGTTATCAAACCAATTAATTTATTCCGTGGAGTAAATCCCAAAATAAATAATAGATCAAAATAACAACTAGATTTAGCGTGAGTATAATTAGTTAAATCTTATGAAAATAATTCATAAAATAAGTAAAACTAATCGCATGGTTTGTAAATTAATTCCTTTGTATACATAATTCATATTATAAAAGTGCTTGTTTTCCCCATCCAATCATAAACAAAATCGAAACATAAATTCTAAGCACATCCTTAATGCATTCCTAAGTAATTGAAATTCCGAATATCCTTCTGTAAAAATGCAAATAAATTTTTACAGCATGAAAACATTTTTTGTTTTACACTAATTTTAGTACGTTTTGTAACTTAATAACCCCTTACATAAACTAGTTACAGCAGTGAATATTCCAATTTATATTTTGTTTTAGTAGCTATCTATCCATTTAATGTTGATTAATCCATTTAATCCTCTGCTTAAGAGATACATTTAATTAATTACATTTAATAATTCTTAACTTATTTCATTGATGATTATTAATACTTTTATTCAATTTTAATAAAAATTTTAATATTTTAAAATGTTATAATAGAGTTCTAATTTTAATAGAAAATAATTTAATAAAATATTTATAAATTTTTATTGAAAATAAATATTATTGAACGGGATCTCATTATTTTTTCTTAATCATTCATAATCAATGTGTAATATAATCAGAAATAAGCTAATGATTACCAATTAACAATAATTGTTGCTTAAATATAATTTTTAACAATATATTTATAAACTATTATTAACGATTATTATAACTAAATATTTCTGATATTGTAATGTTTAAACAAAGATTTTTTGTTAACAGGAGAAGGTATGCCATGGATTTGTGCTTATGCTTATACCAGTGCTTTTACCAATGTTTATCGCTAAGCAAATGAAACGTTTGTCTTCATCAGTACGTTCTGAGTGATAAGTGTTTTTTTCTAAAATAAGATTCATATTAAGAATAAATAATGTATTAAATTTATTCTCTTTTTAACTTCTTTTAATTATTAATAATTTACTGTAAATTGAAATTAATGTTAAAATTAAATACACAATACTTTTGATAGTGTAAATGTGTAAATATTAAAATAAATGTATAAACATTTAAAGATATTCAATATATAAAACGATCTATAAAGCTTTTTAATTTATTTGTGTATTTTCCTCGGTAAACTGTGAACACTTATTTGTTTCCTATATTCTCTTAAATAAATCAATCAATTGCATTTAAAATATTAGATTTTTATATATTCAGTTATGTTATATTTTTAAAATAATTATGATTATATCCTTTCTTCAATTAGGTGTAAGTTAATAGGTGTGTTTATGAATGTTAAAAAATATAGTTATCCAAAAACTATTATATAAATTTAATTATGTATTAGCTTACTAACCTCTGTAATTGAGATATTTTTTTTAATTATGAAAATTTTTAATATTGAATCTTTCAAAAATTTAATAATATAATTTTTATTCAATTCTGTTTTTATCCAATATTAAAAAATATTGTATTAATGACAAAATAATGTTTCCAGACATTAAATACATCAGTTTACTTTTTTTTTATTTCATAAACAACTTGAAAATTTACTATAACTGAATTTATAAGTTCTTTTAATACTTTTTGTAGTGTTGTATTATATTGTATAATTGTAAAATGTATTTTAATTCTAAAGTTCTTATTATTTATAAAATTTTAAATAAATCTTTATTGTGTAAAGATAATTTTCCAATTAAAGTAGAAATAAAATTAACATTTTAATATTGCTAAGTATTTAGCAATATTAAATGTTTCCATAATTTAAAGGTATTTTACTTCAATTATCTTTATTGAAAATATAGTTTTTTATAATAATTAAAGCAATATTTTTATATTTACAAAGTGTTTTATAAAAATTATTATATATATATATATATATATTTATAAACTAAGTTAAAGAAAAACAAAATAATAATTATTAAATATATCTGTTTAAATGATATTAATTTTTTAAAATATGTATATGATGTAACATTAATTGCTAAAGCAGATATCTACTATTATCAATAATTACATTTTATAGAAAATTTTTTTATACTTTGAATTGTTTTATTAAATTTATTGATGTAAATATTTATGAGTATCCTCGATAAGTAGAAAAAATATGGAAAACTTTTTATTACCAAAATCTATTAAGCAAAATAAAAATACTAATAAAAATTAATTTCAACATTTAATTAAATATTTTTAAATTCTTCTGTACAATATATTATTTAATTAATTTAATTCAATTTTCTAATTTTTTATATTGCCCTTATAATAGGAAGAAACTAAAAAAACGGGGAAATAATTTACTATCGACCAATTTATTTTATTAGAGTTGTACTATTATTAAAAATCAATTCATAATATTGAAACATATTTTAATTATTTTATTTATGAATAGTTATAAAATTTCATAATTATGAGTAATATTTTATAAATTGCAAGATTTGCTTTGGAAAATTTCAATTATTCTATAGTATGTTTAAAAATTGAGTGCATTTGTGTTATGTACAGGAAAATATATATAATAATAGTTATTTATTCAACAAGATAAACTGAATTTAACAAAACATGTTTTAACTCAGTATATTATATATAGGTAATTATCACTCGTACAAAAAGGATGATTTATATTTACATTTTAGACACTAATTTTGAAAAACATATTTTATTATTTTTAGTTTACTTAAATAAGCAACTCATAATGAAAGTTTTCATGTATAATAAAGAAAATCTAAACGATTGATTTATAAAATTTTAAAAACTATATAAATGGTTTATTTATATAGTAGTATTATAGAATAATTACTATATTAGACAGCTTTTACTTTTGCAGTACAAACATATCCAACATTATTTGTACTACATGAATACTGAATATTCTATGGTATAAGAATGAAATAAATTTATTTAATTAAAATCTTGAAAAATGAAAATAATAAAAATAATTTCACTTTTAATAAATCTACTACTTTAAAATATTAATATTAGAAAAAGAATATATAAATAAACTATAATATATTATTATAAATAATTTTTAATAATTTAAAAAAAATTATTTAACATAATAAAAAATAATACTTTAAACTAATAAAGATATTTCTTAATTATAGCAGTTTGTAAATGTCATTGTTTTATTCGGAAAAAATAATAATGATATTTCTTAAAATTAATAACTCCTTGAAAAAATTACTAGTGTTAAAAAGGTAATTTTATGAAATTATACAAATTATTTATTACAAGGTATCCTAATAATGAAGAATATATAGAATTGATTTTTTAACATTCCAATAATTTGCAATTATTAAAATATTACTCTAAACATGTTAGCACTCTTGCTTAATTTTAATTTTGAAGTCTTTTTTATTGACATAATGCAAGTTTATAATTTTTAAACATAATAATATAGTAAATAAATTTGACGTAGGTGTTTGGCTACTCCGAAAATAAGTTTTGTAATAAGCTGAGGTATATCCAAAATAAATGAATATACTCCAATTTCTTGTAAACAATTTACACAATATACAGGAAAGAGAGAAATAGAACGAGAAAAAATAGAAGCGGAAAAATATTCCGAAAAGATAATATTTACGTATGCCTATGTGAATTCTGCAATTTTACGTATTATACATTCTGTCTTGTAAAAGCGCGTGTACACGACGTTACGCTAATAGCTTTTATAGTTTCTTTCGGCCTGACCGAGCTCGTGTTTACGCTCCGATGGTGTACGAACTCCCTGTCTGTAGACAAACGGTCAGTTTTCGTCATCACCAGTTCAATCAATTTTGATCTCCGATAATAAGCAAGAGCTCTGAGTGGCTTCGAATTTGCTTTTCAATTTAATGTTGGCAGCATTTGTTACCATCAATTTTACGAAAGATAATTTCACCTTAGCAAATGAATAAAAATGTAAGAAATGACACTAAGAATAACCAAAAATAAACTTCCATGAAAACAAATTGTCTAAAAATTATGTATCATTAAAAGTAGTACGTTTAATAATCGTGTATTAAGAAAATTTCGAAAAATTGATTTTAAGCATTTTAATTACAAATGAAAATAATTTATGCTTTACTTTCAATGGTATTTAATTTTTTTTATGTCAAGATAAAACAAAAAATAAAATCCAGAATAATTATATTCTAGAATTATAACCATAAAATTTTCGTACTATACGATAATTTCTCAAATATCAAAAATCATGTAGAAATATCTAAACATGACTATATTTATTTGAATTTTATTAAATTCATATCAAATAACATTTGTATTAATTTTATCATTATTCCAATAAAATAAAAATTCTTACATTTTTATATAGTACCTCATTTATTTCTTAAATCATTTAATAATTATCATATTTTTGTAAAAAAATTGCCAAATTTAAAAGTATAATGACGTAACCAGATTTCCTACGTAATGTTAAGTAGTCGCAGGATCGAAGTTTCAAATAATCGATTCAAATGATCGAAGTTGTAAATAATAATTTACATTAACTCATAAAAATTAAAACTTAATTTTAGTCTAGATTGGAACGGTAGCGAACATTTGTTTCAAGGTGAAAAATGACAAATAGCTGTTTTAATTTCAAAGTTTACTGAAAAACATTTAACAGTTCTTATTTATACAATTATGTTTCGTCGTACAAGAAATTTTAATTTAATCAAGTTTTTTAAAATCACTAATAATTTATTTACTTTTTAATTTTATGCCTACCGACTTTTTCGATTTCATTAGAAGTTAATATTTATATACACTTTAATTTATGGTAATTTTAATAATTTTAATAATTTAAATACTTAAATATTATTTGGATTCTTGTTTAGAATATGACTAAAAGAAAACTAAGTACTTTTTAGAAAGTTTTAATTTAAACTAATGAATATGTATTCTAATTCAATCATTTGAATAAGTTTCTTTTAATGTTTTTAAATAAATTTGGAATACAACTTAATAGTTTTTAAAATATAAATAGACTAAGAAATCCATTAAGAAAATAATTATATTTGAAACGCCTTTTAAGTTTTATTTGAATAAGTGAAACCATTACTTGATTTAAAATAATATTTAAATAAAAATATGTATTTTCGTAGTCAATTAGTTTAACTTTTTGTAAATAACTATAGAATAAAATTATAAAACTGAGCATCAGTTTAACTAGTCGATTATCAATTCTATGAATACATACACAAATAAACAATTGCAGTTAAAATTCACCTACTTAATAAGGAATACTAATGGATTTATAGATATTAAATTTCATGTTAATCAATTAAGTAGTATTTAGTTGCAATTAAAAAAACCAGGTTTGAGAAATAAAACACATTATGAATTAGCTAACTACAAATAAACCTAAATAGTTAAGCGTGCACAGGCGTGAGATTTATCAATTTTGGATGAAAAAATTTACAGTTATTCAAATGCACAATTGAGCAATCAAACAAGTACATAAATCGAGTATAATATAATACCGAATCATTATCGAGCACAACATGACTCGGAATATCGACTCTTTCTATTTCTAATGTAATGCAAAAAGTTCATTAAATTATTTCTATTGATAAGTACATGATAGGGCTACCAAACGAATATAGACATATTCCGTTATTTCGCTAGAAACACGTATGCAGATTCGCGTTTCACCTAATGCTGAAATAAAGAATTTATTATGTCAACAATTCTATGTATTTATTATCAGACGTTAAGATCATTTAAAAGCTTATGTTACAAAAGTATAATCGCTAATTATAATTTATTTTAAAATTCCAGAATTTTAAAGTAATAATAATATTCCAATGTTGCTTCTACTTTAACATCCAATTAGTTCAAGTAATAGATTAAATTATTTATAATAAATGAAACCAATGATAAAAAGAATATAGCAACGTAGATGTTTAATTAAATAAAAATTACGAGAACATATGTTTGAAAACACAGCAGTCAATTATATTCTAACATCCTTCTTAGATTTCTGATCTTTCCAATGAAAGACGTTGCGTTTGCAGTAAGTGAAAAAGCACCTACTGATAAGTGAGTTATAAAGTATATGTAAGAAGAATTTATAAGTTAAAAATAGAGTTACGCAAGTACAATGCGAACGATTAATCTCTTATAATCGAGAGAAAACATAAAACAAAGTCTCTTCGACGAATCAATCTATCTCATACATATTGTCCTACGTCGTAAGTACAAAATTTCTGCGAAGCGCCGAGAAATGCACCCAAGTAAAAAGCGAAACTAACATAGTCTCACGCAGTCGGCTTGAGATATAATATACGTCCACTAGGGGAAAATTAGGTGCGCGCGGCGAAAGACGACCCGAGCTCATACGTCCAACCAGTTTCCCGCGCGCGAATTATTGTATGCGCATAGGTGCGCATATAAAGAGGAAAAAAGATGGAGAACTGCCGCAAGACGAATGACTGATGACGGAAGCGCTCGCGCTTTACCGAAAAACTGCGGTGCCAGAACGTGTAACAGAACCTGTTTTTCACACTGACGATCGGCGTGCGAGATCTTTCAACTCGTTTGTCGCGTCGTCTCTGTAAAACACGCTTTTTAAAGCCTTCGAGGAAAGGTGACTTTAATGCCGAAGACCCCATTCAACGACTCTTTTCGCGCCTACATGCGCAATATCAGCGTTTCTCTTTTCGATTCTCTCTCTTTTTTCACTCCCCCTTTCCCGATCTTTCATTTTGATTCCCACGAGTTTTCTCCTTCTCTTTCTTATGCGCTCGCTTTTTGTCATTCGTTTGCAGAGACTACACAGACTGCACGTGGTATTTTTTTATAAAGAGAGGCTACCTCTTTATAAATCGTAATGCGTAACTTGATTACTAAATTAAAAACCAATGTCAAAATTTATATAGACAATTTTTCAACTTCCTTTTATTCTGATAAATTTATAAATGTATATTAAATCTACTTGCACAGGTACTCATTGAATGCTTCCTTCTTTTAATTCATTACCCGTTTATAATTATTGTTTTAAGTATGAAAAATGATGTCTTAGACTTTTATTAACCGACTTTCGTTAAATGTATATTTTTCGCTAGCATTGAAAAATTTACGACAAATGTATTACACCGGACAAAGTTTATTTTTACATCACTTAACTTTATTCGAACGACTGGAATAATTCATTTTTTAACTTCTAAATGAACACATAAGACGATACGCAAAAAATAAAAACACGATATTTAAGTTTATTAATATAAAATAGTTCAATACTACGAGTTGAGAAAATATAAAATTCTAATTCAAACTCATTTTTCAATTTAAATATTTAAAAATTATTAATGAATATATAAACTTGTATTTCAAAACCTATGTTCTATAGTTAGATAATTCATCAATTTCATTATACTAAATATTTATTTAAGAGAAGTTTTCTTTTATAAAAAGGAACTTATTATTCAGTTATTGGTACTATAAAATAAAATAGAAGTATAATTATTATATAAAAGCAATAATGAATATTTTATGAAACTTAAATATTTATTCTTTAAATAAATAACTATTCTAATTCGGCCTTTTTATTTCTTCCAATTAGTTACAAAAATATCATCTTGATCGTTACTTTTATCTCGAAAAAATTATAAAATGTTAACAATTTTTAACACAAAATATTAAGTTTTAAAATTACGAGGTAAACTTTTAATTTTTATTAAATTGATTTTATTCAGAGGCTTGTGTAGTAAAGCGATGAAAATAAATACACAAATTTAATTGCATGAATATAAAATATAATGTTACACTTGATTAGTAATATAAAATTTTATATTCTAAGACTATTATTATCAAAAAGTAATATATATCAATGTCAAAAGATGAATAAACATATATTTCATTTTGCTATTTTCGTTGAGTTTATCACCCATATGAATTACGTTTGTTCTTCACGGCAATTTTTTGGAGCTTCTGTATAATCTTTAGTCACCACAAGTAAAACAAGACAATTCTTTATTACTCATGACGAGTACCGAAGATGCGGATTTCAGACGGAGTCTAAGTATGATGTGGGGTCAGCTTTATCAAAATCATTCACACGAACATCTAATGACTATTAAATCCATTACTTATTTGCAATAAAAATCCATTTACTGAAACATCACACGTCGTTTTCTTTTTCAAATAATCACTGTAGGAAAAGAGACAAACGTTGAGTAATAATCTCATAAGCTTCATTCACGTAATCATTAACAGTTAAAGCTGAGAAAAAATTCAAGTTATTCAAAGTAGTTACTACAGAAAAAAATTAAATGAAGATTTGAGTTTAAAATATCTTGAAAAGAGTAACATTAATTATGAGATCTAAAAATGAATAAAAGAAGTGATATTCTGTAAAAAGAGAAAAGTATATTAAATAAAACAATAAACGAAACCGATGTTAGACAAAAAATTTATCGAATAATACAATAAGTTATTCATATTTCTGCCTAAGTGAGATTTATGTTGTCTTATTAAGAAAATTTATTTTTATAAGAATTACAAAAATTATACGTCAAAATCAAAGTGCATATAACTAGACTTATACTCTATCCATGTTACTAAAATAAAACTATTTCACATAGAGCTAATATATCATTCTTAAACTAAATATTGAAATATTTTTAGTAATATTCCTAATATTCGGAAATTCATCTTATATAAAATAAATCGAACTAAGATACAAAAATATAATACACGGTATCAATTACTTTTCAATGTAACATGGCACTTGTTCAATGCCCTTTTATCTTATTTATAATTCAATACAGAATCTAAAATTGAAAAACCTTAATAAATTAATTATTCTTAATCTTGTCACTGTTTTTAATGTACATGATTGAAAAATATACTTTTAATAGTAGAACAATTATAATATTGAAAATATTTTCGGAAGTGGAACGGCTCAGTACGAAGTTTAATATTTTATACGTTTTTTGATGGGCAAGAAAATAGTTGAAATCGTATCGAAAAGGTTACATTTCACATGTAATTTAACCTCGGTAAAATCCAAACATTATTATTTTTAATAAAATAGTATTCAATGTCATTATATATCGTGAATTTTATACGAATAATAATATTACAAGCAATATGTTGACATTGATATACAGTGACTTAAGTCTTAGTTGAAAAAGTCAATTTTCGGCATTTATAAATAAGTCTATTCCCTAAACATAAAAATTGAAAGAAAAAGCATGCTAAAAGTACTTCCGTGCGTGAAATTGCACGTTTCACTTTCGAAGGCGCGATTCGCTTGGAAACCATGAATATCCTTCGAAAGCACTCACTTAAGTAAGGAAGCAGCGGCAGCAGCACTACAAAACGGCGAGGCGAACGACTGGAGCGAAGCAAAGAAGAAAAAAATAAAACGAACGAGAAAACCTCTCTGCGCATGCATACGGACATATACATCCGAAGGAGGACGAGCACTTAGCGAGCCTTTGCCGGTGCGTCCATTGAGCCGGTCGGGCCTTTTCAGGCCCTTTCGCGCGCAACGAGATCTGAAGTCCCGCAGTGCGCGAACGTTAGTCACAGACTCCCGTGCGCGTGTTGCGCATACCTGTGTACAAGTCTCTTTGTGCGCGGAGGCATCGACGGAGAAAACGAAGCTCCGTCGAGCCGGCGACCTTGACTGCGTCGCACCATTAAAGTCCCGTAAAGTGCTCTGTGCTTGAGCATACCTGTGTCTACATTGCAGGGAATGAAGAGAGAGAGAGAGAGAGAAAGAGAGCGACCGAGCGAGCATAGACGATTTCGAAAATATAAAAAATGAAGAGAAAAGAAGGGTGGGAGAAACAACGCGGCGTTTGCGTTGCTAACGTAAAACGTCCTGTACACACGGGCGTATACGTGCGTGCAATGTCCTATGCATGCTTCTCGCATATGCCGGGCGTGACGAAAGAGAGCCGAGGAGTTCTCTCTGTCTCTCGGGGTTAATGACTGGAATAGCCGGGAGCATTCTCTGCGCCTCCTCCCCTCTTCTCCCTTTCTTTCTTAGCTCGGCCGAAGCTGACGACGTCGAAGGCTCCGTACGTACATCCTCCTACTCGGTACGTCGGCGGTCGCACGAAAATTCGACACGAGACCGATTTCAATCGGTTAAAAAAAAACGACTAATATAAAACCGCGCTATTCACCTTGCTCGCCTTTGCGTCGCTACTTTTTTGACCTACATAGTGTTTTACAACCCGTTAGGAGGTGCTTACGTTGAAAAATTTTGCGAAGGGAAAGCAAGAGAATTAGTCGACCCTCTTCTGTTAGAAGTAAATGTAGAAGATTTGATAAAAGATTAATAATGACAAGTTTTAATCTTAATCTCAACACATTCTTTTGCAATTCTTCTTTTCAGGACAAACATCTTTCAATCAAAACACATTGAATAAAAAATAGAAAAGCTTTCTTACACTAGCTGCAGTCTCAAGTAATATTCGCATTCGAATCATTTTCCTACACAATCAGATTTTCAGTTTCCAAAAACTTTTGATATTTCTATATATTATAAAAATAAAATTTTTTTCAAAAAAGTCCTTACTGTTGATGTAAACATTGTATACCAATTAACTTATTACTCTTATTTTCATATTAAATAATAAGTTAAATATTGAATCTTTTTTTTTTAATTAAGGTTCATCATGCGCACGCATATAGCTTCTAGAAAAGATATTACTGAATTAAAATAAAAAGTTTTAATAAAAAAGTATCGTAGTAGAGAGACAGTCTAATAAGATAGGCTTTTCTATTCCAAAAACTTAAAATTTGATTTAAAAATAAATTTAAAATCTCAAAATCAATTATATTCGAGTCATTCTTGCAAAATTAAATTTTATATATTGCATATTATTGTTTAAATTTAATAATTATATTTTATAGATGAATAAAAATTTTAAATTATACAATGTTAATAATAAAGTAAATAATTCTTATATTTTTTAATTAAATTATAATTGAAGAATCGAGTTAATAGTTAGTATTGGACTTGGCCATTTGCTCAAGCCACAGAACAAGCAGCACACATGGATCGCGGTATTGAGTATACGTGGAAGTTAGTGTACTTTTATATACGTTTGTCGAACGAAAAGCCTCTCTATTAAAACGTTTAAGGACCTTCCGCAAAAGTTGTTAGCGCTGTTTTCAGTGAGAAATACTCGAGCTCGTTATGAACGGTACTTTTGAGCATGTGTATGGTTATTCATCAAAAAAGCCCTGGAAAAACTTTTTTGTCTCTTTATCTCCATTTTTTATGCTAAAAATGAAATTTGTGTTTAGCAATAAGTTTTTGAATGAATATAATAATATAACACGCGCGCGCGCGTGTGTGTGTGTATAGGAAAATATTTTCTTAGGTCAGAAATAATTTAGGCATTCTAGACGTTTTGCAAAAAAATGAAAATACTTAAATGCAATATTGGAATCGATTTGGTTATTTATGAAATACACTCGATTGGTTTTTAGTATTTAGGATTACTTCCAAGTATTATTTTATTTTTTAATTGGAAATCATATGTCAATTCCAAACTTAATAAGTCTGAACTGACAAAAGTAAAATTAACGACACCCAAAAACAAAGAAAGTATTACACAAGGTATTAAACCCTTACTCGTTTTAATTATAATTGATATTCTCCTAAATATTGATTTATACCAATTATAAATATAACAGTTATAATATACTAAAACTTTCTGAATTACGAAAAAACTTTGATTTATACATTAATACTGTTCATTCGCGTATATACATTTATTCTTATTAATTACCAACCTATATTCTATTAAATTAAAAGAATTTCTGAATCCTTTAGACGAATTTCATAATCTCCATGATATAATAAATGAAAATGTTAATGAGCTTGTGTGCGAGTGCTATAAGCACTGGGCAAGACGATTTCCTGGACGTATTCATGAACATTAAACTATTACACATTGACTTAATGAAGCGCGGCAGTGTTCATACACACGTGTGCATTATACTGTGTAAATATTAGAATTGTATTAAGGAAACCTGTTATATCCGCAGTGCCCGTGTCCGATGCAATCCGCTCAACAATGCAGAGCTCTACGCATTGATTGGGCTTTTTATCCTCGCGGGAACAGTGAGTAGGCGCGAGCAATGAGACATTTCGCTTGTGTGCGAGCGCGCGTACGTGTGTGGCAGCAGAGGATATGGGCGCGCTTGCGATTCTTGCGGGAGAGGATGTATAGGCGGTTTGCAAGGAGAGGCCGTAGCTGAGAAAAACTAGCCGCTGTAAAGGGACACGATGCACGTGTAATACGCGGCTTTAACTTTCGCTGAACGCGAGGCTCACCCGCGACTCCTATAGAGACGTTCGTTGTTTGCTGATCTTCATGGGAGTTCCTGCTACTAGATTTGCTATTCAAGCATCTTTGTTTTATGCCTCTGGATGGGCAGACGTTTTTTTACTCTTTGATTGATGTTATATTAAACGCGCGATTCTATACGAACCATTAATCTTGTATACATAATAATGATAGTATTTCCAGTCTCGTAAAAAACGTTAGATACTCTTGAGATTATCTATAAATATTTTTTAAATTATTAGATTGTACCATAAGCTTATATGAAAAATTCTTTCTTTTCACCTATGAAAAATTGATTCTTCGTATATTGGTATATTTATGAAAGTTAAATTAATTACAAAACTGTTTGATATTTAAAAAAAATCGTGCTTATTCTGATCCGGTTTTAAAAGAATAAGCAGAAATGAGATAATGTCTTCCTATTCATAATTATGTCCGAATTCATTGTTTCATAAGTAAAAAAATAAAATTTACATTAAATTTAAATATGTTAAAAATTTTATTTTATTAATTTTATTCAGAATTTTTCACAGAAACGAAATCTTTAGTGATCTAGGATATTTAAATTTCAAATCTTTAAATTTTTTATTCGCAATGTAATCGATGTGCCAGAGATTTAAATCACTCTTTGCATAACAAAGCACAATGATAGAAATTGAAACGTAATTAAGGATAATCCAATCGCAACACTGATATTCACTTAAAAAGACTTCTAATAAAATTAATGAAAAAAAAATGACATCATTTTTTACTACCGAAAATAATAAACTCGCTTTTATTAATAGTTCACACACAATTTTAATAAAATTTTTCATTTCTACGCAGGTATAAAGTTATGTAGGAGAACTCAAAATTCTATTATAATATGATAGCTATTGTTTTGTAAAGGGTTTTCAAATTCTTATAAATGTACTTCCTTTCAATTTTAATGATATCTCAAGAATAAGAACTTTACAATAAAACAAGACCATAATTTATTTGAATAATTAATAAAAGAAAGTTCTAAAT
This sequence comes from Platyscapa corneri, assembly GCA_018907185.1. NCBI lineage: Eukaryota > Metazoa > Arthropoda > Insecta > Hymenoptera > Agaonidae > Platyscapa > Platyscapa corneri. The sequence continues at coordinate 113,349 of JACCHW010000058.1, read as the reverse complement.
TTTCACTCAATTGTATTTAAATTTTCACCCAAATACTAAATATAGTATATTTAGGTTTTTGTTACATTTAAATATTTTTCAAAATTTATTAAATACTGCAAATACTTGTTATTGATTTGATCTTATTTCTAATTATGTTAGTTTATAATTTTTTTAGATTAATAAAAAAATAAAGCTAATCAATAATTCGTAATTTTCGGTAACTTTTAGATCATCTTGCACTTAAATGGATAAAACTATGTCCGTGGCATGATAAAAGGAAATTTTGACCCCAAACTTTTCTAGTCAGTAGAGTTACGATCATAAATCAAACCCAATCAACATTACAATTTGTAGAGTTGACGAAAAAGGATTCTTGCTAAACAAACGAGTCTAGACGATACATTTTATTATGAACAGACAGGCCTTCTTTGGGAAGAATTCATTTCCTTTACCTACACTTAAGCGATTTCACAAACCTGTAATTTATAGAATAATAAAATATCGATGCCGACATAGAAGATATTTTAGAAGGAACTATCGAAAAAGCAACATTTTTAGGTTTCGTTGTTACCAGGAGTCCTTCGATTAATTATTCAGATTGATGTTATATAACAATAAAAAGCCATTCTTTCTAATTGAAAATATTTTTTATTTCCAATTAAATTTACGTTTTAAATAAATACTTTTATATATATATATATATACATTTTTGTAAATTTTCGCATCTTATTATACAGTAAAAATAATACTCATATGTATTAAATTAACTTTTATTCATAATAAATGAAAAATCTCGTTGCAAAAGAATAGATTATTTTATTTTTCTTACGAACAATTCACAAAAATAATTTTCAGTGCTTACTTCCATTCAATACAAAAGAAACCAATCGCAGATAGCAAAATTTTTAGTTAAATAATACAAATATACGAGACTCATTTATTACCGTCGATAAAAATAGTTTCATTAAGAATCAGTTAACTAACGTTTTTCAGTTCGATCTTTCAAATTTTAATAAACAGGAAATCTTGACTATTTAACTAAAAGCTTTAAAAAGCACAGGTTTCTGATCCAAGTTTTTGCACAGTAAAGTATATGCAAAAAAAAAATATAAGAATAAAAAGAAGATCGGTGACGGTAAGGGTACACATAAGCGGAAAGAAAGGACGAGAAAGAGAGAGAGACAGTGTGTGTGTGTGTGTAAGAAAAAAAGAGAGTGAGATAGTGCTAGAAAAAGAAAGACAGAGAGAGAAAACTTGTTCTGTCCTATCTGTCTTTCTTCCTCTCTTTCGTGTTGCTTTCAGAAATTAAAAGCGAAAGAAACAAAGAAAAAGAAAGAGATACGTGTCGTGAAGTCAAGATCACCATTCGTATGTATTCCTTCGCTTACTGCTGCAGTTGTACATAAGTTGACTTAATATATATGCGCGTGTCACATATATACCACTCAATATTTTGCAATCAAAACCACTACCGTAAAATTTACTGAATGATCGCATCTGATGATCTACAGGAATTTAAAAGACTTCTATCCAATTGATTATAAAATTTTTTTCTTGATCAATATGACTTAAATCTCAATTTAATTATAGTACTTAAGTATATTTTACGAATAAATTATCAAAAAATAAATAAATTTAACGGCATGTGAACGGAATTTCAAATAAAATAAAATTTGGTGTTACTAATGAAATCTATATATGCAATGAATTATTTTCCAATTTATATTTACATATGTTTTATTGTAATTTTGAAATTGTACATATGTATTGTGTAGTTATAAGTTTTAAACAATCATAAAATTTAATATTTAATATTTAGTCTTTATTAAAATTAAATTCCCGTTTCCATACAGTTTTTATGTATTTTATTTCTATGTAGTGAATATGTACATTTATATATTAATAAAAAATACAATAAACGTGTTGTTTATGATAGTTTTATCAAATTCATAATGCTTCATTCGTTATATTGATAATAATGATTCATAATGTGTACGTATGTGTAAGTGTTTATTGCGTGTATCTAATCAAAGACATAATTTAAATTCTAATATATGAGAGCTATTCAATAAGTCCGAGAAAAACTTTTATATTTCTCAGCATAATCTTCTTTTAAGTCTATATATAGAGTCTAATGATCCTCAAGTTCTTTTATCCGATCCATACAGTAGGTATATTCTAAAGAACGGTGCCTTTTTACCATAATATTTATACAAATATCATACAGTTAATTATATCACTTTTCTTTTGAATATCCGCGTTCATAAACTAATAAAAATTATCTTACTGTTAATATTCAAAAATTACTTTAATCTTTACGTTAAAAAATTATCAACAATAGAAATAAATGATATATCAAAAAAAATTTGATATACGCTTTCGCATGTAATTCTCAGCGTGGATTTACTATTGTAGTACAAATGCAATCTTCTAATTTTACCTGAATATATCAGATAGTTCTCGTCGTATATAAGGAACAAAAAGAACATCAATTTTATTTCATGTACGTAGCTTAAACACAATTCATATACACGTTGTATCATGTATTCAATGTAAATACAGTGTACATAAATTAATATTATATATCGAGTGTAAATACAACGTCTTTAGTTAAAACGCTAATGTAAAGAATTAAATTGAAATAATAGCTCAAATGAAAGTAAAAAAAAAATCTCGCATTACTTATTAAAATATTGAAACAGTAAATCTTATGAAATTTTACTTTAGTATCGTTAATTCAACGAGAATGAATTGGTGGTCAATACTATAGTCTTTATTTTATTTATTGATCATAAAAAACAGCATCTAATTACATTGTTTTTAATCCAAATTTCAAACTGAGAGATTTAATATTCTGTTTTCTTGGCATAAGCAATATCTTATACGTGTAAAAAATAGCCTAAAATTCGAAATAAAAATTTTTCAATCTATACAAATGTAGGATAAATGTCGAAAAGTGCACGAGCATATCTATTGTACATATTTCAGAATTCATTTAGACATTTTGTCCTCCCAGGCTTTTTTGAAATTATCGTTGCACATAATTATTATACATTTCACTTTTACTATTTTGATGCGATTGCTAGGGGAGACAAGTTTCTGAACTTGTCCAAGTGAGATGATTCTTATGTTAAAGGAAATCATCCGATTATAAGCTTGAGATATAGTCTTCTTGAATTTGACTGTTTACTATAAAACTCCTGCCATATCCTGCCTTTTTATAAGCATTTAAATACAACTAGTTAACTAGTTTATTGTTTCAAATTTGCTGTTTTGTAGAAATGGCCTGAGAATTTTTTTAATATGTTTTCTTTTTACAGTGAATTGTATAAGAAATTTGATTTATATGATGAATGAAGCAATTATAAACATTTTTTCAATTTATTTTTCACTTTGTAAGAGTTTCTAACCCAGTGTTATGCAAGAATATTTTGTAATAATTTTAAGAATATTATTTACCTTGAAGTTGGCTTTTTTGGAATTTAAGAATATTTTCAAGAATTTTAAAAACACACCATTATTGTATTACTTAACGAAATGTTCACATATTTATTCATTCCTACCTTATGCTTTACGATCATTTAAGTATTATTTAAATTAGAAATAACAATAATAATATAATTTAATTACTAATTAAAGATTCTTTGTTTTTCATACGTGTTTACAAATTTATCATTAAAAATTTCTTCAAAAATTTTTAACAAAAATGGTTGTGATACATTTATCTGAAAAAATTAAAAGCACTACAAAAAACTTTCGTATTACAACAAGATAATCCGATAAATATTCTAACAAAACGTAAAATATGTATATATTTTTCCAATAAATTTTATCTTTGTGCAGCAGAACCGAAACCGGTATCACAACATATTTGTTTTCTTTGCACATTGTATTTTTATAAATATTAATGATTTTATAAAAGTAATTTATGATGCCGGTTTGTTCGGAAATGCACTTATTCCTTATGTGAATATTAATAATTTTACCTTAAATTCTAGGAAATAATCATAAAAATGTATGTTAACACTAACAGTTTAATGTTATATTGTATGCTATATGTACATTTTTAATTGTAGATTTTTTTAAGGTCAATTGATGTTAAAATATTATTACTTTTATTTTTAATGCAAGGACACTATTAAAAAGCGAATAGAATATACTAAAACTGTTACTTATAAAAATTTATTTTCTATTTAAAGGAGCTATATTCCTAAACTTAAAAAAAATAGCATATCTCAAATTATCAAGTTAATTTCAATTATTTCATGAATCGGAAATAAATATTTATTTTGAATTCATTATTTAAAAAATTTCTATAATATTAATTCAATAGAAAATCTTTTACCAAAAGATTTCCTTTATATATGATATTTTAATTTTTATATTTTAAGTTTTATAAGAAAATTTCTTTAAAATATATTCTTAAGATATTTAAAGAATTTCTCAGAATTCTTAAATTAGAAAAGCAAGAAAAATTACCAATATTCGTAAAATTATGATAGAGAAGACTGTCGGTTAAAGATCAGTTATTCATAAATAAGGTTGTATTGTTTTATTATCAGCAATTATTTAACAATAAAAAATATACCTATCCAAAAATTATTTCTTGAAGATGAAAGGTAAATATTAAGAATTAAGTTTCTCATTTGTCTGATCAATAATGGCAATGATAAATGCAATGAAAAATATTTTCATATATTTGATTTAGTTTTTCTTTTTATAGAATTCCAGTTATATTTTCATATTATAAATAAAGCAAATTGTATTATCGATTTATATATTTTTGACCATATTTTTATTATAATTTTTCAAGTACAAAAAAAAATTAATTATTAAATGAATTCATTATTAAGGAAAATATTATTAACAATTAGAAAAGCAAATTCTTGATTTATTAAAATAAACCAAAGTAATTAATAAGAGAAACTAATATTTAGTTTGAAATCATAAATTTAAATTCAAATAATAATAAACTACTAGGTCAAAATTTATATTTATAGTTCTCATGAAAAATGAAAACTCAAATCAAGGGCATATAAAAGTCTCTTACAGATTCAGAACTTATTTTAATTTTGACGCTGTCTGACGTTAATCGATCGCTGAGCAGATCTTCCTGTATAATTTTTTATTTTAGATCATCCTTCAGAACAGATGTACTCAAATACACATATAATATAAATAAATACAAAAACATACTACAAATCATTTTTTTGCCCTGCGGTGAGATCATTCTCAGGCGATAAATCGAAAATGGACAAAGGAAAAAAAAGAGAGACAGAGAAGAACGACTGGTTAACGAATGAAAAATAAAAAGATGCTGTGAATATATACTCAAATACAAAAACGGTGTGTTCTTGTAATACCATTCCTCATGGGAAAAAATCCAAAAAGCTATGTACAAGTAAGCATACTTATACATTTTTTAAATTTTATGCAATTTGATGTTCTATTTAACGATATCATGCATCACTAGAAATTTATTTTAAATGCATTTTTTAACATCATTAGTTAATTATGTTTTATTATAAATTTAATAAAATAAAAAATAAAAAGAAAAATCTCGTAAAATAATAAATAAGTAGCAACTTTTTAATACTTCACATAAATTATTGAAATATAAATAACTACCTACTAATTTCCAATATACATGTAAAAAGTCTTCAACACATTATATGAGATAAATGCTATAATTTAATACAATTCAGTTGTTAATAACTTAAAATATAATATATTGTTGAAACATAAGCATTTATTTTCTTTGATAAAAAATATTAGTTTAACGAATTGAAAGTATTTTATATTGATACGAAATTACTTTTTCTACTGTTGATAATTTTTAATATATCTTTTAATAATTTTTTTCTCAAATATTAATCAATTACTATAATTTAAAATAAATAAATAAAATGAAATGATATGTTTTAACGAAATATATTTTTAGTCGAATAACAAAACATTGTACTAAAAATTATTTTTACCAAAATTAAATTCAAATTAAGTAAAAAGTCATCTTTTCCTAAATTTGAATGTTTAAAGTTTATAATAATATGCTCTATTTATAATATTGTAGTTTATAATAAAAAAATCTATATTTAAAACATAATGAGATACAAAAAATAATGTTTGTGGGTGATCAATCAAATGGTAATAATAAATAATTTATCAGTTTAATTATATCTTATGAATAATTAATTTTAATATTACTTTTTAAACATATGTACAAATTAAAAATTAAATTATTAAATTACGTATTAAAATAACAGGTTAAATAATTAAGTAAAATAAGCCCGAATTAGCCAGACAGATTTTTCTGTGTAGTTTTCAAAGATACTTTAATAATGTAAAAAAATTGAATTAAAACTAGAATCAATTTTATTTTAATTTATTTATTTTATTCTAATAATATTTTATAAATTTCAGCACAGGATCTTGTCAGAATCTTATACATCCTTTAGCTATTCTCATCAAGTTTTTAGCGTTTTCATCTTTATCAATTAGCGTAAATTTCTCACAATATGTTTATAGCCATTCAGAATGTGAAGTGTGCAAATATAATAAGCTTTTCAAAGCATCTGTCTTACACGCAGTAAAAATTTTTATTCTCTTTCACTCCTTTATTACGCATTTTACCAACCACAAAATATTATTTTTTTTTCTCTTTCTCTAATTACTTTTTATAACTTTATTGTATCATTTATTAAGCTGCAAAATGCATTAAGCTGCAAAATTTAGTATTTTGATTTCTTATCATAAAACATTAAAAGTGTAAAATAATCTTGAATTAAGTTTAACTAAGAGTAGTATCTGAAAGTGAAAATATTTTTGATACATAGCCATTGAGATATATTGCATAATATGTGAATAATATGAGGTGTGGTTACATGATTTATACTTAGTAACTTATACCTCGTTGATTTTTCAATGCAATTAGATTTAAAATTAAAAACATATTTCCATTTTGTAAATAAAAAATTAAAACAATGTGATAAAATTTGTTGATTGCTTGAAAGAGATACGTATGCCCATTATTGTTCATATAAAATAATTTGCTTTTAGAATAATCATCATTAAAAAATTTACAAAATTAATATTAACTTTTTTCCCAAAAATCTGCATTTCTGTTCTTTTTTAAATATTATAGAAATGGTACGTAATCAGTACATCAGCTTATTATTAATTACTGAATTCAAAAACGTATAATTTAACTGATACCGTTGATTTAAGAACGAACTGCAAATTCTGAGAGGAATATTCGATAAAACGAAACTTTCCTACATTCTATTCGTTATCTGAGTAAAGAAACTTCCTTGCCGTGGTTAGAAATTTGCTACGTGCATTTTATATCCATTTACCTCAATCTTTGCGACAATCCCGATTTTATCATTCAACTAGTCCCAAGTACCGTTCTCCCCACCAAGCATACGGTGCAATGAAACGTTGAATAAATCCACCTCACCCGTAAGAAAATTTGCTTCACCTCCTCCTTCGTGTCTCCGCAAGAATAACACTTTCTTGCTCTTTCTCTCTCTCTCTCTCTCTCTCTCTCTCTCTCTCTCTCTTTCTTTCTCTCTATTCATCTCTGTCTTATACGCATACATGTACATATGCACCATGTTCATCATCGAGTCTTTTCATCAGTACGGACAAGAATGATTCTAGGCGGTAAATGAGTGAGTGAGTGAGTGAGAGAGACAGTAGCAGTGTGAGTTTAAGAGCAACGCTTTGGCGCTCACTCGATAGCGGATCCCCTTTTCTCGATCGGAGTAGAACCACGACAACGAGGACGGCGGCGACGACTGCGACGACGAAGCCGACGGCGGCCTCTTCTCCTCTCCTCCTCTTCCTTCAACTTCTTTGCCTTCGCGTTTCGCGCGGGGCTCTCCTCTCGCCGGTTCACTCCCCCCCTGCCACTCCCTTAGGGGGGCCTCGTCGCTGCCGCGTGCACGCGCCGCGCGCCTCGTTCCAACTTCAACTCGCGCGCGCCTTCAGTGTTCGCCGATCCTCGTCGTCCGGCGTTGCTTGCTTCTCACCGCGCTCGCGTATCTCCCTTCGTGTTCTCCAGAGAGGAGGCCCGACTGCTCGAGGGTCTCCTCTTATCTCCTTGAGTTTGTGAAGTCCTGGATCTGGCTGCCCCTCGCTCGAACCACGAGTCACACTCGCCCTTATACAGGTAGGCCGTTATTCCATTCGTCTTCGTTCGTTTCTTCCTACATGGAAATTCGCTCATTTTTATTAAGACAGGAACCGCGATGAATACGGACAATTTTTTTGCGGATTCTGCTTATTTCCAAAAAAGTATCCGCTTTCCGAGGCAATGTTTCTTTTAAAATTAAACTTGAAATTTTTGCGAAAAATACGTGACGGCCTTTGCTTCCTTTTTCTCATTTGCTTGTTACGCTTTTTCAAAGATTGGCAGTTTAATTATGATAATTGAAGACTTTCGAATTCTTATAAGTTTTAACATCCCTTTTACAGAATATACAAATAGGGCTTCAGACTTTATCATAATTATCGTTTTTTTATACTTACAACTGTATTTCAACTTTGTCTCAAGATCCACAAGAATGTGAAATGTAATCTAATGCTATTCAAATAAATGTTTCAACACTTGTGCAAACTTACGAATATATATATTTTCCCAAATCATCGCTCAGCCTGCTCAAATTGCCAACACTTATTTGAATTACATATTTGTTATAAAGTCAAAATTGTTTTTGAAAATTATTTTACCGTACTAGTGATATATCGTATCCTTTGAAACCAATCCTTATATATAATGTATAATACATATCAATAATAGGACCTAGTAAAATTCAAATTACTCGATTGCTCAACGTCTTTTAACGAGTACTAAGAAAGGCGAATTTGATTAAAGAATAATAAATGAATTAAATTATGAAATGACAACACGAAAGAAAAAATCTGAACATAACTTTCCTAACTACACATTCCCGATAATTCACAACTATTTGATGACACGCATAATGTCAAGAAATATGAATTTCATTTTGAGCCACACCGGCGCGCATCATTACGCATATATTTTTAAATTGAATAATAATACACTAATTAATTACTAATACTATTTTTGTTCACATTATTAATATTATTGTTATTAATATTATCATCATTATTATTACGAAGTGTCATATTGAAGGGAATAATTTTTATTTGGTCACAAATATTGTTAGACGATAAAAATAAAATTATTTAAATGTATTTCAACACATATAATTTTTATATGTAACTTATGGTAATATATCATTTTAAGATAATTAAACGGAAAATTAAATTTATTTGCAGTTTAAGACTATTATAAAAAATTGTTAGACGTTAATAAAAATTCCAATGCTTTCAATGTGACAAAATTATTTGTTTCTTTTAAAAAAAAAGCAATTCCTTTTTATAATACAATTCATATATATATCATATCGATTTTATACATAAATTTAGAAAGTAATAATCTCATAATTATATAATGGGCACAAAAATATAATTTTAAAATATTGTATTCATTTATAACTTAGAACATTATTGAAATAAAATTTAATAATTTCATCCAAGATATAAAGATTATAAAATTATTTAATATAAAAATAAAGTATATAATTAGAAAAAAACGCTTAACTCTCTGTTCTTTCCTATAGGATGTACCTCTAACTATGGGCCCGTAATAAATATTTTCAATTTATGTATCTAATATTTTAATCTTTTTTAAAAGACTCCTTTACACACTTATTATGCAAATACATTTTGTCGTTGATTTTCAGATTAGACGTTTATATATTAAAGATAATATTAATATGGTAAATCTTTGATAAATATTAAAAAAAGAAAAAATATGAAGTTTATTAGTATAATAATGTACAAAGATAGTATAAAAATAAATCATAATCTTCGTGGATGTTACAATTCTCTTAATTACCATAATAAAAATAAAATAAAAGTGTAGTTATTATATTAATTAAGAAAATACATTTGCTAATAAAAGTATTATGTAAATAATTTGATCATATTTATCACTGTAAAAATAGTCGTTTTAAATCAACAACAATCATATTTATTAATAATTTATTAATGGGAGTTTAATAAATAAAAAATTATTTAAATATATACTTAATTATTATTTAAATATTGGTAATAATAACTTTTCTAAAGATTATAAATTATAACTTTGTTTCAACTTTTATTGAATAATTTAATAATAATATTTCTATTATTAATTTATTATTAAATTTTATTACATATAAATTTATTCCGTATTTGTACAAATGTATTATAAAAAATATGTTTTTTGATTCTAAAATAAAATGTTTAAACTGTGATTTTGAGTAATTTAAATGTAATTATTCAGATATTAGAACTCTATATCTTACACATTGGTATTTTATTAACATTATTTACATTATTTCGATTTTATAATACTGTGTTAGTTTTTTATTTCAAAATAACTACCTTAAATTAAGGCTAACTGTTCGTAAATGAGGTAATAAAAAAGTTATCAACGTGCTGATTAAAGTGCGGTTAGAAATCGCATTATAACGTGTGGGTTGGAAAAATTTGTGTCCTCTTAAGACAATTAGAGATACCAAGGTTAAAATTTATGTCAATAGGAAAAAGGTTTTTTAATGTAATAAAATATTAAAACATTTGCATAAATGAAAAAATAATATGGACATTAGGGAAATATTTTTTATAAATATATCCAATACTTAAAAATGACCATAAATTATACAATAAACAACAATTAATTATTATGTTTTTGTTAAATTTAACATATTAATAACGATAAAACTTGCGTAAACTATTATTATTAGCCCATTTTTTAAATAAAATTCTTAAGCCAATAGAAATAATAATAAATATTGCGCCTTTTGACCTTTTTAAATTATATATAGCTTTATCTCTGTGAAGTTTTTATCATTATCTATCGGTTCTTATTAATAAGACGTAATTTTGAAATGTTTCATTCTTGTAAGTAAAAGAAATTTTTAGTAAAAAATGAAATTTTCCGCGATAATGGTATAATTACAAAGGTATCTGTATTTTTATATAAATACGTAAAAGACACAATTTAAGAGGCTACAGTTTTACATTGCAAAAATGTAGACCTTAGAAAAATCAGATATTCTGAAAAAGTAGCTGAGTTTCGTTTTACGACTCTATCCAGTTGACTCGGCAGTAGTATTCAGCCTAGACGCAATTTCGAGAATTACGATTGGAGCTAAACATTTCCAAGTTTCATCCTCCTAGAAAGAGAAAAAAGAAAGGAGAGATGAGTAGAAATCTGAAAGTGATAATATTATGTTTGAACTTAAAATACTTGATACGACATTAGAGGCAGATATTACTAATGAATTGTAGTCTTACCGAAATACAGAGTTTTGAATAATCTTTGATAAGAGAATGCTACTTATTAGATACAAACTCATAAACGGAAAACAGTTTTTGGGACGTCCATCTAAATAGGTTTTGAGTGGAAACAAAAATAAGTAGAGTGAAGTTCGTATCTCGCCCGTACCCTTCCTTTTATTTCCGTAAAACAATCAAGTTTACACCCAAGAAAAAGAGCAGTGGATTCGGAATCAACAAAGAACGGGCGGCAGATGCCTGCATAAGATCCGCGAATAAAGCGCGATCCTATATAGAAATTTTCTCGTGACGAAAAATAAACCACTCATATCAACGCAAACATATACACAGCGACGTTTCGGCTAAATCTATAATAAGAACAACGAGTGGAACGAAAGTTTCACGGGTTTAAGACGCAGGGCTCGCGCGCCCCAACAAAGACGGACGTGGTTGCGCCTGTTTCTCGGCTTTTTGAGATAAAGGAAAATCGCACATCGGCCGCTCAATGAACGCGCCAGTGCCAACGGAATTATTATTACACGGTTGGTCAATCGCGCGGCCTCGCGACCAAAAAATCGCCGACGCTTGCACGCTTGATGTTGAACGCCGGATCCTTTATGCGCATCTTCCTTCCTTCCTCGCTTCTTTTTTTTCGCTTTCCATTTATGGCGCAGTGTCTGCTGCCGTCGACAACACCACCACCGCCGCGACACGTGAAGCGTCAGCGATAAAGCGACCTTTTCCCGAGCGGATTCTATACCCGACCTCACGCGGTTGTACGTATTATCGAGGCCACGCGACTCTTATGCTACGTGCGACTGAAATTTCCGCTGAGCTCGTATCTAGGGACAGTCATGTTTGTTTGTTTCCCTTTTTCGACTCTCTTGTTCGTTTTTTTTCGGTAGCTCGGTTGTGTTTGCTTGATTAACACGTAGTAAGTGCTTTCGAGCGGAGTGTCCAAATTTTTTTTGTTCGAATTTTTGACGCAACCAACTGATCCATTTGTTTGCTTGAATCGAGCTGGCTTTTACATACATACGACTTTTTTCAGTTGCTGAATTGAAACGTGGGTTAAAAAAATTTTACATAGAAAAATGCTAATTTATTCATGTCGGAGGTGTTAGTTTTTTTTAGCTGCTCATGCGGAGTTAAATATAATATGAACATTTACAAGAACATAATATAAATCAAATGAACATAATTATAGATTTTATTTGGTGCGAACTTCGTACCTCGTGAGAGAAAACCACAGTTTTTTCTTACCGTACCCATCTTGATATTCCTGATAAAAATTTTCTCGCCACAAGCAAATTCTTTTACTAAGCCTGAAATAACGAGTAAAGTACATTAGAACATTTCACTCTTTCACTAGACTCTTTTATCAAATATTTTAAATGAAATAAGTAAGTATATTTAAATGAAATCTAAATTTTATGTATAGAATAAGATTAGTTTTATTTTAAGTATTATTCGTGTAAAGCAATTTATTTTTGGATTATAGATTATTAAACATAGATTGTTGTATTAGAGAAAACATGTTCAAAAACAAATTATTAGTATAATTTATTTCGTGATAAAATCTTACGTAATAAGTATCTTCAAAATTGTATCTTTATAATTATTACTGAATAAACTATAAATGAAATATACAGCATATGTGCAGATAACTTTGTCGAAACGATTCTTGAAATAATGTCAAACAAAAATTGCACGTACTTTTATGTTAGTTCATTCATCAATGAATTGAATGATTCTAAAACTTGATGTGTTATTATGATTCTCTGTTTGGGTTTTGCAAAAAATGCTCTACTTTTAATCGCTTGATCGCTTAATTGAATCGACGTCTTGCTTAGTAATTCGAGCATCGATCGTGATCTGTACTTATTTGTATGAATATATCTATATATGTACCGCATCGTTGAATTATACGTCAAGTTCTTACTACCTGTTAAGTACTTCAATTACAAGATAAAAGACTCTTATTAATTACGTTGTGAATACCTGGTTTGCAGTTTTTTGTCAAAAGAATTAACACGAGTGTAACCACGCCATTTTATAGGCAACTAAAAACCAATTTAATTTGAATAACTCAATAATACTTCAAAAACGTATGTATTAATTTTTTTATATTAACCAATTAGAAGAAAATAAATTCATGTATGCAATTAATATTAAACAATTTCTGTACACGGTAATTTTAACTTTTTAATTACTCTTTCTATTTGTCTTTTTGTCAGCCTGTCATTAACTCTCCTATATATATATATTATTTATAGTTTATATAGTTTATATAAAATTATAAACTACAAGTAATTTTTAGGCAACATTAGCCCGTTCTAATTATTAAAGACCATCGATTAAAAGAATTTATAAAATTTGCAATATATTATGCAATATTATAATCACTAATAGGACACCACTGAATCATAAAGAAACTAAAATGTATCTCAAATGTAATTAAAGAAAGATTGTATATTTGCAAGCAAAACAATCATAAAATTCTATCCGTTTTTTCTTGAAAAAATTATTACTTGCGTGAACATGTATATATATATATATATATGTTGTGTGTGTATATATCATCAAGAATCTTTAACTACAGACGAGCGGTGGCCCTTGTAACGGTCATGGGCTTTTTGCTTCAATTTCACGCTTCTTAATGCACGTAACGCAACTAAAAAAAATTTACCTTTTTTGTCTAACTTAAATCTTTCTTATTTGTTCAGTTTTGCCAAGTATAAAAGAGCAAGTGAGTACCTTTTCAGGTATGGGCCATTTGTATTTTTCAGTTAATGACATCCACGAAAACACGGTTCTTTATCTCTTTCCATCTGTCTCTCTTTTACAGCTAACAATAAGCATTGTATAAGAGGTAACGGATACGACATTATTATCACATAGATAAGTTGTGTTAAAAGTCTACCGCATATTTTGTTCCTTCGCACGATGGAAATCATAAAAATAATTTTCTTACTTTACGGAAGTTTCTAAAAATCTTCGATGATTTTCCAGAATAGTTTTTATAATCGAGTTAGCAGAATTGTATATTTAAATTTTATTAGTACGATTATTCATTGTTTAGACTACAATTTCATTGTATGCTATCTTTAAAAATGTATAACGGAAGGTAAACAAGCTTTTTATGCCATATCTTATTAATTAAAGATCTCACCAAATAATCATTAATATTGTAAAATTAGAAATAAACCTTTAAGTGCAAAATATGAGCATTAATTGGTAGCAAAAAATTTAGTTCTGTAGAGAAATTATTTGAAAAATATTGTGGTGATTTTTTAGATATTTTATTATTGACAAATTAATAATTTAATAAATATCAGTTGTAATGAATATAAAGCAAAGTAATGTACTTTTAAATTTCGCCGCTTTCCAGTAAAATTAATTTCTGTATGGGAAACATTTTAAATTAAATTTCTATAGTTAAAATACACAAAACAATAATATATTATGCTAAATTCTAAATCCTTTCTTATTTTGACTACTTGTTTTTAAAAAGCTTCTTAATCAATTATTAAAAAAAATATTATGAAAGTACAAGTATAAGGAAGTAAAATGAGCGTTTGACAATCGAGTTTTGAATAAACAAATGTCGAGAGAAAACCAGAAAATTTCGTTCATACATGATGACTTCCTACTCCAACGTAGATGTACATTAAAAAAACCAAAACTTGTATAATAAAAAAACAATTTCAATTTTAAGCGTAGCGATTGTTCCAACAGAGAATATCACAGAGTTCCGTGATAAATACAGAAAAGCATCATAATAAAAAGGAACCGTGTGCACAATCCTTACACGAACGGTCGGCCGTACTACGATGCTAAATTATGAAATCAGTACAAGCAATTCCCGAGCCTTAGAAGGTAGAGCATTAATACCCTCGGAGAATTCACTCGTACGTAGGATAATCATCTGAATTATCGAATTAAAGCTGGCCTTGGAAAGGTATACGTATGCTGTACGATCTCGGTCAATAAAATAATACTTATGACTCTCCCTCTCTTCTCTCCTCGCGCACATTCCTTCTTTCACCACTCGGCGTATATCATCCATCTCTTTTTCTGCATTATTTGTTTGCATATTCTTGATTTATGAATGAACAATTGAAGAATATAAGGTGATACAAGCCAATGCATAATTGCGGTACAATTATTTCTCAATATGGGTATAGCCGGTGAAAGATCATGGTATGTGATCTTGGAAATCGATTTACTTGCTTGAGAGAATGTCATTATCGGTGATTACGATCGATAAAAAAATTACGTGGCTACATTGTCGTAAATACTGATGATAATGAGTGGTAGTTTAAAATAATGATGTCAAATGATTAATTTTAAATAATTAAGAACTTATTTTTCCTTAAAAGTAATGAGTTGATTCGTTAATGAAACAAAAAATGACTGTAAATTATTAACTTGTTAATCAATCATCAAAGTTAAAAAGATGCTAAATCAATAAACGTTATGCGTAACAAATTTTTATTTTAATTAGATGCAGTGTAAGTATATAAATAAAACTGCATAAAAAATAATTGCTTTATTACTTTCACAAACTTTGTCCTTCAATAAGAAATAAACAAAAACATATATATTGATTTTTGAAAATATTTTTAATAAAAAATATTGTTCTGTTTAAAATAATGTTATACTTATTTTAATAAATTGTATTAAAATTTTAATTTAATCAGATAAATTTTTTGTAACTTCAAAATATTTGCATGCCTATAATAAATGCATTATTTATTTAATATAAAAAATAATATAAAAAATATAATAATAACAATTTTTATATAATAATATAAAAATATAAAAAATATTTATAACTTTGTAATAATACTGGAAATATATTTAAGATAATACAATAATTTACTTTCAATTCAACCGTAGGGACTAATATGTTACTTTGTTCTAATTCTAAAATACGAGACCTTCAGTCTGTTTTACTTTACTGTATCAAAAGATCATAAATCTATGCATATTTCAAATAATACTTACGGCATATACTACATAATTTTTAGGCGCAAATTTTTTAAATAATTTCAATGCACGCAACAAAACTCTTTGTTTTACCTAAGGTAAACACAAATTTTCTAACTTAGGAATCATAAATTAATTCACTCCTGCACATGTGCTTAAGCATTATTTTTCAGAACTAAGACATACTCGTAGATTTTGAAGAATAATTACGACCTATTCGTTAACTGTTTTGTAACTATTAATGTACTTTCACCTTGTATTGACAGATAATTGCATAGACTGCAATAAAACATAATTAATGATCAATGAAAATATCTCAGATCGAGTCAAATAAAAAATTTAAATACGCCCATGCTCTTCTTAGACTATGCAAAAGTCAAATAATATTGTTTAAAAGCAATTATTCTACATATTTAAAGTATAAACGCCCGTTAACTATTGGAATAATCGTGCCTGTGCCAATATCAGTGCTGTCATTAATAATTTTTTCTCAGAGTGACCACCAATGAGTATATTATTGGAATAAGGTTTCTTGTTCCTCGGTTGCGAATTATTTAGAAAATCACCATAAAAGAATGAATAATGATGTACTTAAATCTTTTTTTTAAACTGAGAAAAAATTTTTCTTTTGAAAGATAATATTTTTTTTGAGACGCATTTTTGCACGTCAGCTTCATGAAAATATAAACTGCCGGTAATTATAGACAGAATACGTTGCGAAAAATCTACTGTCCACACATAAATCGCAACGCCACTTTCGTCCGCATAGTTTCATAGAAGAAATCTAAAGTTACTAAAACCTCAACCAATATACGTGAGTTATCTCCAGTTAAGTATGCAAAACTGTCAAAAAATGTTAGTCACGTGTTCGGCTCGTAGAGACGCGTGAATGAAATTGCCTCTTTCGTCATCAAACTTTAGACGAATATTCATCCAAGCGCATTTGCGATTTTATGATTAATGAGACAGCGTCGCACAGCTTTATTAGATTGATCGAACTTTCGCCACACGCATCAACACACATATAGATTAATACATACTTTCATAAGCCATTTGCTGCCCGATACTATTTGACAGTTGGCAAGATAAAAGGCTGCCGTACTCTTCGCGCGCGCAATGACCCGCGCGTAACTTGCCTCTTGGCGATAGTCTCGTGCACGGGGCCTCTTTTACGTAGGTCGTCGTCTGCCGCGGCTTCGTTTCAGTGTCATGCGTCGCGACGCGACGCTTACGTAATACAATGATTGGTAAAGCCTCTCATCACGATGAATTTTATTAGAGCTGAGGGATCGGTTCTCGGTAAAGGCAAAACGCAGCTGATATTTGACGATTGATCTGCTCAATGACGAAAGCAATGTGGGTGTGTCTAGTTTATTTATTCGGCAATGTTTCACTGAACTATGAACTTTGGCGTCGAACATCAACCTTTCGTCAATCAGTGCGCAACATGACCTCCTGCAGATTCTCTTCGTGATATCGTCAGAAAATTGCTTTAAGAAATAAATTTAAACAATCTATTTTTAGGTAATATACGTGACTGTGAATATTTATTTACATGCGTGTGATTGGAGATCTCAAACGTAACGAAAGAAAGTTTCATCAATTATGTAGAAGCGGTGTATTTTTCATAAACAATTAGAAAGAAGTGTATATAAATTAATGTAATGCATTAAGGTAGCAAAAATATATTTATAAACTTAATTCTTATCATCCACAGCAATTTGAAAATTAAAAAATCAAAATAATAAATAATTAATATTTACTTAAAAGTCGATTTTAAAGAAAGGTATTCATAGATAGGAATTTATAATTTCACACGATCTGACTACGATCACAAATGCAAAATAAGTAAGATAAAAATAGCAAGTTCTAAATTATTTATTTTAAGATCAATTGATATTATATACTATCAAAAGAGTCGTTATTTTTAAATATTAATACTAATAATTTTAAGTAATTTTTTCTAAATAATAAAGCTGTTTCGTAAATTTTCCTCCAAGAATTAGAATTATCAAAACTTTTCAATTTGTTTGTTAAACACTAATGAAATTTCACACCAATATCAACAAATAATATAAGAAAATATATTTTTATAATTCTATATTAAAACTGAAAATTATAACTAATGAAATTAATAAAGCGATAAAATATTTTTAACGTCAATTAACCTGAAACAAATAATACTTGTATTGTTCCATTGACTCACAGTACGTTATTGAATCTACATTTAAATCAATCTTTCCATTCAATTATCAATAAATACATCCTAAATCCATTACAACTTCTAATTATATATTGACTATAGAAAGTACAATAAAATAAATTAACTATTTTTAAGAACTGTAAGACAACCATAGATTGCTGTATAATATACGGTTATTTCTTTTAATTTCTTACTTTTTATAATTTATATTCATGCTTTTAAGGGATAAAATATTCAATGAAAAACTTAATAATTTATTATGTATTTTTCAATTACATTTCATTCGATAGAAAAAAATCCGATAAATATCAGTAATATAATTATACAAGTCAAATAAAATAATCCATACATGCATTATTTATAGAAATTTTATTATGAAGTTTTTTTTATGATTAACGCTAATACGATTAGTCAAGAACATCCAATTATATTTAATTTTTTTATATATAATATAAAATGTTATACATTTTTCTAATATAATTATCAACTTGAATTTTTTAATTATACATATTTTATACATGATAGAATTAATAAGTAATAATATAATAAAACAAACAATATAATATTATTCTATAACAAAAATAATCAGCGCGTATTTTTTATTTTATATCACCCATATAAAACATAAAAATGAAAAATTATTTTATTGTTAATATATTTAATTGTATAACAATATATTATTTTTATTGTAACCAATTTCAATAATACATGTAATAGAAATAAAAATTTGTGTTATGACTATTGTAATCTAATTTAATGAATGTACGATTTATTACGTAATCGACAATGACTAGATCTATTTTCTTATATTATATTATGGTTTTATTTATCTTGTCGTTATATCTGAATAGTTTATAAAATCTTAACTGTTTTATGCATCAATTCGTTTCAAATTTATTATGTACATAAATCAATTCTAATAAGCTGTTTGGCATAAAAAATTGAAATATTAATAAAACACGTCTTAAAATCATATATTTTATATTTTTGTGTGTTAGTCAAGCACAACTGACTAATTACTGTTTTCTAATATATTTATATTATTAAAACACAATTAAAATATCCGTTCTTAATACATTAGATCCTTATAATAATTTTGATGTTACTTATTTTAGTGTATTAATAAGTTTCCATAAATATATTTGAAACTAATTTACAAGCAGTGATGATTTAAGATGTAATTATTTAATCATAATTACTTCTATAATACAATATCAGTTATTTAAACATGAAATTTTTCGATTCCTCACTTTCTTTAAATTATGATTCTTTTAATACTTTTTTTTGCTCTTCAATCATCAATTTTTGCTCCTATAAATACAGAAATTACTTTTAATATTCTCATAATTTATTTATAAAAATTTCACTATAGAATAGAACTGACAAAGAAAGTTTAATTAAATCCACCAAAAGCGATTCATATAATACGTAGTAAAAAGAAAAGGAACTTATGATAACGAGTATTTAAATTGCACCTCAGACGCGTGTGTACTTTTTTCAGACGCCTTGTTTTCTCATACAGTTGGCTCTCCATTCCTTTCTATCTCTTCTCTCTTACATTCTTTTTATACTTCTGTTTCTCATCTCTCAACAACGAAGATTCTTATTTATTCCTAACACTTCCTTGATCCTTTCTTTGTATATACATCTTATATGTATGCACTTGCTTTTCGGTTTAATTTGTTACGTCAAAACGGTTCGATAAACTTAAGAATTGCCTTTTACAAATATGTTTCTGTTGTATGTTTCTTTTTGCCTCACTCTTTCACTCTCTAGATATATTTATATTTCCTCTTCTATAGGTTACCGAAACGAGTTTTGATTTACTTTAATATTATGTGGGAAATCATACAAACTAAAGCATTGAGGAACTTCTTTGCGCATAATATATTTATTTACATAAAACGTTTTATGATACTACTATTTCATACATATTTTTAATGTGATCACTGTCTTTTAATCATTTGAATGAAATACTTATGATCGCTGTACTTAAAATAAAAATTTGAAATATTTATAAATTTTGAAACGCACTTAATGTATTAAAAAACTTTTTAGTAAAAAATTTTAGTACGTGAAAAACAATGAGACTATTATACTCATCTAATATTGCTTAATATTTTAATGTGTTTTTTAACTTTTTTAAACGTTAATAATTGTGTACAGTCTAATTATTGCTGTTAAAAAGACCTATATGTGTGTTAATTGTAATTTATTGGTGAACTTATTATTTATGATATAAAATATGCATAAATATTCCTTATTATATATTTTAGTGAATAAAACGATAAATTTTATCCAATTGCAAGACTCAACATATATTTTTGTAGTTTATTTAAAGAATTTTCTAGATTACGATTTTAAACTCTTAAGTAACTTTATATATTTCTTTGAGCCTTTAAAATAATCGAAGATAAACTATAAAAATGGATGAACACTAGACTGAAATTTGAAAAAATTAAAAGTTTCATAAGTCGAATAACCTTTTCATGCAATTCCAGTCGATAAGTAACAGGCACTTATCTAGGTAACTTCATATAACCGTGATCATTGTCATTGGGCTTGGTTGGCGATAAAAACTAATACAATTTATAAATAATTAATAGCCTACCGTCTCCTCAGCATTAACAAGGGCGTGATATCACTTGTCGACGCGCGCGCGCACAAAAGAAAATGTCAGATGCTCGTTGCGTGCTGCTGGTTAAGAAAAAGGAAAACCAAAAGAAGAGAAATGTAGAGATAGGGACGGAAAAGGAAACAAGGCTCTTACAAAGCCATCCACGGCACGCGAAATCATTATGTAAACTCTTAAGTAATGATTTTCAGCCTATCGACTATTAAGTAATGATGCAAATTTTATGCTTAAGTAACGAGACGATCGTCTATTCATAAGATGATTCGGTTAATATGTTACTTTCAACTTGCTTTTAATGGTGTTAATTGGCTAGTTATGCTCGAGGCTTTGCTGTCATGACACATGACATTTTTTTAAAGTCATTTATTGTGCAGTTTAGTGTAAGGAGGAAGCAGTTTTATTGAGGAAGTAGGGACTGTTAAAGTATTATTTCGTTTTGGTTCTTTAGAAATGCGCCAATAGCATTTTTATCTATTATTTTCAACAGGTTTATAACTCAAGTTATAAAACATTTCTCATAGCAATTAAGAATTGTAAAAAATATATATTAAATAAATATTTATAATTTACTCAAAGATTTCTTTTCTTAAACGAAGTTTTTTATTTTTAGCACATCTCTCAATTGAAATGTATATACTTATTATTTTTATCACAATATATTGTCTATTTCAATTTTGCTTGCATAGAATACATTTATTTTAGTGTACATTTATGTAAATAATTAAAAATAGTCTTAAAATGAACAAGCTTTACGTATTGTTTAATAAATAATTATAAAAATAATTATATTAAAAATTTATACACATTTTTTGTAAGTCTAACATATGATCAAAGATTTTTACTTTAGATTCCAATGTTTTAATAATTTTAAATATCTGTATTTGTTGAAATACTAGTTGAGATCAGACAACCAAGTTTATACGAATCGAAAATCTACCAACACATTGATTTATCGTTATTATACTATTTAAAACTACGTAATACAAAGTTTAAACAAATAATATTATTAATAAGGAAGTTATTTTTTAAAATGTTTATAAATTTTGTTCACGCAATATTTTTGAAATTCTTGTCTGACCAAATCCAACTGTTTTCTACTTCGTCTGACTCTTAAATCTATGAGTAAATGTTCAATGTATAGATCTTTCAATGCCATTTAATAACTTTATCATAAAGAATTAAAATTTAGTTATTTTCTTTGTTGGTTAAAGTTTTTTGTGTATTCGGTAAAAACAAGATGATATAAAATATTAATCCGCTATTGACAATTGAGGCAAACACTGATCGAAAATTTATGAACAACCGCAGATAAAAAATTCTCTCATATTTCTAAAATCAGCAAACACTATTTGCACATTATACGAAATGCAAATTGTCCATTTATTTAAAATACCTTTCATAGATAAATATTTAACGAACAAGCGGGAGGCCACTACAGACGAAAAAAAGAAAACAAATCATGTATTTTCAATACGCTTTCTTTGATACAGATAAAGTCTCTTGAAAGCAATGAATGTATATCCACTTGAATTCCATACCAATGGTAATAGCAGCACGTGCACCAGATCTTTCGAAGTGCGTTTGAAGAGCTAAACATCCATTTCTCTCTCTCTCTCTCTCTCTCTCCTCTCTCTCTCTCTCTCTCTCTTTGGATCTTAAACAGCAAGTTCGGACGAGAATAGTTTTCGACCTAGACCTCGCGTACGCAAAAAGCCATAAAAGTCCATCGACCACTTCGCTTACAGAATTGTATCTATAAATCTTGCAATTGAATTCAATATATGTATATATATCTCTCTTCTCTTTCTCTCTCTTTCCCTCTTTATATATATAACCCTAAATGATTGGGAGTAACTGTTTGTATTGAAAGCTGTTTATCGAAGACCTAATTTTACGTCATCTATGCTAGTCTTATTTCATCAAAGAATAGCATTCAACTGATACCGATCGTACTTAATTTGTTTTTGATTAGAATTATATAAAAAAAATTTTTTTTTCAATATTTTTTTAGAAATATCAATGAAATTTTTAATTGTACCAAGTCGATTCTGTAAACAAATACCGTGAAATCAAGTTTTATTTTTCATTTTACTTACAATATTATTGGTACCTATCGAAATTATACAAAAACAGTATTATTATTATTATTATTATTATTATAATAATATAAATAAATATTATATTATAAATAAGATTATTACATAAGCATTTTATGACAATAATATAAATATTAAAAGATTTTCACCAATTAATTACTACTTTGTAAGACTAATCATTTTAATTTTAGAAATATGTCACTAATTGTTAGAACTTGAAACCAATTCGAATGTGCTTAAAATTGTTCTGATTAAAGGTATTGTATAAAACTCAATTAATATTATGTATAATTAAAAATATAAGAATATAAAAATCTTTCCATTATGCTGTATATGAATTACGAGAATAATCTTAAATGCACTAACAAAAAATAAATAATCTTGTGTAATCTTCGTCACTAAATGCGATGAGAACAAAAGTAAATAAATACTGACGTCGTATACTTAAAATTTTAAATAAAAATAATTATTATTCTAATTTTTGTATCATGTATTATTCATAGTTAAATTAAAAATTAGATTGGTTTAAACATTATACTATGACCTAGACATCAAAAGGAAAATTTCATTTCCTGTAAATTCTACCATCTTTTGAAAAAATACATTAGTAAATTAAATAAAGTCATTAGGATTTTTTTAATTTTGAAATGTCATCGTTTTATTCTAAAGTTTTTGCGTAGATCTTTTAATAATGTTTTATCGGATTCGTATTTAAAACAAAACAAAATTACTTTCTTCTTATTTTATCAAAATATTATAATAAAATATTTTAATTATTAAGAATATTTAAACTTGAATACATCACACTATATTTTCCAATTTGTGTTAATTAAGAATGATTCTATTTGTATTGTTTTTGTTTTATATTTTTAATAGCTTAGTAATTATATAATATTACACAAAATTAAAATTTTTTTAGTACTATAAATGTCATAGAAATTCTTATTAAATATATATATATATATATATTTGTACAACAATTAGCTTTTGGTATTCTTTTTATATTTTTTATCTGTATAGATAACATAATATTATCTTAATTTACCATGATTTAAAACCGCATAACTTTCAAATCCAGATATAAAAGAATTAGATCCCTTATAAAAAAGGCAATATATATTATAAAAATATATATTTTAGTTCAGTCATCATTTTATATTTTTAAAATAAAAATGATAAAATTTTAATAAAAAAAATACTGATAATTTTAAGTGAGAAAAATTAATTCAATTATTCCGAGTAAAAAGCACGATTAATGAACTGCCTTGAATGAGTAACAGCAGATAAAACATGTAAAATCACAGATTTTTCACTTGATTATCTATCCAGTTCACTTTATCTATGTTGTGCACTCTATCTACTCAGGAAGAGTTTCGGCGCATGTTTGGGAATTACAGTTTTGTAACAACTTATGTACCATACAACGACGCTCCAACTAATGTAAGCATAGTGATGACGACGATTTTATTTTATTTATTTTTTTTTTTTACTATATTTCCAAAATATTACCTCTATTGTGTACGTGAAATATCTCTGAACATATTCTTCATTTACTGAGATTTTTTTTTAAAATATTTCAGCGTTTAATCTTGTTTAATCATGTACATTTTTCTTAAAATAGAAGGAAAATAAACATTTTGCACTTTATATACAAATATCTTTTATTTGATAAAAAGCGTTTTCCTGCAAAAATACAAATATAGATACAATTAAATGACTATTTTGTTAAAGAAAATAATTTTTTAAGAGTTATGCAATAAATTTTATGCGATTTTTATGTATTTTGATTACAAAATTTTTGTAATAAATTTTTTCAAGCTATAAAATTACATGGATTTACTATTATTTTTAATAAACAAATAAACCAATGTGATTATTTATATCCCAATAATGATATAAAGATTTAATAACATTAAGCTACACATGAAAAAGAGAAATCAACAGTTTGTTAAATATTTCATGTATTATATGTTTTTAAATAATTTTTAATATATTTAATATGTATCATCAGAGTTATTATTTGTTATTACACCCTTTTATACTATTCTGAATTAACATTTTATAAAAAGAATGAGTATTTTTTATAATTATTAATATATGAGCGTCAATTTTTGAAAAGAAAAAATATTTATTCACGAAGAAAATTAGATATATGATTATTAATATTTTCATGTAATTTAAAAGATAAATTAGATAGAATTTAAAAATTCATGATCTTTTAATCAGCTAATGTAAATGTAAATTTTTATTCTGTGTTACAAAGCATATAAGGAATTACTTTCAGTTTTTTAGTTTAATCTTAATCAATTTTTTGTCGAAATATTTCTTTAAATAAGCTACCAAATTTTACACTGAATATAGATTCTATTTTTTTCCTAAAAATTTTGCATCTTATTGTATATCGTTATATTAAAAATAATATAAATTTTCAAGTTCTTAAGTTCTCTTTATATATTGTGAGATATTAACATGTAAAAATATAATAGTAAAAACTTTTTACAAACATATATGCACCGTTGACATTATTTTAATATGATTTAATATGACATAAATTTAATACGAGGATACAACGCAAAAAAAATTTATTTTGAAATTTATATATTGAGTAAATATCTATTAGATATTATTTTTTTTGAATACACAGTATTAAAAAATATGTAAAATATTTATCAAAAGAAATCGAATAGTTGACATAATGTTGTCATAATCATTCGCTTTAACACATGCAAGCAAGCATTGTTAAAGAAGAGTTACCTGTATTTAACTAAAAAATAATAATAGATAATCGATTCACTGGTATAAATAAAATATATCTAAAAATAAAGAAAAATAATCGCTCAAGAAATCTGAATTATCAAAATATCGTGATCTTAAAATAGAAATTGAGCATCATATTATTGACAGTAAAACGGAAACCATGAATATTAATTAATTCCATAATTTTTATGATCGTAAGAAGACAAAGCATATCTATAACAGATCTCTTCAGTATAATACACGTTTAAAATAATCTTTCGCAAAGATCTACTAAATCCGGAAAGGCAGCGCGAAAAAATCATATAACGTAGGTATATCGCGTAGCGTCCTTCATGTATCCGAATTCCGACGGGATTGGCCAAGCGCTGCGCTGAGAATTCGAAATCGGATTTCATTCGACGTATTACATAGGAAGAAGAGGAAAAAACGAGAAGGAAGACGAAACTACGTTGACGAACGATTCTTGCAATTTCTACGGTCTCTTTCTCGTTATCGCCATATACTACCAGTTTTTGTGTGTATTCACTAGCAGATAAAAGTATTTTACTACCTCAACATTTTTAAAATCAAGTTGAAAAGTGAATGGTTTTGTAAAAAATAAATTGCAAGCTAAGCCGTACGACGAAAAAGAGAATTTCTTGAATATCTATTTCACCTACTTATACGTATAAATATTTATACATTTTGTTTATTTAATAGACTTTTAAATATCAATTGATTCTTGACTGTCTCATTTGTATTCGTTATAATGACTACATTTGAACACATTTATACAGACAAGTTTAAATTTTATTATCAAAAGGCATCTAATTTAAAAATATTATTTTTTTTTAAATAAATAACAATATTTATGAAATAGAATAAAAATTTTTTGGCATAATTAGTTGATTAAAAACTTAATATAAAAATAATAATATTAGCTATGGAAATACCAAAAAATTTAATAATCTTATTTATAAAGTAAATTTAGTTGTAATTAAAACAATTGACGTATTCATTTAAAAGGATTTTTCTCAGTCTTCTTGCATTCTCTTTTATGTCAAATTATTTTATTGCGCAATCAATAAGAAAAAACTCGACATTAACACATCTCTCAACAGTAGTATACCACTTAGAATATTTTTTCAATCTGTTTCTTTTTCTAATTTCTTCACTATTGACTCGTGCCAACAAGTCAATGAGATGACTTGTAAATCTGTAATTATTAATTACGCTTAGAATTATTTTTCCCTACGGGTGCATTTAATTTATGACAAGAAGGATGAAATATTGAGCTGCGATCCTTTTCAAAAGATTATGATACACGCTGTGCTACCACAAAAGCAGGTATATCTTTTTACGAGAAATACGAGCTCAAAAATCAAACTCGCCCACGCGCATTGTATTGTATTCAATGGTACAGCTTCTCGCAAAACCTCTTAAGATAGAGCCCTTCATTACTTTTTGTCTTTTTTCCATTCTTTTGAAAAAACAGTTAGATGAATCAATCAATCAGCATAAGTACTCTATTTGGCACAATCTTGATGTTAAATCAATGTTTTATTTTTTCTGAAACAACACATAAAAATCTTTAAAAAATGATTAAGGAAATTCCATTAAGATGTTTAAAAATATGTAAATAAAAAAATAATATTAATAATATAAAACGATGAATATATATTGTCAAACGTTATATATATATATATTAAAAAAAACGATAATAGAATAGTATCATAAGGCATGTTAATTAAATGTTACTGACACGCGTTGATGTTTCATAAAATTTTAAAAGTAGTTTATTTATTTTTTAATTAGGTTAAAATATTTATAAATAATTTTGAAAACATAAATCTTACAATTTTTTTGTTAAATGCAATTTTAAAATTATTTATATTCCAATGCCTATTTTTGTGATATATCATTAATATAACAAAGTATAAACTTTATAAACAAAGGCATTAATTTGATCGAAAAGTGATCTTCCTAAACGAATCTAGTTATTTATTTTTAAATAATAAAATATATTTCCTACATATCAATGATATATGGACAATAAAATGGGATAAAAGAACGTTATAAATAATATTTGATAGGTTTCATGTGGTATGTCGTTAGTCCTTTCTAAACCGCAGCATTAAAGAATAAGCTGTGTCATTCATTTGTAATTTATTATCGTGCTTTATTTTCATAACGAGGTATCATACAGTATTTTTATATTTGTTTATATAGTCTTGTTCAATTGCTGAGAAGTTTTACCGAAGAAAATTATTGAGATAAACTCAAGTAATACACATTTATCAGAGTATAAACAACTTGGCAAATTTAAATAATTTTTAAATATTTTACCTAAATATCTAATGAAAATAATGAAACTTAAATTATACGAATATTTAATTTAAACAGATAATCTTCAAACATTGATAAAGTATATTCCGATTTTTCTTAAAGTATATTCTTAATTTTTCCTTTCATAGATTTCACATAATAGATTTCTTTTGAAAGTATGCATTTCTACTTTTAATCTCAATAAAATGTATTAATGTTACTATATTAATGTATTCTCTAACATCTGTTTTCATAAATACTACTTTTTAATAAAAATAATGAAATAATGATTTTGTCTTTTGAATAGAAAAAAAATCTTTTAATTTGTATTCTGTAATATAAATAACAGTTTCATAAATTGTATATATATGTAATTGAATATATTTGTGAACAAATTTTATATTGTGACTGCGCATAATTTTTTTTACATAGTTTGCTTGATAATAAATTGAAATTAAAATTATTTAAAATTTTTATAAACTTGTATAATTTAAATGAATAGTACAAAAAAAATAATAATTTTTCATTAAATTTATACATGTAACCTAAAAATAGCACCGATCAATTTTAGATGGATTAAAAGACAAAAAAATTTTACATTTTTCATACGATAATGCAAAGTTCAAACAATGAATCATGAGAGAAAAACTCTGTATTTATGATCACTCGACTGATGCTCGTAACCACTTTATTTGAAATGTAATCTGCGCATAACCTTCTCGGGACAAAAATCAAAACGCGATTCTAATTTCCTGTGACATAGAACTCACAGCTTGTAAAATTCACTAATAAATACAAAATACTAATAAAAAGAAGAAACCAAACTACGTTTGCTATTTTCTTCTTCTTTTTTACGTTAAAAAAGATCACGCACCTTCGTTTGGTCTTGCAAAAAGCACATTCGGTTGATACGCGCGACGCGACGCATCTAATTGACATAAGAGATACGTGTGCGATCGCTTTTAGTTCCAAGCAAAGAGCAATAATCCGTACACTCGTTTTTCATTCGAACATTGGACAATTGCGTGACTGAGACCAAATGTAGTGACTGGGGGTTATTTTTTATTGTTCAGCGTTTTCTTTTCCACAAAATATTTTTCTTTCTCTTTTGTTATATATTAAAAATAGTGCTTTAAAAGATCAAATAATAAATTATAGATCCATAAAGAGATTGCATCCATTTAAGGAATTTTTTTTAACAACTGTTTATGATTAATCAAAAAAATTTAGGTCTGTAGACAATTGCAAAGTTCAAACAGCTTTTATTATTTTTCTCAAAAATTAATTAGTTAACTGCTTTGAAATGTCTTTTATTTTTACAGAATATTCATTCATCAAAGGTTTCCTAGAAATTATAAGTATATTTAAATAAATAAAAAATTTTTTAAAAATTGTTATTCATATACATTTGAAATTTATAAATATTAAAATACTTCTAAATTTTGATTAAATAAAAATATTAATATAAAATTTAAATGAAGTTAATCTTTTAATAAAAACAATAAATCATAATTTTTCTTGGATTATTATTTCTTTTTTAATCACTATATTATAAAATGTAAGATTTAATCTATAATATTTCTTCTACCAGCTGTATTACCTTATATTGGCGGATGTTATCGTAATTAATACAAAAGAGTTTGAAGTCTTATAATTCTTCGCAATAATAAAATATCTAAAGTACAATAATTACGAATAAATCACAATTTAAAATCAAAAAATTTCTTAACGCATTAATTTTTTGTTTAAATTTGATTTATTTAAAGTAATTTGATTATGCTTTAAACTCACATGCAAAATCTTAAATAGTATACACAAAAAACAGCCAATCATACTCGTACAAGTCACCAAGTGGATATACGTATTTTAGTTGCAGCTTCTTGACACAGAAAGTGGATATAACTTCCTTTTTTTGTCTCGGTCCATACACTCTTCTTCTTTTACATACATATTCTTTTTTGTAGTATCCTGTCTCTCGTATGCTTATTTTATTTGCTTTTAATTCGTTGACAGTCTGACCACAAATGGCGTAAGAGTGGTTATAAATATGAAATAAATGTGTATGCAAAAAATGCTGGCAGGTTACAGTAAATATATGGCGTTACGAAATGAATGGAATATCTCTACTCTCAGCCTCTTTTTAGTAGTAAATGGGCCAAGTCGTAGAGTTTTTTTTTTGGAAATTTACACGTTCATTGATGTCAGGAGAAAATGAAAGCTTTAATTGACTGCAAGATGTATAAACTAAAAGCGCACGAATGTAGTAACGATTTATAATACTGTTGAATAGAAAATGTGGTTAATTACTTGGTCGCTATTCTTGCTTGAAAGCGAGCACATTGAAATTAATTAAATTAAGCGTTTATTAATTTATCATCTCGTAATTTACTTTGAAGTATATGAAATAAGCCAAGAAACAGTTTAATTTATTGGTTGGATGAAGGGAAGGAAAACTCGACCAATAATAATGAAAAACATTATAACGTTAAATTCAATATTATTAAAGTTTTGTTTGGATCTAGTACTAATTTTTAAATATTAAAATTAACATAGAAAAAACCTCAACGCCGAAATTCACAAGTCCTCGTTTGATTAAAATTGCAAATGAAATGTGAGTTTGACATTTGTAATTATAAAGCCAATTCTTGCTTTAAATAATTTATTATTCATAGACTCAAGCTTTCTTTGTATTAAATTATTTAATTAAATCCTTTGATCTCTGAGCGTTTAATTTGAAGACGTCTTTTATGATTATTTTATGCTTTTTCGAACTTATAAACATTTATTTCATCTTTATATAGATATTAATATTCACATAGATATTGAAAACAGTAGGTGTAACTGTTAATTCAACATTAGTAGGAAGTATAACGGAATTTGTGCTTTCCTCGTCGATAACCTAGCTCGTCGATCGTTATTTCTAATTAATAAATGATTATTTTTTTTTATAAGGGCGTAATCTTGTTATTACAATAAAACGTAAAATATCGTATATCGATTGTATTATATATTATAATGTTGTATATTTTTAAATTGTTGCAGCACAGAACTATTTTGTTAAAGAAAAATCACAATAATTTTATACTTTCTTTAAATATTTAACTTGAACCAATTACATACAAGTCTTTCGAAACAGTAAAAAATCCCGTTATTCTCAGTAAACGCATTATGCGCAAATATTTTTGTTACAGGAAAGAAGGCCTGCGAAAGTTTGCCATCATTGCAAAAAGCTCGTCTTCGCTCGACACAGTGACAGTAACAAAGAAGTAAGACAGATAGAGAGAGGCGCAAAGGCAAACTTCCAGTTACAACTCGAGGAAAGCAAAAAAAAAACAGCAGAGAGATAGAAAAAGGGAGAAAGCGAGAAAGAAAATTGGAGACGAAAGAAAGAAGAACGAGAGTCCTCACGAGCTACCCGAGACGCAGAGCAAAATAAAAATCCATAAAAACGTTCGCGAGCACATAAAAGAAAAGGGTAAAAAAACAAGTAGCAAGTTGCCAGTCCCCCTCCTGAACGATATCTCGCTCGCGCGTAAAAACAATCGGCTCCGTGAAAGCTCGTCGACAAAGGAGCTACTTCCTTTTCGCTTTGACCTCGATCGCGTGTACACAACCCCGCGTACGAGACTCAAGGATTATCGGGACGATTGTATTATTCACCGTCGACGACGTTGCGGAAAACAGACGCAGTGTTTACGACTTCCCGATGGAAATGGCAGCGAAGCAAACTCGTAGATTTACTCGCGAGTGATTTGGAGAGAGAAAAAGAGAGAAAGAGACCTTGTGGAGAATTTCTGAGGAAGAGAGAGCTTGTGGAGTTTTGTGCGATTGTGTGTGCGTGCTGAAGATATAGTGCATATAGAATTTTATTATTCTTGTCCAGTTGAACATAGTTTAGGGGCGCTGGCTATCTGTCTGTGGCTGAAAACAATTCGTAAGCGTAATTATATTTTTTCTTTCTTTTATATCTTTATGATAATTTTTCTCGAGAAATGGGATGTGAGAAGTACAAACTTATAAATTTTAATGTACACTATTCGATTTTATCACTTTGTTTTTATGCCCGAAGAAAATAATATATAAAGAAATATTTGAAATCAAAACAAATTTTATTTAGAAATATTCAACGCTTATTTATTGTTGGATTTCCACATGATGTAGAAAATAGGCATATTATAAAATATTTATCAATGACTTGGCTATTACATTGTGAAATTGTTTGCAATTTTTTAGAATTTTTATAATTTACTATTTTTTTGGAATTAATAGGTAAAAATAAAAATATGAACGAAAGTAAAAATTTTTTTATATTCTTTTTTCAGTATTTATTTAAGTGAAAAATTTATAAATAAAGCTAATTTAAATATAGATCATTAATTATCCTGATATTTCTAACCAGAAAAATTGCTTCTGTAACTGCAATATCGAAAACTAATTAATCAAGTATTTTTTTAACCTGCAAAATCTGAAAATTGCAAAACATTTGAAACATAAATTTCAATCGAAGCAGATAAAGCTTAATGTACTTAATATGATTTCTATATTTTTAACGGGGAGCATTTACATATTATACTTGAGTTTTGGCTCTATTGAATAATCTTGATAGACGCCAACAGGGACAACTGATTACGACTACGGACTTATTTAGTTAATTATCAATTTGCTTCATCAATCGAAGTTATCTTCAATAGATTTTCTATAAATTATGCTGCTTTCCATTAGTATTTACGTGTATTGCTGAGTCACTATTACGTAGGATTTGTCATCGACGACTTGCTAAACGTGTAGTCAAGTATAATATATAAATCCGTAGGAACAAGATCAAAGAAATCGTAGCACAATTAATCAACCATTAATCAGAATTCCATTAATGAATCAAATAACGACTTTAGTACTTAATGAATGATATGCAATTTAATAATGAAAGTACATTTTTGCATATACAAAATATAAAAGATATCGGTTGAAGTTAATTAGCTACTGACTTTTATAATATTAATCCATTTTCAAAAAAGTTATTTTGTATATTAAATTTATAAATATTTATACAAAAACAAGCTTCGTAAAAAAATGAATGAATGAATCTTTTGACAAGTTTTGGATGAAAAGATTTGCATAAATAATTGGATGGATTACTTATAACCATATATTCTCTAGATAAAATAAAAGCGAGACCGCATCTATACGTTTTTCCGGGATGCAGACTGTGATCAAGCTTTGTGAGATAGTTTCTGATACACAATAATAAAATATAACAACACATCGTAAAACTTGATATGTTGATTAGAAATGACTGCTCTGCAAGTATTTATCACAAAGGTAACTTAAGAAATTAAAATAAAATAATGTTTCAATGAAAACTTTATAAATTAAAATGATTTTTACTTCATAATTATGTACTATTTAAAATTGCATTTCAAATAAAATAAAATTTCAGGAAACCAGTAGGGACATGAATTATATAATGTTTACATAGTCTCGAAAGCAATCGTAAATCTTTAAAAAATTTAAAAAGATTAACAATTTTGATTGGACAAAATAATATGGCGTACATTACTTCACTTTTTATTCACGTAATTAAAAATATAGAATCTAAGAGTTTAACACCAAAGTTTTATTTCTAGACAAAAGAAATATCTTACAAAATCTGATCGATATTCTATAGGCCGTGCACTCTCCTTGTCAGCAAAATTCACACTTTCAACTGATTAGTCTTCCTACGTCCTACAAATGCATTATGAACTTTGATCTCTGAAAGTGATTCAGTACAATTTATATAAATATTTTGACTCGTACTTCAATCATAGAATAAAATCATGGTTTTGTCTTCATTTGCCGTAGCTTCAGATTTCAAATCAATCGAGACAACGAACTGTAAAATAAAAACGTTAAAAAAGACGTAAAGCATCGCAAGAGAATTTAAAAACTTGATCTTTTTCAATCCTGTAGTGCTATGTATTGCAATATAGTGGAATACTCGTAATATATACAAGTATAAATATAAAACTTTGGAAATATACGAGCGTTTACTTATTGTAGGGGAAATATGAAAGGGCGTGGAAAGATTGACATACTTTTCTGATGTTCATATTTATAATATAATACATTTAGTTATGTGCATAACTACAGGCTTATTTTCGAGCAGCAAATTTAGAAATTCTCGTTAGCATTCCTACTGTTCGCACGGCATCATTTTTCAATCTGTCCTCTCTTCAGTTTCGCAGCCTCACGCAGCGTATAGAACGGCGTCGTCACTCGACACCCGCTGATAGAGGCTCAAAAAAGAACGATAGTCAAAAGGAGCCCGAGACAAATCAGCTCCAGAAAGCCGTCAAGCGCTTCTGTACGGGCGTGTACAGCAGATAGAGGATCTGCGCAGTCGTCGAGGATAAAAGAAAGGACGAGGGGTAATTGGATTGGTAGGGAAAAGTATCTCAACTCGGCGCCCGCCTCGAGATCGTCGTCTCGTTTAATATTCGACTCGGTGTCCACCCATGCGCGAAGCATTGCGGCAAGGATGATCCGCGAGGGCTGTTCGCTCGGCGCACGGCACACCAGCAAACGATTGGCGAACGTCCTCGAGGGATCTTCCCATCGGAGGTAATTGAATTCTCCAAAACTCTTGGCCGGATTACTTTCATTTTATTTTTTGCTGCCTGACTCGTCGACGCCTTAACAGCTACACAGGCCAGGCGGTTCGACGATTGACTTCGCATGCATTTCTGACATTTACCCTTTTTTCTTTTTCTCTTTTTTTTTT
Source organism: Platyscapa corneri (assembly GCA_018907185.1). Taxonomy (NCBI): domain Eukaryota; kingdom Metazoa; phylum Arthropoda; class Insecta; order Hymenoptera; family Agaonidae; genus Platyscapa; species Platyscapa corneri. Next base: position 78,268 of record JACCHW010000058.1, on the reverse strand, counting down.
TTAAATTTAGAGCATCTCCGTTTTATTCTCAATTTCGAATGCAAAAAATTTAATATTTCAAACTAAAATTCACGATTTTGTCTTGCTTTTAGCGAAATTTTCTGTTTTATAATTATGGATTATTCTCATATATGACTGTTTAAAGACGAGAGGCAATATTTGACACGAATTCATAATCGGAATTATAATTTTACTAAATTTTGTATTTAAATGAGAATATTCTTGATTTTCTTAACATGTGGAGGAGAAATGTATTCTTAACAAGTAGAGAGCTAATACTCGAGTTCAAGTCAATCTTGCAACCCAAGTTATAATTTTTATCCTGAAAGAGATCGAATGTACAAAGAAAGGAAATTCGTGTTAATGTTAATTACTTTTCAAGAGGGAATTATACACTTGAATCATGATAAAGGATTTAATTTTCGAGTTTCAATTAAAGATAGAATTTATTCCATCTCTTTGAGGAAAGTATAATGCGCGGTATATCAATCATTGTGAAATTTGATACGCGTGCGTAATGCTTGACAAGTTATTATTTTATACAATAATTAAAAGAAAATTAAGGTTATTGAAAAAAGACATAAAAAGTTGTGGAATTTCAATTTAAAAACCTAAAATACAAATTCATTCATAGACGCTACAAGAATATTTCCATCAATGTAGGCTTACGATTCATATTGTAATTAACTTAATTATACCTCATTAAATCTTTTCAAATAGATTCTCCATAGTTTTGAACCGCGCATGACATGTATATAATTCTTGTCTATTAACGTAAATGATAAATAGTGTAAATTGAGTAAGAAATCGATTAAACTCTTTACTAGCGAAGCTATAGTAAAGTGACTTAATAACGATTTTGAAGAGAATCGCTTAATATACCTATACAATCATTTAATTAATAATCAGTTCTGACTAATTGTTAACAACGCTAAGTTATCGCGAGATATCAATCCTAAATGCAGGAATGCATAATCTAAGATGATATTAGCAAAAATTAACGTGGCATTTCTAAAGTAACGAATTTAATTCCCAGCCGTGATCTAAAAATAGTAGATCGAAGCGACCGCTAACTCTTGATCTTCTTATTGAAAGTGCCTATTCCTGGACGAAACTTTACAGCTTAGTCTTCATTTGGCGTGATGCAACCATCATGTGGTAGTTACTAAGCGCGGTACCTCTCAACGAATGATCCAGTGCAAACGTTGCTTCAATTATTTTCAGGGGCGATACGTGAAGTGGCCTATCAAAAACGAAGAGAATCGGCAAGGATGAGCAGCTGTACATCCCATCGGCTGGCTGAACTCGCCGTCGGCCTCGCCATCCTCCTGTTGCTCGCTCTGCTCGTCGTCTTGTGGACCGGCTCCAGCGCTGCCACAGGCGAGCGCACGCGCACCTTCCCACACAATGCCTCCACTCTCCCGGATGGGCGGGCGATTTTCGGAAAAGATCTTCTGCAAATGCAGCAGCATGCCGAAAATGACAGTGAGTGCTTTTCATTCATGAATTTATTGCACCCGCATCGTTCTTTTTCGTTGCGCACATGCTATTCGATACGCTCGAGCGACACGAACTGGAATTAAAGTTAGTTTTGTTACGTGACGTTCGTCCCCGGACAGTCTTCAAAATTCACAACTTAAATACTTGTCTCCGCATTTTAAAGCTTATACATACGTGGTTTCATTTTCATTTAAAATTACTATGTGCACAAAAACCGAAAAACTTTCGAATATATTTCAAAACTATCCACTTTTTCAAGAAACCAATCGATAACGTATAATATCTAAATATCTTATGAATTGTGTAATATTGGAAAAGTTATTTTCAGTATTACAAATTTATAGATACTTATTTCATTTTACGCTGTTATTCGCAGTTTACTGAGTCCGGTAATTTCTAGTAATAATTTTAAGATTTATTGTATATATATAAAATTTGTAAAATAAAAATATATTAATAAGAGAAAAAAGGATTTAAGTCTTAATGTAGCAAATAATTGAACGTCAACCAAATATTTATTGCTCTTAATTAATTTTCTATTTTGTCGAATACATACATAATTTCATAATCAAACTTTTTACTACAATTAGCTTCTCAATTTCAATATTTAAATCTTATTTGCTGTATGAATCTTAAAAATAAGTCAAAGTTTCTAATAACAGTAAAGCGTTATCCATAAAAAATTTATTTATTTAATAAACAACATAATCAATCGGTACGTATCTAATTTCTTATAAATTTTTTAAAAAATAGAAATCTTATGCTTTATTTTAACTGTCTTAAATTTTAACTAAAAAAGAGCATTAGATAAAGCTATTTTATCGCTGAAACAATATTCTACATAATATAAGTACAAAATGAAATGGTTTCTAAGAAGAATGAAATAGGATATTACTAATTCTTTACAATATCATGAATGGTTTCCATACGGTTAAAAGTACAATTTTCGAAACACCACATATTTTATTACAATTCAAATGTAAGAAAAATTTTCAAAATAATGGAAATCATAAAGATTTTTATCTTTAATATATATTATATACATATATATATATATATATGTGTGCGTGTCTGTTTTTTTAAAAATATATTTATAGTTTAAAGAATAATTCATAAACTATATTAAATAAAAATATATTATACATTATATATTTCTATATATTGATGTGTGTATTATAATACAACCACTTGTATCATTGTTACAACTAATATAAGATACAAACTCTACAATTTTAAAAATAAAAAACATTGAAATCTTAAAAGTAGATTTAACTTTAAACTAGTTATAAACTTAAAAAAATTCATTTTTTTAATCTGCTTTTTGAAACAAATTTTATCTTTCCATTACAATTTACAGTAATTTTATAAGTTTAAAAATAATTTTAAAAAATGATAATTGATTCCAATATTTTTTTATAATCTTACGTGTATTGTATAATTTCAGTTACAAATGGATATAATAAAAATTAATTAAATTTATGAAACATCTAAAATTATGTTTTATACAAAAAAAACAAAATATTTTATTTAATTGTAATCATATTAATTATAATTATAAGTTATTTATTTGATTCATAAATATCGCTCTAAATTTTAACGTTAAACATTATATATTAATGAAAGTTAATAATAATCGAAAAAAAAAATTATTTTTAAAATCAATTTAATTCGAGCTTAGTAACAATTCAATTTAAAGCTTTGAAAGAATTTTTGTTTTAGTATCGTGAATCAATTTTATAATTTTGTAAATTAAAAAAATTTTAAATTGAGAGAAACCTAAAATTTTTGATATAATAATTTAGTTAAAAACTTTACATTAAATCTATGCGTTTTATTACTTTGTCAAAATATGGTTGTTTGCAATAAAAATAACATTATTTCTCTTTCCGTAAGTATATTAATATAATAATATATAAATTATATAATATTTATGCAATTAAAAATTGTATTAAAAACTATTGTGATCAAGATCATTATTCCAGTAATATTAAGAATTTCAAACACAACACGTATCGAGATTTTGACTTGAAAAATGTTGGAATTTAAGTAATATATTATCGAGTCCTATATACATTATTGCAATAACTTTGTAATTGAATGTCAAAAACGACAAAATTATCCGTTTGATGATAATATGATATACCTGATAATATTATATAATACGTTTGAAACATATTTTGTTCAATTGTTCATACCTTCCGTATCTATGAATTACATGGAAAATATTTTCTACGTATCACTGAGAAATGTTAAATTCTTATTTTGTTTAGTCATCGTTTAATACATTATTCAGTATTATTTGTAAAGTTGTTTTCGAATTACGTTTGTTAAATTTGTAACAAGGTATCTTTGTTTTGAATTCGAAACTTAGAAAGGTAAATCTACTTTATTGCAAGCCTCATAAACGCAATAATATCATCTATGAATAACTGAAACGGAAATCGCAATTTTAGATGTAGCGTTATAAGTTGAAATAATTTATTAATGAAGCATTCGAATCTTACACTGCATCCACAATTGCCTATCAGCCTTTTCAAGTTTTACCCTTGGATCTACACTTCTGGATAATAAATTCCTTGAGTGCTGATGAAGCAATTGCCAAGAATTGATAAGAAGTTTGATCGGACCATTTTCATATTTTACATTATTTAAATTGTCCTCTGATCAATATCGTACCAAGGCATGAAAATTCAGTTCGTAGCCAATTATCCGATCCCATTCCCTCGGCAACGCACAACACTATCTATCGCATGAAAAATCTCGAACGCTCTCACTTACGCACCCAACTAATTTCACCGTGTGTACAAAAATGACGGGAAAAAGCTCGAGTCGCCTTCTCATTCCTCGGACAAAGGGTTATCGGGCGAAGGAATAAATGTTCGTTACTTGCTCGCTCGTGAATGCGAACCCACTTCTATAGGTACACGAATTTTCATTCCACGCTATCGGCTGCGGTCCTTCTACAGATTTCGCTCCTTTTTTTCCTCGCTTATAACTTTTAAATAGTAAAGATGTGCAAGTCGCTGCATGCGAATCAAACCTGTTTCTCTCTTGTCCGCACGCATTGAAATACATGTCTGAACGCGTGTAAAGAAAGAAAAGAGACAAAGAGCGACGTAGATGCCTGGAAAAACCAGTTTGGACGGCTTTGGCTTTGCGATCAGCGCGACCGTATAGACAGGGTAGCATGGTGAAAAATCTCCTATGTTTCTGCGCGCGCACACGTGCAGATAGCCGCGGTATTTTTAACCGTATGCACATGCGTGTGAAAATAATATCGCGTGCGGCAGATTCTTTCCTGCTCGTACTAAACGATTTTATAAAGCTGTGAAAGAAAGTTCCCAACTGCTGCAATCTTGAGTGTAATTAAGCAGAGGCGTGACGAATCAATTATGTACGTCGCCGCACACGACAGCTTCGCGGGCATTATAATGGTCTGTTGTCTTTCTCGGGGCTCGTGTACGCGATTATATAATGGTGAATGACAGTTTAAAGACGTTTAGCCTTTTAATGAATTAATTGAGTGCAGGGGCATCAGTTTTATTTCGTCAAACTATTATTTGTTTATTCTTATTCATACGTTTCGTTACTTAGAATAAAGCTAATGACGATAAAGTAGGACAGTTCTGATAAATATCTGCTAAATGACATCTATCATCTGAAACACGAATACGAGCACAATGCTGCAATGTAAATGAGAAGGTATCGCATAAAATTTTATCGATCAATTCAATAGAGCCCGACTAAATGAATACAGGAATTCAATTCCTAATTGCATTGTCAACATTACATCACAACAATCAATTAAATTCTATATTTGAAATGTGTACTTTCTGAATCGAGCATACGGAAGTATGATTATTTTTCTAATTTAATTAATTCGTTTGTGATATTTTTAAAGTTTCATTGCAAATAAATTCACCTGATAGTATTTAATGTAGCAATGTTAATGTAAGCTCTAAAATATTGAAATTTGTCATTTTTAAATAAAAAATCTAATGTAATCTACGTAAAACAATGATTTTTAACCTTGTGTTCACAAAAATATTAATTTATATTAACAGTTTACAGTAACATTATTATTATACTATGCCCTCGATATTTACGGATACACATCCGCAAAGATATTTTAAATTTTTCTTTTGGCTATTTTTATTGCATAACCTTATTAGAAGCATTTGAAAATTAGTTGAGACAGGTCATTAACTTCCGAATTTTTCATTATTACTTACAGTTTTTTTAAATATTTTGCACCACGCGACACTGGTAGGTACATAAAATATAGACACCACTGATTCTGAATGTGTGTCCATCCGCCTTTTAATTTTTATTCCTACATACTCGTATGTATATTACAGCACGTGTCACGTACAATATAGCGTTGACCTACAATCTGTTCGCACAATTGAATTACAACGTAGAGGTTATGCTGGGCACAATTAAATGTAAAGTGGCACATTTTAATATTTTTCGCGAGGACGTACCAATCGCACCCACCATTAAAGAGACACTGACTTTTGCTCTGGTTACACATCGTACTGTTAACGATTAAGCCCAAAGTTATCGTGCACGAACTAAAACTCTGATTATTGAAATATAGAAACCTAAAACTTTTCTTAGAATTATATTATAGCGAAAAAGTTTAGTAATTTCATAAAAATTTCGCTTCATTTATAATTAATATATTTTTTGAATTATTGACATTTCAATGATCTTGTTTTAACAGTATTCAAGATGGTAAAATATTTTAAATTAATATGAATTTCTATCATTTCTCAGCTAATAAAAGATCAATTTCGTTTAATGCAAAAGTCAGGATTCTTAATTACTTATTTAAAAAAATACTTTTTCTTTATTTTTTTCTATTAAAATCAATTACAAATCTTAAGAAATCTTAATGAAACTAACTTCATTTAACTTGTATTGAATTTCTTCGAAAGTTGTACACCTATTTTTAAAATAATAAAACTTTCTGTTCGAATTACAAGAAACTGAAATCATTATAATTATATAAAATATATGACAAAAAAATACTATTTCATAATATTGTGCGATAAAAAACGAGTATTAAACGAGAACTCTTCGATGAAGATTGATGTCGAAGCAATAAATAAAATATATAAATTAATTTTACGTGCATAAATTATTATTGGAAAGGAAGGGAAAATTATTTTTTTTTTTGATAGGCTAATACATTTTCGTTTTTACATACGCGTGCGTGTATATATTTAGCACACATAAAGCAGTTATTCTTGAAATACGTATAATAAATATTTTAGGATTTTTTCGATTTAAATTAATAATATGAATCAAAAGGATGTTATTAAAAGTAAAACTTTTCAATTTTTATTTTATACATTACTAAGAAATTATTAGAATCTCGTTTAATATTACTCAAGAAATTTTCGATATTTATTGTGTACTAATAAAATTTAAACAATGAATCATTTTTATTTTTAAAATTACTTGTATTTTACACTATAAAATAAAACGCTTTTCTAAAAATTTGTAAGTTGCCCTATGTGTTTACTGTATAATCAGATTAGTGTGTCTACGCGCTTCCTTTCAATTAAATACTTCAGTAGTTATATCTGTACTGTAAGGCAATTTCGATGAATTTTTCATGTCATACTCGTGGAGCAAAAGTCTACCGCTATCGTGCATATGTTCAAATTCAAAATTAAATCTACACAACGTAGACGCATGACACATGCGATCCTGTCGTCACATATATATTTAAGAAGATATCACCTCACTCAATCAGCATGCGTCTGTACCTTCTTCGTATTTATTTTACTGAGCACTGATTTGAGATGTCATATTAAAACTTCGCGTTTAAAAAATAGTCGATTGTAATTTAAATCATTGTAAAATGTAAAATAATATTGTAAAATGCTCGTTTGGAAAAAGTTTTTAATCAAAATATAAATAATGTATTAATAATGATAATTAAAATAAAGAGGTATTACAAGATACAACTAAATAGATAATTTGTCAAAAAATCTGTAAAATTTTTTTTTATTTGTATTTAAAAATATTTGTTTTTTATGATTAATTTATATACGTTTTTTTGAAAATTATTTCAACTGCTTATGGTCTTTATTCCAAACAACTTAAGTATATGTATATCCTTTTCATTTAATATTGTTAATATTGAATGGTGTAGATAACACAAGAAATAATTGTTTTTTTAATATTTTTAAATTTACTTATTTACACTATTATTTTATTTTTAATAATAAAGGATAGAATTACTATAGATAATATATTTTACTAGAAAACTATTGCAGCAGAAGGATAATATTAACTTTTATATCTTAATTATGTTAATTTTTATGTTTTGTTTTACACATTGAACTTTGGTTTCATTTTTTATTTAAACTTTTATATTATTCCAATTATAGGTTGTCTTTTTTAAGAGATAAATAGTAAAGAAAATCAAATTTAAAATTAGATTTGCTATTAAAATCGAGAAAATGTCTGGAACTCGTATTTCATGCCAAAATCTATTTGTAATAAAATTTAAAATCTCATAATTTATATAACCGTTGTTAAGTTTTTAAAAATTTATTTTTAAAAAGAAATTATACATTTAAACAAAGAAATTAAATATTTATTAAGAAATAATAAAAGCGATAACATTTTTTAAAATAAATATCCTTTTAATTAAAAGTTTAAATTCAAAACTTCAAAACGTAAATAATTTGGCAAAATTTATTTGCCAACACAACATTTTTAATTCAGTTGCAGATAATTTTATTTATTGACGTTTCATGATAAATCATTAAAAAAATTATTTTAAATTTTACACCGATCTTATAAAAAACTGAAAAAAGTATTATGTTATAAGTTAAATATATCGCAAGATATTTAAATAGTTTCAAATATTATAAAATATAATTTAAAATATAAATATTAAGAATATATAAATTACATTAATTTACATAGTATTAGTAGTTTATTTACTGTAAAAATACTAATAATTCTTTATATTTATTTCCTACAAGTACAACAATTATAATTCATTATTTTGCTTGTAACAAATTGCTGCATTGAAATACATTTAAATATAAAAAAAAAAATCAGTGTAATGTTCAATTTAATTTAGAGAATTGTAAAAACTGTAAATTTATGGCAAATATATATATTATTGAGCATAATAATTTTAATCTATATTTTTATCTGCTTTATGTGTTTTAATAAATTGTGTTTATAATATATTTTACTTAGTTTTCATTTTTAAGATAAAATAATAATAAATTATTTAAAAGATGAATAAAACAGCTTAATAAATAAAAATAAATTATAAAACCTTGTAATTCCATTAATTATATTAGCCAAAAATATAAAAAAAAACTTTTAAATAAGAGTGTCTATTACTCTAAGCATTACATGACGGTAATCCTTTACTTCACTATACTTGGTTTCACTAAAACCCCAGTATCCCGTATCTGCGTTTTGCTCAGAATACAGATAAGTATTTGTTTCATCAGAATAACAATATTATACCTAGAATACGACGTGTGAACATGCAGTTTTTTTCGAATCTAAGCTTATGATAACAACCACGGTCCATTGTTAATATCTGATAAAATTTTACGTACGTGATAACTTAATTATATCCACTTTGTATATTCTACATCAACTCTAAGGCTCAAAATGTAAAATTATTTACGTACATTGTTAAATCTTTGAATATATTTAATTAATCCTATCCATTTTTAATTTCGAATTTTGTATTTTTTTCTTACTTTTGAACCAAATTTTATATCTTAACTTCACTTATAACATTTATCAAATTAAAAAGGGAAAACAAATATAAGTTTTTTTAAATGAACAATAATATTATTTAATTTTTTCATATCTTGATTTAGTGAAATATTTTATATCATTGCAATTAAAAAAATCTTTTAATTAAACAATAATCAATATTTTATATTAAGATTATTACTAGTTTCAAAAATTGTTAAAACCTTAAGTTTCAAAATGTAACGTGATTTTACAATAAATATTAACACGTTTTAAATATAATTTAATAGAAATGATATTAATTTATAAATTTGTCCAAAAATTTGTACGTTTCAGCACCTATAATTATCAGTATTCTTTCTTTTAATTAAATGAGGAACAAATTTTTTTAAGTATTCAAAGTTGATTTCAAAGAATACTATTTACGTATATTTAAGTAGAACTAATTAAACTTTCATAATTAAATTTGCATATAATTTATGGAAAAGAAGAACTCATAAAAAGATGATTTTAACGGCATCCCGAAAACTCAAATTACTCGCCTCAAAAAGCTTGAACGATTTCAAAGTTATGCTCCAATGAGTTTATATAGAATATCACAAATACGTCTATGTATACGTATCGCATGATTACACGAGAACCAGCTGCCCACATAGAGGTAAAGAGGAAAGCGACGACGAGAGGCGTCATATTTCCTCATCGGTAAGCGCTTTTTTGCAATCAGAAGCGCTATATACACGTATGTACGTGTCAGAAGCAATAGAGGGGCTATTTGAGTTCGTACCTTCTTCTTTTAGTCTTCTCATAATTATGCTTCTTAACTCTATGCGTCCTGAATTTTTCTCAGTAGGTCATATATCCATAAGCGTAAATGAGGTTTTCTTTTTTCCCGAGCAAGTTTCGACACATTAATTCTCGATTCTGTAATCAGTGGTTGTTGACTTTTTACGGAGTATTCATGAAAGATGTTTGTTTTTCTTTATTGTCTTATTATGATGCTTTTCAAACATTGAGAACATAATACGCATAATAATTATGATCGATACACACGTATTAATATTCAGTTAATATTTTTTATTTTTTTGACAAGTATATAATTTACAGAGGCGAACAAATTGTATAGTATATTGTTAATTATTTCTTGTATAAAAACATAATTCTAAAAACTTGAGAACTATTTTGCTCTCTTAGATCATTAATTTTTCGACAATTTTATACGAGCATTAAAATTTCTTTACATTTTTTAATATGCTCGTTTAATCGTATTCAAGTATTTCGAAAAGTTTTTAGTTTAATTGAAATTAAATTAGGACATGAAATACTAAGAAATATTATTTATACTCATTTTATCGCATCTTTTACAAGTACAAAATTTTTCTCTGAAATGTCAAAAATATATAATTAATAATTGCAAAATAAAGAAAAGCCTGATTTGAATTAAAGAATTTCATTATTTAAAAAATTATAATAATATATTCAGAGAAATTAAAAAGTTAAACGTAATAGAGCAATCGAAAACTTTTCCCGTTTCTATGTTATTAAAGAATTTTCAAATACTCAGTTGGAACGTAAGAATACAAATATAAATAATCACTTGTAAAATATATACTATCATTTCTTTCGGCGATAAATTGCAAGTACATCAAGTAAAATACTTTTATTATACTAAGAGATAAAATGCTTTGCTCGATCATTTTTATTCTGCAGTTTATAATTTAAAATTGTACGTTGGGTAAGGTACGCGTTTACATATATAAAGTTTTCAATGAAAATAGAAAATAAAACGTATTAACCACATTTTTTTCTAAATACAGTCACACATGAATATATATTTCTTTCACTCTGTGCGATCATAATAAATAAATCTTAAAAATAAGCGTGACGTTAATCACTTAAACGAGATTATGACATCAGGCGCGTGCACGCACGTTAAAATGTAGCTTTCCACTCTTCAATTTACATTTCCATCGGCGTTTTCTGGTACAGTCGAAACTTCTCAACGAGTTCATGAAATTACTTTTGATGTTAAGGAAAACAATAAATCCAACCATCGTATCATAGGATCCTCTCACCAAGGTAACTTTCATCTTGATTTCAGATCCTTCTTTATTTTTTTCTCTTTCCTTTCTCTCTCTCTCGAAGTAACTGTTTCTCCTTCATTCAAGAATAAATTAAGAACAAGACAAATCAATAACTAATATCAATAATTTATCTATGGTTTCTTTATAATATGTACTAAACCCTTTTTAGATTACATTTTAACTTTTTTACATTTGAATTTTTTTAATTATTTTTTTGTCCAATAAATAAATAATAATAATAATATTATAAATAGTTTATATTGTAGATGGATTTATTTTTTAAATATGAATTTTAAATAAATCTTGTATCAAATTTTGTATTCACGAGAAACATACATCTGTAAATAAACAATGTAATTAATAAATACTTAATAAAAATTTTAGTCTGTAGTAACTGTTATAAAATAAAAATATAAATTCAATTTTGCAGCGTGAATTAAAAATAGTCATGACAATAATCTTCTCGATCACGAAAGAAAGGAAATGTTAACAAATTCTGGTACTCCTGCAGAAATAAAATTTTAGAGGAAATAAATTTCAAAATGTATGTAGTACACGCAAATGAAAAACGTCTATTTCTTTTAGTAAGAAAGGGCACATATGTTTCATACCGATTATCGTTTTACATGTTATTTTTGGCAATTTACTGCTATATATCTTTCCAAGTTAGTGAGCAACGTCGACTTAACTCTCCCCGTGGCTGCGTACAAGTATATATGTGTATACGTAAACCTTTCACGTTTGTGAGGGCGACGCATGCAACAATTGAGAAGCGCGTGCCGAAAGGATAAACTTTGTGAGTTAAAATTAAACGCGAAGTCGTATACGCGAATACACTATCGCCTTTCAATGTTATAGGCCAATATTAACAGAGATAAAAACATTACCTGCAATAATTTTAATATATAGCAGTACACATTACTCAGACACAATCGAAAATTTTAAAGACACGTTTTCAATTTCCAATTGAATTTCTTAATTATATATGCACATATAAAAAATGTTCTAACTTTATGTTTCGTACGCTTAAAGTATAAGCGATTAATTAAAACATTCTTGTTATAATAATTTTATAATATCTGCATCGAAGATTTGTGAAAATTCCAATAACACAATTAATAAAAATATTTCTTTTTAATATACAAATAATTATCTAACAGCACGTATTTGATATTAAGTGACGGTAATTATATTTTTCATTTAACAATTCGAGATTTAATTGTTTAAAAGTGTTTTCCGTTACCATTTGTAACAACTAGTGCATGGAAAAGTAGAGCTGTAGCATAAGTAGCAATAGAGCGGTTAAAAATATGTTCAATGTCGGATAAAAGTAAACAAGAATATTATCTAGAAAGTAAGATTAAAGTTTTTTCAAATAATTTCCCTGTTCAGTCTATGAATTTTAAGTATCCAAACAAATCAACTTTTTATTTGATACTTTTAAAGTGATACTAGCATCGACACCAACAAAGAATTTAAATTTCACGCTCCTATACTCTACTAAATTCATTCCAATCTAATCTCTTGCATGTATGAGCTTTTTCTTGCTAATTCTTTTCTTTTATTCGCCATTATATCTCCCCTGCGTCTCATTCACTCTTTCTCTCTCTCTCTCTCTCTCTCTCTCTCTCTCTCTCTGTGTATTAAGTTTATATCCCTATCCAATACCAACAATAACGTAGCTACTTTCTCCTGCAACAGCCATTATTTACTTGCAACTTTGAATCAAGTTATTTCTCATTCAGTAAGGTTGTGTCTCTGTTTCTCACTCTCACTCTCTGCATATATGTTTCATTATCTATTTATCTACGTACCACTATTGTTGCTTCAATTGTAATTATTTTTTCAAATATTTTATAGTAAGATCGTGGAATTCATGTCTCCGAATGACTTATTAAATGCTTTTCAATTAGATTTCATTCTCAACAAAGATTTAGTAATCAAGTTACTTATAAATCATAGATAATTTAACAAATCTAAGATTCATATAAAAGTTCTACTTTACTTAACAGCCAGGAATACTCAGGAATGCGTTATTTTTAATATTATAAACTATAAATAATCAAGTTATTCATGTTTCAGTCAATTATCTGCATTATTACCTTCTGTAATACAGAATACCTTCTGAGCTTTTTCTACACTAAGCTACATTTCCCTCACTAGTATTATCTAGCTTATTATATAAATACGAAATTTATATTCTCTTATCCATAATTCCAGAATTCTTTAGAGACTCTATAACTACATTTATTTCTATATTGTGAAAAATTGCATCACACCATTAAATCAATTTTGAAATATATTTATCTTTTTTATTTGCGATCAGTATAATTCACAAGTTCATAAAATTCTAGCATTTGGAATTTGATTGTATCGTAAATATTTTACAATTAATATTATTTTTAGATGCCATTAGTTATGTCAACTACTTACATTTAATATTTGTTCGTTATAATAAATTTTCCATTTATACTAATAGTAGGTACACGTAAAAATAATGCTATTGTCCTCGACAATGATGTACTTTTATTTGAAAAAAGAAATAATATTTAGAACTTAATATATCATTTCATGCGTTACTCAATTTAGCTTTTTATTAGTTTTATTTAAACTAACGATAGAAAGATAAATTTTACGATCTTTATGCTATTGCATACTTTGAGCTATAAAAACTTATTCAAAATTATTGTAAGATTAAACCGCCATATTATCATTTACTAGGCAAAATCATTAAAAATGTTCTCTTAGTATGGAAATATTGATATTTTTACGTATGAAATTTATTATTTAATTAGCTTTACTTAAAAACTACCGATTATTTTATTGATTTTTTCATTATCTTTGAACTTTTTTATAAATTGTTCTACTAATTTTAATTTCTTTTTACATAAAAGATAAATGCATAATTACAAATATTTTATTAAATCTTGAAGCAACTATGAACTAAACAGATAATTAATTTAAAAAAACAGTTACAAAAATTAATTTAGAGTGTAATTTTTTTTGTGATATCTTATTAAAAAAAGTGTAAAAAATGTTTCTATGAATATTTATTTATTTTCTACTTGCCTAATAATTATAATTAGGGATTATTTTTTATCTAATTGTTTAAGATGAAACATAAGTGTCATAATTTTCTATACGTCGGTTCGCGAAAATCAATAAAATAATTTATTATCATCTCTGTATTAGTTTATTTTTGTAATTTTTTCGCCAAAATAGATTTATTTTATAGATAGTCTAAAAGAATATTAATATTGACATAATAAACTGTATCATCATTCGGTTTTAATATTATGAGGGCTACAACTTATAAATCTTCTTTTCAAGTTTCTTCTGTCTATTTTTGGAACTCCCAAACCAAAAATATAGCTGACTACAATTTAATTTCTTAGCATTCATCAATTTAAAAATTCATTTATTATCATTCAGATCTATAGTATGAAATTTTTAAGAGGATTTAAATAAATTCTGATGAAATATATTTTTAGATTTTTTGTACATATTTAGATATATGTATGCAGTTCTCCGAAAATACTTGGCATATCTAGAAAAATTTAATTAATAGCCATTTTACCTTTTTATTTAAAATTTTTATTCCATTTTAGAATTATATAATCAAAAGTTAATCAATTGTATTCTATCATATTATTACGACATAGTATAAGATATAAATAACGCAAATTTATAATCTTTCCTTTTCCTTTCTTCATTTCCTTAATATTCCAATATTATTCATTTTTGACAGATTTGAATGCTACAATTACTTGATTTTTAAAAGCACGGGTATCCTATGAATGGGAATATTTTATTTACAGACTTTTACAGTAAATATTTATATCATAATGTTATTTTTTTTCGATCTAAAAATTACACGTTTAATTTTTATAATTTGTAAGCTAAATTTATCGCGAAACAACGCCATGTACTGATTTACACGTATTAAAAAATGTATTTGTTGTAAATAGTGTAACATGTTAATATTTTAACGTAATTTCTTAAATTAGTTTTCTTTATCGACTTTTTAAAAAATTTGTTGATTTAACCATTTTATTTTAAAATTAGAAAACTTTATTCAATATATTTTAATGGCAAATATGAAATAACGTCTTATTAAGCTCTTAGTCGAAACACTATATATTTACATTAGGACAAAAGAGGATAGCACACTGCTTCAGATGAGAGAAATAGAAAATGAAAACGATTTAGTTCCCGGAAAGACGGGTAAAAACGTATAATATGCGTAATATCATCGCAAGGGAGATAAGCGATTGGATGATGAGGAATTTCTAGATGACACGCGCCCTTCTTCATCGAGTTCGCCTACTTTGCGGTTTAATATAATTATTATTTTAAAACACGTATGTGCTGAGAGAGGCTTTACAGTTAGAAAATATTTAAACTTTTCAATTTCTAGAACTGACTATTTTATATAGTGTTTATGTAATATTGAAAAGATATTTCCGTGAAGGAATGTTACTTTACGATCATAAGGATTTTTCGTAGTCGAATGCAACTTAATGAAAATTTTATATGTCTATCTTAATTGGTAATCCATCGAATCTTAAATTTGATTAATCCTTTAATTTGCATCCCATGCTACTTTCAATTTTTTTTAATTTTCTCAAATTATAATAATTATGTAATTCTAAATAATTTAATTGCTAATTTAATTGCCTTATATTCATTTAAAAATATAATGATGAATTTATTTTATTTTATTAATATTTTAGATTGCTATTGCAATCATTTATAGGGAAACCTTAAGATATGTGAAAATTAAAAGCTTTAAAGTTAGAAATATGAACGGTCGTTAAAAAAAAGTACATAATACACGAGTAAGAATATTAAGAAAGTTTTTATGAAAGAAATTTTATTGCAGCAACAAAGTTAGATTTTTTAAAAATTTTTATTTAATGTTAATTTTCTATCAATTATTATACAATAACCTTAAGAACTGAAACCGTCTATGAAAGAATTCACTTATATTTGAAAAAATATATTTATAAATAAACTATTAAATGAAATTATATTTGTTATTTAAGAATGAATAGATCTTTAGTGTTACGTGTTAGACTAAAACTATTCTAACAGAAAAATAAGTTTTCAGTCGGTATTTGTATTTAAAATATTCAGTGACCTTAACTATGCACCAAAACAAGAGAATTTTACTAACATAATCTTATGTTGATCGTTTCAATAACATTTCTTTTTATTATATTTAAATGTGATGGCCCTGCCAAAAATTGAATAGATTTAGTTTGTTTAGTTGAATTGATTGTACTAATATTTCACGTCACTACTTGTCTACTAACAAAAGTAAAACTTACTCCCGGACTTTCGATCGTTAATAACATAGACTTGTCAACATAGACAAGTTCTAAACACATTAAATAACATACTATTTAATATACTTCTTATTTAAGTGAGTAGAAAAGTTAGTTGTGTTTAAAAAATTTCTTTTCATTGAACTAATAATGAATGGAGTTCTATTATACATCACTGCAAAAAGTATCGGCACATTAATAATTCCAGCAAATTTATCATTAGTCTTTCGATTTTGAGAAAATTATATAGATTATATACTTATTCATAAAGTTAATTACATAGCGGTTTCAAACGTCGATATTTATTAAAATTTGAACGATAAAATAATATTTCATACTATTATGAATAAAAACAATAATATTAAAAAGAATTATTTAGTAGACGAACATTATTTGACAGCTGTAGATTTAAAATGCGCCTGTAAAAACTATTTTTAAATTAATACATTTCTATCTTATTTCACTCAATATTGCAATAAAAACTTAATTTACTTAACTTTAAAACTATTATAAAATATATTATCTTTTAATTTTTAGTACCACAAAGTGTAAAATCGGTCAAGGAGCCGAATCGGAGTGTCCAATTCGATGAAAAGGTAGACCCAACATGGGGACACTGGAAAGGCGATATTATGCCAAGCACCGGAGGTATCTTTGAGCACGTTATGCTCGCCAAGACCAATCAAAATTCTTACGAAGATCCGCGTGAGTAAAAATTTTTTGTCTTTACCTATTCGCAAATTTATAAGAAAAAAGGATCATTCACTAAAATCATAATCAGCATAGTTGCTTCTTCAAATTACAATTAAATTACTCGTGCTCGTGTAAAGCAATTTTCTATTTTTCTGATTTCATTCGAGGTATATAAGATTTAGAGTCAATTAATCCGATCATTGCATCGAGAAAATATTACTTCTTAATAAAGAGAGAATTATTGGCAACTACAGTTGATCATTTTTCCTAACAATCAATGAATGGTTGCAGTTATTTTCTTTCTTTCTGTAATAATAATCGAGATTAAAATAATTTCAATTTATTTTAAGATTTTAAATCAACATCAAGAATTGATTCTATCCGTCTAATAAATTGGAAGGAGAAAATCGTTTCAAATTCTAAAATTAAAACTGAAATAGTACTAATTTTATAATACAAAGCTAATTTTTGATATGGAATTATTTTAACAAAAAATTATTTCACCAAGAATTTAAACATAAATAATAGAAAACTTTTTTTGAATAAAAACATTATTGGTTTTAAAACAAAAATATTTATTAAATAAACATTGAATATGCTTTAAAAATTAAAAATTAATTTAAAAATTGTTTTAAAATCTTATTTTCAGCACGTTGTATAAATTACTTGCAAAATTAATTGGTAATTGAAACCACTTATAGAATTTAAAAATCAGTCTTCGATCGTAGAACAGATATGTCAATATTTTACTAAATGCACTACCAGTATATTTACCAATCTTGGAAAACTTATTGCGCAACACAAATTAACGTGAGCAACTTAAATAAATCATGTGATTAAAAGTGCTGGAATAAAAAAATAACATTAATAAGCTTCTCATTTTTATAAACTATCGAAATAATTAAGATTTCAAATATTAAATTTAAAGGTTCAATATGATGCTAGAAAAAATTATTGCGATCACTCGGAGTGTTTTGCCCACTTAGCAAAATTCCAGACTGAAAATTCTATAAAATTCAACGACATCTGAATAAAATATTATGTTATCAGTGGGAATAGGAAAGATAAGTTTTTCAAAACGCGCCCTAATCAGTTGACTCGCTCGAAGCCCAATTAAAGAAAGAACTACAGACTGAAGCCTCTCAGCGTCTGGGTACAGATTACGAAAGAGTCATTGCAGACGTATAATATTGCCCGGGATGCGTTCGCTAAATACCCCGCGTTATGGTACTCTGAAACTTTCCAATCTAAGAACCGTGTATATACAAACATACCGCTCACATATGCAGACTTTAGATATACAGACTACTCGTGCTTTATCTAATGCGATTAATCTGTTTCAACGAGCGTTAATGGGATATGGAAACGTGCGGTCGTTTCAAAACTCACGAACTATTGGCTTTACCTTGTGCGTCGATACACGTACGCACGCTTTGGATGCATGCAGGCATGCACGTGGATTCGAGTGCGAAAGTAAGCGCACGCCATGTGTCGATTCATTTAAAAAAAAAAAAAAAAACGAAAAGAAAAATACCTTTATCTGCTTTGTGAACCAACTCGAGTCTGGGAAGACAATGTTGTTGATCGTCTGTGGTTTTTTCATGTGCGTCCAATGACGTACGGCTTCTTACAAAAATTCAAAAAATGCACGTATCAAAATACGGTGGTACTTCTTCGACGAAGTTTAGAAATTATTTTATCGTCCAATGATATAATATTTTTAGATACTCCAATTTATAATACAAGTATTAATTCTTTTAAAATATTAATGTCAAGATATTATATAAACGATAATTATATAAATTTTTTAAATAATTGCAATTATAACTAAAGCGGTTTCATTTTAGGAAACATTTAAAAATATATACCTACCTGTAAATATGTACATACTTATATACACAAAATTAATTATATTCATATCTTTACGTAATTCAACGATACCAATATATATTATGATTTCTAATTATTCGAAAAGTGCGATTCTTCATTGATCGTAATTTAACATTTCCTAATGATTTGATATCAAATGAAAATTAAAAATATATACGTCTTAATTATTTTCACTTGAAAAAAAGTATAAAACTATTCACTATTTTATTAGATAACCAAATTTATCTCATCGAATTCTTTAAATAATCTTAATGTAAAATATTTTATCAAGTTACAGTCTTAGGGTTAAAAAACTCATTTTTCATCAATTACCTCTCGTTCAAATCTATTAAAAGACATTGTCGAGATAAGAGGTGGGTGAACCATGCAAAGTACAGTCACCAAATTAAAAGTTTATGCATATAAAACTACTTATTATCGTTTCAAAAGATATCTTTTTTATTTATAATAATTTATTGTATACGATAATTATCTTATTTAATGAAATTTAATTGGGCAACTGTGAGCATATTAAGATATTTTATTCATGTGATAATTTCAGTGCTTTTATAAATGATTCTTACTCTTGCACGCAAGTAGCTCATTAAGATATTTATAATTTATTTGAAAAAATAAAGGATTTTATAATCTAAACATTTGAAGTCTTTCGTTTAACAACAATATTTATAAAATAAACAGTTACTTGGTATAACTCTAAGCAGATTTGAGTAATCTAAGCTCATTTAAATTACATGAATTTAAAAGAAAAAAAAACAGACGAAAAACGTTATTTTTAAATTAGATTTTTGGAGGAAAAATCTAAATAAATTTTCGAAAGCTGATGCTACTTTTAAAATATACCACTCTTACTTATTACTAATTTACACAATAAAATATGGCATTTGTATTTGATGTAATTCGGTATAAGTAGTTCTAAAATATTTTCTTTATGTAATAGATACATTTATCGTTTTATCGAAAATTAATTTTTTATATAAAACAATTTAAAGTTAAAAAATATTTAATAATAATTGAATCATTCTGATGATAAATCAATAAAAAAATATGTAAAACATCAAAACAAATTTTTTTAATCTATAGAAAAATTGTAATAATTAAAAAATTAACTGAAACTTGTGATATTTTAAATAATGCAAAAGTATTTAATATCCAATACATTTTTAAATCTATAATATTAAAAATAATTATTATTAATAACAATGTATATAAATCATAATAAACTTTTAAACGTAATTTTAAAATTTAAAAAGTATTTATAATTAAAATATCACTTTTATTAATTGTACTACTATTTTTATATAATTATATTTCTTAAAAATATAAACACAGCCCTAAATTTCATTAAATGTAAAAAAGTAATAAATTACTAAAACCACACCGTTACAAAAAAATACAAATATCGTTTATTCGAGGTAGCATCTAAAATTCATTAAAAAGAAATTAAATATTTTTATTGTCATTGATATCATTAGCATTCTGTCTTTGATTTGATTTCTATATCATTTTAAAATCGTGTCCAAAGCATAAAATTTCAACAAAAACCAATACTAATTTATATTAAATTTGATGATGCTATATAAATTTCCTTGTATCTTTGTAGTAGAGGACCATTCGAAAGCGGAAAGGCATCATAGCGGCCACTTCCGCCATAGCCAGAACAAGGTATGGGATCCCCATCCTCAGTATGAATTTACAGCCTTCGGACGGAGGTTCCATGTTAGCCTTAAAGAGGACAGCAGCTTCGCATCTCCGGGTGTAACGGTAATTATGGACCTCATTAGTTCTTTTTTCCATAGCAGTGATGGAGCGCATTTTTCTTTCGAAGTTAAGTGCCTTGCGATTTTTTACATTAGAACGAAATTATCGGCAATTAAGAGCAATTTAAGACATTAAAAATGGTGTTATTTTTATAAAACAATTCTGATGAGTTCAAATCACAGGAACATTGTTCTTAAGTTATTTCTAACGTTGCTTCTTTCTTATTCAATTAAAATTTTATATTTTATATATTAGCTGCAATTTGTAAAATTACTTAACTTTTAGTAGGCCATTTTATGTTTTTTTTTTATTATTTATACAAGTAATAATTTTTAAATAAATTAAATAATATACCTACGGTTTATTTAATGAATCTAGGTTTTATTGATTAAAATGAACGAACTCACTATAAGGTAATATTACAAGATTAACAATGCCTGCATAAAATTTATTTTGGTGAATAAAAATTTTTTGAAAATAAAAAATTGTAATTTATTCACACGAATTACATAACATATAAATAAATATTACTTATTTCACATTATTAACTTAATAATTGTAAATAAATATAGACATTTTATTTTAGTAAGCTCCATAGCTAATGACTTTTATTCTAGAAGTCTAGTTTTCCAACGTGTATATTGTTAAAAAATAAAAAAGAAAAGATATTTTAAGTGTGTCTAGAAAAATACGGTAATTAAGTTAAAAACTTTATTCATAGCACGTGCTATAAATAACATAAAAATATGAACGAAAGGCAAGATGGACAAATGGATGAGAATATATATTCATTTACATTTTATTAAACATAATAATATTATAAAAGAACATCAGATTGTTAGATTTATAAAAAATTAAAACTTTAATTTTAGGTAACTCATATTAGCAATAACGCCACCAGGCGCGAATATCCTGATCATCACTTGGGCTGCTTCTACAGCGGATATGTGGAAGGGGATCCTAAATCCGTCGTGACTGTCAGTCTTTGTCATGGAATGGTGAGATTTTTTTCCTATTATTTTGTTTTGATATACCGCTGGGCATGTATTTGGCTTTTTACTCTTTTAGTTTTCAGAAGAAAATAACTGAAATTTTCTTTTATAGAAGAAAGACGGCCATGAATATATTTTAAGCACTATAAATACCAGTACGTTTCTGTATGATTTACATCGTAATACTAAGCGAAAGTTTTTAAAATAAAATATATTAACTTCAATATGAATATTATACTAAATTCATTAGTTAGAGAATATTGTTTACTTATTTCATACATTAGTTTAAAAGAAAGAACTCTGTAAGTGATATTTGTGTGCCATTTGTCTTTATTTTTCAATATTTTGTAAAAAAACGTTGGAAATCGCGTACAGTTTAAGTTATTTTAAGTTATAAATAACTTACCTAATAACATAAAAGATTTTAATATGATATCTTAGTAAAAAATAATATTTTGACAGTAGAAAACTTATAGAGTTTTCAGCTTCTTAAGTTTCAAAACATTTTTAATAGTCTCCAGTGAAAAATTGGTATTTGAAAGAAGTACGAAAAATAACTATAAAATTTGAGTGATATTTTAGAGCTTTTAAAATCATTTTGAAAGATGTTTATGAGATAACACAACATAATAAATATACACGTGTTTATGCATATACGTGCATGCGCATGTAAATAAATTTGTATTATATCTCTTAAGATAATCTCCTAATACAACTTCATTGATTGAGCTTGGATTTGACTTTTAGCCTTTTAACAAGACACAAATTAAACAATTACAAAAATGAAGTATTACTTGTAATCTATACTTTCATAATTTAAGGATTATATTATAGAGAAATAATTTTTTTTTATTTTATTCAGAGTAATCTCCTTATCAAAAGTTGTGTTAATTTATTTTTAAAAAAATTTCATAAATAAATATTTGTATAAATAGGTTCAATAAGTATTTTATACTTTATGTTAAAATGTAAATGCTAGCGTAAAATATTTTAGGCTAAAGGTTGCAATCATGATGTTTCTTTTTGTAGATAAAATGGAATTTTACGTTTCTTGCAGTTTATTCTGTTTTTTCAAAGTTAAATAAGATATTTAATTGCTAAAAAAATGAAAGTTTCAAAAAAAGTTGTGTTTGCAACTTTTTTAAACCTAATAAAAAATTGATTCAACTATCGAATACCTAAATCAAAATCTCCCTTTAAACATGCAACTATACACTCCATTTTTTTCTAAAGCTGGATACAAACGTGAAAAAAATAAAAAAATTTTATCTCCTATATGAAAATTATACGCACAGAAAAGACACACTTAATGTTGGTCTACCAAAAATAGAGTCTTCATTCCGAAATATTTTTCTTGACGTGAAAAAATACATCCGCCTTCTTAAAACATCATTGCGATCAGATGCGTGACTCATCAGTGTCAGAAAAAGCGACCAAAAAATAGTACAGAGGAATGGTCTTTTGCACTACACAACGCGACGTGTTGTTTAATTTACTTCCAAATTAAGTACGCAACGACATTGGCGTTCATTCGCTGAAGGAACTGAGACTGAGACCTATGTTGACCTTCAATGAATCAGAGCGTGAATCGACGACGTCACATTGTAAAATGTTCTCTCGTCCGTGTAATTGTAAATCAATCGGAAGCTTAGCGGAGTTGGTTTCGATTTATTTCTCTCGCGAATGCGAGCGCTGAATAATTTTATAAAGTCATTCATTAAACGTGTCGGAGTAAATTTCTTGTAAGCGCTTGTGTCACTTTCGCTCGTTCTTTCTCATTTTCTGTCGTGCATGAGTTTCAAATATGATTGATAGCTAGTCGAAAGTTCGTTTACGATTTTATGCAAACTTTTACAAATTCGTGAATGAATTATCCTTTTGAAAATATGAGATCTCGTTTTGACCGCGCAATTTAAACGAGTTGCAATATTATTCATAACTTATTAGCCATTCATCTGTAAAGTTTTCCAAAGCTGCTTATTAAAGGAAATTGTCCTCCATTTACCATAATCTAAGCTTGTTGTTAAGTAAGAAAATGTATTTTGATTTAAAAAATAACTCGAGACTGATAATCGTGAAACTTTTTAAAAAATTAGTAGTGCAAAAGAAATATTTTGTAGTTTTCTATCTACTACGTGAAAAACATGCACACTGTATCATACAATTTTAAATATTTGAAAAATATGAATTTAAAGAAGAGACTAACACAGAAGCGCGTCAAATCTTTTGAATTATACCGAACCATTTGAAAATTTTGATTATTGTTTAATCTCGTAAATATTCAAAGTAGTATTTCTTTTTTATAATCCACTTTATCCATGAATATTTGTCTTTGGCTTACTTGCAGACAGGACACATGAGAACGACCACAGGGAATTATTTAATTAAGCCCACAGAGCATTGGACCGATAACGAAAAGTTAGCGGTGGGTTCGCCTTTACAACACATTATTTATCGACTCTCCAAGAGCGACTTTAACTCGTTTTGTACAGAGACAAATCGGACGGCGAACGACTTGCCAGATGATAATGCCGTTGTCAACGAGACGTACGAGTGCGGTATCATTGGTAAGAAATGCTGTTTTCGTTAAATATCGTAATCAATTGCAAGTATTATTTTCGTTCGCTTTTTATCGCCATTTTTCATTTGTAAGCACAGTATTTTTCATTTTTAATGATATTCATTGTAGTGTATGAAAATAAGACATTTTCACGAGGCGAGTTTTTTTTATTTGGATTAATTAAATGGACATAAAAATCGATTTCAATAAACAAAATGCAACGAAAAGAATTAAAATAATTTAATGCTTGCCGTGATATAATGTGGGCACAAGTAGTTCTCAAGGTAAAAAACAATAATTGTTGACGATAAAAAATCTCTTGATAGAAAAATTTGGCACTTTTCATCGTTTTAATACTCTTACTCAAGTATAATTGTCTAGATAACAAAATCTTAAGATACTATAATCGAGAATAAATTTATTCTATTTTGTTTATAACAATTGTGGTTATTTTTAATCGGTACGTTAAAAGTCATGTAAATCTCGATGAACCCAGAATTGCGCCAAGCCCCGATGTGCGGTGAAAAGGGAACGAGCGAATCAACCGGTCATCCGTTATGAAATGCTCTCTAAAAGGCCACGGCGCAAAGCAATAAATCGCTTACTCGCGCTAACATAATCGGGCAACGGGTCGATTAAGCGAAATTCCCATCAGAAGAAGTAACGTCACTGGACCAAAAACGTGTAACGGAAGCCTATGTACAGGCCGAAGGCGCGTGCGCAAACTCGTTCCGATAAATCGCTTGGTGTGCGAGACTTTGGCTCCACTCGACCAAGTAGCGTACAAAACTCGTATCGGTCATTCACACGTAAAGATATTTACTCACCTATGGATCATAACATTTAGCCTGAAAATAAATTAATACGCTTGATTCATTTTCTGAAAATGGAAATAAAATTTGGATTATTTCCAAGGCGCTTACAACGCGGAATTTTAATGTGCATTAATTTAAACACAGATAACGATCAAATTAATTTGTTACGTTTATCGTGTAGTTCATAATGTAATCGGTTTAATGTTACTGAAAACATATGTTCAACGTTAAGTTTATTTTAAATTTTTCACCATCTTGACAATATATATTTTTTTGATTGTCAACGTGTTAAGTTTGTAAAATAATAATGATTTTTTATCGCTTATTCAAATGATGTAATTTATTGTAGCAACTTGATAAATTTAGTTTCTTTTACGAATGATCAATAATATTGAACGAAAAATCATTAAAAGAAACTTTGCTCTTCTTACCTTAATTGGCTAATTTTTTTAAAATAAAAGTAAAAGTGACTTGAGATATTAACAATCAAGTGCTTCAAACTCATAAACGAATTTATTACACGTTCTTTAAACTGACTATAATTTCTGTTGTTAACTGACCAAGAACCTTCAAACTTAACCAGCAATATTCAGTCATATTCATTAAGAATTTGCCTTCTTTCTTTAATTATTAACTCTCACATATATACATCATTCAACATTTACCAATAAGATCTTTATGATATGATAATAATTCTACACGGTAATGTAGACGAACAATTAATTGACAAACTTTTTATTTAAATTAAAAACAAACTTATATTTATTTCATTATGAAAACTTATATTGGATTCGTCAAAATAACAAAAAAATAACTTAATTTTTAATTGCAATAAAAATTTTTTATGTAGAGAATTGGTATCCTCGTGTAGTTACATAAATGTTTTTCTGATGTTATATTATAGATTAATATTTACATGAATTATTTCATATTTATAATTTCCTGATGGTATAAACAGATGAATTAATATTTAAATACAAAATCCCTTTACGTCTTTACCATAAAGCGCCATTTTTATGAGTCATTTTAAAATGTACCGTTTTTTACTTCAAAGCTTTAGCAACACAATTTTCTGCACTTTAAATGGCCATAAGAATTTTTTATAGAGTGTGTCTTAAACTATCTTAATATTCTTGCTAATATAAAAGCAAAAGTGCTTTGAAAGCTATTTGCATGTCTTCGTTATTATTACGTTTTAATATTAAGAGAGAGTAATATTGAAAAATAACGGTAAAGAAAAAGAAACAGAGAAAGTAAGATATCGTATTATCATTTACTTAGTTCCTCATCATCTAGTCCGATTTACCAGTTTCGTTTAATTTTATTCTCTCTCTCTCTCTCAATAGTTTTGTCTTACTTTTTCTAATTTTCTTCATTAAATTCTACAATTATTTATTAAAATTTTATAGGCTAATATTATGCTTATATTTAATATAATGAATCTTTATATTTTATGATTTTTTTATAGATTTATGCGTAACTTTCATTCTTTTTTAATCATTTAGTATTTATTTTTCAATAAAAAAGTTACTGTGTAAATCTTATAATTTATTAAAATCCCTATAAATGTGTATTTTTTATAACCTATTTTAATAAATTTACATTTGTTAATCTTTAAAGAATACAAGGAAAATTATAATATATCTTTTTCATATTGAAGTTTTAATACTCGTTTTTATAAAACTTCTACGCATTTTCATCACGTTTTCATTTGCATTAAAATAAAGTTATCGTGTTACGATACAATATAATAATAATCATTGGGAATATATAATTACTTTCATACGTTTAATAAAATTAAACAAAAATCTTCATTTTTTCAAATTACACCTACTAACTTCATTATCAGTTTCAATTGGTAATCTATAATTATTAAAGTCTATAATTCTTATTAGTGATCTAATTAGATATTAATAATTAGATATTATAAGAAGCAAGCAGATGCTTAGCTAATATAAAAATTATTAGTTGTAATTACAATACATTTCTTTGAGAAGCTACACGAAGCCTTATTAGTTTTATAGGCGTATTCCAGTAATAATAAGAATAACAAAAGGAAAAACATTTTTTTAATGATTACGTGCAATAAAATATGAGACAGAAATGAGTAGCAAATCATGGTCAATTATTGTAATTGTGTAAAGCAATAATGGTCAGAACATGCACGAGATATCTCGCACAAAAAATAGTAATGCTTTATTAAAGCTTGCGAGCGCGGCATTAAGGAAAAGCAAAAGGAAAGAATTAGTGGCGTATCGGATGCCAAGCCGATTATTGTTGTCGCTGTCTTATTACCAACGCTTGATATTGCCAGTAAGCCGCCGCCGCTCCCGCCAACTGGCCAATCAATGCCGAACACTTTCTCGACAATGTCCTGAACCGTGTGTACTACAACGCACTCATTTGCTTTTTACTCTCTTTTTACTTCTCGTAAATGTGCGATCCTTCCTCCTTAGTCCTCGTTTTGTTAACACCCGACGCTCTCGTTTTGCGTGACTACGAAACGCACTTTTTTCTTTTAATTTCTGTCGATACACGCTCACGCGCTTCTCGATAAATGCTCGCGAGGACACAAAGACGATGACTTTATAGAGATTATACTTAATGACTTCAAACGGGATTCTTGAAAATACAGAAGTAGGATGCTATCGACTTTTCGCAATCGTTTGAATGCAGATGCCTTTCAATTGCGCAATCGTCGTAGAAAACGGAATTTTAAGGTTTGCCTTTACGGGGAAAAATTTCTTGCTCTTTTTCAAATAGATTCTATTTTCAGGTATCATTTTGTTGATTTAAAAATTTTACAGCCTGTCGAATATTCATATTTTTATATTGACACAGTTATTAATCAAGTTCTTAATTAGAAGCTTTAAATAGGGGAAGAGTACGTTTAAAAAAAACTGTACTTTTAATAATAACTGTAATGTAATATCTAATTGAAATTAGAGTTTTTTAACCGATAACAGTATTTTCATAATATAGGTGCAATTAATCTTAATTTTTAAAATTCACTAGATATAAAATATTTTTATTATGACTGTTTAGAAGCTTCTTTACTTTGTGCAAATAGAAAGTGACTAGTGTCTGAATTTTTTATCAATTGATAAGATCATATATTGTCTGAATTTTTATTAACAATATCTTATAAAAGGTGCAATTATTCTATTGAAATTTCTTACATATTTATATTTACTATAAAATAAATAGGCGGGTAACTAAGTTTATATTTTAAAGAAATAGTATTACATTTATAATTGGAAATCTTTTACTCAATCCACTATAAATATTAGCTTATTATTTTACATATTATTTTACGAATAATCATGAATTAAGCTTTTATAATAAAATGCATATATTGCTTGACATAAATTTTATAATTTTGAAATGTTCAACGACATACTGTGAAGATTCTGATTTTTTCAGAGAAAAAATATCTGATGTTTTTAAATTATCATATATATAATAGGTATATTACGTTCAAGCAATTTAATATATATAGAAATAAAAAGAAAATTATAAAATAATAAAATTCAATCGTCGCACTTACAAGTTAAAATTATTTATGCAGTAATACATAAATGTACATAAAAAGTATGTACAACTTACATTGGACAGATCAACTCAGTGCGCATCACTTTCTTACATCACCCGTCGTAGATCGAATTCGACATGAATTTTCTCTCTCTGTTTCTCGGTTCAAGAGATGAAAAAGAAGAAAATAAAAGTAAAAAATACATCACACTTAATTCCTCTACCTCTACACTCTCATCTTCAGGAGATGCAATCAAGAATCTGCAGAGACGTTAGTCGACCATATTATAAACAGGTGGTTGACTCGTCGAAGCTTGGGCGACATTGCGTCATCGCGTACCTTTATTACGTGCCTGCAGGCGTGAATATCCTTGTGCACGTCATTAACCAACTATACGGACGCGGCCAGACTCAAAATTAGCATCTATAGCCGAAAGAGCGAAATTTTATGCAGAAATACTCTCTAGCGCACGGTTTTCGTCCTCGAATTATAAATGTTTAGATTATACGCGCAGAAAACGGAGGGGTCGAATTTTTTCCCCGAATCCAGCCTGTACCGGATGAAATTATTCATCCGCTAATGCTTTTTTAGTATTCAATCATAAATTGAATACTGGTTGGCTTACGGGACTTTCGGGTATTGATTTTTCTTCGTACCGCTAATTTTAGTTAGCATCGCAAAACTTATTGTAACATTACCTTTGATTGTATGAAATGAAAGAAGGTTTTTTATGTTCCATAAAAAAATACTTTAAATACTTGTAATTAACATGTCGTGAAATAATAATTATAATAATACGCGAAATTATTCTTCTGAAAATATTTTGTTAAACAACAATGCTAAGTTTAGCATTTTTTCTCTTAATGTTTCTCTTTAACTTTGTTTAACTACTTCTGTTAAAGTACAAATAGTATAAATTTTTATCAATCTCATATTATTTCGAATAAATGTATTGCGTTAAATTTTCGAATAAACGATACGTTAAAGTAAGGTGTCCATATTTTAAAGAAACTTGTTAAATTAATAATGAGGTTAAATGGATGAAAGAAAGAACCGTTAACCATTTTAATTGATATTACAACATTTTTTTATTGTTACTAACTACGCATACAACTTATTTACGTATTATTTATATATTGCTTTAAAAGTAATTATAATACTAGTCTTCTATTATTACTCTTTACAATAGCAACTATTTTTCTTCCGCTATTTTTACTTTATTAACTTGTTTTTTCGCTTGAAAAAGTAATTCATAGTTATTAATTTGATCAAAACCTTCTCTTGCTTATAAAAAGCATAACTATTTAAAAAAATTAAAATATTAAGTAGTAAAAAGATAATAAATGTATCTAAATCATAAAATTAATTTTTTCTTACATACATAATTTATTAATTAAGTATGAGTAGGAAGAAAAACTACTTTTCAAAGTATAAATTGCCTAAGTAGATTGCTTAAGGCACTGATTATGTTTCTACAAATAAATTTCTGACATATCTAAATAAATTTTGAAGAATCACAATTGGCTACAGAGTTCTATTCCTATAGCTCGAAATTAATTGATCCGATTTTCCTACTCTGTCATTTATTTATATCTGCTTTATTAATTTTGTTCCACTTTATTAAATGAGTTCTCGATCCAATTTCAAATATTAAATCATTCGCTAGGCTTCATCATGTGTTAAGTAAAGCAGACATTTCGACAGCAAAGATAAAAACTCGCCCACATGAGTTCGTTACGCGCTTGAAAAGATTGAAGATTCCCTTTCCGATTGATTGCAGATAATGATAGCAAGGAATGCGGGGCGGCAATCTCTATAGACGATGTGACCGACGGGGGCCAGCTTACACGCAGACTAAGGCGCCGCAGGCAAGTGGCTCATCTGCCAAGAGAAAATGACAGCAGGTGATGCATTTTCTCTCTTCTCATTATGTTCTTTGCGGGAATACGCGTACGTGCATATTGAATGACTCGAGAGTATTTTTTCCGATTGTGGCGATTATTAAATAAAAATCTTAATTTACGCAATATAAAGTTACAAGTAAAACCTATTAATTAGCTTCATTAGCTTGATAATACGGTGCAGATTATATCAATAACTTTTTAATTAACTTTTTTTCAATTTACGATTTATATTCTACAGTATTACCGGTTATTTATAAAAAACAAATTTTTTTTTAAAAATATAATAAAAATTTGTAGTTGCAGCAAATATGTGTTTGCAATAAGATTGCCACCTATATTTAAAAAAAAAAGATGAATGCCTATCGTGATAATGCAATGGCAATAGCAAAATATTTGAATAATTTGTCATCGAATAACAATAATAACAATGTGTAAAATTGGTCAATAAATTAACGGATAAATTAAAAATTTTTTTTTAATATTGTAAAATGCAGTAGTTCATACGTGTTAAATTAAATGCTATGTTATTCTGTTAAAAAAATATTACGGCACTAATGTAATATCCTTATAGCTTTTATCCATTAAAGATGAAATAAAATTTTATTACATGTATTTTAGATACTGTATAAGACGATACATGGAAAAATTTAATATTTTAAATAAATTATACATTCAAAAGTTTTAAAACTATTAAAAAATATTGAATTTATGTTTTAACAAATCTCATAAAATCAATGGAATTTCAGTGGAAATAATCGATAAGCGTAGGACTTGAATAAGATCATGTAAATATTCCTTCGAGATGTAGGCGTAAAGATTGTAAGAACAAGTATTTTATGATTTTTAATTCACATAATATATTGTAAACGAACTAAGTATTTAACATTTTTTATTTAACATTGAAATATTCAAAGGCAAAAACATCTAAATCTATATTTTTGAATCTTAATGCATGTTAAACATAAATTTCAAACTTTACGCTTTCACGCTTACAGATTGGATTGCATTTACAGTTCGTTTGTGCCAGCATCGAATAATGCATCTTATCTTCAAAAAACTTATCAATAAAGAAAGAACTGCGCATGCAAAAAATCGTACCCAAGGATTTATTAATATTCCTTTTAAAATATCCTTTGATCGACTATCGCTCTTTTTAAGCTGCTTAAAATGCTTGCACACAATGGTAGATCTCGAGTCACTCGAACGTGTATCGAATGCATTCCACGCAAAAGACAAACTTATCTGTTTACATGAACGAAAATTCTCATCTCGTGAAAAATATTCGCCGCGCATATATGTACAGTTACGATGAGGATGGCGGAAGAAGCTTCGCTCTCGAGGGCGATCAGGACTCCGATCTCGATATTTATGGTAGCTGGCGAACAAGACGAGCCCTGCCGAGAGAGTATTTTATCGAGATAATGGTCGTGGCCGACGCTAAGATGATAGATTACCACGGAACCAGCCTCACCAGTTACATCTTAGTCCTTATGAACACGGTATGTGTGTGCGTGCGTGCGTGCTTGTCTCTGTGCGTGTGTTTATATTCTATTAATTTCCGCGCGTGTAACAAATTATCTTTCCTAAACTTCATGCCGATCGTAATTTATGTAGATATATTAAGTTTTGATTCATACTCGGTTGATTCTAGCTTATGCAACAAATTTTTATCTTCCATTACCATTCTTCTTATATGAAAAACATTAATTTTTAAATCACGT
This sequence comes from Platyscapa corneri, assembly GCA_018907185.1. Lineage (NCBI taxonomy): Eukaryota > Metazoa > Arthropoda > Insecta > Hymenoptera > Agaonidae > Platyscapa > Platyscapa corneri. The sequence goes on along the minus strand of JACCHW010000058.1, from coordinate 45,746 downwards.
AGTGTACTTTAAAAAAATTTTGAAATCCTTGTGAAGTAACTGCATTTACGTTTAAAAGAATACAAATTATTAATTGCGTATGAGTAAATCACGCGTTTTGAGAATGAGTTATATTATCCCTTTCAAAATAATAACAAGGTAATGAAAGATTCCAAAATAAAATTATATTGGAAGAGTCCATTATTCATCTTTTCTGATGTATATAAAGTATTTATCTAAAAAAAAAATACCCATCAATAATTTACCCGACGTAAGTTATAAAAATTTTTATGGTTAACATTTATACAGAAAAAAACTCTTTTTTTGGGTTCATTCCATAAGTACTTTTTTATTACATATCATATTACTAAAAAAGGCTACTATTTCTTTAAAAAAATATTTATGTACAATTACGAAACAATATTTAAAATAATCAACTGATGTTATGAATTACTAATGAAGTAAAATCTTTCCTTCTTTTACTCGTATATTTTTTCATGTTTTTTCATTTTTTTTATTCTCGTATATTTTGTAAAAATGTTTGAATTTCATGTACGCGATAAAATGTTATAACAGCTATTGACATTTACTCGGATTCTTATATGCCTGCAACGCAAATACAATGTATCTTGATTGGAATCCTTCCTTAGGTCTCTCGAATCTACAAAGACCCGTCTATCGGCAATCCTATAAGTATTGCTGTCATTAAAATAAAGCAAATAGACGAGATTTTTGGCGTTAAACAACGGGGTAGCGATGGAATTGGGGCTGCAGAAATGCTCAGGAAGTTTTGTCATTGGCAAAAGCTCAACAATCCGCACGAGCCGTCGTCTGAGCACCACGACACCGCTCTACTTCTCACCAGGTTTGATTGCTCACTAATAATCGGCTGAAATACGAATGCACTCCAGACCACGAAACATGATATTTCATGAAAATAACGTTCTTCCCTCGTGTACTTTTAATTTATGTTCGAGCTTTTTACAATTATTCTTTTATGTATACAATCACATAAATATTTGTAACACAAGAAAGTGAAAGATTTATTAAAACGTTATAAAGAATTCAAAGGAAAATAAGGATAATTTAAAAATTTATATATTTATTCTAATAATTATCATAGTTCGACCTAAATTTATTTAAAATTTAATTTTTATCGATGCAGTCTAATTAATAATTTTAAAAAAAATTTATTTTTTAAATTTGAATTCATAAATTTTGACGATGAAAAATTATTTGCTTCAATCTTTCATTGCTTGTTGAAATGTCTGTCAGATAAATAAAATTTATTTGTTATTTAAAGATAGATATTTAAAATTATAAATCATTTACATTTAGATATGCTATTATATACTTTAACTAACCCAAACAACGATGAGCCTGAAAAATCGCCTATTTTTATTTTACGCAATAAAAACATGAATATCTCTGTCATATAACTATAAATAATCCGTTCTAGACTTGTAACACTTACGAACCCATAAAATTTTTTAAAACAAGGTAAACATAAAGTAGTAAATGTCATCATAAAATACAGCTTCGTATTGAAGACCAATAACGAAACACGACAACGCCAAGATTAAAGGTCGCTTAAGTAACAATATACGTACGTGCACATATTCGCACGAAAATTTGTGTATCTGTGCGTGAGTCGCGTGCGCGTGTACGTTGTGGATACGTCGTACGACTACCAAGTAAGCAATGCAAACATCAATTCACACGAAAAGCCCCTAACGCGCAGCAAAAATAATCTCCTAGCAAACAAAATAATTTCGTGCATGTACCACCAATTTTTCTGTAGCCACAAATCTGTAGATAAAAATTATTTGCCTAACTTGAATACCAAAAATCTGCGATAAATACGCGTTATATCCCAAATATTTTAGATCATCTGAGTTGAATTTAAATTTATGTTAAAAATAACTATTCCAATCATAAAAAGGAAAAATAGCAATCAAAGGTTATTTAAAAATAAAATCTTGATATTTTGATTAAATTAAAAAAAAACATAAAATTCGGGATATTTCTAATCATTAGTAGTTCAAGTTTTCTGTTTAAATATTTTGGCGTTAAAATCATGTTGCTCGCATGATCACAAAAAACTAAACGCTTTCCAAAAACTTAAGCAATCTTTATCTTTAAATAATATTACTGTAAAATGAATCGCAAGTTACAAAAAACCATTTCCCTCGTCTCGCCCTTAGGGAAAACCTTTGTCATAACCCGAGCCAGAAACGCTGTGACACGCTGGGTCTCGCCGAACTTGGCAGAATGTGTTCAGTTGGTTCATCCTGTGCCATTGTCCAGGATAATGGTCTCGCCACCGCCTTCACTATTGCCCATGAAATCGGCCACGTGTAAGTACACGAAAAGAAGATTCTCGAGTAATATATAGGTATTTAATATGCGTAGTACTTGTGAAGTGACTGTAAATAACGATGTAACGGCTGTCGCGTGCTTTTTGTGCCCTCGCAACAAATAGATTTTTTAAAAGTGTCGTTTTAATAGACGTGATCTTTATTTAAAAAGTTTGCACGGTTTAGCGAAACAAAGATGCCCAACTCAACGAACTTCAGAGAAATTTTGTTACCTACCTATTCTCGCGGTACGCAAGATGTAAATAATCACACATATATCGAAAGTAGTTGCAGATTAATTAAGTCAGACGCAATTTAGTGCAAGCAGATACAGTTTAACTGCATGGATAGTAACAGGGAAGGATAAATCATATACGCTACATATGCGTTAGTACGTTGCGGTTAACTAATTTTATACACTCTTGGTATGAAGAATGAGATAAATAAAATTTGCTTACCTCGGAAACATGAAACTGCTCGATCGTTTGTAGAATTTCCTTTTTATTCATTAATCTCAACTGATACGGTATTTCCGAAATTGTGAATATAACTTTCAACTGCAGCAAAGAAATTTCTTTGGTTTTTTTTTTGAAAAAAAATTTCTTTTTATAATTTTTAAGAATGTAGAACACAAATAAGAATAGCAAAATATTTGAAACAAAAAAAAATGTTAACAAAAAAGAAAATTCTAGAAAAACTGACACACATATAATTATTATAAATTACATTAAATGGAATTCAAGATTATTTAATTAAATACTATAGATGATATGTTACGTGTTATCAAGTGTTACAGAGCTTTTATTATTATTATTATATATATATATATAGTTAAAAGTACTATATTCTTAAGCTTATTTTCTAAATAATTTAACGACAATAGTTAAAATAATCAATTGTTTCAGAAAATATAGAAAAAACGTAGCTTTATCAAATATTCGTGTATTTCATGTTAACAAATTAGTATACTTCTTATAAACCGAAATTTTATAAATCTGCTGTTTAGTTTGTTATATATCTTCGTTAAATTAAATTTACTTTAATACTTACGTCATGAATATTCATTAGAAACAATGCAAGCTGGTATGGAATTTCAGATAAGGAATACTTAGGTCATAATATTAAGTAAACTATTTTGATATATCTTAACTAGTCTATATTTTGTTTAAAGAATTAGTGAACGTATCATAAACAGGTGGTAATGAAATCAGCTTGGGCCTTGTGCAGAACTTTCATTGTAGTTGTGAGAGTTTGAGAACATGTTTCTTGTATAACTAATACGCAAGTTTAAATAATCCATATGAGGACCATATGAGAAATTTATAGACAGGAGCGTTGCATTTAAATGAATTAAATATATTTTGTTGGAAAGTAATGAAACAAAATATTAATACCAATAAAATATACTAACATACGCATAATAATAATTAAAGAATTTTGCGTTAAAAACCATTCTGATATTTGTAGATTAATAGTTAAATGTTTCTGCATTCTTATAATAGGAATATCTAAATTAGTAAAGTGAGTTTAAAATTAAAACGTCTAAAGTAAAAATAAGTTAGTGTAATTACATGTGTCCAAAGTATTCATTTAAAGTACACTAATGTATCAAGGCATATAAAATCTACAAAGTGAAAGTATTCGAGAGATCTTCCTGGTTTACTAAATAAAAAATGTCCTGTATTTAGGCACGTTCATCGTAATTTAAAAGTTGTTTCGAATAAAGAATATTTTACTCATCTTACTTACCAATCTTCAGGCAAAATTTTAAAAACACATTTAAAACATGGATATTATGTTAAGCATTGCGGAAAAAATCAATAATCAATAAAAAGACATTTGTAAAAGTTTACCCTCGTTCATAGCCTGATTTTTGCTTTAAAAAGTATAGAATATACGAGCGTTATTTCGAGATTTTGAATAATCCAGGAAGAGATCTCGAAACTGAAGTACTTCAAGATGGGAAAGCAAAAGGAAAATCCAGTCCAAGGGCTAGTAAGCAACTCGTTCGTCTCGCTCACCGCGCTTACAACGAAGTTTACAAAAGCCCCTTCTATTAATAGTCTTAACCCAAAGTCAAAGTCTCCGCTACTCTGGAAATCCGCGCAGAACTCAACTCGCAGAATCGCAAAAATTTCTGCGAACCCGATACGACGCAGATGATCCATACGTAGCGGTGCTTCTGCTTACAGGCTAAATATGCCCCACGACGATGATCCGAAGTGCACGAGGTTCCGGGATCGCTCGGGCGTCCACAACATTATGTCCCGCATGCTCGACGACAACACCGTGCCCTGGGAATGGTCCAAGTGTTCCAGACACTACGTCACCGAGTTTCTCGAGTGAGTGCGCATTTTCGAATGCATATGCATCTTTCTTGATATTCTGAGAGTCGTAAAGAGAGAAGAGGGGAGAGGCGTCTTTTAATATGAGAATAGGACGCCGTGACCAATTTTACCTCCTATACTTGCACATTTGCACATTCTGTGTCTCGAACGCTCTAAAACGTCATGCGCGATGTAAGCAGATGCGGATGTGCGTTATGAACCGGCAGGAAATTAGAAAGAAGCTATTTTAAGAGAAGCACTATTCGAATTGTTTTACTTTGTACAGAAGCAGCTTAATTACACGATAAACTTGTAATCGATAAACTTGTGCTTGCAATTGTGGCTCGTTTGTTACCTTAAAGTGCACGCGTTCGTTTTGTTTGCAAATTTCTTAAATATACCTGTAATATTATTAAACAAGCAATCGGATATACGTATTTCAAAATCACGCCTACGTGGAATAACATATCTAAACCTCGATAAAATAATTTGAACTCGTATCATCCGTTATCAATATAGTTTAACATTATTTTCCCCGTGGCATATACGTGCTCTGAACCAACAAAACTACATAAACGATCGCTTTAACGCTTCGACTAAAATATATTCCGGAATAACAAAGGCTTCTACAGTAATGAAAAGGTGAATCTCAAAAAACGAAATATACAACGATGCGTTAAAGTCGGAGTTATAATTCTCGGATCTTCCACTCGGTGAGTTTCTATTTCAAAAAGTCAGAACTGTCCGGGAAAAGAAAAAATAAGCACTTGATCCACCCAGCTAAAATTCAACGATCTCTTCTACGCCCATAAAGAACCCTCATCCTTGCCCCCCGATTGCTTGACAGCGTCAGCACTCCTCACTCTTAGCTAACACAGCGTAAATGTTTTGCCTTAGCGCGGGACTGGGCAACTGTCTGCTGGACGAGCCCCGTGACAGCAAGATCATGTCACGCTCCCACGGTAGCCGACTACCCGGAGAGGACTATTCCGAGGATAAGCAGTGCGAACTGGTGTACGGCTCGGGATCCGAGATCTGCCCGCACATGGTGAGCGATGGTAAGTTACGACGTAAGAAAACTCATTAAAGTGCGAATGTGGCAATGTGTCCATTGTGAAGTTGTGCTCGAGGTTAAATACCGTCGCAACCAGCACAAGCCTTCCCTGGATAGTTGAACAACTTGTAAATCGTAGGAGGCAGTAAACGCGCACTCAACTGAATGACTTATTGAGTCGAGCTTTACTTTGAATACGTTCCTGTATGTTTAACGACAATGCAACAAAAGTTCAAACTACTAAGCGGAAAAGCGAGTTTCTTCTTACGGGTCTCCTCGACGTTAACCATTATTGACAAAATAATAATTACCCTCGACTCGACTTTTCTAGTAGTCCAAACAGATAACACACTGCAACTATTACACAACAGAATTTAGTTTTTTACGTACGGAACAAATTATTATCGCTTACAGTTGAACTACGGGAAGTTCGTGTGAATTTTTTCGCTGCTCTTGGTTTTCCATTTGATACAAAAACGTTTTCCAATTAAATTTAGTGCTCCTTTTTTACAAAATTTTCTAACTATACTTCGACAATGATATTTTTTTTAAATTATCTTATTGCAATTTTGCCTGAAAATGTCTTTATTTTAATGAATTTTCTCCAATAGTAAACTAAATTAGTCGCAGTCTCAAAAATATATTATTTTACGAAGTAATAGACAATTATCGTCTAATCGCCGTTTTATTACTAATTGCAGTGAAGCTTAGAAACGATTATTTGAAAAGCTTTTCTACAGTACAAATACGAATTACTTTAGCAAAACTCGCTGGTTGTGTATATCTGTATTATTAATATGCACAACATAAACTAGAATCCCATGCCAAAAATTTTTAGGTAAAATGTAATTCTTCTCTATCTGAAATAACAAACGGAAACCTTTTAATGTCTCAAAATGCGTCCGAGATTTCTTTCAACTTCGGCGATTAGCTCGATGGGACCAGCGGTAATTACCCCTCGTTTCGTAGCTTACCCTCGCATGCCTACCCCTCCCCCACCCCAATTCCTGTAACGTGATCTACAAGCGTGTTCGTTACCGGCCAGGCAGTATGCAAGAGGTTGTGGTGTACCGTGCCGTACTGGGATGACCGTAGCGAGCAATGCCACACGCAACACATGCCCTGGGCCGATGGGACGGTCTGCGGTCCGGACAAGTGGTGTCACAGGGGTGAGTGTGTCTCGCGGGAGAACCTCGATCCCGTGGACGGCCAGTGGAGCGAATGGGGTGCCTACGGCGAATGCTCACGGAACTGCGGAGGCGGCATTAAGAAGAAATACCGTGAGTGCGACAACCCGGCGCCCAAGAATGGCGGCAATTACTGCGTAGGTGAGAGGGTGAGATACCGAAGTTGCGGCACGAGGGAATGTCCGCCTGGCTCTAGTGACTTCCGGTGAGCACATAAATATTCCGACTATTTTTTAGCGAAGCGCGATTGAAAAACGTCTCATAAGTTGTCGATGAAAATATTTCAATGCTGCTTAAGATGGTCTAACGAAGAATCATTTACAATTGTCGCGTATGGTAAAAGATAAATTTTAAGAGGCCTTACTCTCGTTTTACGTTTTGTTTCTCTTTTTATAATTACTTATGAAATCTACAGATATGAATATTAAAATGTGGATTTCGTTTTTTAGTGATCGACTGTAATATTACAAAAATATTAGATTAAATGCTTTGATTATATTAGACTATTACAATGAAATAGTAATTTTGATATTTTTACTCGATGTTTGTTTTACGAGACACATAAATTCATTTTTATTAAGTTTATATTCATATGCCCTTGTGATGATTTTTGCATCTTGTTTATAATTAAGAATTCTACTTTCTAATATCCAGTTTGTACGAAACATGAAATAGCCGATAATTAATCTTATAGCACAAGAATTGAACAAATTGAAAGAAATTTAATTATCCTCATAATGATTAAGTGAGCGTTGTAAAAGATTATAAACTAATCGTTCCTTTTATCCTAACAGAGAGGAACAGTGTGCTTCATTTGATAATGACAACCGCAATATCCGCAATCTAGCTAAGAATGTCAAATGGCACGCAAAGTATACCAGAAGTAAGTTCTTTAAACTCGAATAGTACGATGCGAGAGAGAGAGAGAGAGAGAGAGATCATAAAAGCTCATGAATATTTAAAAAAAAAACGAAAATTTATCTCAGTCTTGCCAGAAGACCGCTGTAAACTCTACTGCCAAGTCGCGGGTAATCAGTATTACATGCTGCGCGATAAAGTGGTGGACGGTACGCCCTGCGGTCCCGATACCTTTCACGTCTGCGTCAACGGCCACTGCAAGCCCGCGGGCTGCGATCACATACTCAATTCAACCGCAGAGCTCGACACATGCGGAGTTTGCCGCGGTGACAATTCCACTTGTCAAAGGATCTCGGGCTCTTACAACTCGAGTGAGTACGGCTACACGAGGATCACGAAGATACCCGCCGGTAGCAGTTACATCGACATCAGACAACATGGCTGGAAGGGCTCGCACAACGACAGCAATTATCTAGGTAAGCGATTAAGCTATTAAGAAGCTCGAATGAAAGCAATTACTGCTTCTACTCTATAAATACCATGCAACTGCACCTTTAACCGATCGCATTTTTTTTATATTACATATTCAGACGGAAATTTCGACGTTTTCGATAATTATAATACTGGAATGTACCCAAAAAATTTGAAATGCGTGCGTATCGTAACTATAGTAAACTATTACGACCAAAATTAAATAAATCTGGTGTATTTTTTAAAACGAGACAAGCAACCTTTTATTACTACCGCATGTTTCGTACTTCAACGACCTTACCACTGAAAGCATTAGTTCCAATTGCTAAAATACTGAGCAACCCCCGTACTTCGATGATAAAACTTCTAAATCGTATCTCAAAAAACTGCTACCTTATTCTTTATGTCTAAAATTTTTAGCCTAAATTATCATTCGAATATATTTTTTTTATTGCATTTTTATCCTTAATTTCCTTATAATGTTCATTACTTTTGCTGCCTAAATGTTTCGTAGCCTGCTAATCGATAATACCTTAATTGGTTTAAATATACTATCATAATTATTTCGTCGGTGTGAAACTTGTATAAAATTTAGTTTGGAATAAGAAATTTTATTTATAATAGTAAAATCTCATTATTACTTGCAGTAACATAATAATTTCGATGAAAATAACGATATCATTTTATCAAGGTTTATGATAATTGAGTAACCTTTTTACCGATAGTCTCGTATTTCTATATTAATCTATACGTTTTCTTTGGCTGCACCTAACTTTCATATTCTGAAATGTAATCATTCGTGTATACTTTTATTCATATACCTGATATATTTATTTGTGGATTAACTCTCGCTATTACTCCATTACAACTATTAGAAATTTTTACTCTTATCAGTTGCGTAACTTTAAATGACCAATATCCTTGTCAATAATTTTTAGATTTACATATATGCGACAGTTGCAATTCATATAAATCAAGCTTAACTGTCTCCAAAATTAATATGCATGTAATGTACATCTGTCTATTTTATCTGTTTCTATTGTTTTATTAATGATTTTTTTCTTTGTTTTTTATAGTTGTAAATTTATAATGAATTTGTACCGATTAAATATATTTTTATTATTCTTAATATTGTCTTGTGTGTTTACAATCATAGCGGTAATTTTTTGTGATTTTAAACCATTTTTATTTAGTATTTAATAATAATAAACTGAAAAAATAATAATTCTTTTATCACGGAGTGCTAAATCTTTATTGTTTTGACAAAATAAAATAATTAAATGTTGCGTTTTTATTTTATAATATATAGCACTTCGATTGAAAGAAGGAGGGAAATACATATTAAATGGAAATTTCATGGTGATGCATCGAAAAGTAATCGTTCAACCAGGTGCAACCATAGAATACAGTGGACCTGAACAGGTCGTAGAAAGATTAAACAGTTCTAGACCCATTCATGTTGATCTTATTTTAGAGGTATGCTACAATTAATGTAAGAAATCATGCGATTTTATATTGTCACAAACAATTAATTTAATAAACTTTTTGGTCAGGTTCTGTCGGTAGGTAATGTCAACCCACCTCAGATTTCGTACGAATACACGGTACCAAAGAGAATCTTGGACAGGTTTACATGGATTCTAAACGATTGGACGGTGTGTGATCGAATGTGTCAGGGTATGACCTATCGACATGTTATGTGTCATAGTACTGAGAGTAAAGATATCATGCCGGACGACTATTGCCCAATTGAAGATAAACCTCGTGAAGAAAGTCACAGCTGTAATAATCACTGCGAGCTTCAGTATGTAGTATTTCTAAGTCTATATTTTTTATGCTTTTTGTTCTATTGGAAATTATTAAAATTTAATATCAGCGACCATTGTAGAACAATGAATTTAAGCCTAAATTACGATGCACGAAAGTTTGATGATTTTCGAGCTGCTCTATATAATGAGTACAAATTAAATAAATTATAATGCATCGCTTTTGATAAAATACAAACAAAATAATTATTATTTTAAAATCGATTTCAGAAAGAAAAAACTTATTAGGAACACGATTAACAATATCGCAACTTGTTGCTTTGCGCCATATTTAAAAAAATATTCAAATTTTCACAGAATTTCAATGCCCATTACTATGTGATTTAAATAATGCAATGGCAGAAACTATTATGATACATAACTTTCGTGGCTCTAATTATAAATTATAAAAAAATTAATGTAGTAATTAACTGCTTGCTTTTATAAATATTATTATATATAAATATCGAAGATAATAATAATACAATGAGCTAAAAACTAAATTCTAGCTACTTTAAAAAAACACCATAAAATAAAAGTGTAATAAAAATAATTTACTTATTTATAAATGAGTGCTCCTACTCTGTAAATGCATGCAACTGTTTTTGGAAAACCAATCGCGTATTTTGCATGACTCCCTGATCGTTGTATTAAATAAGAAATTTATATCACATTATTGTTATATCGCGCATTAATCGATATATAATTCCGGTAAAATGAGGAATCTTTAACCGTAAAGTAACACTCGCGCGTTTTTGTTCAGGTGGCAAGAAGTGCCGGATTCGAAATCAGAGTGCTCGAGTCACTGCGGACCCGGCACATTACTCGTGAGGTATCGTTGCGTACAAGTGGCACTGGGGCGCGATACCAACCGCGTCTCGCCTGTGCCCCCGCATGCCTGCTACCACCTGGAACGACCACCGGAACGTAGGCCGTGCACCGGACCCTGCGAGTACGCGCACTGGCAATACAACGAATGGAGCGCCTGCTCGGTTACCTGCGGCGATAACGGTTTCCAGCAGAGGACGGCACGCTGCGTCGACGTTAACAACAAGACCGTGCCCGAAGCTATGTGTCCTAGCGATTCCAAGATCGTCAGGCAAACTTGTGGAAGCAAGTCCTGTCCTAAATGGGGCTTCGGGCAGTGGAGCGCTGTAAGACAACTTATAACATTGTCTTATTATTTTATGAAAAGAGCTAACCTGTTATTTCAGTAATTGAACTATAAGATTTTATTTTCAATTTAACAAAGAAATTTTACAGTCTAATACTTTAATGAGCTCTCGGCTTCATTTATTAGCGGTACACTTGCATCGTTTCCGTAATAATTTTCGTTCCTTCTAGCCTAAAACTGAGATATCATTTGCCGCATATTTTTCACTTTTTTAACTAGACGAAATTCAAATATTGCTATTCCAAAATCAATAAATGTGGTTCTTGCTATGCTAGGCTAGAGCAAAGTTTCTAATTACAGTTGATTTGAAATTTTAGTGCTCCGTGAGCTGCGGTATTGGAAAAAGAGAAAGACCGTACTGGTGTCGTATCGACAATCGGGTAGTGCATCCGAACCACTGCAGTGGCCCACCAATAGGAATAACTGAGCCCTGCGATGCTGGACCTTGCGTTTCGTGGCAGACCGGTGATTGGAGTTCGGTAAGAGAAACAAAAAGGAAAAGTAAATAAATCGCCTGAATTTAATGATAAACCAAGAAAAAAATCTATTTTAGTGCTCAGCAACGTGTGGTGATGCAATTCGCAGAAGAACTGTGGTTTGTAAATATACGAATGGAACGATAAGCAGAGAATGCAATGCTTCAACCAGACCCATAAACTCAATAAGTTGTGCATTAGAACCTTGTCCGACGAAAGTGAGTAAAATTCGCATAAAATTTAATATTACTTAACTAATATTTTAATTTCGTTAACGATAAAAAACAAAATTAAAATAATCCAATCATTAAACCTTTATACTTTGTCTTTAAATAAGAATTTATTAGATTTTAGATAAAATTTTAAATTAAAATTAAATATAATTTTTACGCAATTTTACTTAAAATTATCGTAACTATTAACTAATAAATACGTATTTAAAATGCATACCACGTACACTTTCTACTTTAATGAAATTTATGTATGTTCTGAAAGGCATTGAGATTAAATTTCTTCAGTATTACTTAGAATAAAAATTAGTATAATATAATATTACACGTATCAGACTACTTTCGCTCCTGTGACGTACTCTTCAAACTTACCAGCTGATGATCTGGCACAACATGAGAATGACGTTGATAGTCATCGTATTACATTCCGTTCCGGATACACATGGAACATCGAAGGCTTTGAAGAAGTAAGTGTTTTCTAAGTAAAATGCTACAATTTCTCACAGCTACTTCCTTTCTTAATTACTTATTATATCATATACTGATTAGTGTTCGAAATCCTGTGGTGGAGGTTTTGCAAATCAAATAATAAGATGCATTTCCGTCGAAACGGGTAATATCGCACCCAACCAGGATTATTGTGACATCAAGAAACGGCCTCACGATATGGTAGCTTGTAACGAGCATCAATGTCCAAACTGGACTACCGGTGGTTGGAGTCAGGTAATATTGTGAATACATACTTTTATTGATTAGTACTTAATAAGTAATAGTGCTCAAAAAGCTTTACTTTGTCTTTATTTATTTATAATCGATGATAAACAGTCGTTATAGAACTTTAGAATTGTCCATTTCCACCGATGCGAAATCATTTCGATTAAATACATATTCTAAAAGATATCTTACTAGTGTATAATGTAACAAGAAATATAGAAATTCTTTGCTCCAACAGTGCGATGTTAAATGTGGTGATGGATATCAACATCGACAGGTTCTATGTCAAGATTTGCGAGGCGAAATTATGAACGATAGTGACTGCTCTGAAAAATCGAGACCCCGACACGCTCGGAAGTGTCAGAGAGCTCTCTGCATTCCTAATAAAATTAACTACAATTCTCAAAATATCGAATCTTACAAATGGCGTGTAGGCACTTGGAGCGAAGTAAGTATTGTTACAATAATGACAATAATATAGAAGTATATGTGAGAAAAAAATATTACTCTTATTTGGTTACATTCAGTTCACTAATGCGAATACCTTTGGAATACACTTTAACCTATTTGAAATGTACTTTTGACGTAAATGTACTGACGAAGCATTTTATGCGACAATTCATCGGCAAAAAGTCATCGTATATTATTTAATGAAATACTTGTCTATAAAGTGCTCGGCAAGCTGTGACAATGGATTTCGACGTCGTGAAGTGAGCTGCCATCGTGTGAACAGTTTCGGGTGGCAGGACCCAAGCCCAACTACCGGATGTTCGCCAAATGATAAACCTGTAAGTGAGCAACCGTGTAAGAGCCGCAGTTGCAGCGATCAATTCTATTGGGAAGCTGGCGACTGGAAAAAGGTAATTATGATACTATTTCGTGTTTCTGTAAGGTAATTTTACTTTAATAATTCAAACTTTCGAATTAAATTTTACTTTGCTGTTATTTCACAAGTTCAGATACATTATAAGATACTTTTACAACGAAGATATGTAATTTGGCGAGAGGTAAATAGTAAATTAGATTTTTATAATTACAGTGCTCGCAACCATGCGGACGTAAAGGTAGACAGGTGCGACGGCTTATATGCCGCGATCGGCAGGGCAGGAAAGTTCGAAAACGTCACTGTCCGGCCAACCTGAGGCCACAACGGAAACGTAAGTGCAACCAAAAACCGTGCACTGGTCCGACCACGTGCCTCGAAGTTCAGACACGATTGAAAACTAACGATGACGGCGAATATACACTGCATGTCGGTGGAAGGTACATGTCGATCTACTGTCATGGGATGAAGGATCCCGAGCCTCAGGAATACCTTACTTTGCCTACAGGCGAACGCGAAAACTACGCAGAGGTCTACGATAAACGGTATTCATTATTAATGCTTGCAGCACACTCATGCATACATTTATATATAGATTAAAACATCAATCTTTAAAAAAAAATTTTCTGAATATTAAATTTGAAAATAATTGTTACGCTACGCCGTACAGAGATTATTAAAACTTTTTTCGCCTCTATTGAAAATACATAAAAAGATTAGGTTTCAAATTTTTCGATTTACTTTCATTGCAACGTAATATTAAAACTTTTATTTAGCCTTTATAGTTAATGAATCGTATAAAAAAATTTATGACTTTAAAACCATTAGTCAGAAATGGAACCATTTAGTCTAAATTTTGACATATTAAGTTATTAATATCCTTTTCCATTTTTAAATAAAAATTATCTAAAATATTTAGATAAATTTTTTAATTATTTTGGTCAACACGAATATATTCACATAAATTATTACTCGTAATAAATAATAAAATATATATAATATAAGAACTAGACTTGCATTTTTATAAAAAGTATAAACTTTGTAAATGTTTTTAATATTAATTTAATAGTTGACAAAATTTTCTTTATTAATACATGATATAAACTGCATTTAAGCAATTCTGTAAACAGAAAAGTAAATGTTACAAAAATCATAATTATGTAATATAATAATTAACTACAACTATTTTTTAAATATCTAAAAGACTTCATATTATTTATAAGATATAGCTAGAGTATATTATAGTATATGTATATCAATATGCGTTAAATATTTATTTTTTAGTAATAAAAATAATTTTAATAAATTAATTCAATACATGATGTGATCCACAATACTTAGAACAACTCGAAAATAAGCGAATTAACTGAAATCAAGCTGTTACAGTACTATTAACTTTTATCGTAACTTTATTTTTACAACAAAATTTTTTTACGTAAAGTCTTTATACATAAACTAAATAAATCAATAAGGTTATTAATGTAATTATGGATACTTAAAAATAATTTATCTACATTTATAAAATTATAACTAATACAAACGTTAATTTTAAAATTACTAATGTGAAATAATACAATAGTTTTAACCGTGATTAATATTTAGAAGTTAATTATTAATCGATATAATTTTATTATTATTTTTTAAATATTCTACAAATAGGCTACAAAATCCTCGCACCTGCCCCTTTGATGGAAGACGGAACGATAGCTGTGAATGCATGAAAGAATCAGTAGGAATATCTGGTAGAACATTGTTTAGAAAAGTTAGAATTAATGTTCATACATTACACATCATAGGTAATAAAAATTCAAAAATAATTAATATTATTATTAAAACTTTCCAAAAAAGGGTAATATTCTTTTTTATCTATTTTTGTGTAGCTGATGACTTTAGATTTTCCATGAAAATCGGTGAAAATAACATTGAATTTGGAAAGGCCGGTGACTGCTATAGTCAAATGAATTGTCCTCAAGGTCGATTTGCAATTAATTTAAGTGGTACATTACTAATGTTGTCTCCAGAAGTTTATTGGCCAAAGCAAAAAAATGCCTACTCTATTATTAATAAAATAGTAAGCATAAAACAACAAAAACATAATTACATATTTATATCACTTTATTAATCAGCATAAATATTTTAAATACTTAATTTCATTTTTCTAGAATAATCAACGAGTTATTGGAAAATGCGGTGGATACTGCGGATTTTGCACACCCTCTCATGGTTTGAAGTTAAATGTTCTACCACCATAAACTTCAAAAATATTTAACAGCAATAAAAATACACTTGCTGTCGCTTAAAAATTACTGCTAAAATTATAGCAAAGAATAAAAAAGAATTTACAATGTTTTTCATTGTAAATGTTCAAGGCTGGATTTTTAAAAATATTTTTAAAAATTAGGGATAAAATTTAAAGAATATAAAATGTTGATGCCATAAGTGTAGCCAAACGTGTACTACTTGTTGTGTATGAATGTGTGTATATACTTTACCTCAGTAGTTATTCATGAAAGAGTATTTTATTATAACTAAGCAAAATATTAATTTCTATGATAATACATTGTTTAATAGTGCTAACATTATGTACATTATACATTAAATCACTGCATTTGATTTATAAAAAAATTACACTGCCGTTACAAGAAAAATTTTTAACTATTTAACTTATAAGATTTTGCATCAGCTCTGCTTAGAAAAAGCTTATAATAGTTTTGGAGTGAAATCCAATGCTGTTTTTTATTATATATGTATAATTAATCCTCATTGTCCAGCATAATTTTTTATTACCATTCTAAGATTTCTAAGATGTAGTCTCAGAGAAAAGGGACTTGAACACATAAATGTGTCTGTACTAGTCATTTGTTCCAGGGCACTTCTTATACAAAAGTAAAAAAAGAGCATAAAAAAGTTCTATTAGCAATTTATTTATGAGGTGCCAGAAAAATTTTTTAAAAGTATTGATTTTATAACTATAACAAAAATACATGTAAAAGATCGTTCTCGTTTATTCTGTCGGATAAAAAATAAATGTTAATACTAGATCATATGTCAATAAAATACAATGCAAGAGACTCTCTAATGAATTATGTAAAGGTAACATTGCCAATCTGTATGTAATGTTGCCAATTAGATTAGTATTTATTGTATACCTTATCATGGATTTATAAATTAATAAGAAATTTATTATAGCATTCTTACAACATTTAAACAGTTTTTATAAAAAATTTAATAAAGGCATAAAATGACAAAAATTGCAAATAAAAGGTATTAGTTTTGATTAAATCCTAAAAATACTATTGTCAACAAAAATTGCTTCTGCTATTACTATCTACATAAATTTACATCAAATCATGAAAATAAAAAATTTTACGAATAAATATTTTATTATTACATTAACAATTTATTAAAGACCTTGTATGATTTATATTAACGTATAATATCTATATAAGAACCATATAGACATTTTTCTACAGCAGTAATATTCATTTTATATTTAATTATAATTAAATAATTAGAGATAGTAATGCAAAATTATTAATTAAAAGGTGAAATAAATATAAATTAAGCGCAACGTATTAGTTAAAAATTTTAATTTTTTCACCTGAACAATAATAATCTCATTAAAAATAAAAAAAATTTATCGATTGCGTTATTAATAAATTCTCAATATTCAGCAATTTATAAGAAATTCAAGAAAATAATTGTAATCTATATTATAATAATTTAAAAACAGAATATTTTTAAATACATTTTTTATCGAGATACAGTTTATATACGTATATATAATATAATATATGATGTATTTATACAAAATTGATTAACCTATATATTAAATAACATTTCATTTATTATATTAAATAACTTTAATATATACATCCAATAAAATTAAATATAATTCTTGATACATTTTATTATTATTTGGACCGATTGACTGTTAACATTGTCTAAAGCTTTTAAAGTATTAAATAAATATTATAAACACTGCATTATTTATTGTTTCTATTTCAAACAAGATAAAATATATTTGACAGGAAATATAAATATACGTTTAAATTAATTATATTATTTGATAATAAATCGATTATTTTTTTTAATAATTAAACATTTTTTATCTATGTATTTTTTCTAACAGTTTTTTGTTAGTTTATTAAAAAAAAACTTGATTATATTCTTCAAAATAAGAAAAATTAATTTAATTTATTTTTACAAATTAAACTAAAATAATTTTAGTTCCTAAATCATTATATTTTTTTATATTTTTTTTCTAAAATCACTTCATACTGATACGATTCATTTATAAAATTCATTTATTATTGCACAAAGTTATGAACAAATGACAAACAAAAAAGGTGAATGAAAATTATTTTTTAAAAGTATATTAAATATAATTTTTTTTAATGATACAAATTTATTGTATAAACGTATGGATAAAAATTAAATAATTAAAAAACGACCTTTAATATATTTTTAGACCAAATGAATTTAATCACTTTCACCTTCGGTTCAGAATATTCATTTATATTTTTTTAAAATAACTTGTTTAAATACTCAGATGATTTATTATATGTATATAAATAATACTTTTTTACCATAGAAATATTATATAATTAATGCAATTCTTCTACATTTCATACGATATAATACAATACTTATAATAATTATTACAATGAACTAATAAAAAATAAAATTATTTATACCAATCAGTAAAATTTTTAATTGTCGTTATTAAACCAACACAAATATTTTTTCATTTCCTAACTATAATTTATGATTTTATATATACTTACAGGCTATGAGCTTGTATAAATATTATCTTATTGTCTATATAAACTTATAATTACTATATTACGTATGCGTTACATATTGTATTATATACAGAATGTATGCGCTAGTATGTCAATGACACAAAACTTTCAACTGTTAGAAATACGGATGGAGATTTATCTAAAATATTACTCATAAGTAATAAAATCCAAGTCTAATAAAGATGAATTTTTTGTAAAACTATAACTAAACTTGTCAAAAATAAATCTCAATTAAAGGTAAACATTGAGAGATTTCTCACATAGTTGCCAAATGTATATTTTGCTTTTAAGAATGAAAACCTGCACGTGATAAATATACAGTCTTTAATCATTATGTACCTAAATACTGTATAATGATAAGTTAAAATAAATATTGAATAGTTAAATTTATTAAGACTTTTAATATTTCTATACAAAACTACATTCTAATGTTTCAAGCAATTAAACAATTCGAAAGTCATGAATTTTTATAAACGAACAACATATAAAAAAAGAAAATGTATTTATTAATAAATAAAACAAAAAAGTTTATATAAATAAGTAACATATTTGTGCAGAATGAATTTTTTCGATTTAAACTAATTTTTAAATTATGCATATAATAGATTATAAAATATATATATATATATCGTTAAAAGTTATTTAATTAAATTACTTTATGTTAAGTTGATTGAATTTCTGTTTCATGGTTTTTAAAAATAATTTTTCAATTATAATTGATATTTTTCACATTTTATGATTTTATGATTTTACTATTTTCTTTGAATTAATTATTTTATTCAACTTTATACTTACGACGTACATCCATTTTATTCAAAATTATTTTAATTAATCTGTAATTTTAGATATCCAACTGTAACGTTTAGCATTTTAATTTTCTATGGTACTTCAATGAAAAATGTGCTCTGCTTCAACAGATACGGTAAGCAATGAAAAAATACAAGAAATTAGCTTTTATTTTTTATGACATCATACAATAAAACTCTATTTTGATGTACTCTATGGACAATTTATCGACACGAAGAAACACTTGTGAGTTACAAACTCGTGGACTCGTGGAGATAATATGCGCGGTCTAAGTATATATAGTCTAAAAGTTAACTCTACTTAAAATACAGGAAATGTTATTTTCATTCAAACTTGAAATTGTGTTCTTATCTGGTTTTGATCACCGCTTATCTTAGGTGAATAGATTTAACATTATTATTAAAATTAGAGAACTAAACAATTAAAAATTATAATTGTAAAACGAACAAAAAATTCCTTTTTTAGTTTACAATTTTTTTTATTTTAGACTTTTTCATTTTCATAAACATACCTGGAAGTATTTTTAAAATATCAGTTTGCTTTCCCAAACTCTTGTATTAAAACCTTTATCTATTTCGTAATTTATTAATAAGGTAAGATTATTGAATTGAGATTGTAAAAATACTATAAAATTTGTTTTTGGTAAAATATAATTTCATTTTTATCAGTGTTACTTATTTTTTGAAGAATAATTATAACCAAAAAAAAATGCCAACTGTATTCACTAATATTGAATTGGGACCACCAATTGAAGTTTTTGCACTTAGCAAAGCTTTCCAAGATGATTCACATCAACCAAAAGTCAATTTAACTATAGGAGGTAAGATTCTTTTAATAAAAAAAATTATTTTTATTTGTATAATAATATAAATTATTTGTATTTAATTATAATAATGTATATAATAATAGTGTATAAAAATTGGACTAATAATTGTAACGAACTATAGCGTGTGTAGGCGCGCGTGTTATGTTACTAGAAAATGTCCTCAATTGAACAATTATGAATGACCTTCTGAATGTCATCATATTTTATATCCCGTAAAATATTATATAATCATTATAAAAAAAATGTATAAAAAATTCTTTATTTAATTTAATACTAATTTTATTAAAAATTACTATTGAATTACAGCTTATAGAACAAATGAAGGAAAACCATGGGTACTGCCAGTAGTATCCAAAGTGGAATCTGCTTTGGCAACAGATGAAACTCAAAATCATGAATACCTTCCTGTATTAGGTTTAGAATCTTTTAGTCAAGCAGCTACATGTATGGTCTTGGGAAAAGACTCCCCAGCTATTATTGAAGGTCGAACAATTGGAGTGCAAACACTGTCTGGAACAGGTGCACTGAGAGTAGCAGCTGAATTTTTGTCTCGAATTTTACATTTTGATACATTTTACTATAGCAAACCAACTTGGGGTATGATTTTAAAAATTATTTAATATACTATTTTTCTCTAAACTAAAAATTTTTTACTTTTCAATTCATTAAAACTTGGAATATTAGAAACAATTCCATAATCTCTTTTAAAAACTTATAAATATAAATTTTATTAATTAAATTATTTTTAAATTTAAAGTTGACATATATTAGATTCTCACAATTTTCATTACTAATTTTATTTTTTAAAAAGATTTATTTAAAATTTCAGTAAATAATATATTAAAAGCAATAAGTTTCTTTGCTATATATTTTTATGTTTCTCTACTTATATTTTAATAATAATAATATTTTATTTCCTACAGAAAATCATAGATTGATATTTTTGAATGGAGGATTTAAGAAGAATTGTGAATATCGCTATTGGAATCCAGATACTCGTGATATTGACTTAAAAGGTATGCTACAAGATTTGGAAAATGCATCGAAAAATGCAGTAATTATTTTACATGCTTGTGCACATAATCCTACTGGATGTGATCCAACTCATGAACAATGGAACAAAATAGCTGATATAATTCAAGAGAAAAAATTGTTTCCTATTTTTGACACTGCTTATCAAGTAGGTCTATTTTACTTTTAATAACTTAATAATTTTTAATTAATACTTTTTATTAATATTATAAATAGAAATTAAATAACTATAGTAATATCAATATTTTAGGGTTTTGCTAGTGGAGATCTTGACAATGATGCTTATGCCGTGAGATTATTTGTTAAACGAAGTATTGAGTTTATATGTACTCAAAGCTTTGCAAAAAATTTTGGTTTGTACAATGAAAGAGTAGGAAATATAGTAATAGTATCTAATAGTAATAAATCTATACCTGAAATTAAATCTCAGCTAACTCTAATTATAAGAGGAATGTACAGTAACCCACCTAATCATGGAGCTAAAATAGTTTCAACAGTACTCAATAATCCTGAACTCTATGAAGAATGGTATGTATTTAAAGAAAATCCAATGCAGTTCTTATATGTATTAAAATATAAATTTATCTTATTTTTAAGTATGCTATTAAATCATTTATATATTAAAATTATTTATTGAGTTATTGTTTACGGTTAATGAGGTACAGTGCAAAATTTTGCAATTTAATTGAATGAATTATAAATTGTATTATTTAAAAATAAAAGTATATGCCTTTACCAATAAATTAACACATTAACAATATTCTTAATATTGAAATTTTAAATAAATATAATAATATGAACAAAAATTATAATTATGTTATTATTAAATGAATACTTTTGGTGCACAATGATTAGCAAATAATTATATACAAAAATCCTTAAAAAAACTGTTATAAAATTTTTATAAATTGGAAAAAATAATACTTATGCATTTTAATAGGAAAAATCACATACGTACAATGTCTGGAAGAATAAAAGAAATGAGAAAGGGCCTTTATGATAGATTATTAAAGCTAAAGACTCCTGGTACTTGGGAACACATAATCAATCAAATTGGAATGTTTTCTTATACTGGCCTTTCTGGTACTATTAATTTTTTGTAATCTAAATAATAATTTAATAATTATATAAATAAATTTTAATAATTTTTTAGAGAAGCAAGTAGAGTACTTAACAAAAAATTACCATATTTATTTATTGCGCAGTGGACGTATTAATATGTGTGGTCTTAATGAAAACAACTTGGATTACGTAGCAAAAGCCATTAATGATGCTGTATCCAAACTACCATAATCATAAAATCAAACCAAATATGATGATTATTTTTATAAACAATATATTTTAAACAATGTACAAAGCCATGTTGAAGTTTAAGAGTAAACTCAATTTTTAAAAATAATTTACTATTCTAAAATAAAATTTGTAAATGTATTTACTCAAAATTCATATAAATAAAAGTTATAAATTGATCATTTTAAATCGATATAAGAAAATTAATAAAATCATATTAAGTAGATTATCTTTATGCACACATTTGTAATTCATGTATTTTCTAATTTTTACTAAAATTTAATAGTCTCTAAAAATAGTATGCTTACACTTAAGCAATTTTATTGTTAATGATTATTTGAATTTGAATTTTAAATAATTCTAAAATCTTTGACATGTTGAAGTTAACATAATCTTGCATTATCATATAAAAATCATATAATTAAACAAATGAATATAAAAATTTATATTAATAGCTCTGAAATTGAAATTAATTTATCTATTTTTTTGTCTAGCGATTTTCCTGAATACATCAAACTTTTTTTGAAACAAGAAATTTTTAATTAAGAATATGTTAAATGCTGAAATTATAATCTATTAAAATCACTAACTTAGAAATTATATAGTATTAATAACAATTATCTTTAAAAACATTTTACTATAAATTTTTAATAAATTTACTAACTAGAGACATTAAATTCATGATTTGCATTGATACTTGTACAAGTAAATTCTATCATATTGTCCATTTAGAAACTTTTTTTTTGAAAGTTTCTTTGCCATCTTCTTCAATTGCAGGATAGTATCCCATTGATTGATACTTTGATCTCATATAAAATATGTAACCTGAACACCCAGTTATGGCTATTAGACCTAAAGCCATTACAATAATATTCTGTGAACATATATTTTATATCATAATCATTAAAATTATATTATTAATAAATTTTAAGTAATTACTGGCTTAACGTAGAGTTCATAATTAATAGCACGAAACAATGGAGAACTTTTTAAAGAACGAATGCCATCTCCTGGTGTATATTTTATACTCTTTTTATCTTCCATTTTATGTTGTCTATACCGCTATTATAACCCTATAAACAAATAAATATTATAGTAGTTCTATAATATAATACAGTCAATCTTTGAACTATTTTTTAATGTAAATCCATTACCCCATAAAATATAATAAAAAATTAAATATTAATTTCTAAATAATAATTAAATATATTAAATTTTAAAAATAATATCAAACTTTTATTTTGCAAACGGATAACTTACATAACAATTTGTACCTCGATTGTAATAAATATCACATTTAAAATAAGTATTTTAAGGTTATAGGCTATTATTGTGGAATCTACGTTTAAACGTTTTTACATTCTTACATACCAAGGTGCAGTTACATTAGCTTACCAATTTATTTATAAATTAGTGAATTAATTACGAAAAAAATATGTTTCCAATTAATATAAAACAAAACATTTTGAATATTTACATTATACAATATCTTAAAAACTAATTTTAATATATTAGAAAATACTTTTTAGAAAAAATTATTTAAGAAACAAACATCATAAATTTAATACTATAATTTTTTATAATATCTTAGTACAAAAGAGTAATAATTGTGAGATGCTACTATATTGCCATTATTTACCTACACCGAGCAAAAACCAATATTTTTAATTTAAATTTTTTAAATTTTAAATATCAAACCAAAAATTAAAATAATTAAAAATAGAAAAAATGAAAAAATATGTAATATGATAAAATATTTTCAATTTTATGTTTTACAAACATTTTAAAAACAATTCTACTTTTTAGTTATAATTCATA
The DNA here is from genome assembly GCA_018907185.1 of Platyscapa corneri. Classification (NCBI taxonomy): domain Eukaryota; kingdom Metazoa; phylum Arthropoda; class Insecta; order Hymenoptera; family Agaonidae; genus Platyscapa; species Platyscapa corneri. The sequence continues at coordinate 21,713 of JACCHW010000058.1, read as the reverse complement.
AGACCCAAAAAAGTCAAATTATTTTCACTTTACTATGAAAATCAAGTTAAAAAATTATTATTTATTAAAGTATTATTATAGTATTATTATTATTATTATTATTTACGAACAATATATACATTGTTATTTATACTTATGCATATTTTTAAAATCTAAATTACTTTTTACACATCTCATTATAATTAATATTATATACTTTTAAACTTATTTTATTATTTATTTATTCATTTTTTCTTCTTTATTCTTTAAAAACTCTAATAGACAATTTTTTAAAAATAAGAAAAATTTTACCTTAAACTTTTTTCATATAAAAAAGTAGTCTTTCATAATTTTGAAAAATGTTGATACATACTAAATAATCATCATAGGTAACTATTAAAACTTAACAGTTTAAATTTATTCATGTAAATTTATATAAAATGTTATGCAAATAAAACCTTTTTGATAACATAAATAATTATGATAATGTAAATTTGTATTTTCTAAGACGTTGAATATCATAATTTCCTATAACTAACTAATACAACATTTTTATTTATAAGCATTTAACAATAATCAATTTTCTTTTATCATTATTTCATTATTTTGTATCTAAATATATCTAAATATACTTATTCGGAAATATCAGTTATTTTAAACTTAATACATTTCAAACATTGAAGAGTTCTGTCTTTAATATTTGTTAAAAATTCGAATATCTTAATCTTAACTATACTGTAATTATCTTATATAAAGCTTTCAATTAATATATATGCATTAAAATATCGATTATATATTAATAATAAATTATTTTATAAAATATGATAATTATTTATATGTTTATAATGTTGTAATGTTTTAGGAATTTCATACATTAAAGATGTTTTTAAAATAAGAAATGCTTTTTTATTGCGTTTATTGAACTTTAATGTTTTCAAAGGAAGGTTATCTTATTTATCTCTTACACATATTCTCTCGACTTTGTAACTTTATGTAATGACTACAAATCTTTTTATTTGTGCTTTAAGAATTATTTGTGATATTTACATGTAAATTTTATTTGAATTTTATCCATAAAAGGCAGTAACGTACCGTCAGTAATAATTTGAACTATTCGACTTGGACTGGGCCCGAAATCTTGAAGGCCCGGGTATGCTTATTAGCAATCTTTCCACGTATATTTTGTAGCTACAAGAGATATGTGATGAATTGTTTATTTCCATTACTGATTATACAATAGTCATTTCTCTAATTATTCAAATACATCAACCAAAACTACATAACTTTACATTATGAATAGTATAATTACAAAAACAAAACTTTTGGGTACTACAAGTAAGAAATAAATTATTGTTAATTTAAAACAAATATATTTTTTATGCAATAAAATTTAATACAAAATTAAAAAATCGAATTCATTAATTTCCGAATCAATTAAATAATACATTTTATAAAATATTGAATTTTTTTATTCAGGTCTTAGAAGTATAAGGAACATGAGTAAAACTGCATCTGCATTAGAAAATAAAAATTATCATACGCTTGACATAACAGAGCCATCACCATCAGTTTTCCATGTTCAATTAAACAGACCAAGTAAATTAAATGCTCTTAATAATAACATGTGGTTGTATGTGAAATAATTATTCAAATATAATTTAATAAAAATATAAAATGATATTATATATATATATATATATATATGCATTATTTTTTTAGAGAAATTGGAGAATGTTTTAATGAATTTTCGAAAAATGCTGACTGCAGAGTTGTAATTTTTTCAGGATCAGGACAATCATTTTGTGCAGGTGGTTAAGAGTATTTGTTAGATACTTTAAATTATTTTATAGTAATTTAACATTATTATATATCTCTATTAATTAATAATAGGTATAGATTTAATGGATGCTATGAAATTATTTCAAGATTTGGCTGAAATACCCGATATTGCTAGAAAATGTAAAGTTTTAGAAAGAAAAATTAAACAATATCAAGATTCTTTTACTGCTATACAGCAGGTATAATTTAATATTTAAATAACTATAAAATAATAAACAATAACTGTATTGATGAAATATGTATAATTAAAATTGAAGGCTTAAATATATTAACATATATATTTATATATGTTACAAAGATGCTTTTATTAAAAAAAAAATTGGTTTTAATCAAAACAAATACATTTTTGTTTTTATAAGTAAGTCTTATAACAATTTTTATTGTAATTACATTTTTTATTCGTAGATAATACATTTAATATTTTAGAAAAGTTAAAATTCTAAAATGTATATTTATAAAAAAAAATATTATTTCTAATTAGTGTTCAAAACCAGTAATCACAGCTGTTCATGGAGCTTGTATAGGAGCAGGTGTAGATATGATTTGTTCAGCTGATATTCGATATTGTTCATCAGATGCTTGGTTTCAGATAAAAGAAGTTGATTTAGGAATGGCAGCTGATGTTGGAACATTACAAAGACTTCCAAAAATAATTGGCAGTCAAAGTGTACTAAATGAACTAGCTTTTACTGGTAGAAAGATGTTATCATTAGAAGCTTTTCAGATTGGTTTTGTAAGCCAAGTTTTAGGTGATCAGAAGAGGTATATTAATTAAACAAATATCAGTATCTTGTTTATATGTATACAATAAAAAATTTTAATTTAATTAATTATTTTAAGTTTAATGGATAAAACTCTAAATCTAGCTAAGGAAATAGCTACTAAAAGTCCAGTAGCTGTACAAGGAACTAAACTTAATTTAAATTATTCAAGGGAACATACTATTGAAGAGGGATTAAACCATATAGTAAGTGTAATTGAAGATTGGTCATTCCACCTAAAAATAATAAATATAATTAATATGTGTTTTATTCTGAAGTATTATAAATTAATTATTTCGTATTTAATTTATAACTTTCTTTTAGCTCATGAGAAATCAAATTATGTTACAAAGTGAAGATTTTATTAATGCAGCAACAGCATTAGCAACAAAAAGTGAACCACCAATTTTTTCTAAATTATAAAATTTGTTATGAATATTTTATAAAACAAAATGAAAGGAAAATTTTTTAAAACTTAAGATTTAAGAAATAATAATTTTTATAATCTACTCAAAATTTAATTCCAAATTGATGTACTGTATACTACTATTTTACAAAAGGTGCTTTTATTGAAATATTCCTTCATATTTCTTCATTTTCATATATTATATAGACATTTTTGTACGCAGGTATTTTTGGCTATTTGAATTGAAGTATATAATATATTTTTATATTCAACTTTATGATAAATAAATAATGTATAAAAATACAAACTATTAATAAATTAATGTAGTTTTCATAATTAATTCTATTTGTTTGTGGATCACAAGCAACAGACATCATTTCAGTTACTTCTTGAACATTAAATGGCTCTCCAATTTCCATTACTGCTTTCTCTAATTCGTTTCTTAAAATGTATCCTCTATTATCTGGATCTAAAATTTGGAATGCTCTTAAAAGATCTTCTGGATCAGTTGATTTATATCTATTATTTTAATTTTAAAATTTTTATCTGTATTTAGAACATAGATTTACTAACTAAGCATTGCATAATATTATTTAATCAAAAACTTAAATAACACTCACTTTTGTTCACTTATTGCTTTACACATATATTCAACAAAGCGGTCTTGTGGTACACAATTATTTTCAACATCCTCTACTTCAACTTGTATTTCTTGTAATTCTGCTTCGGTAATAACACAACCTGGATTAATAAATGCTTATAATAAAAATATCGTAAACTTCAGTAATATATTAAAATAAATATTTACCAAGAGATCTAATAATTGTCCCTAAATCTCTAACATCTACTTGATGTGTTTTTGTATTATCAAATAGATCAAATGCTTCAATAAGTCTTTTTTGTAATTGTGAAAGTTCCATTTTATTATAATAAAAATTATTTGCATTCAACAGATACAAACGTAATTAAATTATTTTTTTAAAGTTCATTTTAATTTAAAGGATTAAAAAATATGGTTCATTATAGTCACATGATTATAATTCTAAAATTTTGATTGATCAATATTACTATGACAATTTGTCATTTATACATTTATAAATATTTGAACAATGTAACTTTTTTCAATATGAAATAAAATAAAGAATGCATATATACTGTTTATAATATACTCACCTGAAATATTTTATTCACTAATACCATATAGCTTTTTACATATTTAAAAATATTTTATTTATAAATTTTCAAATATGTATGTAAATTATATATAAGAAATTATATATAAATAAAACTAAGTTATAATTCAGTATACATAATATAATATTTTAAAAAAATAATAAAACAATTTTATTTAAAAATCGCATATTTACTTAGAATTATTTTTAAAATGTACATTTATAGCTATATACAAAATTAAACGTCATTTACGTGTAAATTTATTTAAAAATGTGACGTTTGTTTATAGATCTCATGCATGTCATCAAGAATTTCTTGTGATCCTGTTCCGATTTTTTTGGCAATCTCAACTTTCTCATTTACAGGCAAATCAAGATATTTTCGCACTAGATCTCCATCGATTATTCCTCTTGCAGGATTACCTTGCATCCTAATAGAACTCTTATAAGTTCTTTTAAATAAATATTAAAAAGCATTAATCATTATTGTATAAAAATAAAAATTTCATATGTAATTAAAAAAAAAGTTACCTAAATGCTTTAGGGTTTAAACCTGCTATATGATAAATATGACTAACTAAAACATTTTGCAACATAAGTAATCGTCGATATGTCTTTTCAGGTACTGGAAGAATATAACCAAGACTACCATCTAATGTAGCTGTAATTTTCAATTTTCGTTATATTTATATTAGATACAATGAAAATAATTTTTTAATTAATCGATTATAAAAATTACTTACCATACATTGTTACATGTCTTTTATCAGCACCAGAAAACTGTTTTCCTGGATTAGCAGAATCAATTGTTTTACATTTTATTCTAAAAAATGTGTTTAGTTTTTGCCCTAAATGTATATCTGCTTTTCTAATTAATTTTTGTCCTCCAAGACTTTGAGAAGATTCAGGCTGATATGAAAATATTCCAATATTACTTTCACCATCTGCTACAATAAACCCTAACTCATTATTTTGTATAAAATATTCAATTGCATAAATTTCTGTAGTTCTAAAATCCTAAAATAAAATAAATTTAACACATAATAAATATATTACTCTTTGTATATACTAAATTTATAATTCTAAAATTTTTTCTAAACTTACCCGACTAACAAGAGAAAGCGTTTTGTATTCTTGTTGAAATCTTAATAAGCTCACAGATTTATAAACATCAGCAACAAGAATTAAACTTTTAATACTAAGCATTTGACACACATAAATTTGAGTATCTATAAATGCTACTCCAACTAAATCATTATCTTTTAACTGCCAAATATAAATCTATAATAATAACATTGTTTTATTAATTTAAACTTATAAACAAAAAATTATTTATTAAATACAACAGTAAAAACCTTTTGACCAATTGCTGAAACTAAAAAACCAGATACTTGAGTGATAGCAGTTACAGGTCCCTTTTGTTCCTTTGCATAAATTTGTTTAAATCTATTTTTCGTTAATGGTTGACCAGGTTCAGGTACAACTTCAATAATGTCAAATATAAATATCTAAATAAAAATAAAATAAAATACAGATTATTAGATAATATTATAAAAATAAAAAGTTACTTACTCTGCCTCTGCTTGTTATATCTTCTCCATAATTATAATTTGTTCCAATAACAATATATCCTTTTAAACCTGATCTTGTTCCTTCATATGCTAAAGAAACATTTTTTAAACATGTAACATGTTCCCACTGATCTAAATCAATTTTTGTATTTGGAATTGTATCCCAAGAAACTGGAGAAAATAACACTATACTAAATTGTTCTTGAGTTGGGTATAAAAATCTTTCGTTTCTTTCTTCTTCCGTAAATTCCTACAAATAAAAATGAATTGTATGTGATTTAAATAGAAAGGTAAAATTAAAAATAATTAAAAAATAATTTTTACTTTATCTTCTCCATTAAATCTATAGTAACTTTTAAGTGTTTCAGATGTACTGGTTACTACACAATAAGTTTTACTTTCAAGATGATACGTTACAAAATGTGGTGTGCAGCGTAAAGGTACTTTTCTAACTGGCCAAGGAGCATCATAAGAAAGATGAGTAGGTAAAACACAAATCCTTAATTCATCCTAATAAAGAAATTGTTCCGAGTTAGAAAGTTATTTAAATCACACAGTTAAACATACAAACGATGTACCTTTCGATTAAAGTATAAAAAGCCTTGTGGACAATTAATATTATTAAATGGTGCAAATGACTTTACAGGTCCATCAATATTCATTGGATGAGCTCGTAATTCTCCTCTTCCAGTTAAAAATAACCAATGAGGATAATCACCACCAATAAATACTCCATTGTAACCAGCAATATTACTAAAGTATCGAATCATACACAATCGCGTCTCGTTCATGACAGGCATATCTTCTTCTTTTGGACCAATTCTATTTAAAATTATTATTTATATAAAATAACATTATATTTAAATTTTATTTATGTAAAGCAAAATTATATTTAAAATATTAACTTTATTTTTTTATAAAAATTTGAAATACCTCGCAAATCCTACAATAAAATTGTGATCTATTTTTTTAAAACGTAACTTTAAATAACCTTTTGGATATCGATATACTTGATAAATTTGTAATTCACTATCTAATCGTACTAAAAGCATTGGTCTATTTCCATGATGCCCTAAAGCGACTACTGCTATTTCACGAACCTAAAAAGACATTAATGTGATTCGAATGTAATTTTTTAAACAGAATATTAGATCGATTAATATTACTGATAATTATGAATGTACCTGTACTTCAGGATTCACTGGCTCATTTGATTGTGAACCTTGTACTGTTGTAAATTCCATACTGTCGTGTAATATATTTTGTCCAAAGCCAAAATTTCTTATTAGATAGGACAAGCGTAATTCTGGTAATGAATATACTTCTAATGTTCCACTATCTCTATAAACAAAGAGCCAATAGGATGGTTTGATTTCATGTAAATACTGTTGCCACCTAAAAGAAAACATTTTTAATTACTCTCAAAATTTGTTCATTAATTTATAATATATAAATTTACCAAGGAGGTTTTTTTGTAGGATTTTCTTGTGGTTTTATTACAGGAGGAGCTGGCATTTGAAATGTAGGTGCATCACCATATAGTAAATCATCTTCATTATCAACATTTTCTATTATTTGTGGTTCTTCTAAATTCTCATTATCAAACGTTTCTTCATCAACATCTTCAGGTAAAACTGTAGTAAACAGACCACTGACATCTCGGTAAGTGCATACTGCTTCTATTTGGGGACGCTAAAAGTTAAAAAAAATTTTGATCATATTTACTAATAACTTTTTATGTTCATTAAATATCAATTTTTCAGTTTTAACGTTTTTTAAATATGTTTTAACTTACAAATAGTAAATTTACAGCTTGAGCGTGCAATCGTGCCATTCCTCTCCCTTCTCTTAATGTTAAAAGTATAACTTGACCATCTTCAGATAGAAGAGTCACATATGGGTCTGCACAGCTAGCATGTACAATAGGGCATCCTAAATCCATTGGCATGTGTTGAATCTTAAATTTTATAATATTAAATTATTTTAAACATAGTTTTTTTATTATACGAAAAATAATCTTTATTTAAAAATATAAATACATACTTGTTCTAAGCCTTGTAGTAGTCGTACACCTACTTGTGTTACTTGAATAATATAACGATTTGAGCCAAGATTTCCAGCAAATATAGTTGTTCCTTGAACGCTAAAACCACTTTGATCTACCACTTCATTAATTTCCTGTCCTGTTTGAAGTATCTATTAATTAAAAAAATTATATTAACGTTTTATTAAGTAATCTTTACGATATAAAAAGCTTTCACAAATTTTTTTTTTAAATTATCTACCATAGTGGAATCATCTTGTGTTAAGATTAAAAATCCATGTGTTCCTTCAGTCTCCGTTTTTCCTCGATTATCACTAATTGTTGAGTCTATCACAGTCCATATATTTTCATATCCTGGTAAATCAAATGTGGTGACAACCTGAAAATATTAAAATAATTTAATATACAGATTGTTTTAAATAATTTTAAATGTGCATACTTGAGGTCGAATGGATCGTTGAAGAACACAAAGAGCTCCATTTTTGCCATAACCAGAAGTTGTAACTAATTCAACATCTGGGTCTTCTGAAGTATGTAAAAATTCCTCTGATAAAAATGCAGGTTCACCCATGGAAATATTACCACATGGACCAATATTTAATAAACTATCACATACCTGATAAAAAAATATAAGAAATTTTTAATAAATTTAAAGAAATCTTAAATAAAAAAATAAATGACTCAATACTTCGAAAATGTAAGATGTAATTTGAATAGAAGTTTGTGTTTCACTACCATAAACTTCTAATTCTTCAGGATCTTTAATATCTAATACATCTGATGCCATCCAATCTTCTAAATAATCCTGTTTTACTTTTTTAGCTGGTGGTTCTTCACTATTACTATTCAAAGCCATTTCTAATACTGCAACATCATTTATTTTTTCCGATTCTTTTTCAGTAAATCTTAATAATAATGAATTACCAAGTCGAGAACCAAGAAATAAATAATTATCTTCACACATACAAACCTAAAAAAAATTTTTATTGCATTGGTTATATGCATGACTTAGATATAAATATTTAAAAAATTTTGTTAATTCTAAGCTTTCATTTTAAAAATACGTCTGTTAAAAGTAATTCAAATTTTAAACATATCACCCAATATAAATATTCAACTTAAATCATCGAATGAAGATTCATTAAAAATATCTAAATAATAAAAACTATAAATCAAAACAAAACACTTAAAAAAACCTTAATTCATTAAAAATAAAAATTCAAAAATACAAAAAATAATGAATTGTGGAAGTACAATAAATATAAAATTGATAAACTCAATTTTCAATAGATAAAAAATTTTTATAAAAAAATTTTTAATTTAATTTATGAAAAATACTCGATTTACATCAGTCTTATTTTTAATAAAAATTTTAAGTTATTAAAATAAAATATCTAAAGATTGTATTCTCATATTTTATTAAATAAAAATATATATTCAACATCATAATAATAATACTTTATCAAATTAAAAATAAATATCAGAAACACAAATTTCTTAAATTGAACAAAAGATTTTATAAATAAATATTAAAAATATTTCATTATACATACACAAGAAGTTAATACACTAGCTGCTGCTTTATCAAAATGAAAACCTCGAACAGACCTCATACTATCTGCAAATAGAGAGAGTACGTACAATTCGCCAGTTTTTAGAGATATCACTAAACGGTCGGATGAAATGAATGCTACTTGTGAGCTTTCTAAGCTTATTTTAACACCTTCTTGAGGTTCTAAAAATGAATTAATCATATAAATATATAAAATTATGAAATAATAAAATTAAAGCGTTAATTGCATACTCAATGGAAAATTTGTACACGTGTCAGATAAACTATTTAATGATACTCCATATGGTGGAATACTTTGATTTAAATAAATTAAGGAATTTATAGCCATTATTAATGTTCCTCCCAAAGGTTTTTTTACTGGTACAGCTTGATAACAATCAAATGGTAAATTTGAAACAGACCAAATGATTGGGTGTACTTTTTGTTGAATATTTAAGGAAATTGCAACCATTGCACAAGTATCTTGACGTACTGCTATTCGACTGAAATATTGATAAATATAAATTAAAATTAAATAAATAATTTTAATATTGAAATTAAAAATAATAATAGTTTTATTATTTTTATTACCCTGCAAATGTTCTCACTGGTTCATAAAGAATCAATAAAGTTGGTTCATAATATCCATGCAAAAATTGTAAATCAATTATATTATCCATTTTTTCCTCTAAAGTTTTCAATACAATCATATAAGACGATAATATTGGAGTTTTACTAGATGAAGATTTTGTATTTTCTATTAAATCACCTTCATCTAAAATTGGATCTTTACGAAAAGGTAAAACCACTAATTTTCTACCATAAATTAACATAACTGCACATCGTCCTTCAGGATCTACTCTCACTATAGGCACATGATGATGATTAGTCCAACCATCCTATTTTAAATAATATTTAATATAGATTCATACACATATACTTAGATACATATGATACTTATTTTATGTACAATAATATGTATATAAACTTAATAATAAATAAAGAAATAGTTTTTTAAGAATCATAGTAAACAACTTATATTAAAATTAAATATTTTTCTAATAATTTTTTTTAAGAAATATAACATAAACTTAAAAATTTTACAACATAGAAAATAACTTTCTATAAATTGTGATTATGATCTTATTCAATATTTTTATCTTATTCTATTAATTTTTATTTTAATAAAAAATATTTTTATTAAAATTAAATATTTTATACGTAAATTGATATAAAACTAATAACAGAAACAATTAAAAATTATATATTCAAATAATAATAAAGACTTTACATTTAAAATGATGAAATTATTCATAAAAACAAATGATATAAAACAAGATGGTTGTTATTAAAATATTAAATTATGATTATTATTGATAAAAGTTCATTAAAACATTATAAATTGAAGTTGTATTAAAATCTAACCATAATAAAATGATTATATATATATATATTTATTTAATATTACTGTGACGAGCTATAAAAACTTAATACTTAATCTTTAACATTATAAAAATTACTTAAATCAATTGGTTTTATAAAATTCATTTATTAAAAATATTTTCATTGATAAATGAATATTTAATGAACTTAAAAATTTTAGAAAATTTATTAATATAAATATATAATCAAAATTTAATTAAGTAAATATACATATTCAAACATTGCTTACTTTAATTTCTTCTTCTTCAAAATAATGTAATGAAACAGTTCTAAGGTTATGAATTTCTGGATCATATTCTACAACAGATAATTTAGCTTCTCTAAAACTTAAAAGAAGGGAATCTCTAGGCGAACCAATTAGTTGAACTGCTTGCATTGACATAATATTTCCATGCAACGTATACTGAGCAAGACACTCAAGTCTCATCTTTGGAGGACGTAAATCTATAAAAAAAGTACAATAATAAAATATATAAGAATATGGATCTCATTAAAATAAGTTACAACCATAAAATATGTGTACTTCATTCTAAAAAATTGAAATACCTGTAAACTTTTCCTTCTTTGTCAAATCTATATCTGGTATCAATCGAAAAACACGAATAATATTTGTACCCGCCACAACAAGACATTTTTCAGCACGATTAAAAAAATTACAAGTTATTGCGTGCTCTACTCCCGTTGCGGGATGAGTAGTTTTACAAATCGAATACATTATCCCTCTCGTTGTTATAAACAACGAGTCGGTGATATCCTAACCTAACAGCCTTTTCGAGAAAAAGCGGCACGCGTTACCTAACCTTGACTCAAAATTGACCTGCTTCAGTCTCATATATGATACTATGTAAAATAGCTATATAGATATAGAACTTCGTAATTGAGCATGCGCATTGCAAACGATATTGTTGTCTGACACTGTCGAGGATGTTAACAGTAACTAAGGTAACTTACTAATCTCTATTTTGCTTTCTATATTAATTCTTAGCAACGCTTAGTTATTTGTGTTTGTATGGCGCGAAAGAATTTTGCCGGCGAAGACGAATGCAATTGGAAGAGCATCTAATCCACAAAATCTATTAAATTAAACTTAAATTAAAAATGTGCAATAACGATTCAGATTTCTAAACGTGTGCAATATCAAAATCGAACTAGTAAAAAATTAAAATAATATCACCTTTATTAAGACAATAAACCTGAAACTCTATGTAGATGAAAATTTAGAATTTAATTATTGATATAGTTGAAGTACCTTATTACTTAAATGCATTAATCTTTATAATAGAAAGATATTCATTTGTAACGATGCGTTTTCAATTATCTCTATCAATAATGTCTTATTTAAAATATTACGCTGTATTGAAAATAACAGAATAACTAAATGTGTCTTGCCAGTTGACACTGATAAGATTTGATTTATAATTTCTAATAAATTTGAAAGAGTCACCTATATTTATAATTTGTAATAAGTTATACATTAATTCATGAAATTCAAAAATAAACTAAAAGAAACAAACTAATGAATATTACATTATAAGTTAATTTACGATATCATGAACAAGTTTCTAAATTTGTACAATTTACGCTATACTTATTCTTTATCACGTATAAATTATAAATTCGAAAAGATTAAAAATTAATTATCGCCTAATTTTTAAAACTTATATAGGATAATTTTATTTTCATACAATTTGTTACTCAATAAATGTAAATAAGATTTCCGTCTTTTTATTTTTTATAATTATAGAAAAATCATTCGTTTTAATTATTGTACAATGCATATTATGATGCAAACGATTTTATTTAACTTTATAAATAAAATTTCTTTCTATAGAAAATCTTAAAATCTACTGGGTTTACTATACGCATTTATTATACTATTACACCAGACTATAATTACTCAGAGATTTAATTTCTACGTATAGTAAGCAATATTATGACAATATATTCAAATCGTTATATTCATTAAATCGTGAAATTATCTTTATTTGAATTTAAAAAAGGTATTAAAGAGGCATACATGATGTATCATTACGCTAAAACAATTATATTATGTTAAAATAAACTTTGTAACAGAATAGTGTTGTAAAATATCTGTATATTATCTTGAGTATTAAAATTTTTTGTACATGTTATAAAAATGAAAAAACTTACTTTCAAATTTTGATAATAAAATATATAATTTTATAAAATTCTGATTTTTTCGTTAATCTGTCTAAATATCACATTTTAAAGATTTGTTTATCTAATTTAAAATCATAATTAGTCTATTACAATCGTCATATTTTATAAATGTTTTACTTATTTATTAGAATATGTTTATTAGAATATTATTTATATGTTATTAGAATTTAAAAATCGTATGTATTTTATATTTATAGGCAAAATCTCAAATTATAGTATTGATTTTTGTACACTTTTTAATAAATATTGATTTTAGATAATTATATTTTTAAAAAAAAGTTCTGAAATATACAAAATACAATTTTTTTATTTATGTATATAATATTTTTGAGTTATTCATCGTAATTTCATGTATATATCTTTTTAAAATATTGCAATCAATGCAATTAAAAATTTTATTAAAAAATTTTAAATCTATCTAACGATGGATATTTTTTAAATATACATATTTTTTAAAGTTTAGCTTTATGTTATTAAATTGTTAAATATTTTATAGCAATGTTATATATGTAAAATTTGCTGTATATTAAAAAAATTAATCATAGTAAAATATAATATCAAATTTTTAATTTTTGATGAAGGCGGATGATATTTGGCGTCACATATGATACACTACTACACATGCGCATTGATCAGAAAATCGCGGGAAATACTTATAACAGGTATTACTTCTGCCACGTTTTCTTATTGCTTTTTAAATACTTTTAGAAAATGATGATGGTTTTAAATTGTAATTGATGATACTATTGTAACAGTAAATTAATATAAAGTAAATTATATAAATTATAATATAAAAATGTTTGCATTTAGTTTATTAATGGTTATGTATATTTACGCGAACTGAAATCGCGCGGTAAAATTGTGATGATATTGTGATTATTGTTAATGAAGGTGTAAACTTAATTAATTAATAAACAAATATAAAATTATTAACCAAAGAGAGCTATTAAAAATGCCTCTTGTTAAGAAACCAATGCGATATGCCCATCCAGAAGGTCATACTGATGTTTGTTATTTTACAGGTGAAAAGTAAGAATTTTTATTTCTATTTAAAATGTTTTTATAAACTCTATACATATAATTATATATCAAAATATTTTGTATAAACTATTTCAATATAATAATTTTATTTTAGGGGTGGCTTTATTACATGTGGTACTGATGGAGATGTTCGAAGTTGGATTAATTTAATGGATGATGATCCTTCAGCTATCTGTATTTCTGAGCAAGCCATAGCTGTGATTGCAAAAGTATTTGTCTTATGAATTTTTTTATTATTAATGTTTATGAAATTATTCATTTTACATATTTTTATTCTAAGGAAAATAAACTATATGTTGGAAATGATAACAATACAGTACAAATACTTAGTCACCCTGATTTAGATAAAATTGGAGTAGTTACTAGATTTTCAGCTTCTGTATGTGTATTGGCAACTTCAAAACATAGCAATTTAATAGTGTCTGGTGGATGGTAAGATAAACTAAAATAAAAATGTATATTAAATAAAAAAGTTTATTAATATATTAATGAATTTGTTTATAAATTTATAGTGATATGCGTATTCAAGTTACAAATATTAATAGTTCAGATAATTTTGAATTAAATGGACATGAAGCTCCAATATTAGGTTTATCCCTTGATCCAAAAGAAGAATTTATAGTAAGCATTTAATGTTATAAGTTATAAAATTTAAATTTTTTGTTTATGATAAAATTATAATTGTTTTTCAGGCATCTTCGAGCTGTGATGGTTCAATTAGAATATGGAGTATTAAAGATAAAAAATTGATCCATACTTGGAATAATGTTGTTCCAAAATGTAGTTCTTTTTATACAGCCAAACTTTATGGTACTCCATCCTTTCATTGTAAAAATGGAAAATATCTTGCGTATCCTCATGGAAAAGAAATTGTAGTTGTAGAAAGATCTTCATGGAAAGAGATGTTTAGACTAAAGGCTACTGAAATAAAAACTGTATGAAATTTATACCACATTTTTATACTATGTAAAAAGAAACATACAGAAAAGATATGGATTTATGATTAGACTTGATATTAAATGAATTTTATTTTTATATTTATGATAAAAGAAGTTGATTAATAATCAATATTAAATTTTACAATATATAGACATAATTTTGTAATGTAATATAAAATGTGTTATATAATATATATAAGCATAAATACAATGTAAACTAATGCAATCAAAATATAAAAAAAGTGAAGATTTATTTTCAAAAATAATCTTTCTTAAATCTTTAAATAAAAGAAAAATAATTGTATATATATGTACAAATGCATGCTAATTATTAAAAGAATATATTAAAATTAAAATATTATATCTAATCAATTACATTTATGTTTTAGGATCTTAGTATTTGTAAATTTTCAGAATGTGGAAATTTAATAGCTGGAAGTACAATATATGGAGAAATAATTGTTTGGGAATTTGATAGCAAAAATTTGGTTGGATATGTTGAACATCAACAAAATGCAAAAATTACATCTCTTGTTTGGCATCCAAATGAATCAAAAGAAATTGCCTTTTGTGATGCTCTTGGACAATTTAGCTGTATTGAAGTTGTATGTATTAATAATAAAGTAAAAAATATAGAATTAAGGATGTAATAATATTTCTTTTTAATTAGCATTCAGAAAGTAATAAGTTCCTTGAAGATATGATAACAGAACCTGTTACTAATGGATCTGCAACCAATGATGATTTGTTATATGATTATAACAATGATAGTGATGATGATAATCATATATCTTTGAACAAAATTAAAGCATCTGTTCTTGATGATGATCATAAAAGTTTATCTGATATAACAGAAAATAAAGATGAAGATAAACATGTTTTGCCAGAAATAAATTTACAGGAACCATTCCAACCTGGATCAACTCCACCTCATCTATTATCTCGTTATATGGTAAAATATAAAAGTTCTGTAATTATAATTATTAATTTAAGTGAAATAAATTATTTAAAATTTATTACAATGTAGGTATGGAATGATGTTGGAATAGTCATGTGCTTCACTTCGGAGGATGGTGAAGAGAGCAATATAGAAGTTAACTTTCATGATGTGACAGTACATCATTCTATGCACATTAATAACTATTTGCGCCACAATTTGGCAGCATTATCTGCTGATGCTCTAGTACTATGTGCACCTCCTATAGACAATGAGCCAAGCAAGATTGTTGTTGTAGCACTTCAAGGTATAAATGAAAACAATAATAATGCATGAAATATTTATTGTTATCTAAGAAATTTTGCATTTTAATGAGATATAAGAAGATAATAAATTTCCAAGATATTCAAGTAAACTAATATTTAATATTTTAAAATATTTAGCTTTTAAAAAACTGGATAAAATCTGAAATATTTGTAAAAATTAAGAAATTGAATTAATAAACTTACTTCATATCTTTACAATTCTTTAAAGTTTCTAAATAATTTTAATTAGAATTTATAAGGCATTACTGCACCATTTATTTTTATCATTTATTGTTGTATCTTGAATATTAAAAGTTAAATTGTATTAATAATAAAACTTAAATAAACTAAGGAAATAAATGTAAATATTATTTTTTAATAATAATATATTATTTTTTAATTTTATAAGAACTTAAAGTTGAAAACATTTTTATAAAGTGTAGTTAAAAAATGAAATAACAGACTAATCATTTTACTTGTTATGGAATAAAATATATTATTAGCTTGTACATTCCAAATCTTGTTCAGTTTTATTGTACGTATAATATTTTCAAAATTTTGATAAATTAGCTTGGGGCTCTGGAAATAAAGAATGGACTATGGATCTTCCTGATGGTGAAGAAGGATTAGCAGTTGCAGCTGGGAATAATTTTGTTGCTGTAGCAACAAGTGGAAGAACTTAAGAATATTCATGGTTGGTGGAACTCAAAGGGAAATCGTTAGCTTTACCTGGACCTGTTGTTGCTATGAATAGTTATGGAAATAATCTTGCTATAGCTTACCATTCTAGTATAGGTGGTTATAAGATTATTGTATTTTTTATTAAAAATCTTTATTTAATTTACTTATATTTACTTATGTAAATATTCTATTAAAAGGCTAAATATATCGGGTTAGTTGCAACGATTAATGTTAAACGGCTTCTTCATCATAAATTAATTACTACCAAAATTTACAAACTTTAATTTAATTTTCGAATTTTCTCATATTTTTTTTTTTAAATAGATGTTTTAAAAAAATAATTGTTTATAAAATTATTATATTCAATTACTGGATTGATTTTAATAAAAAAAAACGTTGTTTATCTATTTTAAAATATATCAAAATTATATAAACTATTGTATTAAATAATAAATAAATAATTTATTCAATGTGTGTTTACTTCTAAATATTTTAAATAATTAATAAATATGTAAATATTGTATTACAGGAGCTTTTGGGGATCAAAATCTAAATTTATTATGGATTCGGATATGTGGCCCATATTAAAAAGTCATACTTTGAAAATTCCGCTCTCCCAGCATCTAATTTGATGTGGCTAGGATTTTCTGATATTGGTTCTCCAGTAGTTATGGATGCAGACGATAATTAATATATTTGACAAAAAAGCATCTTTATGGAGAGTAGCATGTAATACAATAGACAGGTAAATTTAACAAATTAATTTGATACATATTTGATACATATAGTTATTGATATTAAATATTTTATACATGAAAAATATGCAAATAAAAATAGTTCGGAATATTTTTTTGATTACTATAAAGAATAGTGAATAAAATAATTAAATAAAAAAAAATAATAAAATAATTTAATATTATTATACTTATATAAAATAAAATTATACTTGGTATAAGTTATTTTTAAATACTGTTAAATTATTACTGAAATTGTTTCTCAGGCAAAGGGTAAATTCGATAATTATTTCATCATTGGAATAATGAATCGGATAGAAAGGTACGTTGTATACTTTGTAAAGGAAGTCATTATCCTCCAACGACTCCACGTCCAATCGTCACAGAAATATCGTTAATTATACCACTGTGTGACCCTGAAAAGTGAAAAATCCACAAAGGAAGCTAAAGTTTTGGCAACTTGGTAGTAATCCAATTGATGAAAAAGAAGCGTTATTGGCACTAATAGCTGTGAGTAGCTACACATGCTATACTTTGAATGGGATAAATTAAATGTAAATAATGTAAATAGACGTAATCCTTAATAATAATAACATATGATAAAAACATTATAATAATTATTTAAATAGTTGCATTAAAATTTATTATAATGGTATAGCATATTTCATACACATAAAATTAACATTTAATATGCTTAATATAGTAGTTTAATTAAAAAGAAATTAATTTAGAATTTCGACACCCGCAATAGTTATATAAAAAATTTAAATTATAAAAATTTTTTATGCCAGGCCGCTTGTCGCAACAATGTTGAATATCGTGCAGTAGAGTTGTGTCAGCAAATCGCTTGTCAGAAAGTTATAGAACTAGCAATAAGTACGCAGGACGTATTAATAGAGGCGCTTTAGCCAATAAATTAGGACGTATTGCTGATACAAAGGAGCCTGATGAAATTAGTCGAGAAACTGGAAACACAGAAGATTTATTTAATGATCGTATTGAAAATGTTGAAGAAGATCTTCTTATAACAAACACAAACATCTGAAACAACTGATGTAGAAATTAAGCCCCTAACTCCTAGTCAAACGTTGGCCGAAGAAGTAATCCATTCCTAAAAAGGAAATACACCCATATCAAAAGGTAAAATATTTAAGTTTTGGTAATATAATTTCATGCTATTAACATTAATTTCTATGGAAAATAATGTAATTAAAACATTTTGATAAATATATATACATAGTTATAATGCTGAAGACTAGTTTAGAAAAAACACATATATTAAAAAATTATTTAAATTTCTTTTAGTTTCCATTTTATAATTTATCATTTTAAAAAATATTAAAATTTTGATAACTTTTTATTCAGTTTCATTAAATATATTATTTTTAATTATAAAGTAGCCATTTTGCATTTATACTTGGAATTAATTGATAATACCTTATTGATTCCAAATTGTATTCTAAATAAAAGAATAAATTTTTTCACCATTAACTTACTTATAATGCTTAAATATAGTATAATTTGTTTTAAAAATATTTTAGGCCTTTCCGGATTAGAATAAACTTGAAGAATCACCAAAACCTATAATAGTTTCTGCCACAGTTCATAATCCTAAACCCTAAAAAACCAAAGGCTCCACAAAAAGAATCATTTGTCAGCTGGTTTCAAAAAAATAAACAGAAATTAGAAGAAGAATTTTCAGATGTTGATTCTAATCAACTATGAAAACAGCTTATGCCAGATTCAAAGAAGATATTAGTTCTCCAGTAAGTAATAAAACTGAAGGAAAATGAAATCAAACAAAAAAGGACAATAAATGTTGAAGAAGATTTAGAAAATAACCAACCAAAACGATCAACAATCGAAAAATTAGCAGCATTTGCTCGTGACAAATAAAGATAAACATAATCTTATTATTTGATTTTTTTAATAATTATACGCATATTGTATATTTGTAATCATTTTATTTATTATAATTGTAACACTTGTAAATATGTGATATGTAAGTTATTTTTGTAACAAATGATTTTTTTACATTTTCTTATTATACACTTCAATGTAAACACGATCTTTTATTAAAGAATATTTACGTTAATGATATGATTATTTTGTAAATTATTTATTAAATTATAAGTATGTTCAAAGATTTCATTAAACTTTTATACATTTATTACAATGCAATATCTTATTTGCAAAAATTTATAAATTGTTGTACAATTGTTATGCAAATGTATACATTGTTTATAGCTAAGTTATATTCTACATACTCGTGTTTATAAATCTATTTTTTATTCCTATTTTTATCTTCTTTGCTCATAATATTATCTCTTTAGGTTGTATCTTTTTCTCTTATTTTTTTCTCTCTATGCTCCAAAAAATTTTTTCATCTTATATAATATATTTATATTTTTCTTTTCTCTTTTCTTAAAATTCTTTTAATTTTTGCTTAATACCTATAATATTGTACTCTTTTAAAACGTGTTTCATTCTTTTTCTTTATTGCAAAATATACACTTCTTTCTTTTTTGTATTCAGTGTTTATTAACTCGTTTCGTTGCCGATTCCAAATCTCACCACTATATTCATTTAAATTTTTCTTTTTTCTTCCTCATTCTTTTCACATATATATTTTTTCCCTTACATTTTCTGCTATAATCTATTGAATGTGCCCGGGAGAGGCGGGCGGGGGCACAAGGAGGTAGAAGGAGAAACGGGCTCCTGAAGGGGAGGGTACGGAGGAGGGCGGGGGCCGTGTACATGATGAGGGACGATAGGGGGACGAGTAGCATAGAACAGGGGGCGTAGGCATAGAGCGGGAGATAAATAAGGTGACAAGGGGGCGTCACGGGCAAGAAAGGTTGAATGGCGGAAAGGTGAGAAGTGGATAGGGGAACAAGGGACGGAGAAGAGAAGGTGGGGAAAGGTAAGGGAGAGAAGAAGGGCCGGAAAAAAGGGGGGGGGGATAAGAGGAAAATGGAGATAAAAAAAGGCGTAGGCTGCAAGAGAAGGTGTGAAAACATAGGATAGGGGGGCGAAAGGGCAAGAAACGGGAATCGGAGGGGTAACGGTAAATAAGAGGGATAGTGCGAAATATCAAAAAAGAGTGCTGCATATTGTGTGTCATAATTGAAGTGACAATGATTGGTGTACGTAAGGTGTAGCGATGGATGGCAAAAACGCGTAGGAGCTGGAGATGATCACATGTGTGTTTGGGAATACAAAATTTTTTTTTAAATATATTTCTTATATTATAACTTTTAATTTTTAAGCCATAATTTATTTATTTTCATTATATCATAAAATTATTTCTCTTTGAAATCAAAACATGCGAGATATATTAAAAAAGAGCGAATGGAAAAACTAATAAAACGATAATAGTCTTAAAAAGATTAAATATGCAATTGATATTAAAATTTTACAAAAAAATCAATATTTACTTGCATCTGAAATGCATTTTTCATTTTTTTTCGTTTCTATAGAAATAGAAATCAACTTTTAGATCTCATTTTTCTTTTGGATCTGGTCGCGCCATGACACGAAAATTCTAAGTTCATAAAATCTTGTATTTTTTATGTTTTTTTTAAATTTTTAGTAAAAACCTTTACTTTTACAAAATTTTGGAGTGATATTTAAAACAATAATTTTTTTAAATTAAAAATGGTAAATAAATTACAATTTATAGATTAATGTTGTTAATTCACGAGTTAATATTCAACATTTTTTAACAAATAAATATAGCGTGAATGCTTATCGTTACACATTGGACAAGCCGGAGTACAAATAGGCAATAGCTGCTGGGAACTCTTCTGCCTAGAACATAATATAGAGCCTGATGGAACATTTACCGGGCAATGTTCTCCCGAAACTTCCGAGACTTACAACAATTCCTTCTTCGTTGAAACCGCGTTAGGAAAAAGGAAGCCTAGAACGCTCATGATCGATCTAGAGCCAACCGTGATAGGTAAAACTTGAGTAATTAAATCTAATTTTTTAATAAAAGATAGGATATAATTTGATTTGTGGTAAGATAGAAGTATCACGTTATGATAAAATATACTGCTATTTTGAATTTGCAAGTATTACAATTAAAAAGGACAGACTTATTTATTATGTCTTTTGTCAATTGCAA